>OY728157.1:1558280124-1559480124 GCA_963277665.1 Viscum album | reverse complement strand
GCAGCATAACAGCTATGTTACAAGGTTTTAGAAAACATTGAAAAGAGAGGGGACATGGGTAAACCACTCATAAATGATCCATAAAACAGTAGGGGTACATAATATAAGGGATTTAAGAACATGGTAATGAAATTTTAACGATATACTATATGAAATGAAAAACATGGAAGTGAGACAAAAATAAGATTTCTCTTATGAAAATTTGGCAGCCTAACGGCGTCACTTAACTTCAATAATAAAAAAATGAATTGACAAGATCAAATAGGGTATCTCATCATATGATAATAAGAGATCAGTATGATAGATATAGAGATCATACCCCAACATAATAAAAAGGAACTTGAAAGATTTGACATGAAAATCAAACTTGAAAAATGAGAAGGGTGAAAGAATCACTTAAAAATTCGGCAGCATAACGGCGTCACTTAAACTTTCATAAAACTAAATGATGAGAGTAAGAGGGATCTCTCATAATATAAACATGAAAATGGAAGTAAGAGGAATGTAAAATAACATCCTCTCACATAAGAACATGGAGCATAAAAGGAATGACATAAAAGAGATTACTTGAAAAGAAAGAGAGAGGTCGGATCCCTTACCTTAAAACGTAACTCTTAAAACTCAAAGGATTGGACCTTGAGGGATTGAGGACACCATGGGAGGACTCCTTGGGAGGTAAGGAGACCAGAAATTCATTGCGGGAGAGTTGGGAGTGAAAACTAAAGGAGTAAAGGGTGGGTATTTATAGGGAAAGTGAGGGGACAAGGCATTAATGGCCAAGGGACACCTCACAAGTGCTTTTCTCAAAACCATGTGCTCTCCCTTGGCATTTACCATGGAGTTAGGCCACATGGGGCCCCCAAAACAATAATTCATCACCCTTGGCCGGCCAATCCTAAACATATCTCATGACATCATCATGACACAGTTATGATGTCATTAAACATACCAAAACCCTAAAACTGCATTTTTACTATTCACTGAAAAATTCATCTTACTTAGAAAAATCACAAAATTTCAACTTAACCAAATATCGAAGCTCTAAATACATTTATGAACTCCATTTTATAAAAATAATTTTCTAAGTAATTTTAATTTAATTTTTAAATAAAAACACTATTCATCGAAAATTCGTTTTTTTCAGAAAAATCCCCAAAAATTACCATAACATAATATCGATGCTCTGAGTTCAAAAATAAATTCCTCTTAATAAAAATTATTTTCTAATCATTTTTAATTAAATTTTTAATTAAAAACACTATTCACCTAAAAAACTAATACATGACTAATAATTTATGAAACCTTTATTTAACCATTTTATTGAATCACATAACTTAATCTAGGTGTCTAAATTATATTAAAACATTCTTTGAGTGAAATTACTAATCCATTTGGTCACATTACAAATCTTAAGTGTAAAATCACTATTCATAAATTTAATATTCATCAAAAATTATGTTGATCTTATTAGACTCCAAATTCCATACTGAATACTTTTGTAGAAGACCATTTTTTTGAAAATCATTACACATGATTAATTATTTAGGGTTTACATAAATATTTTAAAATATCTTTTTTTCAAAATTCATCAATAAAATACATCCTAAAATTATTCGGACATTTGAATTTTCACAAACATCACTAAAGGAAGAAATCTTAATTCATTCATCCCAAAGGATTACACAAAGAATCTAGGGTCTCGTCACATAGCCCCTTATAACACCGACATATGACCTAAGTGTAAGGTGTGCTATGGTGAGAGAATCCGAGGGAGGCTCAGATAACATTTCCCTAGTTGTAATCTCTACTAACTTGAAGTTCTCCCGCATGCGTTTCCGTTCAAGCTTTACACGCTGGAGTTTGGCTTGGGCTTGGTCCAAAGCGAAGCCCAAAGATACCACCTCCTTCCCAAGCTCTGATAAGTGGGTTTCATAAGGTTCGAGTCTACTGGATGAAGCCATCGACTCCTCTTTCTACATTTACCATTAACATCTTATTAAATCATTAAGAGTAAGTTAATATACTACTCAAAAATATTGGGTCGTTACAATGACATGGTTAGAAAACCATCTTCCACCCATGCTTCAGACCAATATTTCACTTTTCACCATTTCTCCTAGGCAATCTCACTGTTTGGAAAAACTATGCTCCTACTCGAGCTTGCTCCCCAAAGTCTCTACCTCATTATGCACAAATTCCTATAGAAAATTCATAATTTCAAAAAATTATGCACCAATTATTAACATTTATGAAAGACCAAAAAAACATTTGAAAAGGACTGGACACCCTCCCAAACATCACCCAAACACTTTATATAAATAAAATACATATATGAATGTTTAATTACATGAAACCGTTGATATTACATTCTCCCCACCATTGGACTTTCAATACCCAGAAAATAGAAAACCATTGTTGTACCAAAAGTCTTTAGGCCTTGGATTAGTCATATCCTCCCCGTGTTCTCATGTCTCTTCATATAATCAGACCATGTTTCCATAGAACCCTAACTAGACTGATGATTTTTCCATTAAAGATATTCCATTTCCTATCCACAATATGTATCAGGAGATCAATTCAATAAAAACTGGAAGTAGATCAACATGATATCATCTAATTATGTGGTTGGGATTAGGATGATTCTTTTCTAATAGAGATACATTAAACACATTATATAATATGTTGAACCATGGTGGCATTAATAACTGATATTCCACCTCAACAACTCATTATGGTATATCAAAAGAGACTATGTATTAAGGTGATAACATTCACTACTTCCCAAAAATTTGAATTCCCAATATGTGGAGATATCCTCAAGAATAAAATATCACTCACATCAAATGAAAATGACCTTCAATGATGATCCAAATATGATTTTTGATGACTCTGATCCATCTACATCCCTTTCTTGAACAACAAAATCTTTCTCATTTTTTCATGATCAAGTCTCAACCCATGTAGTTATGTCTCACCTTTTTCATCCACAAAATTTCATAATGACAAGGACAACCATACAATATTGGAAATCAAGAAATATTTATTGAGGCATAATAACAGTTTGATAAGGGTATTTCATGGATATTATTTATGGTATTTTACTGTATTGATTTGTGTAATTAATTGAACATTCTTGCCAATTTTTGAATGATTTGACATGTGTTATGTATAATGGAATGAAATGATGTTTTTTATTAAGAGAAGAGAAATGGTGTGATTTCTTGAGACAAAAGAAAGTTAGTACCATGATCTTTTCTTGGGGCTCAACACTAGATTTTTTAATATAGAGAAAGCATGAAAAATGGAAAAATGATTACATGTATTGCAACATAAATACACATCATGATATTGAAAAGAGAAGTAGTGAACACAAGAGAAGTGGAGAATAAGACACACACTATGGAAATCAGTCTCACATTTCATATACAGATTACATATCGTGAACAGAGTAATGTATCCAAATCTAAAAATGAGAATCACATCAGATTTGTGTATATTGAAAAACAAGTAGGCAAACTCATATCAAGATTACACGTCATGGAAACACATTAAATATTGTGAATTTTTTTGGGATGTGTCCATTTAAATAATATATATAGTGGAGCTCCCTCCTATTGAGGGGGATATTACGGATCTGGATGGAGGAAAACCACCTGAAAAAGGCACATCTACTGCCACACCCTACTTCACCACTTTCTAAAAGTAATTTGGTTTATTCTATTTCAGAACACTCTTATGGATATAATGATGGGAGATTTATTCCTTTAGAGTTATGCATGATTAATAGGGATTGAATGTGTATGTTATGTAAAAATTGATTTGAATTCATGTCAGGATTTCATATTAGTTCTTCAATTATATCCTTTCCATTATTACTTTTTCTATGACTATTGTGAGCTGGTTGAGGGATTGTGATTAATTTTTCTCTCTCTATGATCATCACCATTTCTGAGATTGATTGATTTCATCTATTTAATATGTGATCGAGTTCATAAAATTCCACCACGACCATTGGTTTTTTCACTTCACTATTTTTAAATAAGTTGTCAGGTTATCCATTCTATTTAATCTGAAGTACCTTATTTTTAGAAAAAGATAACATAGGATGGAAAGAATTTTTCATGACCATTTTACTTGCTAGGACCCAATTCTGAAAACTTTATGAAATTTAATTTATTCAATCATAACTTTTCATTACATGAACATGGATTCATTACTACCCAACACCCATTTTATATTTTCATCTCACCCCTTATTTAATAATTTCTTATTCGTTAGTTTAGAATTATTTATTGAAAATTGAAATTATTCTAGATCTTTCTAATTTAGTTAATATTTTATCCAAACCAGTCTGTGTGGGTTCAATGTCAGACATGAATATCAAATAATACCATGTAGATTAGTGGTTTGTTTGTTTTATGTTTTTATATTTTGAAATTGGGTAACCTAATGGGAATTAATGATGCACATGGGGATATCACAATTGTTTTGAGAGAAATACACAAGGGTTAATTCTCCTCTAATGAGCTCCCAAAATCCATTACACAAGCCATCAATAGTTCATATATTGTTTGTGTCATATATTTGGATTTTTTTTCCACTTAAGGATGATACACAATACTCATTTTCAACTAATTCCCAATTTATTTATTTAAGGGATTCCAAAAAGGGATGTAAACCATGTATCACTATCTAACACTATAGAAAATGGAACACCATGATACTTTTCCACCTCCCAGGAATATTTTTTTTTCAATTTCTCAACTATATGATATTCATGAATAAAGATGAAATGGTATAACTATCTAAGATAATTCACTATCACCCATATGGATTTGTATTTCTAAACCTTTCATGGGATAACTATTACAAAATCCATATCTATCTATTACCTTTTCCAAACTGGAAGAGCTATAAATTCCAATAAACATGATGAACACTATTTATTTAACATAATGAGATAAAATGTTAACTATCAAAAATAAAACATACCCACATTAATTTTCATAATGACCCAACAAAAATTTTGTTTCCAATCCTTATACATAATTTTTATTCTAGTATAAATACCATCATGAATGATGGTATAATGAAGAAGTTGTTACTGAAGATACATAGATATATACAAACAATTTCTAAACCATAAAATAGAGCTCTCATGTGGCCTCCATCCCTCAATTTCCTCCCCACCATTGATTACATACCTCATAGCCACACATTCTACATCAGATGTTTCTTCCTCTACAGTCATCTTCATTAATTCATGGATGAAGGAAAATAGAATGAGGGTTCCAAAGTCACCTCAGTATTCACATTAAACTGAATTTCATCTATAATCGACGTCAACTTCCCCTCATATGAATATTCATTGACTCACAAAGAATATGACTTTCTACTTAATTTATCATACACTTAATATCCCTTTCACATTGTATACATCATGTCCATATAAAAAATATGTAGAAATACCATCAGTATTATTTGTCTTAGATTTGAATCCCTTTGTGAGGAAATAGGTTTCAAGATCTTATTATCCATAAAAAAAAGTAAAATTCAAATGGATGTGGCAATGAAACCAAATCAACAAATCATGGAATATGAAAACAAATTCCAAATCATGTGTTGGGTAGTTATTATCATGAAACCACAACTATTTGACCCATTTTCAAAAAAATTATATCCAATCATGGGAACACATCCCAATATAGATCATGAAGAAACACATTACACCATGTACCCATGTACGGATTCTTGAAAAATAAAGATTGGTACTTTTGTAAGGTGAACATTTTTATCTTGAAAATATTTATGAAATTCCTAAATATATTGGAAGATAACATTTTTCCTTGTTAGAGTTTTCATAGGCCATGTTAGTTGTGATAAATAACGAATAAAAAGTTTTTAATAACTTTCTAGACCAAGAAATACTGTATGTCAAATACATTCATTGATGGATCCAAATAGATAACAAATTTTATCTTTTCTAGATCTATAGAACACCTCTTGAAGAGATTACACGACCATTGAATTGATCCTATTGTATTAAAAAAACTCTTTCATAGTTTTACAAACAAATGATTATCTTATATGATTCAAAACAGTATAGCCCATTATTTTTCATTCTCAACCCATGAATTTTAATACAATAATAATTCATCCATAAAAACCACCTGAAAAGAATCTAGATATCAATAAAATATCTAATTCAAAAATTCAATAAACATGTTGGTGCATTCAAAAAACTTAGGATCACTACCACATATTCATAATGGTAATATCAACTATTGAAATCTATATTTGGTATAACTTCCTTCTGAAATAGAAATTGGTGATATAATGGTCATAAGTTAATTTTTTAGAACCATTGAGATCATGTAATTTAATCAAATGGTTCATCAATTCATGTAAGTGGATACATATTATATATCATTACATGGTTAATCTTTTGATAATTCACACAAAAATGGAGAGTTCCATCTACCTTTTAGAAAAATGGGACTGGTGTTGGAAGAGAGACATGCTAGGCCAAGTGAACACTATGTTTTCTAGATCCTCAAGCTGTACATTAAATTACCTTAAATTTTGTGGTTAAATCTGATAGTAAGGATGTGAAGTAGGAATCATCTCTATAAGGAGAGCGATCATATATTCAAAATCTCTTATAGGTTACAAAATTGATAAATTCATTTGAAAATCCTTAATAAACCGATCAAAATCAAAAAGAAAACTGATGCCCTCGATCTATTCCATTGATTCTAAAGTAAATGCTTCCAACTTCTATTTTATTATTCCATATTATAGTAAAAAAATCCAATTTCCCCATCCATTACATTCCATTCTCCATGAATGAGATACCTGATGCCATCATCATTCATAAAACAGGCCTTTCTTGTATAATAGTTGATGTGATCCTAGAATGTTTTCATTAAATCTAAACCAATGATTATATCATAGACATCCATCTTGAGCACAGAGAAACCCCATATCATCTTTGCTCCATCAATAGTTATTAAACATTCTATAAACATGAATTATTGACATTCTCATTTTCGTTGATGAGATTGATGTTTTAAAACAAAATGAATCACATAAACATTATATCCCATAAAATTAGTAGAATGATAATCAATAGAAAAATAGTACGAACCCATATCAAAAAAATATTTAAAAAGGTGAGAGTTTTGAAGAATTGTACCTATCACAGTTGATGGTACACACTGATCATCCACAATAACGTATTTAGATCCATATAATTTAATGGATGCCACACATTGTTATTTTTTCCATATTGAGATTTATCGTGCCGAGGAACCATGGAATTCCTGGATTAACTAGGGATTTCTCTATTAATCTAATGATATTTATTTTGCTAACCTCATCTCATTGAATCATATAACCCATGAATCAAGTGATAAGTGTCATAAACACCTGACCATGGAGCACTACAACAATAGCTCTAATAAAGCCCAATTGGACTGTAATTATTGAATAATATAGGTGGTTTAATTCACTATTGGTTCACGTAGTCGAAAAAACCACATTCATAACATCTGTGATGGGTCATTGGTTTAGAATAAATATTAATTTTTCTAGAAACTTGATTCTGAGTCATTATCCTTCCTAATAAACTGGTAACCCACATCAACTTTTTCCCATCATTAGAGATCCAACCATTAAAAAGAAGTATCCACATACATCCTAATCTTGAAGATCCAAATATTTCCCACTCATCCACTATCATACAATTTACTATATCAGTATAATATGTAATATAATGAATATTAATTTTTGAGGGAATCTACTTCCTCTTCCCTAATTCAAGGATTGTGTGTCTTTGAAGACACAGTAACAGTAAAATCTGGTGAAAATCACAATAAATTCAAGAATTTAAATGTGTATTCTATGATGGGATTTTTTTTCAAGATGATAAATTATATCATTTTTTTTATAATGTACATGTGAGGATAGAGTTTTCAATTAAACTATTAATCAAAATCCTCTCATGAAAGTCCTTGGTCAAATTTTTCCTTCACTACTAAATCCCACCATTGGTGTGTCGAGTCCACAAGCATGTAAGTCTCCAAATTGAATTTTAGTTCATTTGGCATTCCAAAGAAATTAAAATATTTTATTAATTATATTAACCCACACATATCCAATTTTTGTTTTTGTATCCCCTTAAATGATGGTTGGGACATGCCTCATGAACTAGATAGAATGATCTACTTCCCTTGGGTAATCCCACCCATTTATTCTTTCCACATCCTGAAATTCTTAGACAATACTATGTACCAAATGTTGGTTCACCTATGGCTTTGGTGCAATGAAATTTTCAGCTGCTTTCTCTGGTTGGTTTCTATGACTTCTACCTTGTGCCATTTCATAAACAATCAAAAATTTATATAAGATTCACACTCTATCAATTAAAGGCTTAATAATTTTAAATTCTACCACATCATACTATCACAAACTTTCCTTCCAAAAATTCATCATTTTCTACATTCGACCTCAATTGAAAAATTTCGTTATCCTTTTGAAAATAAATCAAATGTTGAAATATAGAAACTATGATGGTCTTCAAAATATATCATTTGAAAACAAATTTTAACATTTTTCATAAATCAACACATTGAACCATACCATATATCATTACTAAAAATGGAATATGCACTCCTTGTGGGAGTTATTTTTTACAACTGATTTCATATTAATCTCATTGGATAAAACCATGATAATGTGATTCTAAATCATATAAGTTTCTCCAAAACACAAATGCTCACAACTCCCCAACATCTTGTTTTTCATCATAACAAATTTTGCTACATATATTTATGATCAAAATTTAATGACCCAAAAATTCTATTTATTTCTACTTAACCAACTCATGGAAGATAAAGGAATGAGTTTCACCTCCAAGACTAACAGAACTGATGATCACATGTTAGTAATAGATTGAATAAGCTGATACCACATGTAATATCCCACCCCTCCTCATTATCTTGAGTAGGTTGAGGTATGTACATTTCTATAATAAACAATACCAATATGATAAATTCTATAAATAAATTCCAAAGTATTCAATACAAGAGGGGGAGTATTTACCCTTTGAGAATAAAAAAAACAGAAACACACATTCTAAAAATATAACCACTACATGATGCATGATAATTAATGTAAAAAAACTAAAAGTAATACAATTTATATCCAAAATTAAACTACAATCATGTATCAGAGAGGAAGAATTCAAAAAATCAATGTAAGCAATAGAATACATAACATACAAAACCCTAAATACTTCAAAAAAAATCCACGGCCTAGCCATACTAAATGCTTAACTCCACAATACATCACAAGTATCGCTATGCATCACTAGAGAATAGTAATACACACTACTGGAAATCCATCGTTTCCCAACAGTTCTGAACCGTTGGGAAAGGCTGCAGAACTGTTGGTATATGTTATACCAACGGTTCTGCCAACCGTGGGGAAGAAAGCCGTTGGGAAAGGCTTTTCCCAACGGTTTACAAGGAACCGTTGGGATAAGTTAGAAAAAATCAACCTACCCCAACAGTTGTGCCAATCCATTGGGAAAAGCCTTTCCCAATGGTTTGGCCTGTTGGGGAATCCCATGAATATTTTCTTTCCCAACAGTTTTCAAACCGTTGGGAAAGGTTTTTACCAACAATTCTACCAACCGTTGGTAAAAACACCAATTCCAAAAGCTATCCCAATGGTTTGAACTGTTGGGATAGTCAGTTTTGACCAACGGTTTAATGAACCATTGGTAAAAACAGCTCCATATGAGCTATGCCAACAGTTTGAAAGTGTTGGCATAGGATTTGCTGTGTAAATTGCACAACATCCTGCAATTTGTACAGCAGGTCTGTTTTGGGCTCATTTTGGCACAGCAGGTCTGTTTTGGGCTCATTTTTAATTCAATATTCATTTTCAATTCAATTTTCAATCCAATTATTGTAACTATAACACATATACAATGCATACATATAGAGAACAAACCAACACATTTAAATAATGCAAACCAACCAACCAACACATATAATGCATCCTGGAAATATACTCATCCATAATTAAATTAGAATTCATAACATAATTATAAACATACATAATTCATTTAGAATTCAATTTAAAATTTAGATGACAATCATATGTGGAATCCGAAATTCAATTCATAATTTGATTGGTTTTTTGTACACCATATATTTTTACTCGAAATCATATACATTTTAAACAAAATACATACACCTGGAATGATACCGGTCACACTGTGCCTCGGATTGAGGCGAGGTTAACTCGTACACGTCACAAATGACTCATTGATCATTGTCCTAAAGTATCAACATATTCTGAAATCGTTTGGTCAGTTTTCCGTATGCCAGTTGTTGTTTTCACTTAAAATGAAGTGTTTTTTAAATAAAAGAGAGACACTTTGAATGGTGCTGGCCACACCGCGCCTCAGATTGACGCGGGGTTGACTCGTACACATCACACATGACCCAAGAATTGTTGTTATAAAATATAAACACAATCATAATGCATTTGGTTGGTTTTCCTTATGTATTTAAAATGTAGTCCATTTTAAAGAAAATAGATACACATAGAGTGGTCTCAGGAAAACCGCGACTCGGATTGAGGAGCTGTTGACTCGTACATGTAACATATGACCCATGGATCTTTGTCCTAAAATTTCAATATAGTTCGAATGTGTTTGGTCGGTTTTTCGTATGTCAGTTTTTTATTTCACTTATAATCATGTCCCTTTTAAACAATAGAGACGCAGTTAGAGTGGGACCGGCCACATCATGGTTCAGATTTAGACGGGGTTGACTCGTACAGGTCTCAAATGACCCATGAATATTTTTCCTAAAGTATCAACACAATCCGAATGCGTATGGTCGGTTTTCCGTGTGTTAGTTGATGTTTTTCACTTAAAATGACGTCCTTTTGAAACAAAAGACATACACATTGAGTTGTGCCGGCCACACCGCGCCTCGAATTGAGGCAGGGTTGACTCTTACACGTCACATATGACCCATAGATAATTGTGCTAAAGTATCAACACAATCAGAATCCGTTCGGTCGGTTTTCTGTATGTCATTTGTTGTTTTCACTAAAAATGAAGTCCATTTTAAACAAAATAGAGACACTTTGAGTGTTGTCGGCCACACCGCACCTCAGATTGAGGTGGCTTTGACTCGTGCACATCACATATGACCCATGGATCGTTATACTAAAGTTTCAACAGAAACCGAATGCGTTTGGTTGGTTTTCCATATGTACTTAAAATACTGTCCATTTTAAACAAAAGAAAGTCACTTAGAGTGGTCCTGACCACACCGTGACTCGGATTGAGCCCGTGTTGGCTCGTACACGTCACATATGACCCATGGATCATTTTCCTAAAATTTCAATAGATTCCGAATGTGTTTGGTCAGTTTTTCGTCTGTCAGTTGTTTATTTCACTTATAATCTTTTCCGTTTTAAACAAAAGAGACACATTTAGAGTGGTACCGGCCACACTGCGTCTCTGATTTAGGCAGGGTTGACTCGTACACATCTCAAATGAACCATGGATCGTTTTCCTAATGTATCAACACAATCCGAATGGGTTTGGCCGGTTTTCCGTATGCCATTTGATGTTTTTCACTTAAAATGGCGTCCTTTTGAAACAAAAGACATACACTTTTAGTTGTGCCGGCCACACAGCGCCTTGGATTGAAGTGGGGTTGATTCGTACACGTCACATATGACCCATGGATGATTGTGCTAATGTATCAACACAATCAGAATCTGTTCGGTCGGTTTTCCATTTGTCATTTTTTGTTTTCACTAAAAATGAAGTCCATTTTAAACAAAATAGAGACACATTGAGTGGTGTCGACCACACCGCACCTTGGATTGAGGTGGAGTTGACTCGTACACGTCACATATGACCCATGGATCGTTCTCCTAAAGTTTCAACAGAAACCGAATGCGTTTGGTCGGTTTTCCTTATGTACTTAAAATACTGTCCGTTTTAAACAAAAGAAAGTCACTTAGAGTGGTCCCGACCACACCGTGACTCGGATTGAGCCCGGGTTGGCTCTTACACGTCACATATGACCCATGGATCGTTGTCCTAAAATTTAAATAGATTCCGAATTCGTTTGGTCAGTTTTTTGTCTGCCAGTTGTTTATTTCACTTATAATCTTATCCGTTTGAAACAAAAGAGACACAATTAGAGTGGTATCGGCCACACCGCATCTCGGATTTAGGAGGGATTGACTTTTACACGTCTGAAATGAACCATGGATCGTTGTCCTAAAGTATCAACACAATCTTAATGCGTTTGGCTGGTTTTCCGTATGCCAGTTGATGTTTTTCACTTAAAATGACGTCCTTTTGAAACAAAAGACATAGACTTTGAGTTGTGCCGGCAACACCGCGCCTCGGATTGAGGCGGGGTTGACTCGTACACATCACATATGACCCATGGATGATTTTGCTAAAGTATCAACACAATCAGAATCCGTTCGGTCGGTTTTCCGTATGTCATTTGTCGTTTTCACTAAAAATGAAGTCCATTTTAAACAAAATAGAGACACTTTAAGTGGTTTCGGCCACGCCGCGCCTTGGATTGAGGTGGCGTTGACTCGTACACGTTACATATGACCCATGGATCATTCTCCTAAAGTTTCAATAGAAACCGAATGCATTTGGTCAGTTTTTTAGTATGCCAGTTGATGTTTTTCACTTAAAATTATGTCCTTTTGAAACAAAAGACATACACTTTGAGTTGTGCCGGCCACACCACACCTCGGATTGAGGCGAGGTTGACTAGTACATGTCACATATGACCCATGGATCATTGTGCTAAAGTATCAACACAATCAGAATCCGTTTGGTCAGTTTTCCGTATGTCATTTGTTGTTTTCACTAAAAATGAAGTCCATTTTAAACAAAATAGAGACAATTTCAGTGGTGTCAGTCACACCGCGCCTCGGATTGAGGTGGCGTTGACTTTTACACGTCACATATGACCCATGGATCGTTCTCCTAATGTTTCAACAGAAACCGAATGCGTTTGGTTGGTTTTCCGTATGTACTTAAAATACTGTCCATTTTAAACAAAAGAAAGCCAATTAGAGTGGTCCCGACCACACCACATCTCGGATTTAGGAGGGGTTGACTCGTACACGTCTCAAATGACCCATGGATCATTGTATTAAAGTATCAACACAATCCAAATGCGTTTGGCCGGTTTTCCGTATGCTAGTTGATGTTTTTCACTTAAAATGATGTCCTTTTGAAATAAAAGACATACACTTTGAGTTATTCCGGCCACACCACGCCTCGGATTGAGGTGGGGTTGATTCGTACACGTCACATATGACCCATGGATCGTTTTCCTAAAGCATCAACACATTTCGAATGCGTTTGGTCAGTTTTTCATATGTCACTTTTTGTTTTCAATTAAAATCTTATGGAAATTCATATAGAATATTTTTATATCATATTTAGTATGGATTAGATTTCATTTGATCGTGATATGAAGCATTTCAGAGCTAATGAAATTAAGGAAGGTGAAGGGGCTGTCCGAGGGGCTGTCCGGGGGGGCTGTCCGGTGGGTGTCCGGGGGGCTGTCCGGGGACCAAGGAGGAGGGTGGGGGGGCTGTGCGGGGTCTGTCCGGGGGGTGTTTGGGGGTTGTTCAGGGGGCTGTCCGGGGTTGTTCAGGGGGCTATCTGGGGGTTTTTCAGGGGGTTGTTCAGGGGTTGTTCAGGGGTTGTTCAGGGGGTTGTCTGGGGTTGTTCAGGGGGCTGTCCGGGGGGCTGTCCGGGGGGTGTTTGGGGGGTTGTCCGGGGTCCAAAGGGGAGGGTGGGGGGTTGTCCGGGGGGCTGTCCGGGGGGCTATCCGGGGTCCAAGGTGGAGGGTTGGGGGCTGTACGGGGGGCTGTCCGGGGGGTGTTTGGGGGGTGTTCGGGGTCCAAGGGGGAGGGGGGTTGTCCAGGGTCCAAGAATGAGGGGGGTTGTCCAGGGAGTTCTCAAACACACAACCACTAAAAGACAACAACATCCATAAAAACAGACAATATATAAAAATAACTCAACTCCAATACTATACTACAAGTCTAGATAAAACCAACAACTAGAATAGATTAAACATCAAATCTCAGTAATATAAGTCAAAAATGTAACAGATCAATATGTCCCACATCAGCATCACCATCACTACCACCATCATCATCATCATCACCCTCGTCATCGTCCTCCTCATCGTCCTCACCCTCCACAGCGCCCTCCTCCTCGCCTTCTCCCTCCTCCTCGCCATCCTCATCTCCCTCCTCTTCCGCATCAGACTCCTCGCCATCATCATCTTCAAGTTTGACATCGGCCTGACCACCACTGGAACTGCCACCTGGTGCACATATATAGAATGTATCGACGACATGTATTCATCAATCGCTGGGCTGGCCTCTACTGGAAGTGTTGGACGTAGAACTTCAATAAATTTCATAAATGCACTGTTTGCCCTAGCAGACTGTTCTGCAGTCTCTGTGGCCCTTTTCTCAGCCTGTTCTGCCTGTGCCCTAACTTTCTGCAGCTCGGTGGCACTACAACTCATACCTGAGGTAGGCCAATACCTCTTCGGGGCTATCCTAGGTTGGCAGCGTACTCTGCCAGAATGATCCTCTCCCAACACCTGATGTAAGTGATCAGATGGCCCAAAATTGTCTGCTTCTTGGGCATCGAGGGCCTCTAAAGCATCCTATTACAAATATAAACATATTATTAAGTTACAAAATATATATTAAAATATAAAATCAACATATTAGAACTTAAAATATGTTGTGGAGTCGCTTCGTTGACAGCACTTCCATCCTTTTTTCGTCTACTCGAGAAAAATAGTTTTGCTCGAGGCACACGTCCTTCAATATTTTGTACTTGCCTCTACAATGACATTGAAAACAAAAGTTATATAAAAACATTATCAAATGATTAAATAATTGAGGAAACAAAAGAAAATGTAAGTCGTAAAGAAAACTTATAAACAATTTTCATACCTGCTGCCTCTCATGATCCGGCATCGTCGTGCGTCCTAGTGTATGGAGGTATTTTTTTGCATCAATTTTTTTTTATTTTTTCCAGATGATTCCTAAATAAAATTTGATAATGCAAAGGATAATATTAATTCAAAACTTGAAAGTTATTATTTAAATACCTCAAATGTAATTCATACCTTAAACTTGGTACTCGTCCAATGAGTAATCATCTGACGATACTACTCTATAGGACAATCATCCACGACTGGTACCGCCTCTAACTCAGTGCCAACTCTAGCACACCAGCCAATATACATCTCATGATTGTAGGCTCTCCAAAGCTCGCCTAAATCCTTTAGACGTTCCAGTCGTGCACCCTCACCATCAGTAAAATTAAATCGAAGCTGAAATCAAAATATTAATTCATATAAATACAAAAATAATTCATGGCATTATATACAACAATTTCTTTACTCATATCTCTGCCCAAGCTCTATCTTTTACCTCATGTGGCAAATGTCTCCACAACAGCGGGCTGACGGGAATGATGTCGGAGTATTTGGTAAGCGTCGCCAGAAAACTCCGACATTGCTGCCTTGTTTTCTCAACCATCTGATTGTCTTCATTATATTCCACCATAACCTGTGTGTGACGGTTCCACACCGAACACATGCGTGTACGGCCCCGCCCCCACCTCCTGCCAGTAGATGTATCTGTCATGAAAGAAAAACAAATATTTTATCAAAACATGTTATAATGAAAATAAATATTGCTATAAAAATTTGTTAGGGTTTTATAAATATACCTGCGCTAGTCTGATCAATGAGTGGTGTCGGATCCACAGAACCTGATGGAACACCCTCTGGTGGAACAGGAGTCGAAGATGATGGAATATAAAATCTCAGAGACAGAAGTAGAAGGAAAAGAATATGGAACAGCTGTATGACCTGATGCTGACTGGGGAGTGGGAATCATCATGGGATGTGAAAATGATGGGGCAGAAGATGCAGAAGGTAGCAAAAAAATGGGAGGCCTAAATACCCCGTGTGTCCCTAACGACACACCGGGATCAAAATGTGGGAATGCTGAAATGTCAGTGGGAGGGGCAGGGTCTAGTCGGGCACGTGCAGCTCTACGTCCACCTCTGGTACGAACCCTCCTTGTACCACCGGCCTGAGTACCAGGACCAGTACTAGGCTCCTCGTCGAATAACTGTCAACGTAACGGTAGATCCTACAAAAAAGTTTACAAAAAAATTAATCACATGACATTATATATTCTATAAATATATATATATATATTTATATATTTGAAATAAAGTACTCACTGTAGGCACTAATGGTGGAATGCCCAGCTCCTCTATCCGACGATTGTTCTCCGCCATTTTTTTTCTTCGTCTCTCTTCAATTGGCTGTATTTCCTACATTTGAAAACAAATATGTAATTAATTAGAAAATGGAAATTAATGTGTAAACCAAAAAACTAAATATATGAGGGAATGAGGGGAATCATTGGTAATTTAGCTATCAATTGTTTTAGAAGAGCTTGAATGAATTTAATAAAACATACAAGTTGTAATGTTCACCATGTTAGAAATATTGTTTGATTTGGTTTGAATATAGTTCAATTCCAAATTAGAAAATGCAATTCAAATAAAACAACAACCAATAAACATTGAAAATTCACATAACGATCAAGTCAGCTAAAACATATTTGTGATCAATACTAAATAAATATGAATATTACCAACCTTAACAACCCAACTCGAGGTAAACCAAAAGAATTGAGAACATGGATGAATGATTCTGTCTATTTCCAACCACAACTTCAGGTTCACAATCAACTCTAACAATTGAGCTATTGGAGTCATCAAAAGAAATAAATGGATTTGTTCCAATGGCAATAGGGACAGTGTCAATTCCATCATCAGCATCATCAAAAATATGTTTTGGAATTACTTCAACTATGACACGACATTCAGGTTGAAGTTGATCTTTGACATAAAAAACTTGTTTAGCCATCGATGCCAACATATATGGTTCTTCAGTAGCAAGAGTGCGGGTCATATTAATTACTCGAAATCCACAATCATCAATAAATGTGACATGTCTTGTCATCAAATCAAACCAATGGCATTTCATCATTGTGACTCGTCCATGAGAGTAATAATCCAATATTATTATTTTCTCAACGACTCCATAATAACCCACATTTTCAAGTCGCGGTCTACTATATGATGCACTGGCATAACAATCTGTTGTGGCAGTAACCATAATACCATCATGTTGTGTTCTCATGTTTTTGGCTCATTCAGTGACAGTAAATCTGTACCCATTGATAACAATTGATTTACAGTAACGAACCACGGTATTAGGACCAAAAGCCAAAGCTCTTATTTCCTCAGAGACAGAGTCAGCAGACAAACTCAATACCTACAATATAAATGACAGTTAAACATAAGTAAATATTGAAATAATTAATTTGAACAGTAATATTTTTACCTTCAATTTTAACAAAGCAGAAAACTCTTTTCTATGCAAAGTGTCTCTCCTTCTTAAAGATAAAGAACGATGCTTCCTATTTATCATTGTTTTATGTTCCCTGTAGATAAAAAATATGAATAGTTTAACAGATATATATGTAAGATATACATATTCAATTTTGTTACCTAATATAGTCATCGAACAAATCATAGTTGAACAAAACTGTGCGATGTGCCATCTCCCACTCTTCATGGCTTAATGTTTTCAATGTATATGATCCAGGAATTCCTCCTATTTGAGGATGTGATGGAAAACTGGGTTCAATTTTCTCATATCGTTCTTCGTCATTTCTCATTGGTCTGTTCATTCTTGTAGTAAGATCAGACAAATACATCGAACAGAAATCCATACATTCTTGAGCTAAGTAACCATTCACGATAGAACCTTCGGGATGATTCTTCTTTCGAACATAAGACTTTAATGCGAACATATTTCTTTCAGTTGGATACATCCAACGAAAAGAAACAGGTCCTCCGAGAAGTATTTCAGTTGGAATATGGACAGTCAGATGCAGCATGCATGTGAAAAATGATGGGGGAAATATTTTCTCCAACTCACACAAAATTAATGGGGCATCTGTCAACATTTTTTACAAGAAAGACTTGGACAACTTCTTAGCACAAAGATCTCTAAACAAATGGCACAACCGAATAACACCCACCCTTACATTATTGGACAAAAGATGACAGATTTCTATTGGAAGCAACTCATGCAGTAGAACGTGATAATCATGAGTCTTCAAAGATTTTAGCTTCAACTCTGTTCTGTTGACCCGTTTAGATATGTTGCTTGAATAGCCATCAGGAACTCTAATAGTCTCTAATACTTCCAGAAATTGTTTTTTTTTCAGTAGGTGTCATCACATAAGAAACACATGGAAGTTGCCATTTATTTTCACTGATACGCACAGGATGCAATTTTGGTCTGATGCCCCAATCCACCAAGTCACGTCGAGATAGTAAATCATCTTTTGTCTTCCCATTGACATTTAGAAGAACTGAAAGAAACATTTCACATATATTCTTTTCAATATGAATTACGTCTAAGCAATGATGTAGCAAATTGGTTGACCAATAAGGCAAATCAAAAAAGATACTCCTCTTCCTCTAATTGTAACAGGTTTCTGTGGAAACATTATTTCTCTTTCTAGATTTCATTTGACCCTTCCTGAACGAAAAACTGAAATCTTTCAATTCATTAAGCACATCAGTTCCAAACATACACTGAGGTGGATCATCGGTCACTATAGTATTATCAAATCTTCGACGATTCATTCTATATGGATGATCCTTTGGTAAAAAACGTCGATGTCCCATAAAATTGAAACTACAATGATGTTTCAGTCTTCTGGATCGTGTATTCTTCATACAAACTGGACATGACATTTTCCCATCGTGCTCCATCCAGACATCACTGCATAAGCCGGGAAATCATTGATCGTCCACATAAGCGCAGCAAGCATCTGAAATATGTCTTTCGAACATGCATCGTATGTGCGTACACCCACATCCCAAAAAATTTCAACTCTTTTATTAAAGGTTGCATGTATACATCAATATCAATGCCGGGATCAGAAAAAACAGATATGAGTATACTCATGAATGTGAAAGATTTTTTCATACACAACAATGGGGGAAGATTATAAATGTGTATAAAAACTGGCCATGTGCTGTGCGAAGTAAGTATCTGCCCAAACGGATTAAAATCGTCGCATGAAAGACCCAGCCTCACATTACGCACGTCTGCTGCAAAATCAGGATGTCAAGCATCAAATCTCTGCCATGCAAATCCATCTGCAGGATGAACTAACTCATCATTAGTCTTCTTTCTCTTTGTATCATGCCATCTCATTTTTATTGATATGTCATCAGACATAAAAAGATTCTAGAGTCTGGGGATCAATGGAAAGTGCCACATTACTTTCTGTGGAACGCGGGATGGTGTTCTATCAGATTTTGACTTCCAGCGGGATGTGCCACATTTTATACATTCATTTTGTTTAGCGGTTTCTTCCCAGAATAAACTGCAATCTTTCGGGCAAGCATGAATTTTATTTCTGGAAAATCCAAGTTCTTCAACTAACATCCACACCATATAGTGGTTTGAGGGAATATCTGCATCATCTGGAAGTAAATCCTTCAAGAGGGTAAGAATGTAATCGATTGTTGTATTAGAAATCACATACATAGTTTTTCCCTAAAACAATCGGATTAAAAATTCCAGCTTTTTCATTTTATTGCATTGTCGATATACTGGAGTCGTGGCAGCATCATTCAATTTTTTCACCCTATCAATATCATCATTTTCACTAGATGCATCAGTTGTCCTCATATCGACGTCTTCTTCAGTCAAAATCCTTTCTTTTTCATGATGCCAAATAAATGGAAACCGATCATCTAACAAATTCTCCATTCCAGTCCTTTCATTTCGATCATCACCAATTTGAGATTTCATTTTCTCTCCATTGGGATACCACACAATGTAGTTTGCTTGCAAACCATTTTTGGTTATGTGGTAGATGACTTCTTCACGACTCAACCAAGGTCTACCAACACAATTGGAACATGGGCAATGTATGCGACCACTATCTGAAGCATTGTGAAATGCAAAATCTATAAAGCTCTCCAAATTGTTTTGAAAATCGCTTGAGATACGATCGGTTTCATACATCCAACATCTGTCCATTCGGTAAAAAGAATTCATATAAGACATTTTGTCAAAAAAAATTCAATAGGATTGAACTTTAATAGAAAATACATTTATGTAAATGATAAAGGAAGAAAATAATCATGGTATCAACTACACATGTGAAAAAAAACATACTAATGTGTTATCGAAAAAATGTAAAACCAAAAAGAACAAAATGTGTTATCACATCAGAGCATGCCTCATCCCATAACCATATTAGTAGGGTATCCTCATATGCGATTTACCTTTTTGAATTAATATGCACTTCCTCACTAGGTACCTGAGTAGATTTCATAGATATAATCATCTCACATCCTGTAAGGCTTCAATTATGTATGATCTGAAGAATAATTTGAGTGATCATGAATCATGCATGGGATCTTCCCATGATCACTATAGATTATGAGAAGGAATTATGATATGTCACGTGAAGAACATCAAACACATATTTTAGATAATTTGAGACATAATATAATAAAATAATGTATAAATATATGGAATTTGGGATAAAAGGATGGATGAAATACTAAAATATGGGAGACTAAGGTGAATGGAATATATGTTGACCCAAATGTTCATAACATGCATCACCTATGAAATTTTATTGCACTATGAAATTTCATCCTGTTCACAATACATTCCATTGGAAACCTATTTTGATCATTTGATGTCCCCTTGACATATCAAATAAAATCAGATGGCGCCCATGAATATGCCACCCTTGTAATGAAAAGCCCTTAATTCTCACCAGACAGACTACATGTTTTCCAATAGATATGTATCTCCTTCTATATAGGGGAATCAATACATATTATCTCAGTCTCATATTAAATGTGAGGAATGTTAGATGACTCCCTTAACACCCTCCAGACACACCAACTAGGTCATGTGATGTCCTCAAATCATGTCACTATGGACATAAATCACCCTTCAAGACATGTCACACTGACTCTAGAGTTTCCCTCCCAGTGTGTAAAACATGTCTTTTGATGAAAATGGAGAAGATCACCAAAATCAAGAGATTCCCTATAGGCATTACATCCATTATCATGAAATTGCTTCTAGGATCAACAAGTCAGGACTTGGGATGTCCTCCAAACATTCTGTCCTTGATCATTAGAGAAACATCAGACAATCCATCTAGGTTAGGAAATTTCATCAAAAAGTTTATAGGATCATTTAATTTCATTAAAGATTTCCAAAAGAAACCCTCTATCATGCTAAGTAGATAGTCAAGGCATTCCATGTGGAAAACCAACACATATCCATAAGAGAAGAAATCTAAAAATAATAGAATCTATATGCATTATAAAATTGTCCACCATTGGCATGTAAGCTTCTATAAAAATGGAACCATAGTGTTTATGTTTTAATTAATGGAAAAATCAATTCATTAAAACATCTACAACAACTTGATTGAGATCAATTTTTACCTGTTCGGATGGGGGGTGTACCTATTCGGACGGGGGTCGATGATGTTCGGACTGGGGGTTTGTGAGAGCACGGGAGCAGAGGACAATTAGGGCTCTGTCTCGAATGAGGGAGAGCAGATCGGGGTTGCTATTTGGGCAAAACCTTTGCCAATGGTTTGTAAAAACCATTGGCAAAGGAAACCTTTCCCAATGGTTTCAATAAACAGTTGGGAAAGGGATAAGTTTAGCACCCCTTTCCCAAAGGTTCTATAGAACCGTTGGGAAATGGGTCACCGGAATTCCCTTTGCCAATGGTTTCAGTAAACCGTTGGCAAAGGCTGAGTATACCAATGGTTTAATTGAACCGTTGGTATAATGTCGTTGGGAACAACCCAAATTCCAGTAGTGACATTACATTTTCACATGTCTCAATAAATGATATTCACAAATGAAATAAATAAAAAAAGATTGGGTGAGTAATGAAACTAATAAGGCTTTCACTAAACGAATTCCCAACTCATTATACTGGTGTAGAACATGTTACCACATTTATATAAGATAGTTTGTATAAATCAAAAGAAAAATTTTCTAACTAATCATTGAAGTTCATTACCAAATTGTTTTTCCAAACTAAAATAGTTCCCATGAAAAGAAACCAAATAATACTGTGAAACCATTTAACAGATTAAATTTTTGTATAATCCATTCAATTCCACATATCAACACATCCAATCATTCATGCCACCATGGGCCTCCCTAAGATCTTGAATGGTGAGTCATCCTCTCACTAAGTCATTACATAATGAATGATAATTTTGGGAGAAATTCCTTGCCCTTATCCATCCCACTAATGATGGGGGATACTTCAAACCCTTATCCATCAAGACTAAACACGAACACACACAACCATTATATCAAAACCCAACGAAAAGACTACCCTTTCTACCATTTATATTTAATAAGAGTTTTATTGAAACCCATTCAAACAACCAATTCATTAAAACAATAATTTTATTGATAATAATTTAATAGGCATAAAAACCAAAAAATTATTTTCAAATCATGTTTCAAATTTCACTTTCTACAAAAACTCCAATTTCTTCAATTAAAATAAACATCACCAACAAGGGTTTCCAAAATGAAATTCACAACAATTTCACAACCAAATTCAATACAAAAAATTAATTGGAAACTAAGAATACATGTTCTAAATGGTGGACTCGATAGTGAATCCACTTACCTCGGGATTTCTGATGAAATCAAATAATTACAATAAAACACCAATGAAAACATTTTGAATATAAAATAAAACACATTAGATCTCTACCCCATTCATCAAAATGGAAAATTATAAACATATTTCTGATCAAAACCATAAGATAAATCAACAAGAGAAATAGATATATGAAACTAAGAGAGGGTGGTATATAGATATAATGAAATCAATGGGAAAAATCCAAAAATGATTAGTTTTCAAATGAAATTTTCATTAACACACTAAAAAACACCTCCATATCACTTCTAAATAGATGTAGAAGGGTTCCCTACCCATAGAGAGGTATAAACATCATGTTAGGGTTTGTTTGGGTAAAAAATGAGGGCTCCAAAAATAATCCCAACCATGATACAATGTTTGTGGATCTTGTATTGAAATTGCGCATGTTTAGTCACACAGTTTGTTAAACTGTGCACTAACTATGCGCCAGCCACTGCCTAAATATAGATCCTAGAATAGTTAGATTACACGGTTAGAATACTGTTCAGTGTATATAAAAAATACAACTACCATACTTTACACTCATTCTCCTAAGATCTTTCTTATTTTTTTTAAACTGTTATCCAACTTGTACCCCTCCCCTTAGCCTATGTCTCATTGTGCATGTATTCATGTAAGAGTTACTTGGATTCTAGAAACAATGCATATACCACGAACCATTAGTAATGGACTAGAACCCTCTAAAATGTTTTCCAAACACTATATAACATCTCCTAATATATATATATATATATGAAATAAATAAATGAAGGGTTACATACATGAAATGGAAGGTGTTATATCATGAAACACATATTATAATATATACATGGATGTAGAAAAAAATTGTACAAACCAAACAACCCAAATTGTAAAACATATAGCACAGTTAATATCATTTCAATGACTATCCTAGGTTAGGACATCTAGGAATATTTTACATAACATTAAAATTGGTGCACACATCCAGACTCTAGACATATGCATCCAGTTTAGAGGAAAAAACTCTTTATCAAGTGAACCACACAATATTTCTAACAAGTCCCTTGAAAAACATTTATATAGACTAGAGGATGTCCTCATGAGAGAATGCCCTAATAGTAGATAGGGAAAATTACTATTCTGTCCACCAATGTACCATGGCATTCAAATGTGCTATATAATATATCCTATTTAATCAATTAATTTTCATCAGAAAATTTAATTATATCATTCTTTGAAAACCATTTCATAAAACCATTTCACAATTCTATTAAAAACCCTTTCCATTTACAATATATAGGGGAAAACTGACTTTCATAAAACCTACTTCCACACACACACAAAAATCGGTCATATCATGAAATATAATTTAATAAAACAATTTATCTAAAAATGGATCATTTCATTTCCCTAACATTGGCTAGAGACAAAACCGAGTACCTCATAACCCATATCACACATGCCAATAAAATAAAAAACCATAAGAAATGATCCAATGATGACAATATTTGACCAAGAATCCAATACCAACACCCAAAAATTGATTCATTTAAATAGAAGTGTTGGTGTCAATTTGGTAACAACAAAACCCTTAAGAACACACACCTGATGCTTCAAAAAAGAGAATAATGTTATGAAATAGATATCACAACATATGTAGAATGAATAAATAAGAATCATGACCAGAGGTAAACAAATATAATAAAAATTTAATGGTTCTACTGAAATCAATGGAAATAATGAATCATAAAGGATCTCTTACCCAAAAAGATACCATGCTAATTTCCAGATAATATAATGACAAATGAAGCAATTTGGAATGAATAAAAGATCCTAAAATTTTCCAATTAGATCCCTAGGTTGATATAGAAGAGATATTTAGAAGAATAAATAAAAATATCAGTCGAGAAACACTCTAAAACCCATATATGTGAAATTTACATGACCATGAATACCTTTAAACCTCATTTATTACTAGATGATTAGATACGTCAAAATAATCATAGATTATTTATTTAAAACCAAATTTTCTTATATTACACAGCATGTAACACTTACATGACATGTATTCCTTTATGTTATGTATTTATCTCATGACAAGAGTTTGGAAACCATTACATATTGTGTAATCCTTGAACGGTGTGTAAATTTCATGAAGATAAGGAAAACTATAGATTCATTACCGGCATCACAAAAAAACTCATGTGTTCTCCAAATACGAGGAGAACCTTGCAAATCGATTATCACATTTATACCTAGATTCCAGTAATTCAAACAAAAATATATCAAAAAAATCAGGTCATTTACGTCAGCCAATGTTATCTTACCTCGGAAGTGTAAGGACACACCCAATTATAGAAGAAAATATGTAAAGAGAATAGAATTATCTGAATATGGGTAGCATGATGTTACAAAATACCCACCATATGGATTTAAATCATCATAAATTCATATGAAAGAATGAGATCGGTAAATAGGTGAGGCCACTACTCCCTCTTAAACGACTAATTATCTGATGTATGAAGAGATTTTCATCCATGCTGCCATAATACTCTGACCAATGTAATGAATTCCACCAAAAAATATTCACTTGAGGGTCAATGATCTCTACTGGATGATCTAAAATAGAAATATCAATCACTAACTCCTTATTTTCCCAAATCAAAAAATGTGATTGATCTTGATGGTATATCTTGAGCAATGTTATGTTGAAAACATCAAGAATTCCTATCAATTAAACAACTAATTCCAATTGATATGTAACTTTTCCATGCTTCTCAGCAACATGAAACATTCTAACATATCGTAAAGGAACAATTGTCAATTTTCCAAGATGACAGTGACCCAACTGAGTATAAACATTCATTAAAAATGTGTTACCTATTGGAACTCCAAAGGAAAAAACTTTTTTATCTATATATGATTTCTATAAACATTGATCTGTAACTAGTCACTGACATATATCCTGAATCATCACCAATGAATTCTAAACCAATATAATTTGGGAACAAATATAGCTCAACCACCTCTACACAACAATGAAGTAGTCTATATGGGAAACCATAAAAAGAATCAAAATGATCCATTCTTATAGAAAAATCATAGATTTTGATAATAGAAAACTCAAGAAGTCACAGATGGCTATCACATGATCCTTCACAATCCAAGACATAGGCCTGAAGCATATCCTCTAAAATTTAAATATCATGATTTTTTCTAACCATCTATTTTTGATTGATAATTTGTAATCAACCTATCATAAGTCCTAATAACCTCTTGGACTCTTACTGAACCACAAAGTAATCCTATTTTCTCTATGTGAAATAATAGAAGTATTAACCCCATGTAACCTAATAATTTAATGTACATACAACTTATCAAAATCATAACCTTCAGTGGTTCCCCTAATCATAATAAAATGAGATGAGTTTTTTAATAGAACAACCACCACATAGAAATAATTTTTCTATCAAGGAATCTATTGTATGAAAACAATAATGTATATAGGAACCTTGTACCATTAACATACTAACTTTGGATTAGGCTGGAGAAAACCAGAATGTTTCAAATGATTTTCATTTATCAATTGGTAGGTGTAATAGAGGGATGCATAATAATAAATGGCATGACTCAAACCTAGGCACTAGAATCATCTTTTTTATGTCGTAATACATATTTTTAGTTCATAGATGAAAAAACCATGAATAACCCTTAGAATAAAAAAAAATCACATCCTTATAGATGATGTGATGATAAATCGATTCCCAAAACTGAGATTACGATCTAAAGAGATAGAACAACAAAAAAAGATCTTCCCCCCATATAGGGTTTCTTGATTTCCTCTGGATTATTCATCATATTGAGGAATCTGAAAAATATACTCAATGTGATATGATTATGTCTGAAAACTATTCAAAACCATGTTCAAGCATCCTCCTGAGGGTCCAGAAGCAAATTATTAAAAATTCCCAAAAGGGTTAACTCTTCATTCTATTACAAAATAGATTTCGATATCACATTCCTACTATGTGTGTTTATGAAAATATTCCCCTTCTCATTATCGTAGGCGATATCAAAGTCAAATTTCTAATGGTATTCCAAACACCATTTTTCCGTATGATTCAAGTCATTATAAAAAATCATATTTAAAAAATCATAATGTTCGAAATGACTATGAACCTATTTATAAAAATATAATTTCATGAACACTTAGGCACACGAATAACTATAGTAAGATCTAAATAATTATTGGGGTTACTATTATCATGTTGATTAAGATGACAAGAGTTATGAGTCACCACATATTCATTAACCATGAGCACACAAACAAGACTCGCATCAAATTCATCAAAAAAACTACATGGTCCTTACCTTGCTTATGTAAGATCCAAACATTAGCCAATTTTAGAAGTAATTCTAGATTATCAGGTGAAGGCTTATAATTTTTTTCAAGACACATCCCTCAGTTCTTGTGTCATCACTACACTAATCATTCCTTCCATATGATTTGGGATGATGACTAGAACCACTTAGGGATATCCAAAAAAGGGAAGGCATTTTCCTTAAATCCATTACACATGCACAATTTTCAAACTGTGGAATGTAAAAACAATGTAAAAAACAAATATAACTAATAAAACTACTGAGAGTATAGTATAAACTGAATGTACAATGGGGAAAAAATACACACCCAAAAGCACAAAGGAAAGTAAAATTTCCATGGTATATCCGCCCGAGACCCCACCTGAAGGGTAGGTGAAGGGTAGCTGCCTATTTCTGTAGAAGTCTGTACGTCTACCGCCATCTAACGGAGTACCACCTAGTCCTAGAACACCAAATTTCCGTTGAAGCATATATCAGTATCATATCATAGAGCACCACCAGGTCTTGGACCACCAATTTCATCATCGAAGCATCTGTCTGTCCCGTCTCACAAAACACCAGTTTTTCCTTAGCCACCATGGTCTTTGTTGAAGCATCTATCACCTACAAAGGACACGAGACATGTGGGTGAATCCTATCCAACGGTGAGTAACAAAATACCTTGCTAGGACCCCAAACCATAATGGAATAAACACAAACAAAGACCACATAGACAGATCACAAATAAAAGACATCTCACACTAGGTATAAATCAAATTATTGAAATTAAGACTATTAGTCATAACACTAAACACCTTGTACTACAGAGGTAATCATCACTGATGAGTACCGTGGGACTTCTGGGTCATAGAGAGTCACTCCCCACCATGGGTCTGCTGGGTCACATAGAGCCACTCCCCACTTTGGCCTACATAGCTAGTCCACACAGGGCCACTTATATCTGGTCTATATAGTCCTTCTTATAGATGGTTCACATAGATCCACTTGTAGCTGGTTTGCACATAGCCGCTTATAGTTTTTCCACACATGAAATCTTATTATCGTGGCCTACATTGTCACCTTGTCCGACTTGTCAGCATTCTTTGGGTCTCCTTCACCTGCAAGATTCCTGCTCATTGAGCGCTTGATTTCGAGAGTCTCTACTCAACAATCCATTAGTATCATCTCAACTACAACCAAATATCAGTTAGAGATTTCCCTATGGATTGTCTCATTGCAAGGGTCCCAATACCATAGATGGTGAATCAATGAAATGCTCAGTCTGAATGACATTGATATTTTAGTTTACATGTGTCAGTTGTATCCGGACCCATTCTAACCAGGTAGGACTGAACTTATCTACCCAGACTGTGGGTCCAACATTAACCAACCTAGTTCAGCCATCCCCAGCCAACCCAATTTGGTATGAGAAGGCCTAGCTTATGGGTTATAACAATTAGGAATTGTTGGAACTGGCCCAGTTTGGCCGTGGTTCCATCCCATTGGGTCCCCCTGTGACCTTGTTTTCATTCTACCCAGCCCCTTACTAGCGAACCCATTTATTCCTAGCATGGGCCGCCCAACATTCCAGTGTGTACCTTCAGTCTATCCTGCATGGCTGGTTAGTTTTCCCTCTTCACGGATACCCACTGGACATTTGTTTTGTGCCACACACTGCCTATTGAGGCTGGCTGCATCCTCTGTATGCGGTCGAGGACTGCATTCCTGCTCCTACCATGACCCACCAGCTCGTACCGCTGCTCCAACATGTTGCCTGAGCAGCACCACCCTTCTCTGACAGCCAGATCATATGGACAAGTTTCCCACCATGTCCCGCAACATTTACATGGGTCCAGTTCATCGTCATGGTCTGTGAATCACGGCTCTACATGCCTCTACCTTCGACATGGCCGCGTCCACCAATCGGTAGCTCCTATCCCCACCACATCATGATGCCAACGCGTTTCCTGCTACATTTCCATGATCTTTCCACCTATTACTTTTATAGTCGATGTGAATATTTCCATTATACCATAAATAATTGGGGGAGAGAGATGGATGCGATTACAAAGGAAACCGAAATGAACAACCATCCATTGTTTGTGTTTTTCCGAAATTGTTCGTGTTAGTCCGAAATTTTTCGTGTTAGTAAGATCCCAATTTCTAAACTATAAATCACAAATATATATATATCAAATATCAAACTGAAATTATATTCCCCATCCAGTCAAAGAAATTACATCAATGACTGATCTTTTTAGAGAGTTGATCAACATTATTCATTTTGAGGGGTGAATAAGAAAAAACATTTCAGTAAAATTAAAACCCTACCTAGGAAAGGATATTTCTAAATGATTATCATTCATCATTGTTCATTGATCTCAGGTCCCAAATCTGCTCTGCATAGGTGTCCACTCTGTCATCTGATTCACAAGTGTTTGTCGTTTGAGATTTTCCCATCTTTTCTATTAGAGGAATTTTGTGGTTGTCTATTAACCATGGATTCATTATTTAATTAAAGAAGAAAGATGTCTGTGCATTGAAGTGTCGCCACCCTACTCCATTAATGTGGTTCATTAATGAGATTTAGAATTGGCTCATCAATGAACTGCAATACTGATGTGCCACATATTAACAATGAAGAAAAAAAATAAAATTACTTTTTAAGTAATTTTATTTTTCTTCCATAAAGACTAAAAATTAACTTTCACCCATGACCAGTGTAGGTCGAGGTTATTTCTTACATAAGGATAACATATCATTAAAAACTCAATAGTGGTCCCATATTTTTTATCCAAGTTAGCATTTAGTGCATTATGAGGATTTGAAAATAAAATAACATTTATTTATATTATTCTATTTATGGTTTCATCAAAAAAAATTTCATTCACAGTCGGTCATCTCTAGATTATGTGAGGATCCACCTAATAGAGTCTTACCCTCACAAACTCATCAGTACACTCAGATTTACTATCCGAGTTACCATTTATGAGTAATAAGGATTTAAAAATAAAATAAATTTATTCTATTATTTTATTTGTGAACAAAAACAAAATTACACTATTGACCTGTATCATACAATGCTTGGCTCTGCTGTATGAAAGCATACCCTAACGTGCTCAATGTTACTCACAGATTTCTAATCTAAGTTACTATTTATGTGTTATATAGATATGAAAATATAATAACATTATTCGATTATTTAATTTAGGTACAAATAACTGCGTTCCACTATTGACCAACATTGGACAATGTTAGGCTATTCCTTAAGAAGGAATACCCTCACGAGATTAATGGTGGTCTTGAATTTTCAATCCGATTAACCATTCGTGAGATATATGGATTTGAAAAATAAAATAAAATAATTTAATTATTTTATTAACAGGTTTTCCATTTTCGGGTTTCCTCATAGGAGGATTGCGCTTACTAATCTTATGTCGCACCAAATGTAAACCTTCCTTCCTAAATGAAACGGTGCCCTCTTATTTTTGAACAGGTTATCCATTTATGAGTTATTAAATTTTTTAATGGAAACGGCCCACATATGCTATTTAAAACATAAATTTTTTTGGAGAATCATTTCTGTGTAGTCTGAGTCTCGAAATCACACACCCTCTCAGTTCATGGTCTCGAAATAATCCCATTTAATTATTAAAATAAAATTCATGTAATTATAGGTAATTACATTACTTCCCCTTTATGGATTCATTTCCTCATAATCCAAAATAAGGGCTAATCAACAAAAGGGGTACTAAGCATGAATATGAGCCTCCCACTCGCACATGCTCTCCTGGATATTCTCGTGCTACCAATGAACATGCACTAAAGGAATTGACCATCCATAAAGGATCATATCCTTTCGACCACCTATCTTCATCAGGTAATCAGGGAATGTCACCCCATATTCTTTCTCCAACTCACCGTGGTCGATGAAGTGGGACGTTTCATGCACATGTCTCCTCACTAGGGATACGTGGAAGACATTGTTAACCCTCTCTAACTATGTCAGTAGAGGCAAGTCATATGCCACCTCTCCCAATTTTCCTAGTATTAGGGATTATATGATGAACCTCAATGATACCATACCGCCCTTGCCAAATTCTTGTATCTGTCACCGAGAAGAGACCTGTAGGAATATGTGGTCCCCCTCTTCGAATACCAATGGTCTTTGTCGCCTATCAGTATAAGAGTTTTTTCATATCTGTGTAGTCTTCATATTCTCATGGAAGACCTACACTTTCATTGTGGTATCATGTACCATCTCTAGACTCATGAGTGCTAACTGCCCTGGGTCTGTCCAGTATATTGGTGACCTACCTGATCATCCATACAATGCCTCAAATGGTGACATAAGGATGGAGGAGTGGTAGCTATTGTTGTACGAAAACACCACCAGTGGTAGGTGGTCCTCCCAAATGCGACCAAGATCATAAACTCAAACATGAAGCATTTACTCTATGATCAGTATAGTCTACTCCATCTGACCATCAATCTGTGGATGAAAGGCTGTACTCAAGCACAACTAAATCAAAAATCATCTTGCAATCCCTTCAAAAAATGGTATTTAATGCATGATTCATGATCTGAGACTATCATAGATTGGACTCCATAGAGTTGAAATATATCATTCATGCATAAGAATTCAAAGCTCCCTATGAAACCCTACTCTCAAATTGGCAGGATATGGGCTGACATGGTGAGTCCTTCTTCGATCACCCAATTGTTATTGTGTCCCTAGAAGTACATGGAGATATTGTCACGAATTCCATAGATATTTAATCCCACTTTGACTCTAGTACATCATGGGGTTGTGTAAAACCTCATGGATCCTGGTGCTTAGCCTTCACTTGCTAACAATTGAGTCATCTCTAGACAAACTATGGTAATTTATTTTCATCTTTGCAACCAATAATGTTGTTAGATGTCCTAGTGCATCTTTTTCACGCCAGGATGTACCGCCAAAGGGGGTGTATAGAACTCCATCAACTCCTCCTCTATCTACACCACTGGAACTATAGCGCGTCCTATGAAAATGATAACATGCGCCACACCATTAGAGTATCCCATAGGGTTATGCCCTATGGACATCTGGGCACATGTAGTCTCGTAGATGGAATCTCAGAGTTTTGCATCCCTAACTCATTGCAAGAGTGGAGGGAAACTACCATTGACTGATGATAAGCTCCCTCCTCTATACCCATAATGGATATCTAAAGCGAGGACAACTGCTCTGAGGCCTCATTTAGTAGAATTGAATCTGATCTCTTGTTGAGATAATCTTCTACCACATTCCGCATCCCACGATTATAGAATATCTCATATTCATTTTCTTGGAGGAACCCTAACAAAAATTGTTATCTTAGATTCAGATACCTTAGATAAATGTAATACTTGAGTGTATTGGGGTCAATGTGGATGATGAATCGCTTTCCCTTAAGGTAGTTTCAGAAAATCCTCAGTGCAAAGACTATCACTGCCAACTCAAGGTCATGAGTTGTGTTATTCTACTCATATGGTATAAATTGTAATGATCCTTATGAATTAATTTCTTTCCCCTATATCTAGAACAAATCCGGCCCAGTTCTTGATGCATCATAGTACACCATGAAGTCGGCTCCCTCCTTTGGAAACCTCAAGATTGGAGTACTTGTCATGCTCTTTCATAGATGATAAAAGATCTATTGGAATCCTTTTTTCCACATGATGTGTTTTCCCTTCGTCATTAATTCCTTCATGGGTTCTGCTAATCTAATGATGTTGGGTAAAAAACTCTGAAAGTATCTTGTAAATACAAGGAAACTATGCACCTTAGTAATGATCTTTCGTGGATCCCAAGAAATAATTACCTCAGTCATCACTGGATCCCTGGAAAAAGCATCCTCTGAGTTGACATTTCGAAAAAATGGATCTTCGTATCCAAAACTCACTCATTTATAGATTTTCATAAAGCCATTTCTCTCAAAGTATGTCCATAACCACCCTTATGTGTATCGTGTGCTTCTCATCCAAAACTGAATACACTAAAATGTAATCAATGAAAACCACTAAAAATTGGTCTATGTAAGGCTGGAAGATCCTGTTCATGAGTCCCATGAAATCTTTTGGGGCATTTTTCATTCCCTACGACATCACTATGTACTCGTAGTGGTCATAGAGACATCTGGCATCCATCTTCGAGATGTCCTAACCTCGTACTTGATGCTGGGGATAGCCTGATCTGTGGTTTATCTTTGAGAATCATATCACTCCATTCATCTCATCGAAGGGGTCATCAATAATCCATTGATTCTAATGTTTCTTAACATCCACCTAGTTTAGGTGCCGAAAGTCCATGCATAGCCTCAAGCATCTGTCTTCCATCATGTTGAACAACACTGGGGCTTCCCATGGTGAAACGTTGAGCCTTATGAACACCTTCCTCGAAAAATCCTCCAACTATTCCCTCATATCCCTGAGCTCTACAAGAGCCATTTGATATGAAGGTGTAGATATCAGTGACGTCCCAATGTACAAATTCATTAATTAGTCTACCAATTTTTGAGGATGTTGTCCTCAAACATCATCTGGAATGAAATCCATGTACTCATCCACCAAATAAGAAAATGAAAACACATAACATCTACTACTACACGGGTAAGGATGGCTGCATGCTGCTACCCCCTTCCCATGTCCAATAGCTTATTGATCCTATTGTGGACCACAATGGAGTGGTGGTTGTAACATGTTGAAATTTATACCACCTCTTGCTGCTCTCATGGCTCCAATTCCATGTATGCCACCCTGAAAAAGGTTCACAGCATGACCCTCCATCTATTCAAGTGGCGTCATGAAGAAGTGGAAGACTCACATCACTATATATCACCAATCCTCAGTGACCCAAGGATCTACCACTCCTAATAACTTGGTAGGTCCCTCTATTTTGAACTTGTGTCAGGCAATGAGCAGATGTACATCCTCTACCAGTGGCGCCGGTAGTAACTGCTGACCAGTGGGTAGTTGTATCACTAGGACACCACCCGATGGTTCCATCTCAAGAAATTATCCCTAAACTACAGCCTCATCACACTGTGGACCATCCTTGTGTTCAAACACTTGAATCCTACCTGGTTGTCTATGTAGAGGCATCTTAGAAGGGAATCAATATGATCCATGATAAATTTGTTACTCCTAGGGAGAATACTCAGACTCAAAAATATCATGGGAAAACACTTAAAGATGCATGAAACATATTTTTACTTATACCAGAGCAGAAAATAGTTTTTATGGTCCTGTAGTGTGGATACATTAGCTGCAACACCAAAAATAGGCACCATGGCATGAATTCCAAACTTGAAACACTTAACACTATTGCATCATCAAAATTTATAGACTCTTAGTTCCTATGGTAGTACCGACCTCTTATGATACCACTTTTCATGACATGTTCCCTATGGTCTTCTGTCGTGACTACCCCATGAATTCCTTCTATTGGCTAGGGGCTAGTGACTATAAAAACGTTGAAAAATCAAAAATAGGGAAGAAATTTTCCTTAAAACCTATACACACACACAAAGATAAAACTACAGAATATAAACACAAAGTAAACCACAACATTCACTAAGACAACTACTGATATTATAGTATGAACTAAGAGTACAATGGGGTTATAATACAAGACAAAAACTATAATGGAAAGATCACTGCCATTGTATGTCTGTAAAGACCCCACCTAAAGGGTAGGTGAATGGTAGCTACCTATAGCTGTAAAAGTAAACTTGTGTGTCCTGTCTCACTAAACACTACCTGGGCCAATGCCATGATGGAATCCATTTAAGTGTCTATTCATTAAGTCTCACTAAGCACCACCTAGTCCATGACCACCATGGTCTCCTTTGAATCATTTGTTTGTCCCGTCTCACTGAGCTCCACCTGGTCTTAGGCCGCCAAGGTCTTTGTTGAAGCATCGATCTCCTGCACGGTACATGACACGTGCATGTGAAGCCCATGACGGGGTGAGTAAAACTATACTCAGTAGGGAACCTAATCTACAAAGAAAGGAGGACAATGAAATACCCCAAAGAAATGACATCTTACACCAGGTATAACTCAAAATATAGAATGTAAGACTATCAGTCGTTACACTGAACACCTTGGAATACTATGGTAGTAATCCTTGATGTGTATCATGGGTCTTCTGGGTCACAAAGTGTCTCTCCATACCATGGGTATGCTGAGTCACACATAGCCTCTCTCAACTTTTTTAATCATAGATGGTCCACACATGGTCACATATAGCTTGTGCACACAAGGAATCTTATATATGGTTCACACAGAGCCTCTTTTACCTTGTTCACATAGAGACACATGTGGATTTTCAATATAGGGATGCTTATCATCGGGTCATATATAGTGACTTAGACCCACTTGTTAGTAATCATTGGGTATCAGCTAGTTCCATGATTCCTACTCATATTTCTCTAAATTCGGCGAGTATCTACACATCAAGCCGTCAATTACATCTCAAATACCTCAAAATATCACATAGTGAATCCCCAAAGTACTATCTCATTGCAAGTGTCCCAACGCTGTAGATGACACATAAATCAGATACCTGATCTGAAATATATTGGAATTTTAGTAAACAGGGGCCGGTTTTTCTGGATCCGGTCTAACAGTGTCGAACCGAGCCATCTAACCCATCCATGGGGTCTCAAAGGGCCCACCCCAGTTCTCCCAGCCTGTAACAACCTGATTGGGTTTGGTCTGACTCAGTCTAGTCTAGCCACTAGGACAGGCCCATTGGGCCTCCCTAGACCTAGACCGTTTCGACTGTGCATCCAGCCCAACGGGTCGCCCTGTGACTTAGTTTCATTTAGCTCGGGATGACCCGTGGCCCAGTTTTTCCTGTTTTCCCCGCTCACATTGGTAAGACAACACTTCTCCATCTGAGGATACCTAGAATCTTAAATCACATCACCGACCATGTCTGCAAGGGGTTCTGACCCTCCATCAGCCCAAACACTCGCTGGGCATCCGGTATGTGGCACACATAGTTGTCAGAGGTCATCTGCCCCCTCCCCATGTGTCCGACAACACATGATCGCTTCAACCATGACCTGTCAGCACATGCCACTTCACCAACATGATGCCCAAGCGATGAAAACTTTCCATACTGGTCCACTCCCGGGGACCAATTTTTCCTATGACCCACTGCATTATTGTGAGTCTAGCTCACAGTCACAGTCTGCGAACTGTGGTTCTTCACTATGTGCACCTTTGACATAGCTGTGCCCACCTGCGGGTAGCTCTTATGTCCAACACACTGTGTTACTCATGTGACACTTCCCACCTATCACTGTGGTCTGGTGCCATGGTCTCACACCAATGCTGTGACCCACAATGATATGGACCTTCATTTAAGTGCTTCTATAGAAGATGTGTCGTCATCAGTTATGCCATTAAGAACAAAGAGAGAGAGAGAGATAGATGGTGGGGATGATAGAGAATACCCAAATGAACAACAGAACTTTGATCATGCCTGTCCATATTTGTTTGCATTAGTAGGAGCACGATGTAAAAAATTTAAATCAGTAAGATTTAATTCCGAAATCTACCCGAAATTATGTTTCCCTACCCTGTAAGGAAAATACATATATAGATCAACTTGTTAGAGAGTTGATCTATATTATTCATTTAGAGGGGGGAATGAGGAAAAATTATTTAATAAATTTAAAACCCTATGTTTGAAAGGATATTTCTTGAGGATGATCATTCGTCTTCATCCATTGATCTTTGTTCCCAAATCCACTCTCGAAGGGTGTTGTCGTTGTCGTCCAATTCTCTAGCGTTCATCATTGTAGAGTATCTCTTCTTGTTCATTAGAGGAATTATAGGGTTGTCTATCAACCTTGAATTCCCTATTTAATTAATTAAGGAAGGCTCATGTGTGTTGTACAATCACATACACCACTACATTAATGTGTTTGATTAATGAGATTCATTATTGAGATTCAGTGCCTCCTCGTCATTCCACTGTAGTGCTGACGTGCCACTACGTACCGTTGAAGAAAACAAATAGAAAAACTTTTAAAGTTATTTTATTTTCTTCTAAAATTATTGAAAACTAACATTCATCCTAGAATTGCACAAGTCGATGTTAAGTCTTTCTTAAGGAAAACATATCTTTACAAACACAATGGTGGTCTCAGATTTTTAATGTGAGTTACTATTGGTGATTTACGAGGATTCAAAAATAAAATAACTCTTATTTATATTTTTTTATTTACTATTAAATCCCAAAAAGAAACATTCAAAGCTGGCCCGCACCGGCCGATGTTAGGCTCTGCCTAAGAGAATCATACCCTCAATAGCTCAATTTTACCCTCATATTTCAAATCCAAGTTATTGGATATGAGTTATTAGGATTTGAAAATAAAATAACAATATTCAATTATTTAAATTATTACCAAATTCAAATTTCCACTATTGTCCCACTCCAGACAATGTTAGGCTCTGCCCAATGAGAGAATACCCTCTCGAGCTCTATGGTACTCTTGAATTTTCAATCAAAGTTACCATTTCTAATTAATAAGGATTTGAAAATAAAATAATTTTATTCAATTATTTTTTAATGAGAATTTTCTCCCCGGTTGACCCCTTCCAGCCAATGTTAGGATCTACCTAAGGATTTCATACACTCCCAAGCTCAATGGTGGTCTAATATTTGTAATCTGAGTTACCCTTCATGAGTTATAACTATTTGGAAATTAAAATATTTTTTAAATAATTTTCTTTATTATTATTTCATTTATGGGTTTTATCACTAGAGGCCCACACCGACTAAAACTAAGTCACTCCTATAGTAAAACATCCATCATGGATGCAAAAATGACATCAGATATCTTATTCTGGAACCCATTTAAGAGTTATTAAACTTTTTAAGGAAAACATCTCACACACTCTATTTAAAAAATATCATTTTTCGACAGATAATTTCTGGGACTCCGAGCCTCAGAATTTCACATCATATAAGTTACTGGTCTCAAAATAATACCATTAAATTTTCAACAATAAATTTACAAAATCTTTGGGTTTAACAATTTTCATCCCATATGATCTTCACCCGGTTCCTAGTAAGAGTAGATAAAGTTGATTCTAACTTTAAAAAATCCTTTAATAAACGTCTATAATATCCATCACGACCATATAAGTTCCAAATATAAATGAAATTCCTTGGCTATTACTATGAAAAAATAGCATTTTCCTTCTCAAGATCAAATCATAATCCATGTGAAAGAATCATGTGTCCCAATAACCCCATATCTTGAATCCTTAAATTGAATTTTGAAATATTTTCATAAAATAAGTGACTCATCAATAATTTTAATCAAAAAATCACATGGATATCATTATCATGATGGGATATTGAGTAAATCAAAATATCATCCATGAACTAAACAAAATGAAATTCTAGATACTGATGGAATATATGATTCATCAAATCCTTAAAAAATAGAGGACTGTTTCATCCACCTAATGGAATGAAATGATATTCGTAATGGAAATACCTTCTCTAAAAAGAAGTCTTCTCTATATCACACTCCTGAACTCCGAACTAGTGATAACTCAATTGAAGAATAATCAATTAAAAGCACATTTCCCTTTAACTTTTCAACCAATTCATCCCCACGAGGAAAGGGATACTTTTTATGTTTACATGATTCAAATTTTTATAGTCCACACACAATCAGAATGAAAAATATACCTTCCTATAATTGATCACTAGGGATTACCAAGGGGAAACAGTAGGTAGAAAAAACCCATTTCCCTCCATTCTAAGAATAAAATCATGAGATCTTTCATCTCCACTAGTTCATTATGATAATAATGTTTTGAAAGAAACTATGTACCTTGAACCTGACCAATCATGAACTCCACCTCACTCACTAATGAAATCCCAGAGTGATTACCTAAGAAAGAATTAAAAAATACATTAAAAGTATCAAGAATATCAATAATAGATAAAACATCATCAAGATCAACAACTGTATAAAAAATGCCCACGCTCTGGATGGAATGGTCCTGCATGACAAGTACTCGGATCCAACTTTTCTAGAATCTTACATGAGTTCCCATCAACTGAAATAAAAAAGAAACATCGATGATAAAAATAACCCTTAAAAAATGTGTAACAATCCAATCCAACCAGATGATTATTTCATATAGGACTTGATTTAGAATGAGAAAATCCATGACTAACATGGCGTCAACTGTCGATTGTGAGAAAGAGGACAATGTTCCCCTTCTCTTTCCTCTTCCCGAGAGGAGTCACTAACTCAATAAAAAATAAAATTATATCAATTGTATGTTTAATCATATCAAGAAAAAAATAACATATAAATAAAAAATAATCACTTTTATATATTAAATATATCAATATAGAATATTCAAAAATGCTAATACCCCTCAATTTCATTGGACACATATCAGCGTTTGCTAGAAACTCATCTATTGTATAAAAGATCATTACTCATAATTACTATTGTCAGGGTTTATTAGTCGATGATGCATTTCAATGCAATGTAGTTTCCATTGGAGATGAATATTCATGAATATGTTGAGGTGTTTACACAACCTAATTGAAATGCAATAGATAACCATAACATTCAGAAATGATTCACACTATTGTTGTTGAAGGAAAAAACTTCCATTTGCATATAACCATTCCACATAGATAAAAATTCATATACACACCACTAACTTCACATATAGATGCTAAATAGGCTTTCATCTAAGACCCACCACCACCACTCCTGCGACGATCCTAATACTTCCACCTTTTCCCTTTGGAACCACTGAATATTCCCCCTGGTGGAAATGAAGGGGCGGTGTACCAAAACATGACTATCATATGCATTTTTTCCTTCAAATCCCTTTCCAATTTCTCCAAGTAGCACGATATATTCATCAAAAATATATATGATCTAATATATGGTGTCAAATCTAACATATGCATCAGAGCATTTAGCTTGTTATACATTACAACCTATTGTGAAAAATGAACTAGACCCATAAACTAATTAGTGTGAACTAGACTCGAATGATCTCCCTTCTACAAATAGAAGAACTTTATTAACATATCCATCATAAAAGACTCCATAAAAAACTGCAGGATGAGGATATTATTCAAACCTGTATATTCTTAGACCATTTTTTAATCTACATGTACCATGAAATCTCCCCAATGCTTATAGGGACTCTCATGTTTGAATCACATGCACTACACCATGATACTGTTAAGTGTATCTTTAAAGATGGAGATATTATTGATATTTTAAAGAAGGTACTCAACATATTTAGGATCACTCATACCCTTAATGGACAATGGTTTCTCATGAATGAACTCTCATGATCGATCTCTTTCTCCTACACTCCTAGCTATACCTCCACAACTGTGTTCTGAGCATCCAATACATGCTAGTCAACAACACAAACATCCCAAATGATAACCTCAAAAATGTTCCTATCCATAAGTGGATTCCCTTGAGGATCATAAAATTCATCCTACTGAAGAAATCATAGAAAATATCTAATAGTAATACTGATGTTCACAAAAATAGAAAAAAAAATCTCAAACAACATAATAATCTAGTTTCAATCTAAAGAATAAACTAGAATAAACCATGATTATCATCCAAACTCAAAACAAGAGACACACATCCCAACATCCAATGGTATCTAAATTCTCTTCACTGCAAGAACTAGCCCCAAACTCATGATAACCTACCTCTAAAATTTAGAAATCATATCTAGAGTCTATCAAACATCTTAAGAAATGGAATCTTCAGAAAAAACATCATTTGATTCAATATTGTAATGATCCGAAATAGATACCATCTCATTTCTATTACCTGGAATGGTCATCCCCATACCCAAAAGGCATTTCTGATCTCTATGTATTGGAAACTACCAAACGATCATCAAACAACAACAAGCAGGAACAATTTCATCCCACCTAAAGAAAAAGTAACATAGAATATATATATGTAGAAGATAGATATAGTTTATGATATAGATATATTGTGTAATAGATAAAGTAAAATGATAAAAATGAAAAATAAAATATAGAAACATATATATACAAGAGACAATTAGAACATCATTGTATGAAAACAATCTAAAAAAATACTCCAATAGACTCTATGTGATACTATGGATCAACCAACAACATTTAACCATCTAGATATCAAACCTAGCTGACATAAAACATCTCCAAATTACTACAAGGCCTTTCCCTTCCCCATATCAACATATAAAACCAGGTTTACTCACCAAAAAATGGGTATATATGGTGTGATCTAATAGGATCAGTAGGGTCCCACCAAGGTGTTCCAAATCAGATCTCTGAACAATAATCCTTGTATGCATAACATTAGAGAATAAAATGCATGATATACAGTTTAACAATTTTAATATCAATAGATTTGAAAATAAATTTAATTCCCCCCTTTTCCATATTTCCAAATAAAAAATGTAACTCGTTTTCAGATAATATCATAAAAATATATCACAATATATATATATATAATGTAGAAAAAAATAATGCATCACATATCATATCAAATCCATTATAGTGAAACAAAAATATTACAAACCAAACAACCCAAATAATCCAAGAAGCAACACAAATAACATCAGGTCAAGGATCACACTAAGTCAGGATAGCTTGGAAAATTGTACCAAACATATAAAATTCTGCACACCTAAATCCTGTAGATATATTTATCAAGTCTATAGAGAAAATGAAATCCACCAAATAATAACCCACCATCTTCTATAACATGTCCCTTGAACAATGGGTATAGGGAGTATATGAAATCCCCTTGATAAAATCCATTGATAGTAGATGATACTTAATATAATACCATACACATAAGTACCTAAGGATTCCCATGTCCTCAATTTTTGAAACAATTTCATGAATCCATTTTCATCAAACCATTTCATCATATCTTTATTTGAAAACCATTTCATAAAAGCATTTCAAAATGCATTGAAAACAATTTCAATTTTCTAAATGCACGGTAAGATCTTATTTTAGAGGCTATCAGCCCCAAAGATAGAAGAAAAAATAATTCATATCATTAAATTGAATTTAATAAATCAATTTATCAAAAAAATGACCAATGGGGTTCTCCAAAACATACTTGAGATAGAACCACCTACATCCAATCATTGGATGCACAAACCCATAATAGAATCAACCATATGTAAGGGTGCATCATATACAATGGAATCCTTAAAATGTAATCCATGCATATCATAATTTATTTAATTAAATAGATTTGTTGTAAGATAAGATAAAACAACACAAACCCCAATAATGCACACCTGTTACACCACAATTGACAAGGAAATTGCGCCTAGAATAATATCTCACAAAAAATCCTGAAATAAAAAAGGAGAATCATCACATTGGTTCAGGAAATCCAATAATTCAATAAATTGTTGCAACCAAGATCAATGTAAGCAAATAATTATGAAGGATATCTTACCCAGAGAGAAGCAACATTGCATCCCTAATTATCCAATGAAAAATAAAACAATTTAGAATGAATTGATTATATGAAAATCAATGTATAAGAGCCATATGTTGATAGGGAAGAGATATGTGGATGAAGTAATAGACATTTCATATTAGAATTACCCTACAAATATATTTTGTGAAATTTAAATGGTGTTTAATCTCTTCACACCTCTCATAATCCCTAGGGCTCAAATATGCTAAAAAACCATAACCTTTTAATTAAAAACAAATCTTCTAACATTAAATGGTGTAATACACATACACATAGTATATTCTTTCCTGATTTCTATTATGGATATAAAATTATTCAATCATCCATTTCACACATGTATTCCTTAAATGACTTGTAAATTTCCTACAGATAGAATAACTAAAGAATCATTACAAAAACCACAATCTTACATGGGTGTTTTTCGAACTCGTGGGGGGACCCCGAAATGAAATAAAAATATTTATATACTGAAACAATTAATTCAAAAAAACACACATCCAAACAAATTATGTCATGTTTAAGAAGATATTCACCATTATTGGAAGTCCCAAGATTCACCCGATTATAGAGGAAAAATACTAAAGGGAAGAGAGTTACACGAAAGAGTGTAATGGGATGTTATACTTCTATACCGTCAATACTCCATAATAAATGATCGATGGGAATTGAATGCCTATGATACACATTTTCATGGTTGTAATTGATCTCTACAAGTTGTTCCTCAATGGATTCATAATATTCAACATTGTTCTCACCCTAATCAATGTCTTTAGTGTTATGATGAAGATAATGATGAATCATTGTCAAATGAAAAAATAGTGTATTCAACACAAATATGGGGGATGTTGTATTTGATACATGACAACTTCAAAATGTTAAAACAACTAAAAAATAAAGAAAAATTGGGGAGAATGATTACTCCCATGAGAATACCATTATTTTCTATAATGGGGAGTGAATTTTAGGAATATGTGATCTTGAAATTCTAACTCCATTGGTCTCATCCTATGTATGAAAAAATATTTATGTGACACTATGTTTATTTCATCCTTTTTCAAATTACATGAACCATATCATTTAGATATTTTACAAGTTCCAGGTTGATAATTTCAACCTCGACAACCCCAGTCTAATATTACAGTGGAAGAATTGGTCGATCATTAAATGATTATAAAAATAGATTAGTGGAATCTATTATTGAAACTAAAAAAACCATGGTTATTTACCCATCCATGAACCTAAAAAATATAGAAAACGAGAGTGAAACATGTATTTAAGAGTATGTATGGTCTTCTATTTCTGATTAATCATTTTATGAAGAAAATTAATGATGAGGAATAATATAGAACTGAAATCATAATAGAAACCACTCCACACCGTGAAGGTAAAATGAGGGTCCTGATCAGTGATCGTTAAACTTATGAATCTATAGATTCACCCCACTTCCTCTATATACAACCATGAAATAATATCCACTAAGACCGACTCATGGATCAATATAATGTGGGATGACGTTAACCAACAATCGACTATCAACCATATAATTTCATATCCTCCCTGAGATCTAGATAAACAAGTTACGAATTTCATCGATACTAACTTCGACATCCAATGGGGGAAAATATAATGGATTTAGATTACCATAGGAAAAAAATTGTCAACCTTCTAATTCTAGTAGACCAAACATTGAAGAAAACACTAGATCTTCAGACTTCATCCATGGAAAAAAAACTCAGAGCACAATTCCTCTTTTTCTTGATTTAGTGTACAACCAAAGGTAATCTATAGAAGTCATGTAAAAACATATCATAAATCACTAATGGAATGGAATTCCATCCTTCGAACAAGACCCATTGTTGCCCTTCCTCATACCAACTATCAAAAGAATCTCCAAAAACAAAATTGTCCCTCAATAAATCCAACTCAAGATCTTCGAGCTGGGAAACCTCCACACATTTATACAAATATGATGCACTATCATCTCAATGAGACAACCTCTTCCCCTATCCTCTACCATATTTAGATACAACACTCTGCATTATTTCACCACTCTCTACGAATCCCAATATTCATTCATGTAATCACTACATGACTTCATTATTAGCAAATTAGACACAACATTTCCTAGGTATATTTTATAAAAAAATATATAACTCATATTCCCTCATGAATTCCATCCACCAATGCTGACTGATGTTCATTTCATGCTAGGAGAAGACATTCCTCAGGCCTTTAAGATAATTAAAATCTATAAAATTACCACTGATGAAGTAATGTCTCCCAAAAATTAAAGGAAACCTAAAAACCACTAACTCGTGATTTGGGATGGCAAAGGTACTCTCAAGAGTATGTAACTACTAAGACTAATAAAAAATGGATCATTTATGAATATAGACACAACCCATTTCATGGCGTGTAGCATATTTTAAAACCCAAAATTAGACTTCTTCTATTGGAAAAAATAGGACTGGGGTGATGACCAACCTCTTCTTAATGTACTCAAAATTTTCCCAACATTACTTGGTACACAAGAACAACTAATCCTTTTAGGCCAATACTGTTAGAGTATTCTCTACCTAAGAAGAATTATCTATGAAACTCTTGTAATATCCAACGATAACATGGAAAATACACATATATTACAATGTCATTGGAGATTCCCGTGAAATAAGCAACAATATCATTGAAGGTTCCATATATACTCCCAGTTAGGATACTTCATGCCCTATGATATGAACTTTACAAGCCTAGAAATAACACCTCAACTACATCCTGAATAGATGATTATGACAAACTCCCAAAACATGACACAAACACTTTCCATGGTCATCATCAGACATGGAGTACACTGGGATGTAATTGATTAAAACCACCATGAACATATCAAATAACTTGATGAACATAATTTTCATCAACCACATTAACAATGTTGGATGATTCATCACAAAACACAGGTCCATAATGAATTCTTAATGAAAATATTGGTAATGAAAAGTTTTCTTTAGAATATCCACATCCTTCACACATATACGATGATATCATGATTGAAAATCATTTTTCAAGAACCAACATGATCCCTTCAGCTAATAATATAATTGAAAAATCCACATAATTGGTTTTTGGTTCTTACTATTACTTTGATTATGTATTGGTAACTGATAATAATCCATAAACTATCATCAACCTTCTTCAGGAATGAAAATATTTCACCCCATAGTTACACACTCGGTCGAGAAAACATAACTCCATTAGATAATCGATCTCAACCCACAGCTCCCACCAATCATAAATCACCATTCTATATAAATACAATGAGATAAGAGAATCTGATGAACAAAGCTTAATCATAATATCAACCTCCCATAAAGGGTTTAATTCTATAAACTCATCTATAAATAAAAAAATGTACTCATAAACAACCCTTATAAACACCAAATGTTAGACCTCTAATGTAGATAAAATCCATAAATCAATCAAATATGTTTTGGATGGAAAATTCCTATAATCCATAAGAGGGTGTCACTTGCCAACAAACACCATTAGATCATCATTAGAATCATAGAACAGAATATATATCATGATGAAATTAATGAAATCTATAACTAATTCAACCAATCCATGCCGATGATGATGTAACAAAATTGTATCCAAAAAAATAAGAACACTCCCCATGATCGGTGCTTCCCCTAACACAAGATCCAAATTACTACAAACATTATATAAGTCAACTCAACCTCAAAATATTGTCGTCAACACAATGGGCACTGAATTCCACTCTACCATACGTCTCAAAGAATTGTTTTGGGTAGGTGATTGTAACGACCCGAAATTTTGAATAAATATTATTTCCTATTTTTATGTGTTATTTTATTTTATTTTTATACTCAACAAAAATGTTTCATTTGATAACTTGAGTATAATTAAAATGAGACTGTTGGGTTTTGACTATTATTTGACCATTGGTCAATATGACCGCTGGAAACTAAATGTTTTGATTACCATCTCTAAATACAAGCAATCGTGGTTAATTAATATAGAAAGAAGATTCGATGGCCTCACCCAGTAGTCTTGGACCGATCGAAGCCCATCTAACAGAACTTGGGAAGGAGGTAGCACCACTTGGCTTTTCTCTGGACCAAACCCAAGATGAACTTCATCGTTTGAAGCTAGAACGGGATCGCCTTCGCGAGAATTTCAAACTAATAGAAATTACGACTCGTGCGATGTTGGCAGAGCCTCCCTCGGATTCTCTCACCTTAGCACACCTTACACTTAGGTCCTATGCTGGTGTGATAAGGGGCTATATAAGGAGACCGTAATTGCCTTGTGTAATCCTTTGTTTTAAATAAAAATTTGGAGGTATTCTTAGGATGAAGTTTATGAATTTTCAAATGTCCAGATAAATATAGTATGCATATTTTTGATAAATTTTAGAGAAAGGATATTTTAAAAATGTTTATGTAAACCTTAAATAAATAAAAATGTGTAATGATTTTTAAAAAATGGTCTTCTACAATTATGTTCACTACGAAATTTCGAGTCTAATAAGATCAACTTGATTTTTGATGAATAGTAAATTATGAATAGTGATTTTACGCTTAGTATTAGTAATGTGACCAAATGGATTAGTAATCTCATTTAAAGAAAGTATTAATATAATCTAGGCACCTTGATTAAGTAATGTGATTCAATATAATGTTTAAATAACGGTTTCATAAATTATTATTCAAGTACTAATTTTTTCGGGTGAATAGTGTTTCTTAATTAAAAATTTAATTAAAAATATTTATAAAATTATTTTTATAAAACGGATTTCATTTTTGAACTCAGAGCACCGGTATTATGCTATGGTAATTTTTGGGGTTTTTTCTGAAAAAATGAATTTTCGGTGAATAGTGTATTTATTTAAAAATTAAATTAAAAATATTTAGAAAATTATTTTTATAAAATGGAGTTCATATTTTTAATTAGAGCGTTGATATTTGGTTAAGGTGAAATTTTGGGATTATTCTGGGAAAGATGAATTTTCGATGAATAGTGAAAATACCGTTTTTAAGTTACAGGTGTCTAATGACATCATTAAATGATGTATTAAGTATATATTAAATATGGTCAAATTGTGAATAGTAAGATAAGGTATGAGGTGTCCCAAGTGGCCAATACCATGGGAAAATACCATGGGAAAGCCCATGGTTTTGCCAAAACCACTAATGAGGTGTCCCTTGGCCATTAATGCCTTGTCCCCTCACTTTCCCTATAAATACCCACCCATTCCTCCTTTGGTTTTCACTCCCAACTCTCCCCCAACGAAGTTCTGGTCTCCTTACCTCCCAAGGAGTCCTCCCAAGGTTCCCCAAGCCCTCATGGTCCAAAACATTGAGTTTCAAGAGTCACGTTTTAAGGTAAGGGATCCGACCTCTCTCTTTCATTTCAAGTAATCTCTTTTATGTCATTCCTTTTATGATACATGTTCTTATGTTGGAGGATGTTCTTTTATACTCCTCTTACTCCCCTTTTTAGCTTCATATAATGAGAGATCCCCTATTACTCTCATTATTTCGTTTTATGAAGTTTTAAGTGGCGCCGTTAGGCTGCCGAAATTTTTGTAACAGACTCTTTCTCCCGTCTCATTTTTTCAAGATCTATTTTCATGTAAAGTATTTCAAGTTACTTTTTATTATGTTGGGGTATGATCTCTAAATTTATCATACTGATCTTTTATTATCATATGATGAGAGACCCCATTTTATCTCTTCAATTCAGTATTTTCATGTTTTAAGCGGCGCCGTTAGGCTGCCGAATTTTTAAGTGGTTCTTCACCCTTCTCGTTTTGAAGTTCTACTTTAATGTCAATTATTTCAAGTTCCTTTTTTGTTATGTTGGGGTATGATCTCTATATCTATCGTACTAGAATCTTATGTTCATATGATGAGAGACCCCATTTGATCTCTTCAATTCAGTATTTTGATGTTTTAAGTGGCGCTGTTAGGCTGCCGAATTTTTAGGGGATTCTTTCACCCTTCTCATTCTTTTCAAAGTTCTACTTTCATGTCAAGTCTTTCGAGTTCCTTTTTAATTATGGTGGGGAATTTTCTCTATATATATCATACTGAACTCTTATGTTCACATGATGACAGACCCTATTTGATCTTTTCAAATCATTGTGCTTGAAGTTTAAGTAACGTCGTTAGGCTGCCGAACTTTCATAAGAGAAATCTAATTTTTGTCTTTCTTCCATGTTTTTCATTTCCAATGGTATTTCCTTGAACTTTCATTACCATGATCATGTAACCTTATTATTCTGTCCATCTACTGTTTTATGGGTCATTTATGAATGTTTGACCCATTTTCCCTCTCTTTTTAATGTCTTCTAAAACCTCGTAACATAGCCGTTATGCTGCAGAATTTCCATCTCAAAATGTGTCTCTCTTTTTCTAAAGATATTTTATATTATTAATTGAATACTCAAAGCTCTTTCTTCTAAAGGGGTATTCACATATATACCAAAATGTTCTATTTTAAATTATGGGATTTACATAAATTTGACCCACCTTCCTTTTCTGTGGGTTTTAAAGTGATGTAAAGATCTTGTCTTTAAAGCAGTTTTTAAAACGTTATGATTACGAAATGAAACCCATTTATTTTGTGCTACATGGGTTCATTATGAAATGTTTGATGATGATATATGTGGCTCACATGATAATAAAGGAAAATTTAAGGGTGCGCCCTGAGAGCGCTCCAATGCATTGGGTAAAGACTTAATCTCTAGAGATGACCATTTTTAACGACGCCTTGGTGAATAACCTAGGTAATTTTTAATGACACCTTGGGGATGGACCTTGGTGAAACGAAACGATTGTCAATATTAAATGTTGCAGCCACATTTTCAAGTTATGAAAAATGTTATTTTTATTATGAAATGCCTCATAATTTCTTTCTCATGCCTTAAAGTTCTTTTCATGTCCTTATTGAAGTATCTCAAGTTCACATGTAAAATGTTCATCTTGTTTCCCTTACTAGGCCTTTTGCTCACCCTTTCTTTTGATGTATGTCCCCAGGTTATGAGATGCAGTAATAAATCTAGGATGAACATAAGTAGAAGCCTTTCAAGTGTTTAATAGGAATGTTTTATATTGTTTTCATGTATTATGTTCCTAGTTTCCAAGACACTAAACCTTAAAGATCCTCAGTTTTGTGTAATGTAATGAAAGTTTGTGTTATAAAAAGGCAGGATGCTATAGTTGGTATCAAAGGATGGTTTAGTTATTTGTGGAAATTAGGATATGAAAACTCTAGGAAGAACCCTATAGAATAGTTAAAAAAATAGGAAATCTTCCTGGTATTTTGGTGAGTATTGAGTAATGGGTTGCCAAGCAAATACATCCCTCTCTGGATACGAGCAGGTAGAGGTGGCTCTAGCAAAGATGTACATAGGGGTAAAAACCGAAAACACCGCTTTGAGCTAGACTCGAACGGGAACTGGTAAACGACAATGGGCCTTGCTGCACTCTTGGTTACGACACTCCCGGGGGATATGCTTTGGTAAATTCATAAGCTTATTATGAACCATTGTTAAAGGAACAAAGATAAAATAAAATAATGATTCACATAAGAATATATGATCATGGATAACCTAGATGGGAACCTAGGGGATCACAAGTTAGGGTATACTTTTCTTCTACAAGTTATCCTTATATGCTTTCAGTTCCTTTTCATGATTATTGGCTAAGTACTTAAGCCCCTAATTATGCTTTCTCTTCATAGTTAATGGTGGGAAATGGAAGAACATGTCCAAACAACCAATGTGATAGGAAATGCGATGATTGTCGTATTAATATGACAGAGATGATTAGGGGATTGAAATTTGATTATTATTTTGGAATATTTTCACTATTTTGGGGACCCTATATGATCAAGGTAAATAGATTACTACGGTATTTTCATTGAAGAGTAGGGTTGACTTATATTTTGAAGAATCGATGAATTTAAGGTGGAATTATAGTAATTTAGATTACTTATGGAAATTATTAACCTATCTTGGGGTAAATATGTTTAGGTTAGTTACTTTTTTTATAAGATGTTAGGAGTGGTTGATGTTTTTTGGAGATGAATGATAAAGTTTACCTTGGAAGACTATGTTATCAAATCCTTCTTGTATTTGGGTTTCAATCTTAGTTTGGTTTATTTTGAGGATTTTTTTAAGGACAGTTATTTATGGAATGGACTATGATGAACATTGGGTAGTACCATGGAACTTTGAAGATTTAAAAGTAGTTTATATTCCTATGGGATTATTTATTTTTGATGTGTTGTTTTACCTTACCCTTTATGTTTTTGGGATAATGTTTAAAGATAGAAGAAATAGATAGTTAATCTTTTGTGGATTATGAAGATGATTCTTGTGTTTTGATGAGACCAAGTAGTTTTGAATGCTCATAATTTGGAGAAAAGATTAGTTTTGGGTAGAAACTTATTAAAGGATGAAACTCTACATGAAGATAGGTATATTTTCTTATGTTTTTGTTTTATGTTCTAAATTAATTTCTAAAAATTATGAAAAGGAACGTGAAACAAAAATGTTGTTGGTTTACGTTTCCTACTTGGTAATCAAAGACCATTTACACACATCATAAGTTTGGGATTTTCTTATGGTTAACGTTCTCCTAATCATGTTCTCTATCACTCTCCCCCAGAAATTGACCCTTTATTTTTCTTCCATGTCCATGTTTTCCTCCATGGAATCCTAGTATGGGTTAACTCAGGTGACCTTTGTACTTCCCTTTCTTTATTTTAAAGTAATAGTTTTACTGACCCTTTTCCGATGTGGGACTTTCAATGAAATTTCAAAACCCAATTTTAAAAATTGCGAGGACACAATTTCTTAAGGGGGGAAGATTGTAACGACCCGAAATTTTGAATAAATCTTATTTCCTAATTTTATGTGTAATTTTATTTTATTTTTATACTCAACAAAAATGTTTCATTTGATAACATGAGTATAATTAAAATGAGACTGTTGGGTTTTGACTATTATTTGACCATTGGTCAATATGAACGCTTGAAACTAAATGTTTTGATTACCATCTCTAAATACAAGCAATCTTGGTTAATTAATATAGAAAGAAGATTCGATGGCCTCACCTAGTAGATTTGGACCGATCGAAGCCCATCTAACAGAACTTGGGAAGGAGGTAGCACCACTGGGCTTTGTTCTGGACCAAACCCAAGCTGAACTTCACCGTGTGAAGCTAGAACGAGATCGCCTTCACGAGAAGTTCAAACTAATAGAAATTACGACTCGTGCGATGTTGGCCGAGCCTCCCTTGGATTCTCTCACCTTAGCACACCTTACACTTAGGTCCTATGCTAGTGTGATAAGGAGCTATGTAAGGAGACCGTAATTGACTTGTGTAATCCTTTGATATAAATAAAAATTTGGATTTCTTCTTAGGATGAAGTTTATGAATTTTCAAATGTCCAGATAAATATAGTATGCATATTTTTGATAAATTTTAGAGAAAGGATATTTTAAAAATGTTTATGTAAACCTTAAATAAATTAAAATGTGTAATGATTTTCAAAAAATGGTCTTCTACAATTATGTTCACTACGAAATTTCGAGTCTAATAAGATCAACTTGATTTTTAATGAATAGTAAATTATGAATAGTGATTTTATGCTTAGGATTAGTAATGTGACCAAATGGATTAGTAATCTCACTTAAAGAAAGTATTAATATAATCTAGGCCCCTTGATTAAGTAATGTGATTCAATAAAATGGTTAAATAACGGTTTCATAAATTATTATTCAAGTATTAGTTTTTTTCGGTGAATAGTGTATTTTAATTAAAAATTTAATTAAAAATATTTAGAAAATTATTTTTATAAAACGGATTTTATTTTTGAACTCAGAGCACCGGTATTATGCTATGGTAATTTTTGGGGTTTTTTCTGAAAAAATGAATTTTCGGTGAATAGTGTTTTTATTTAAAAATTAAATTAAAAATATTTAGAAAATTATTTTTATAAAATGGAGTTCATATTTGTAATCAGAGCGTTGATATTTGGTTAAGGTGAAATTTTGGGATTATTCTGAGAAAGTTGAATTTTCGATGAATAGTGAAAATACAGTTTTTAAGTTACGGGTGTCTAATGACATCATTAAATGATGTATTAAGTATATATTCAATATGGTCTAATTGTGAATAGTAAGATAAGTTATGAGGTGTCCCTAGTGGCCAATACCATGGGAAAATACCATGGTCAAGCCCATGGTTTTTCCAAAACCACTAATGAGGCGTCCCTTGGCCATTAATGCCTTGTCCCCTCACTTTCCCTATAAATACCCACCCATTCCTCCTTTGGTTTTCACTCCCAACTCTCCCCCAACGAAGTTCTGGTCTCCTTACCTCCCAAGGAGTCCTCCAAAGGTTCCCCCAAGCCCTCAAGGTCCAAAACATTGAGTTTCAAGAGTCACGTTTTAAGGTAAGGGATCCGACCTCTCTCTTTCATTTCAAGTAATCTATTTTATGTCATTCCTTTTATGCTACATGTTCTTATGTTGGAGGATGTTATTTTATACTCCTCTCACTCCCCTTTTTATGTTCATATAATGATAGATCCCTTCTTACTCTCATTATTTCGTTTTATGAAGTTTTAAGTGGCACCATTAGGCTGCCGAAATTTTTGTAACAGACTCTTTCTCCCTTCTCATTTTTCAAGATCTATTTTCATGTAAAGTATTTCAAGTTCCTTTTTATTATGTTGGGGTATGATCTCTAAATTTACCATACTGATCTTTTATGATCATATGATGAGAGACCCCATTTTATCTCTTCAATTAAGTATTTTGAAGTTTTAAGCGGCGCCGTTAGGCTGCCGAATTTTTAAGTGGTTCTTCACCCTTCTCGTTTTGAAGTTCTACTTTCATGTCAATTATTTCAAGTTCCTTTTTTGTTATGTTTGGGTATTATCTCTATATCTATCATACTGGACTCTTATGTTCATATGATGAGAGACCCCATTTGATCTCTTCAATTCAGTATTTTAATGTTTTAAGTGGCGCCGTTAGGCTGCCGAATTTTTAGGGGATTCTTTCACCCTTCTCATTCTTTTCAAAGTTCTACATTCATGTCAAGTCTTTCAAGTTCCTTTTTAATTATGTTGGGGCATTATATCTATATATATCATACTGAACTCTTATGTTCACATGATGAGAGACCCTATTTGATCTTCTCAAATCATTGTGTTTGAAGTTTAAGTAACGTCGTTAGGCTGGCGAACTTTCATAAGAGAAATCTAATTTTTGTCTTTCTTCCATGTTTTTCATTTCAAATGGTATGTCCTTGAAATTTCATTACCATGATCATGTATCCTTCTTATTCTGTCCATCTACTGTTTTATGGGTCATTTATGAATGTTTGAACCATTTTCCCTCTCTTTTTAATGTCTTCTAAAACCTCGTAACATAGCCGTTATGCTGCAGAATTTCCATCTCAAAATGTCTCTCTCTTTTTCTAAAGTTCTTTTATATTATTAAGTGAATACTCAAAGCTCATTATTCTAAAGGGGTATTCACATATATACTAAAATTTTCTATTTTAAATTATGGGATTTACATACATGAGACCCACCTTCATTTTCTGTGGGTTTTAAAGTGATGTAAAGATCATGTCTTTAAAGTAGTTTTTAAAACGTTATGATTACGAAATGAAACCCATTTATTTTGTGCTACATGGGTTCTTTATGAAATGTTTTATGATGATATATGTGGCTCACATGATAATAAAGGCAAATTTAAGGGTGCGCCATGATAGCGCTCCAATGCATTGGGTAAAGACTTAATCTCTAGAGATGACCATTATTAACGACGCCTTGGTGAATAACCTTGGTAATTTTTAATGACACCTTGGGGATGGACCTTGGTGAAACGAAACGATTTTCAATATTAAATGTTGCAGCCATATTTTCAAGTTATGAAAAATGTTATTTTTATTATGAAATGCCTCATAATTTCTTTCTCATGCCTTAAAGTTCTTTTCATGTCCTTATTGAAGTATGTCAAGTTCACATGTTAAATGTTCATCTTGTTTCCCTTACTGGGCCTTTTTCTCACCCTTTCTTTTGATGTATGTCCCCAGGTTATGAGATGCAGTAATGAACCTAGGATGAACATAAGTAGAAGCCTTTCAAGTGTTTAATAGGAATGTTTTATATTGTTTTCATGTATTATGTTCCTAGTTTCCAAGACAGTAAACCTTAAAGATCCTCAGTTTTGTGTAATGTAATGAAAGTTTATGTTATAAAAAGGCAGGATGCTATAGTGATATAAAGGAGTGTTTCATGGCAGAATAAATGAAGGTATACAGAAATGTAGAAAATGAGAAAAGGGAACCTCTAATGATTTATTTTTTTTCCGAAAACTAGAAATAGAAACAAATGAATCAAACCACTACCTTTTCTATGGCCACTTTGACCCTATATAAGGCCACCTCTATGGCTTCACTACACAGTCTAAGGATGAGAAGAATCATGGTAGATTTATCGGCCAACCACATCTCCTCTCTACCAATTCCAAATCAGAGTACCCTACTAATCCGGGCTCATTTGAAATTTCCTCAATGAAACAAAAGGTGCATGAAGACTAATAAAAAATGACCTACTCTCTCACTTCTAATGAACTCATCCTCCATAATAAAAACAATCATATTATCCCTTGGAATATGATAGAGAGACATCTTCCAATGAGAAATCAGATATGGGGTCTGGTACCTACCCCTGTGTTACAAAAAATTATTCTGTATAGGAATATAGAATCCCCAAAACACAACTCTTCTTTATGAGGAATCCTAATGACTCCCCTATAATGATGATATGGTTCATGATTGAATCACATAAATAAAGGTTTCTATATCTAGTGCCTTTAGATACATCTTTAGAATAAATGGGGTGACATAGAGATGGCTATCTAGAAAAAAATACTCCTCAAAATGCCTCACCCTATACTCCATATCAAGATAATGTTTTGAATGAAACCATTGAAGTATCTGGAAATGGATCCCAAAATATTAAATGCTGGAACTCCAATATTGAATGGTAATCACAACTTGGAGATTGGACGTCTTTGTTGTTGAAGAATAAAAATACACCCAAAACTAGTCTATGAACATGTCCAATGAGACTTTTGACTCCTCACGATCCCAGATGAACAAGAACCAACACTTCCTCATTAGTACACACAATATCATAATAGCCATCAAAACCCATTTCTCTTTCTGATAAAATATGGAACTTAGATATATCTCATCCTCATAAAACATTTCATCTAGGAATGATTAGAAAAATGATCCCTCATACTTTTGCATACTCCGACACTAAAACACATTGTGTGTCCTCTCCAACTATCATAATCATGGACCTCCAATTTATAAAGATATTCTGGAACACATTGTTGAACATGTTTTCTTGAACCTGATAAGGATATTAATTGAGATCCATGTCTATAAAACGAACTAACTGTTAGGTCTTCTAAATATTGAATATTTAATATTTATCATTAATTAATTAATTATTAATTATCTTGTTTAAGGTTTTAAACAATACAAAAGTCTACCCCTTTCAAACATAGGTTGAAATAATAATAATATCTAATCCTTTCCTAGGTCCCTCCCCATCAACCAATATCCCTTCATTTTGTCGGCTAAGTAAAAACAAAATTTCATGAATCAAATCATAAGGGGATACAAATACTCATGTCTCAGCAAGTGTGCAATACTTAATTTACATATAAAATTTAGTTGAAACAATTTCTATAACAACCCATATAACCTCACATATGCCGAACCCCAAACATCATCACATTCTTCAAATAGAACCTCTTATAACACTCTAACATGACACCCTCCCCCCCACAGTGTACCCCTTATGGATTTGAAATGCCAAAAGGTAGATGGTGACTATTTGAGTTCCTCCTGATGTAGTTCATGGGCTAGAGAGTAGCATCGATGGTATAATAAATATGCATATGGTAGACATTACACTTTAAAATAACATTGTATAATAGATAGAGATATAATAATTAAACACCAACAAACACCTTCTATGTACTATATATAAATGAATTCTAATTTCAAACATGAAATTTCAAACAATACTATAAAAAAATATAAGAACAAAAACAAAAAATGGTTGTTGACCACGATGCCCTAATAGTACTTGCAAAACCATGAACTAATAATATCTATCCTGATCACCAACCATTCCTATATGACCTGAAAAATATTTCATATATACATAGTGTGGGCATAATAATATACTATGTATGATCCTACCTAGAGCCTCTCTTGTGAAAATTAATGAAATTATTTTAAAGAAACGTGAACAATAGTTAAACTATCTCTTCACCAAAATAGTTATACTATGTTCCTAGCCTCACCATGAATAACTCTAACAATTTATCACATAAAATATAGAATATAATATAATAATGAATCATCAAGGGTTACCTGCTAACACATCCCCTACTTAATTTCCACACTTCCCCTACTTTTCCCATTCTGATACATAAGTCCCCAAAATAAGCAAGCACAATTTCAACTAGGTATGGCATCAAAAAACCCAACTCATTAATCACAAAACTAAATAAACCAATACCCATGTCCATATATATTAACAATGTCATTTCTGGAAGCCACCACAACCATTATGACATGTCTCAAATGTCAGGTATTATACCTCTCTCCATTATTTCCATACATAATGTATGTTCCTCAATAATTAAAAACCAATACACATCATACCTGTATTAATCTTTTTGATACTACATCCTTGTAAACATGGGTGTGAATAAACACAAAAAATCATAGCCCTATACACACATATATGGGAAAACAACCCATCGTGCATACCATCACACCTAGATACTGAGAGAAGAGTGAGGGGCCAGAGGGGGTAGTCAACCACCCATCATCTAATAAGGATGTTGTGTAAATCACCATCCTAGAGTTCATTGTGTGTCTGTCACCCTAATAAACATCGACGGGGAAGCATATGTTCTCAAAAAATATACATAATATAATATATCTCACTACAATAATAGTGTCATATCCTAGTGCTAGACTCATCTATATAAAATTAATATCGAACTCATGGCTGCCACTTTTAGTATCACATATCAAATAAGCATATACATATTTAAAAGTGATACGTTAATAAAATCATATTCATTAAATATTTAAATTTATGTTTAATAATTAATTTACCATTAATTAAAAATGAAAATTATTTCATAACATATTATTGAAATAATTATTGTGAAGTCCATTCCCATTGGGAATAATTCGAATCGAGTCCATTGTTTCTCATGTCTAACATTTTGGTAGCATATTCATTGCATAAACAACAACCCCATGTGTTAAGAATTATATATTATTTATTAACATCTCCCATAATCTAGGAAATCTAGGAAAACCATCCTATTATCCCAAAAAGAGGAGTCATTCATCTAAGCATATCCATATGCCTCAAGTAGTGTTGAACATAATGAAAATAAGAGATGCAACCTATTCATCGACCATTAAACATATTCATAAGTGAGCATTCCATCTCTCGTCATCATATAAATGTGTATAGCCATCCTCAACTCATTCTATTATCTATATTTCCATCCAAGACACCCAGATGTTTACTGTGATGCATCTCTCCATCACATGCATCAAATACTGCCACATTATCTTGGACTCCCTACCCACATCACATCAGCCAACCCAAGTATAGACATCGCAAGATCATATCACATTCGGGGCTCCCCATTCCATAACACATCAGATATTGAAGCTAACATCGAGAACACCTCTAAAAATAAGTAGGAAACAAATACGAATACCCAATATGGAAAATTCACCCTAAAACAAGGCATCCGTACTTAACATACAAATGATCTTTCATGGCTACCAACACATTGATATCTTATTTATAAAGAAAATATCCAAGTCATTCCCTAGAAATTATTATTAACAAACAATAGGTTATTATTCCATATTGAATTAACCAATTCATTATTCCATGGTTCCAACTATGGGGAACATATGAAATAAAGCTACTATAAGATACTAAGTTATGTAATTAATTTATTGAAACATGCTTTTGAGTATACATTCAAGTTTCCACAAACTTATGGAATTTTTATTTATTATATTTACATTAATGATTTTCATCCAAAACCATTAACATGCTATATATTCTAAAACAATTACATCAATACATGTTATTACATATTCAATGAAAAAGTTATTATATTCAATTTATCATTATCAAATTAAAACAACCACCAGATTCATTAAACATGCCGCTTTACTCTCCATCAAATTAATTATAAATTAATTGTGGATTTAAATTCATCACTATTTTTTTAAATATTATCATAATAATCCAATGAATAAAAATTCATGATAACAATAAGAGCATAAATATCACAAAATCAAGAAAAATCAAAAAGAAAAACATTATCTTGGTACAATTTCACAACATGAGATCACTAACCAATACATTATTAATCTTGTTCAATATTTATTAGGTTGAGTAAATTTTCATTAAAAGGGATAAACAAATAAAAAATTTCAATTTTACATAAATTATATGGGAAGAAATAAATCAACAACCTGGATGAAAGAAGCTCCACATGATCCACATCCCCAAAACATGAGGTGGGCACAAGTTATAAATTATGCTTAAAAAGACACAAGATGGTGACAATGGAAACCCAAAATTCAAAAGGAAGAGTATTTGAATGGTTGATCTTGAGAGAACACAACCAAGAAGGAATTAAAGGAGGGAGCTTAATTTTTTATTCTTGAGATATGGGATGCTGGGATCTTCCAAATCTCAAAAAAGTAAATTACAGGTTTCATTAATCCAGAAAACTATACATGTAATGAAACATTTATAATCTCAAATATATCATTAAATCAAGGATATAATTATACTTTGTGAATAGATTGTGAATTACCATGATGCATTCCGCTGAAATACTAGAATATTTATTTTCATATAACTAAAAGAAATGTTGACGTTTGGAATTCCATATATCTAAATGAACCACCTAGCCAATATTCCCATATAGATGATTTCGAGCATTGCAAAAATCCCATGTTGTACAATTCCCCACAAAATATAATCACCATCTTTCAAAATACCCACATAGTGGATCCATCCACGTAGGTGATTCTAGGTAACCAATTATTGTATTTTATTAATCTATGTATCCAATTCATGGAGCGGATTTTGATGGAAGTGAAATAAATTATCGTGATGTGAAACCCACATACATCCTAAAATATCCTTGCTTCCAAATTTTATCATCTAAACACATCTATAATTTTCCTAGGACTCCTATAAGCACCTCATAATTTTTATGATAAAAATGTTTTGGACTATTAGTATCTCAATCCATACATATATGGGGGAAGTAATATTGTTTTCCAAAGAGATATATAATGTTAGATTTGCATAAAATTGTTATTTTTAGTCAAATGATATTTATAGTTTCTAAAATGAAAGTAAAACTTTTATTCTCAGGATATATCTTAGAGAAAAAAAATTTCATGAATTTTTTAGATATATATCATAATATTTCATCATTTGAAACCTAATCATAAATAGTATTGATAAATAATTAGAGGAAAATACAAAACCCTTACCACTTTGGTTACATTCAAATCATAATACCCCTGAATGAATAAATTCAAATAATACATTATATATAATAAATACAGGATAGTTAAATATATAAAATTTCAATGTAGAACAATATAAACCACACAAAATAAATGTGTGGTTAATATAACTTATATGTCCCAAAAATAAAAATGAAATTAGGAATCCCACACATTGAGTATAGAATTATTGTGAAAGTCATTTGTTTCAATTAAAATAAACTTATATCAGTTATTTTATGTAATAGGAAAATTTTCCTTTCTTAATAACTTATAGTTAAAAATATTTATTTCAATGAAATATTTAATTACATAATAAGTTAATTCAATGTTTCGTGTTTTGAGGATATCTAGTTCACAGTTGGAAAACAACTTCTATATGTTGAACATGGTAAAAGTGGTAAAATGTCCCTAATATATTGAATAATTATATTGGAATTATTAGAATTTATATAAATTAATTATAAATTTAAAACTTCAAATTTAATTTGGTTGGGAAAGATGAATTGTGTTATAATAGTGGAGATGGTAGGACATACATATGCATGAGTAACGTTTCTTTTATTCATAGATAATTTTATAAAGTTGTTATGTATTATTTTATACTTCTAGAAAATATAATTACCTCAAAAATATAATATTATTTATCCAAATATAGTTATATATACCATCAATTTCACGTGGTGATGAAAAAAAGAATTACATTACTTCATGGCAGTTTTAATTCATATGTACGAATGATTGAAGTTATCAGTTTTCAATAAATAAAAATTTAATAAATATTATTATATATTAATAGTCAATAAAGATAAATATTCCATTAATATCATTCAAAAATATTAAATCGATCATTATATCAAGCCATGAGTGGTGGTGATGAATAAAATTACTTTTGTTCGAAAGGCGATAGTTCTCTATAGGAACAAATGAATGTTTTTTTTCTCATTTGATGTAAGAGAAGATTTATATAGTTTATTATAATATCATAACAATATATAAGTTTATAGAATATATTGGTTATTTAATTTCAACATATTTGATGAATATTTGATTGAGGATGATAAAAAAATAGTTCTGAAACATTCAGTTTAAAGTTATACTAATTCCTCAAACAACACCATTTTCATTACATCTTATGCACTCCAAGGTTGGTATTATTCACAATAAATGATATATAAAGTTTGAAGAGTAGTGTTATAAAGATATTTGGGTATGTATTAGATGATCTAAAATGATTTTTTCTATGTTAATAATATATAAGAGGAGGTGTCGATCTATAAGTATGTTGATGGGAACTCTTTAAAATACATAAAATACTAAACAAATTTAAATTAATACATAGGGATAAAAGGATAAAAATAGATATAATTATTATGTAGTTATATTATAGGTAAAAAATCGGTAAGAAAATAATATTTGTACATGTTTATAATAAGATTTCATCGTTTTCTTTTTTTTTCTATCTTGTTTTATCCCTTTATGACAATTACAAAAATAATGAAATGTTATCTATTTATGAGCCAATATAGTTTCAAAGAAAATTAAATTAGAACATAAATGGAAAATAGTTGACATTTTTAATCCTATAAAAATATATTGTAATATGAAATAAATTATAATAAATTTACATCATTTAATAAAACATTTGTTTTTATAAAATATCCTAAATATTACTTTTGGAAATACAAAAATATTATAATATAACATGTGTATAACTCATGTAAAATGGTTCAAAAACTATATGAATTATAATATAAGGTGTAATTTATTATAATATATCCATTTAATCAAATTTAGGAATGTTTATAAATTATTTTGAGCATTATCATTTGGTTTCACCCCTTGGATCACCAATTTTATCTTTAATTATGGTAATGACATTTTCAATATTATGTGGTAGTAATATTACATATAATGAAAATTTTGATCATAAATTTAAAACATTTTATTTATTTGTCTATTGCAAATACTAATTGTCTAATTTAAAGAATTTAATGATTTTTAAATAATTTAATAAGTACAATTTTACATAAAATATCATTATTATCAGTTTTTAAATTAATGTTTTAATTTTATTTTTTAAACAATAATAAAATGATTTATTTATTATATAATATTACCAAATAAATATAATATGATATATTGATCTATTAAATTCATGGAAATTAATAATTTCATCAAATTGAATCACACTACCCATAAAAATAATGAAATTCCTACTTGAAGTGGATCTTCAATCTATATTACCACCATCCCAATATACTTTAGCGAAACCAAATAAGTTTAAATCAATAATACACATTTATAATAGTTTATGTTTTCCTTTACAGACCACAAAATATTTTATCTATAATAATGTGTAACTCTATTGGGCCACTCTATCATCTTTCATAATGTGTAACTTCACAAGTAATTACAAGTCACGGTGTTATAAAATAAAAAAATATTCCAATGAATCCACTAAACAACTTATAACTAACATGGTGGCCATTATCATCATTCGACAGTTTTTTTAATCGAAATTTGTTGTTTAATCTTTTGTTTCATATTCCATAACAAACGTTTTAAATAACTCTCTAGTAAATGTTTCTTTTGCTAATAAAATGTAATCAAAACATTCCACAAACTATAGTCCTAAAAAGAATATAAATTATTCCAAGGAGGGAATCTAATTTTTTTTTCTCATGTTCTCATGAATATTATAAAAAATATACACAATTTTTCTAGTAAATAATATTTCATAAACAAACACAGCGTCATGTGATGTGTACATGGACAAGTACATTATAGAAATAATACTATCAATATTCAATTTTGAAAATATCATGTTTCTTAGGCATCCATAATTATTTAACACATTTTTTTTATATAAATTCAATATATATAATGTTTTTTCTAAATATATACATAATGTTTTCATCAAAGACTATGATAAAACCCTTTTGTTTTTTAAAACACTTCATATTTATGTTTAACATTGAAAAAATGATATTTAACTTTAATTTTGTAGTCATTATAATACTTATATATAATAAAATCTCTAAAACTATATTATTTTTATTGAGTTATACTATGTATTTTATTTAATGTATTTTATTCCTTCTAATTGAAAATATCACCTATATACCTATATAAACTATTGTCTTATTACATCTCCATTCTCATTTATTTTTGTCTAAACACCCACATGGTGAAAATGATATTTTCAGCTTTTAGTCTTGGGATAGGTTCCAAAATTGTATTTTTTTTACTAATTACTTTACCATTCATTTCATGTACCCACTCATCATAACATATAGACTCATCTACAATTGTTTGTTGAACAGATAATACAAGATCTCTTAGGTTGTGTATTCTCAATATTATTCAATTTTGGACTCGTGCCTCTTAATAGCATATTATATTCTATATATCAATATTATTTTGAAAATATTTATTTCATAAAATATGTTTTTAGTAGAATCATTATCAATATTCATAACATATTTTATAAAAATAACATTCTACACAAAATCTTCATGTTTTAGAATCTATTTTTTCAAAATTTGTCTTCCATATAGCATATGATTCCTCCAATAGAGCCATACAGATAAGCTTGTATTCATACTGATTCACAATTATTTTAATATGATAATATTACACTAATGATTTAAACCTCTTATTCATGCAATTTTACCCATGACATTAGATATGTATCCCACAAATACCCCTTAATCAGCATTATTTTCAAATATTCCCTACACATTTCCTTTCATAATTATAATTCATATACTATAAAATAAATTCATATAACATAAAATTTTCATCTTCTTATAGTAAATATCATAATAGGTTTAGTGAAATAATCAATAAATGTTATGAAATATAAATTTATTTAATATAATTATAAAAATGGTACTATATAAATTAGTTTGAATACAATGTTGAGTTTTATAAGAAATAATCTTAACCATCTTGTGATATTTATGAGAAATGTACCCAATTTTACATGTTCCAAAAAAAATTACCCTTGGCGTATATTTGTTGAGTTTCTCACAAAAAACTCCTCATAAATATTTTTTAACTTCCATTATGTATGATGAAAAATCCTTCTATTCCATAACATACAATCATCTGTTTCACCCCAATGACCATATTTTTTGGGATCAGTAATGAAAAAGACTATTCCATTTATTATATATCCATGTATAATAATATATTATTCATTTAAATATTTATTTAAATATGATTCCCTTTTAGAAAATCCCATATTCACTTTAACAAATAGTCGACTGACACAAAAATTGTTCTGCTTCATCACAACTACATATAAAATATAATTCAATTTTATATTTCAAACATTAATTTCATTGGAATGAGTATCATTTAATTTTAGTGAACAAAAATTACCAAAGATAGATTATCTTCCTTTATGATATTAATTTTTTTTAGATTCAGCATGTAACCTATCACAAAGAAAGAGAACCCACTATCATGAACCCTAGAATTAGTTCTTCTGCTTTCGTTTAATGAAATTTACAAAGTACATACTTTTTCATCCTTGAAATTAATAATAACTTATCCTTTCCCATTATAATAATCATCTCTTGGAATATTTTTAAAATAACTAGTACTCCACCTATTCAAATTCATGGGACTATACACTTTTCTTTCAAATCTTCTAGTTCTGCGTTATTCGAAAAAATTGTAATTTTGTTGTACTCAATATAATTTTTAGAATAAAATGATGATAATGAAGTGAATGGGGTGCCCGTGACATGAGGAAATAAAGTGAAGACTGATTGTGATAGATATGGAACACGATGGAATGGAAGAGTTAGATATAAGAGACATAGATGACACAGAAGGTGGAGGTGAAGGGGAATTTGGAGAAAGAGGTGAGATTGTGATAAATAGTGGAAGGCATCATAGAGAGAGTTTAACAGTTTATGGATTTTAAAATGACTTATGGGCTTGAGAAGATGTTATCGTGAGGATTAGAAAGAATCATGATTTCGTTCGGTGTGGTTTATTTGAATGCTAATATAGTTTTTAGTTGATATTTTTAACCTATCATCATCATAAAAACATTTCACATTATGATGAAATTATTATAACCGTTGATTTTAATGCATACATTCTATTTCCTATATATATGAATCAAAATTTAAAAAACATGACATAGATTCCTAAAATCAAGAAATGTAATCCAAAAAGTGTAAATAATAAAATTTAAAATAAATATTATTGAGAACAAGAAACTATAATATAAAAAAAACTCTATTGCTTCCAATCCATTAAATTGATTCCTCGATTTGAAAAAATAAATTACCTTGACATATTAATTAAAACATATGAAATAGATAACTTGGTGATTTAGCAGCATTAGAAAATATGTATTCAATGAATGAATCATCTTAATAGTTCCCATATTTAGCCCTTAAGTATATCTTCATGCTCTTGAGATTATCCCTTGGCTCCCTAAGAAGATCATTTGATCGATTCTAGGATGCCCTGTCTTTAGCAGGCCTGAAAGGCATATAACCTCCAAATTCAGTGCACCTATCAACAAATGGATGTGGGATGTATTCAAATGCATACATTCTACTCTAATTATGTTTCTAAAATATTTTTATTATAACTTCTATATTTTTTGTAGATATTACTAAAAAAATAAACTCATGAGCTCTCTTGTGATTTAGTAGCATTAGAAATCAAGCATTCAGTGAATGGATCACCTTAATTGTGCCCATATGCAGCCTCTAAGTATCTGCATGAGCTCGCTTGAGATTCTCCCTCGGATCCTTAAGAGGTTCATCTGATCTAATCTGGGATGACATGTCATTACCTGTCTTGAAAGACATAGAACCTCCAAATTCAGTGCACCTATCAACAAATAGGAGGGATGTGATCATGGGATGAGATATGAACAGAAAAACTAAAGAGAACAAATTTTAAGAAAATTTTATCAACTCACGACCATGCAAGATTATTAACATACCAACCAATCTAGGACTTAGTTTAAAGACAAGGGTTGTAAACTTTTTGGAATAATAAACACAATAGAAACCATTACAATTGTTAATATATATTCACATAAAAAACATACGGAAACAGTCTATTAGGAAACACATTTCTGATTGAAATCAAAAGCACTGAAACATTATTATACAACATATAATATAATTTTTAATGGTGGATGAAAATTTCATTAGGCATGCCATGAAACACCTTTATAAAAATAAGCAATCAAGAGTACCTACAATATGTAGGAGATAAAAATAAATAAATTGTCCAATGAATATTGTAAGTTAGGTATATTCTTTAAGCTAAGCTTTGATAGAATATAATTCTTGAGAGCATAAGTAAAAAATAGTTACCAACATTTGTAGCACAGTCGTCACTATCTACCGGCAATGAGAGCGCTGTACATGGCACCTCTGAAGTAGCTGCATGTTGCTTCTTGGTTCTGTCAAGATCTGGACAACAATGCTTTTTTCTCCATAGTGACCTTCATAACCTTCATGGGCTTAGTTTGGTCGTCCGAATAATTTTCAAACATGATCCAATGATTTAGGTTCCATGAAGTCAGTATTAAAGGGTTTATTTAATATCTCAGAACACCCAGAAATAGAAGGATTGGTTATAGTGTTAGGGTGAGTTAGCAGAGTATAAGTTGGTTCATCATTTTTCATTGTGATTTTATTTTTTAGGTTTATAGAGGTGCCTTTGTTAGCAGGTTGCATTGATGAATCCTTAAGTTTTGGAACAGTTGGTTCCACGCTAGAGGAAATAATGTCTTCAAAATTAACACCATTTTCAACATTATGAGACCCATCTGAAGAGGAATTTATGACAGTGAAGAACCATGTATCATTTTCCACCCTATGTTTCTTGCTGTTGATGTTTTGGGTTTGTGTGGGGACATGTACCGAGGGTGGTGTTCCCTTAAAAGGGTTGATAGGTTCTAGTTTTTTGGTGACATTTTCAGTCATTTGATTCGTAGTTGTTTTTGTTGTTTCTAGAGTGTATTTCAGGGTGGTCATTAGTTATCCAGATTCTGAAATGTGTCTAGTGGAGTTCTGATTTGGAGATCAAATAATATATGTGCATTGTGTGTGTGGGAAAGAGTCTAAATTATCTGTTTGATTGCTGGATTGAGTATTCCACTCTGAAATATCAGTGGAATTTACAAGATATGGGTTCTGGGTCTGTCTAGTACCAGATTTCATGGTGTGATTCACCATAATTTGAAATGAAAAAAATCTCCTGAATTTTATCTTTAAGAAGTGGTGCATAATATGTGTTGAAATTATTGCATAATGGATACAAATAACACTGAATAACAATACATGATTCTATATGAAAATACTACCTTGTCATGGTTTGGAAAATCTATTAAAAAAAGAGTGGTCAGTATAATTTAACACTAAACAAAACTAAAATTAATGTTATATCAACATACAGATCAGATTTAAAATACACAAACTGACATGAAACTTATAATGATGAAATAAGAAAATGTATAGAGCATGCTTCAGAAAATAATTGATCGTCAAATAAATCATTGAGGAAAGGAAAGGAACATAATTGTGCATAAAATAATTGAAGGGGGAAGAAACTATGTAACAAAACTGCTTGAAAAAGTAGACACTCACCCAACCTACAGTGGCCATTGTAAAAATATAATTACTAACAATTGGTTGAAAGGTCAACTAAATCAACAAAATTTTACCCTTTTCCTTCTAGTCAAATTCTCTCAACCTACATAAAATTTAAGGGTTTTTAGGCACGTTTCATGTAATGTGGTTGCATTATTATGAAATAATCACAGGGAAACTGATTTTAAGTAATGATTTCTTTTAGTGTTTGGAATGAAATGAAATTAAATAAAAACATCAAATATTTGTTAAATCTTCTATGTGCATATATAATAGAAAAAAGTTTGGAAACTCATGTTATTAATTGTGTACTAGATCTGTGAATTTTTGTTGAAGTGGAGCCCCACCGTAAAAAAGATTTCTTATTATAGTCCACCTCCTAAGATAGAAAAAAAACATATAAATCAAAAAATTGGAAATTCCTTTTATAGGAAACAAACATTACAAATTAGAATATTTGAAATCTGTTTTATAGTGTATTAGTAAACTATAATATGAGCATATATAAATATTGATATAAAATTTCTAAAAGTAATTTTGAAGGTTGCAGATTGGAGAACATGTTTCCTGTCCTTATATGGCATACTATAAAAAACAGGATATATATACACTATATATAGTTAATAGTTTTGTAAAAGCACAATGTTCTGATGTTTGTTTAGAAAATATAGTCATGGCACAAAATTTCCCTCATATGTGAATATTTCTATATGCAATAAGAAGTTTGCATCGAATGAATAATAAATATAGACATAACATTTTAATAAATTAATATTATTGCATGTTATAAAAGAAAATAATATATGTCACACACATATGGAAGTCATTATAGTTTCTTGATGATGGTGTGTGATATTAGAGGGGATGATAACCATTTTTATAATTACTTGTTGGGGCATGGATATGCAGCTTTCCTCTTTGGATATGAAGGTTGTACCTGTTCACTTGTCCCATTCATCTGAACCTTCAGCTAGTGTTTCTGTCCATGGCTTCGTATCTTCAGTGATGGTGAAAGATTGAAACATGTTCAAAAGGACAACTGTTAGCACTGTCAAGGCAATTTAAATTTCCTGAATCACCATTTTGATCCCATGAAGGATTAAAATTTCTTCCCATAATGATCAATCCTGAAAATGATCAGAGCATGTTAACACCTAGACTATTCCAGTAGGTAAACCCCATACCATTAGCAGGTGTGGTCTTCATAGTAGAAACCACCACATCTTCTTCCTATTGAGTGTTGATTCAAGTTCCTATTGTCCTTGAGCTTCAGTTAAGTCAATACGATGTCCATTAAGACATCCCATATAAAGAATTTAATGACTAAGATAAATAAATTATCCACAGGTCAAAATAAAAACTACGTCAACCGCTAAAACACAGTACATGAACAACTGTTCAGAAACATATATCAGTAATGATATAGAGAAAAACTACTGTTATAAGGACCCTGCCTTAATCATTACTTAATCTTGAGTAACTTCAAGAATACACATTGAGGATCTTTTCAGGTTTAGAGTTTTAGAGAATTAGATCATAAAACATGCATTACATTCCACATTTAAACAAAGTGGTTAAATAAAAGATAGTACTCATTTTCCCATCAATGGAAACATATTTAAAATAATACATGGATTCTTTCTTGACACTTCCTTGACACTATCATCACATCATGTACCTTTCCCTTGACCTGTGAAAAACATTTCAAAAACATGGGATGAGCATAAAAATCTCAGTAAGGGATAAAAGTATGAAATGAAAACATTAGTCCATGTATGAAATCATACATTACTCATAAAACATAATCACTTTAACATACCTCATCAAATCTTGAATAAATCATAGAAATCATTAGACATAAAGGTAACTTGAGGTAGTCATAACATTCTTACGTAGGGAGTAACCCTCATGGTTACGTTTGGAATACCCATCACAGTATATTCCCTAAATCTCTTCAGAGAAACCTTAACGTTTAACTCCTTCACGATACCCAATGCATTGGAGAGCTATATCGGGCTCACCCACCCTTAGTTTATCATGGAACCACCCTTCATCATAACAATGCCCAAGAACCATAACATAATTGTATCACATAAAACATGCATAAAGGAAACATAACATTTCCACTTTTCAATCACAAGATATCAACACAACACATTGATATCAAAAAATTAAGAAAACCATTTTCAATTCAAATAAAAAGAAAAGTAAAACATGGTATTTATTTTTCATTCAATAAAAGTTATGGCTTGTAGAGGAAGCCTAAACTCAAATAATGGTCGCGCTAGCGGAGAAGTCGTTATCACTGCATATGTACGACAAAAAAAACATTCCCTTTTGTCATTTAGTAAACGATTTGTATAAAAATATTCCTTTTGAATAAACATATAATTCAAAGGGTTTTATATATCATATAAAAGAAAGTTGTGTATAAAACAAAATATGCCTCAATGAAAGGAGATTGAGATGATGTCCCTTACCTCGGGTCTTACTTGACCCGATCATTTTTTAACCTTATGAATAATAAACTTGAGTTCTTTTCTACTTTCTTAAGAACATTTTTAAAGTTCACTATTCATTTTATATCACTTATTACCAAGTCATGAACACTATGTAATTATTTATGTTAATAATGGTCGTTTTAACGATCATTGGTACTTGAGTAAAAAATAAACTCTTTATAATTACAAGTTGTTCATGTATCCATTATATCGAGAGTTATATTCATGATTTAGATATCATATATATCCAATATATACATGCATTTATAATATTACATAACATTTAGAGGTAAGAAATGAAATGCACCGTTCATAGAGATGGTAAGTCGTACGTACACATGAACGCTACTTTCATTTCTATTTTGTATTTTATGGAATGGAATCATAAGGAAATAAAGGTATATTATAATTCCAGTAAAATTTCATATATAATATCATTAACTCCATCCTTTATAAATCACAAATATGGCATTAACGAATCAAATCACTTTGAGGGGGCGGTAGTCCGCACTTCCTAAAATGAAGATATCGCGAATACCCATAATAGAAGCCATAAAGGTATGACGTAAATGAAAAATACATAAGATTAAGGAAAAAATAAACATATTATATATAATATATAAATATAGTGACATCTTAATGGCCACCTTTTAAGGTGTTAGAAAAATAATGAACAATCATCATTTCTTGAGACAGAAATTCGCCATCCATGGAAACAGTATGCTCATTAACCATTACATGTAGGTGTGTGTAAGTGTAGCTCAAATAATTATTATAACAACATCCTAGTGTATGTAAGATACTATTGTTGTTATAAATTAAATGAATAAAAACAGTTTAGGGGGTTGTAGAAGCAAAATAAAACAAAAGAGCATTAGAGAAGACTGTACGTTTAAATCGGGTAACTCCCTTTGGTTTGAACCAAAAGGGTTTTTTGAAGAGCTTCCCGTATAAGGTAAGGATTCTAGGATGAGGATAGTGATTTGGAGAGAAAAATGAGCAGATATTGGCTGAGCCAAATGAATGAGAGGTGTGGGTAAGGAGGTAGAGGTGGGGGCCTTTTATAAGAGGAGAGGAGGGGCACTCTTGGAAAGGTATAAAATGTTACTTTATTTTCAAATGTGTTTCGGATTTTAAAGGTCCCACATTTATGTATTTCAAGGATAAGGTGATAAGGGTTCGAACTATACCCATACAATAGGTCTTTGACAAGTGTATGTCTTATATTTTACATTATATTTTCATTTTAGTTAAATCGTTAATTAATGAGGTAATCGCTGCATCATCATGATGTCATAAATAATTTAATTTATTTAAGATCTAAAAATTATAAAACAAATACAATGATGTATTAAAGCATTTTATCTTTACAATGACTATTTATAGTCCAATATATTATTTATGTATACAAAATTAAAAATGTTTTACTCAGGTGATACATTCCTTGTTATATTTAACTTTCTTTAAAAATAAAAAGATAAAAACTCATTATCACACAAAGGTGATTCCATGGGGTCCCCAAGATTGGAACAAGTCATCCCATGGTCGGCAATGAAACAAAAAATATCATTATGACACATGTTGGGGACATTTGTTATTATTATGATAATATCTTATTATCCTTAACTACCTGATTACTAATTAATCAAGATAATTAAAGATAATTACCATCATTACTATTCATAATGTCCAAAAAACAAAAGAGTATTGATTAAATAATATGGAAATTATAATTCCAAATATGTAATCCATTTTTCCAAATTCCAAAGACATTAATTTCAAAAATTAATATAAAAATAATTCTCGTTGTCATACCAAATAGCCGGTTTTTTAGAAACAATATCTATGATAAGTTTTGAAGTTGTTTATGCCCAATTACAAAGTGAAATTAATTATAATGACCACCATTGGATTAAATGGTAAAAAATATTTAAATTACACTTTATGACCAATTAAAAATATAATCTAACCATATAATTAAATTAAATAAAAAAGCAGTTTTGATGTAAAATGTAGTAATTTTCACTATTCATTAAAAAATTTAACATTGTCAGAAAAATACCAAAAATTAAACCAAGGTAAATTTAAATGTTCCAATATTAAAGAATAAGTTTATTTTGAAAAATAGATCTTATAAAATTGTCAAGAGGTATATTTAAAAATGGTTTTCCATCAAAATGTAGTAAAACAATCTTTTAAAAATATTAGGGTATTTCATGCTTAATATTGGATTTATTCTCATTTTAAGCCTCTAAAACAATATATAATTCATAAATAGACATAGATAAGAATATCTATTATTCATTACTTACTTTGGGATGTTACATCCTTCCCCCATTTAGAAAATTGCATCCCCACAATTTATTTACTTATCAAATAAGTGGGGGTGTTTATCCCTCATTGCATTTTCAGATTCCCATGTTGACTCTTCACTCATGTGGTTTTTCCACAAAACCTTTACTTGATGAATCACCTTATTATTTAACACTTGCTCCCTGTGGTCAAAAATCTGGACCGGTTGTTCCTCATAAGATAGATTCTCTTCCATCTGAACTACCTCTGGACTCAAAACATGAGATGGATCTGGCATGTACTTCCTTAACATTGAAACATGAAAAAAATTGTGTACCTAAGATAAACTCGGAGGTAAAGCCACTTGGAATGCAACTGATCCAACTCTCTCCAGAATTTCATATGGTCCAATGAACCTTGGGCTCAACTTTTCTTTCTTACCAAATCACATCACACTTTTCCATGGAGATACTTTAAGAAAAACATGATCACCTACCTCAATAGAGAGATCCTTCCTCCGGTTGTCCGCATAACTCTTCTCCCTACTCTGAGCTGTTCTCATGTGGTTCTGTATCAGCTAAACTTTTTCTTCCAACTGTTCTATCAATTCTAGTCCCATTAACTTCCTTTCACCTACTTCATCCCAAAAACCTGGAGTTCGACACCACTTCCCATATAATGCCTCAAATGGGGCCATCTGTATACTAGAATGAAAACTGTTATTATAAGAAAAATGAACCAAAGAAAGATGTTGGTCCCAACTTCCCTGATAATCCATCGAACAAGCACGTAGCATATCCTCCAAATTCTGAATTGTTCGTTCTGACTGCCCATCTAATTGAGAATGAAAAGCTGTACTAAAATTTAATTCAGTACCCAACGACTTCTGAAGTCCATTCCAAAAGTTGAAAGTAAGCCTGGGATCACGATCAGACACAATGGAGAGAGGATCTCCATGTAACCTAACTGTCTCTTTAAGATATAAATGGAAAGGTTGATCTATAGAAAAAGTATCTTGTATAGCAGGGAAATGATCAGATTTAGTCAAGTGGTCAACAATAACCTAGATTGCATTATTACCTCAAGGTGTCTTCGGCAATTCCACAATGAAGTCCATGGATATATTCTACCATTTCCACTCTGGTGCTGGTAAAGGCTGAAGCATCCCTTTCGGTAAATGCCGCTCTGCTTTTACCTATTGACAATTCAAACACTTCACAGTAAAATCAGCAATATCCCTTTTCATTCCATCCCACCAGTAACTCTCCTAAAGATCTCTATACATCTTAATACAGCTTGGATGAACTGAAAACGGAAAACTATGAGCTTCACATAACAACTCTCTCTTCAACTGTGAATCACAAGGCACACACAATATCTACCAAAATCTCAAAACACAATCATTATCAATGTTGAATTCAGGCAACTTACCCTTCTAAACTAGCTATACATATTTCTGCAACTCACTGTTTTGCTTATGTGCTTGCTTAATTCTGTCTGATAGGGAAGATTTCACTGATACGTAAAACTAAACAGAAGGACATCCTGCACCAACAAATTATATGCCAAAGTTCATCAAATCCTTAACCAAAGGATTATGTTCCAAACACAACATTGTTAATGAAGCATTACTTTTTTGACTCAAATCATCAACCACTTTATTTGTTTTTCCCAGATGGTAATGAATTGTACAATCATAATCCTTGATTAATTCTAGACATCACCTCTGACACATGTTCAATTCTTTCTGAGTGAATATATAATTTAAACTTTGGTGATCGGTATATATTTCACACTTTACTCCATACAAATGATGCATCCAAAATTTTAAAGCAAAAACAATCGCAGCTAATACCAAATCATGTGTAGGGTAATTTACCTCATGATTTTTTAACTGTCGTAAAGCATAAGAAATTACCAGATCATTCTGCATTAGAACGCAACCAATTCCGTTTAATGAAGAATCACTATCGATAACAAACTCACCCTTCCTAGAAGATAGTGCCAAAATTGGAGCATTCACCAATCTTCTTTTCAATTCCTGAAAACAATCATCACATTCTTTTGTCTAGATAAACCTAACACCCCTCCGAGTTAGCTTAGTCATTGGACTAGATAACTGTGAAAAATTTCTAACAAAACATAGGTAATAGCCTCCCAGACCAAGGATTCTATGAATATCAGTTACATTTGTGGGTCTTGACCATTCTTCAACAACCTTTGTTTTTGTAGGATCAATAGTTATCCCATCTTTAGAAACAATGTGACCAAGGAAAGAAATTTGTTGCAACCAAAACTCACACATTTTGAATTTCCCATATAATTTTTTTTCTTTTCAGGTTTGAAAAATAACCCTTAAATGTCTTTCATGCTCCTCTTTACTTTTAGAAAACACCAAAACATCATCAATGAAAACAACCATAAACTTATCCAAGAACTCATGGAAAATTATATTCATAAGGTCCATGACTACAGCAGGTGCATTGGTTAGCCCAAAATGCATTACTACAAATTCATAATGGCCATATCTTGTTCGAAATGTGGTCTTCGGAATATCTTCTTCCTTTACATTCAACTGATGGTACCCCGATCTCAGGTAAATCTTTGAAAAAAACTGAGCTCCCTGGAGCTGATCAATCAAATCATCAATATGAGACAAAGGATATTTGTTCTTAACAGTGATGTTATTCAAGGCTCTATAATCAATGCAAAGTCTCATTGAACCATCTTTCTTTTTAACAAATATAACAGGAGCACCCCATGGTGATGTTCTAGGTCGAATGAAACCTTTCTCTAATAAATCTTGCAATTTCTCCTTCAACAATAGTAGTTCAATTTGAGCCATTCGAAAAGGGGGTGCTCCTGTTATAGCACCGGTAGCACTTTCCAGAATTCAGAAGACATTCTCTAGCATGCCTTTTACCACATTTATCACAAACTGGAAACTTAGTTTTCTTACCGTCAGACCCTTTTGATGAATTCTTTCATTTCCCCTGCCACCTCCATCTCTTCTTCTGCTGGTTGTTATACAACACATGATCATCAGAAAAATCCATTTCCACCTTCTCAGCACATCAAAAAAGCTTTTCATAACTCTTGAACTCGTGAGAAGCTAAATCCCTTTGATATTTTGGCTTTAATACTGAGTAAAAATGATTGATTTTACTATCAAGGTCTCAGATAAAATTTTGAGCATACATTTCCAATCGAGTGAACCTTTCTTCATAGGCAGCCACTGAGTCTTCCTCTTGCCTCAACTCCAAGAATTGTTTTTCCATACTATGTTGAATAGCCTTTGGAAAATACTTCTCAAGAAACATACCTTTTAATTCATCCCAATCGAGAGCATCAATCTCATCAGCGTCCCTGATATTTTTAACCATCAACCACCACTAATCTGCTTCACCCTCCAAACGGTATATAGCAAGACTAAACTTTTGATTGTCTGAACACCCCATGACATTAAAAATATTCTCCAGTGCTTTAATCCACCCTTAATCAAGAACAAGGTCAGATGATCCTCTGAATTATGGGGGATGTGGCCTCATGAAATGTTCCACCACTGACATGTTCCTGTACGGTTAATCTGGATGATCTCATGCATGGATACCAACACCATTTATCGCTTGAGTGAACTGCCCCATTACTACAACAAACTGTTCAGTTCCAATTCCGACCATCTCAGGATGCTAATTCGGAAGGTCATTTCCTTCTGTATGCCTTCCTAGCACTGCTTCCCTATTTCCTCTGTATAAAACCATTCTGAACAATCATGTCTTAGAGGAAGCAACATAGTAATATTAAAATTCTATATCATTTAAATTTGACTATAAAAAATATTTTTGGATAATCATTTAATAGAATTCTATATCCTAAAGTTATCTAAACTGACCTCTGATACCAACTATAAGGCCCTTGCCTTAAACAATACTTAATCTTGAGTTACTTCAAGAATACACATTGAGGATCATTTCAGGATTAGTGTTTTAGAAAATTAGATCATAAAACATGAATTACATTCCACATTTAAACAAAGTGGTTACATAAAAGATAGAACTCATTTTTCCCATCAACGAAAACATATTTAAAATAAAACATGGATTCTTTCGTGACACTTCCTTGACACTATCATCACATCATGTACCTTTCCCTGACCTGTGAAAAACATTTCAAAAACCTAGGATGAGAATAAAAAGCTCAGTAAGGGATATAAAAGTATGAAATGAAAACATTAGTCCATGTATGAAATCATACGTTACTCATAAAACATATTCAATTTAACATAATTAATCAAATCATGAATAAATCATAGAAATCATAAGACATAAAGGTAACTTTTGGCATTCATAACATTCTTACGTAGGGAGTAGCCCTCATGGTTACGTTTGGAATACCCATCACAGTATATTCCCTAAATCTCTTCGGAGAAACTTTAACATTTTACTCCTTCACATTACCCAATGCATTGGAGAGCTATATCAGGCTCACCCGCCCTTAGTTTATCAAGGAACCACCCGTCGTCATAACAATTCCCAAGAACCATAACATAATCGTATCACATAAAACATGCATAAAGGAAACATAACATTTCAACATTTCAATCACAAGATATCAATAAAATACATTGTTATAAAAACATTATGAAAACCATTTTCAACATCAAAATAAATGACAAGTAAAACATGGTATTTATTTTTCATTTAAAAAAAGTTATGGCTTGTAGAGGAAGCTGAAACTCAAATAATTGTCACGGCAGCGGAGAAGTCGTTGTCGCCGCATACGCACGACAAAAAAAACATTCCCTTTTGTCATTTAGGAAATGCTTCATATAAAGAGATTCCTTTTGAATAAATGTAAATGTCAAAGGGGTTTATACACCGTATAAAATAAAGTTGTGTATAAAACAAAATATGCCTCAATGAAAGGAGATTGAGACGATGTCCCTTACCTCGGGTCCGACTTGACCCGATCGTTCTTTAACCTCCTAAATAATAAACATGAGTTAATTTATACTTTCTTAAGAACCTTTTTCAAGTTCATTATTCGTTTTGTATCACTTATTACCATGTCATGAACACTATGTAATTATTTAAGTTAATAACGGTCATTTTAATGATCATTGGTACATGAGTCAAAAATAAAATCTTTATAATTACAATTTGTTTATGTATACATTATATACAGAGTTATATTCATGATACAGATATCATATATATTATATATATCCAGTATATACATGTATTTATAATATTACATAACATTTAGAGGTAAGAAATGAAATGCACCGTTCATGGAGACGGTAAGCCGTACATACGCTTGAACGCTACTTTCATTTCTATTTCGTATTTTATGGAATTATATAATAATGAAATAAAGGTATATTATAATTCCAGTATAATGTCATATATAATATCATAACTCCATCCTTTATACTTCCCACATATGGCATTAACGATTCAAATCACTTTGAGGGGGTGGTAGTCCGCACTTCCTAAAATGAAGATATCGTGTATACCTATAATGGAATCAATAAAGGCATGACATAAATGAAAAATACAGAAGCTTAAGGAAAAAATAAACATATTATATATCATATGTAAATATAGTGACATCTTAATGGCCACCTTTGAAGGTGTTAGATGAATATTGAACAATCATCGTTTCGTGAGGTAGAAATTCGCCATCCACGGAAACAGTATTCTCATTAACCATTAGATTTAGGTGTGTGTTAGTGTATCTCAAATCCTTATTAAAAAAACATCCTAGTATATAGAAGATAATGGTGTTGTTACAAAATAAATGAATAAAAAGAGTTTAGGGGGTTGGAGGAGAAAAATAAAACAAAAGTGCATTAGAGAAGACTTTACCTTTGAATCGGGTAACTCCCTTTGGTTTGATCCAAAAGGGTTTCTTCAAGAGCTTCCTACCTAAGGAAAGGCTTCTAGGATGGGGAGAGGGATGTGGAGAGACAAAATGAGTAGAGCTTGGCCGGTCCAAAGGCTTTAGAGGTGTGGGTAAGGAGGTAGAGGTGGGGGCCTTTTATAAGAGGAGAGGAGGGGCACTCTTGGAAAGGAATAAAATGTTACTTTATTTTCAAATGAGTTTCAGATTTTAATGGTCTCACATTGATGTATTTTAAGGGTAAGGTGATAAGGGTTCGAAATATACTCATCCAATAGGTCTTTGACAAGTTTATGTCTTATATTTTACATTATCTTTTCTTTTTATTTAAATCGTTCATTAATGAGGTAATCACTGCATCATCAGGATGTCATAAATAATTAAATTTATTTATTGTTTAAAAATTATAAAAAACATACTATGATATAGGTAATCTTTTTAGATTTCCAATGACTATTTATAGTCTAATATATAATTTATGTAGACAAAATTATTATTTTTTACTCAGGTGATACATTCTTTGGTATATTTAACTTTCTTTAAAAACAAAAAAAATAAAGTCATTATCACACAAAAGTTATTCCATGGGGTCCCCATGTTTTGGACAAGGCATCCCATGGTCGGCCATGACACAAAAAGTAGAATTAGGACACATGTTGGGGTAATTTGTTATTATTATGATATTATTTTATTATCCTCAACTATGTGATTTGTAACAGCCTGAGATTTTATGAAAAATATTCTTTTTTATTTCACTAATGTCTTGTGTTGTACGCTACACCAAAAGGAGCTTGCACAACACGCATCCTTGACTTGCCTTGCATTACACGCAATCGCAACCTTCCTCGATAGCGTGTGTGGTACGTAATACTGAGTTTCACGAAACAATGATATGCTATTAAAATATTATTAAAACTAGCCGTTATGAATAGTAATAACCACTTTTTAAAATTCTGTAAATCTTATTTTTCAAAATGAACTTCATTCTTGGATTCGGAGTATCGAATTTAGCCTAAGGTGAAATTTTGGTACTTTTCGGATAACTTTCACATTCTGATGAATAGTAAAAATTACTAAATTATAATTAAAAACAACTTTTTAATCGAAATAATAAATAGTGATAAATTATTAATTTGAGTGGTTTTAAAGTATATTTAGAATATATTTTTACAATTTAATACAATTTTGGTCATTGGTTGTAATTTCACATTTAAACCAGACATAATCAAGTGTCAATCTTTTGATATATATTGTTTCCTAAAAACACGCTATTTATTTTAACAGCGGGATTTAATTATAAAATTAATTAATACAACTTCTATGTTATGAATTTGGTAAAATAGATTTCATTTTTGAATTCGGAATATGAAATATAGCTTAGGATGAAATTTTGGCATTGTTCTGAGAAACATCAATTTTTGATGAATAGTGAAAATACTAAGTGGTAGGTTAAAAAACTGAATTTTGCATAAAACTTAATTTTACCGCTTCTGTGAATAGAATTTTGAAAATCCGACAGACACGGTTAATATCAAGGACTAAAATGTGGTTCAATGAGATGAAAATAATTTTTGGTGAATAGTAACTTTTTACTTTTTTTTACCGCGGTTAATAGTAAATAGGGTAACTAAGGGTAAATATGATATTAATATTACCCTAACACATGTCCTAATTCTATTGGACAAGTGTAATTCGACCAAAAACAAACTTAGGAATAAAATATGACCATTTAGGCCCACTTGGTTTAGATTAGGACATTTATTATTAATTTATTTAAAGAAAGGTTAAAATAGTTAAAATCAAAGTTTAATAAGTAAATCATTTTTAATATGGGGTTATACATAAGATAAATTCGATTGTAAATATTCATTAGAAAGATAAAAAGATTTCCTACATGATGGTATTTTATTTGTAATTTTTAGACATCAAATAATTTAATTTATGTATGACACAACGATGATGCAGTAATTATCTTATTAATGAAATATTGACATAATTGATGTTATAAACACCAAAATAAATGTAATTTGAAAATTTTTATGAATTCCACTAATTTTCTAGGTTACTATGATATATTAATGTTGATTTAATCAACTTGGTTAGAACATTTAATTCTGTTATGACTTTCACAAAAATCATATATCAAATAGTGTCAAAATTGACACAAAATAGTTTTTAAATAAAATAAAATATTATTAATTGTTATTTTATTCCTAAAAATCTAAGGTTCGGCCAAATGACTTAGATAAGGATATATATATTAGTAATAAACAATTTGGGGTTCGTTTGGCAGGTTATAGTAAGTGTATTAACCATATAGTGAAAGAAAACAAAAAGACACGGTAAATGTTAAATTATTTAACATAGAGTTAAATCTAATTGATAAGGTTAAAATAATATCCTAAACTTGTCTAAATTCTATTGGTTGATAGGATTTCGACCCATCCCCACTTTAGCTTCGAAATAAGACCCTTTGGAACCATTATAAACCGATTTTGACTTTAATATAAAATAATATTTTGAGATATTCCTAAGGTGCCCCTCTCCTCCCTTATAAAAGGACACCTCCTCCCTCTCCTCCTCACACCAATTTGAGCACTCAAGCTCGGCCAACCCCTGCCAAAATCTCTTCTCCAGTTCCCTAGAAACATCCTAGAGGTTCTGGTCTTCCTCAAAGACCAATTTTAGTGCCCTAAGCGGAGGTCTCAAAGAGGCACTTCAAAGAAGAGATAATTACCGATACCAATTCTTTCATCTTTATTTCTTCTTCCACTTCTTCTTCTTAGGTTGTTTCATTATGAAGTAATAACATCAGTATCACTCATATACTGATATGATATTATAAGTATGAAACAACCCTATTTCACCATCTATCCATCCTACGGGAAAAGAAATCACCGCGCGTGCGTACGTACGGAATACCGTCTCCACGCCGTGGTGTAATCTATTTTCCACCACCACCTTACATGGATGGGTATAATGGTGTAAAGAATAACTATACATAGTTATTACAACATCATATTGATTCTGATATACTGTATAATCCACTCCAATTCAATTCAGTATTTATGGAAATGATATCATCGCTCGTGCGTACGTACGGACTACCGTCTCCACGACGCGATGAGATTCATTCTCCATGTTAACCATTTAAGAATGATTATAAAGTATATATAAGAAATAATAATGAAATATATGACATTATAAAGCTACTGGATTTATGTATATATATACATATGTATGTCATCTACTTACTTCCATTTCAAGACAATAAGGAAAGAAAAACAGCGTTCATGCGTACGTACGGACTACCGTCTCCATGAACGGTGTTTTTCATTTTATTTATCTACCTCTTATATATATATATATACTGAATATATATGATATATAAATCATATTTTATATTCTGGAAGTAAGTAAATCATGATATAAGTAATAATGATGTCAAGAACAACAAGTCAAAACACCTACGATAAATGAAACGATTTTACCCAAAACGCTTCTTTAACATGGAATTTACAAAAGAACGGGTAATATAATGTCATAAGTGAACCATATATGATATCATAACAATGAATATGATTCTGTAATAAGTCAATAACATGATTTAAATCATTATACAGGAGATTCGGACACTTACAAAGCAAGTCGGACCTAAGGTAAGGGAAATATCACAATCTCATTTTTATCCGAGATTGTTTATTCGTAAGTATTTACTGGGGTGTATTTTATCATCCACATCCATGTTCCTTCAATATGTAATATTGTTTCCATCCACTTACAATAGTTTAAATCCAATTTTACTCTTCGGTGAGTTTTTAGTAAAGAATATGAAAGGAATCTTTTGTCGCTTTTTCATACGAGGTACTTTTTGACTTTTCCGACAAAAGTACGAAGAATGTTTTTTTTAACTTATACGGCACGAACGAATTTTTACGGTTTTATAAAGACTTATTTTCATGAAGCTTCCTCCAAAATATTTTAGGACTATTTTCAATAAAATCTCTTTCTTTTAAAATTGCATAATGTTTTTTGAAAAGAAATTGATTTTGAAGAAGAAAGGATATTTTCCTCAAGAATTCAATTCAAGTGTTTTATCAAAATTAGTTTCCATCTAAGATAATAAAGGGTTCTGTTTCTATCCATATTTTTACATTTATTTGACTATGTTGTGATGGAAGTATGTTTATGAATTCCTTTATCTTATATGATTTGTTTTATGATGTCATGATGTTTCAAGAATCCCATTTTTGTTACATGTGTTATGTGATGATGTATGATTTATGATTATGTGGCACACATAAGAAAGGATTCATTATAAGATGGGTGGGACCTATATCTCCCTCCAATGCATTGGGTAAAGATTTTATATCTCATGAGATAGACATGGCTGAAATGGTAGGTTATACCGGTTCAGTGAAACAGGACTGAAACGAGGGTTACTCGATTCAGAAAGGGACTTTGTCCACTAAGATAGTCTTGGCATTGAGTCTTGACTAACAAGAAATGATTCTCTATGATTATGTGTGTATGCCACAAAGTTTCATGTTTTAAGTTATGATTATTGGGATTACATTTCACTTCTATGATTTATCCCATGTTATGATATTATGAGCTTTTTGCAGGTTAAGATTTCCAAAAGCTATGTTCTTATATATATGATGTGATTAATATTTCTTTTGTTTACCCTTACTGAGCATTTTAGCTCACCCTTTTATGTTTTCTTTTCCCCAGGATATAAAGAAAGGTTTTAGGTAAAAAAAAGGGATGACCTTTATGGGAGATATTGAAGAACTTTCACCACGATTAGAAGATTACGTTCCGAGTTTCCAAAGACACTAAACTATTACGATCCTTTAGTGTGTGTTTTTATTATGTACTAAGTATTCCGCAAATGTAATGTAATGTCCATGTATGTCAGGCTTTGGGTCTCTACAGTTGGTATCAGAGGAAAGGTTTAGTCATCCTTTGGAAACTAGGATGCGAAAACGTTAGTTAGATCCCTAGAGATATTTCTAAGGTATGTCTAGGGATGTCCCTAGGGATAAGTATACGTATAGGTTATAGTAATAGAATTACGCTAACGACCATAGAATTAAACCTAAGATGTTAGATATTGAAGGTACTCCCCCTTTATTATGTTGTTTTCCCTAGGATGATTTTTGCCCATCACACTATTCTTTTTTGGGTTTTAGACGATGGCTGGAACCCGAAGGAACCGTGTTGATCAATGCAATGGACAATGCAATGATTTCCCTCCTGAACAAATAAATGTTATGGGAGATGGAGTGCAAAATCTTATTGCTATACTTATACAAGCTATGAATCATTCTGGACTTCCAAATGAGCAGAGAAGGGAACAATATTCTATTGAGTCCTTCATGAGGCAACGTCCACCTTCTTTCCGTGGGTCTTCTGATCCACTTGTGGCTGAACAATGGATCAGTACTACTGAAAAGATATTTTCAGTTCTTCAATGTTCTGAACATGATAAAGTCATCTTAGCAGTATATCGTTTGGAAGGTGAAGCTGATCAATGGTGGAATCTTATCAAGAATACGAGGCCAAGAGATGAAATTGAGTCCATGGAATGGGACGAGTTCAAGAACTTGTTTTTCAGTAAGTACTTCCCTCGTATTCTTCGAACAAAGATGGATAAAGAGTGTCTTGAACTGAAGCAAAAGGACGATGAATCTGTTGGTACTATGAAGCAAATTTTACAAGACTTGCAAGGTATGCTTCTGGAATTATCATCCAACCTGAAAGTAAAGTTGATCGATTTTTCAGTGGCTTAAAACCAAGTCTTCGAAAGGCATTAGCTATAAGAGACTTCAGTAGCTATGAAGAAATTGTGCGTTGTGCTATCAAGGTAGAAATGGAAGTTGGTGTTACATATCAATCTCATGGTTTTGACAAGAAACGAAAGATGGAGGTCAAGGAGAAATCTCAGAATAATGGTGAAAAGAAGATGAATGTTTCCTTATGCACAAAGTGTGGAAAGAAGCATGGTGGAGATTTACTTAAAGGGACTAGAAAATTTTTTAAGTGTGGAAAAGAAGGTCATCGAGCAGCTGAGTGTCGAAGTAATGGAAAGAAGGTTTCTAATGATGTGAATAAAGCAAACAATGCAGAGAACGCACCACCAACACTTCAATGCTTCAAGTGCAAGGAAATGGGGCATTATGCTAATAATTGCCCTAATCCAAGGGTTAGTGATGATCAGCATGAGCAACCACTGAAGGCAAAGGACAAAGGGAAATCACATGCGATCACTATTGGCAATGTTGAATATGACAACGATGTGGTGGAATGATTAAGTGTTTATGTAATGGGATTCCAAAATAATGTTGTATCATTGAGTATGGCAATATTTATTGATGTGGTATTCAAAGTGATTGAGATATTTTTTGGAAGTAAGATGATATGCGCATAATGAAGACGAGAAAATGAAATGTTTAATAGTATTCATGAGCTCATGATTGATATAAGGACTAAGTGATATCATGGTTTGAGTATATAGAAATTTGAGGATTTTGGTATGTGGAAAGTGTTAACTTTTAACTGCATTCATGTTTTCACTAAGGTTCAATGGGTATTCAAAAGAATACATGATTAAGGACTTTGAATGTTTGGAATGTGACCAACAAAACATATCTTATGATATATGGGGATCAACGATGGTATTAAATCTCTGGTAATCGTTTTCACTATGTTATGAGAGTGGACTACAGTATTATGGATAAGACTAAAGATTGGAATGGATTATGTTGGACATAAGTTAGTATTGTTTAAGGATAGAAGATTTTCGATATTATTGATGGGATGTTATAGTAATATAGCTTTAGAAAAAGGACAACCTGCAGGACGGGCGATAGCCCATCGCGTCGGACAAGGCTGTGGGAATCGAACCCACAACCGAAGTGCGACTTGCCTTTATCGCCTACCACTGGCCTACAGGAAGTCCCTGTTTAGTAGAAACTAGTTTTATTATATTAAGCTATATGACATATGATGTATAAGTCCATTTTAGGAACCATATATGATTAACCTCACTATAGATCGACTTATGTATATAATCTTTTTTGCTAACCTTTTGTTTGAGACAGATGGAATGACCCGTCATTCTATCACATGATCTGCTAACACTTCACGAATAACAAATTCAACTTCATTTATTTAAGAGATGAAGTGGAAATTGTTAAAGGCACGAACAACAGTGAGATTGTAACAAAATAAAGTAAGTATTTATTCTAATTCAAATTCTTTAACTTTAGGGAAATGATCTTGAAAACCAAAAATGTTGTCCTAGTTCTCTTATACCTGATGAATCAGATGGTACCTTAGATCGTCACAAATTTATGGATTTGTGGTTACTGGCTTTTCCATAGCCATGTTCTCTACCACTCTCCATCAGAACATGATGGTTAGATTTCTCTTCCATATCCATATTTTCACCTATGTGGAAACCCAGTGATTAGTTTATTTGGGTAATCGTTACATTTCATACTTTAGTTTTTAAAGCCTAGTTTTGGTATTCCTTTTTACGATGTGGGTTTCTATTAAAGAAACTTTCGAATAGTAAACCATTTATAACCCCGACGAATTTCGAGGGCGAATTTCATTTTAAGGGGGGTAGAATGTAACAGCCCGAGATTTTATGAAAAATATTCTTTTTTATTTCACTAATGTCTTGTGTTGTACGCTACACCAAAAGGAGCTTGCACAACACGCATCCTTGACTTGCCTTGCATTACACGCAATCGCAACCTTCCTCGATAGCGTGTGTGGTACGTAATACTGAGTTTCACGAAACAATGATATGCTATTAAAATATTATTAAAACTAGCCGTTATGAATAGTAATAACCACTTTTTAAAATTCTGTAAATCTTATTTTTCAAAATGAACTTCATTCTTGGATTCGGAGTATCGAATTTAGCCTAAGGTGAAATTTTGGTACTTTTCGGATAACTTTCACATTCTGATGAATAGTGAAAATTACTAAATTATAATTAAAAACAACTTTTTAATCGAAATAATAAATAGTGATAAATTATTAATTTGAGTGGTTTTAAAGTATATTTAGAATATATTTTTACAATTTAATACAATGTTGGTCATTGGTTGTAATTTCACATTTAAACCAGACATAATCAAGTGTCAATCTTTTGATATATATTGTTTCTTAAAAACACGCTATTTATTTTAACAGCGGGATTTAATTATAAAATTAATTAATACAACTTATATGTTATGAATTTGGTAAAATAGATTTCATTTTTGAATTCGGAATATGAAATATAGCTTAGGATGAAATTTTGGCATTGTTCTGAGAAACATCAATTTTTGATGAATAGTGAAACTACTAAGTGGTAGGTTAAAAAACTGAATTTTGCATAAAACTTAATTTTACCGCTTCTGTGAATAGAATTTTGAAAATCCGACAGACACGGTTAATATCAAGGACTAAAATGTGGTTCAATGAGATGAAAATAATTTTTGGTGAATAGTAACTTTTTACTTTTTTTTACCGCGGTTAATAGTAAATAGGGTAACTAAGGGTAAATATGATATTAATATTACCCTAACACATGTCCTAATTCTATTGGACAAGTGTAATTCGACCAAAAACAAACTTAGGAATAAAATATTACCATTTAGGCCCACTTGGATTAGATTAGGACATTTATTATTAATTTATTTAAAGAAAGGTTAAAATAGTTAAAATCAAAGTTTAATAAGTAAATCATTTTTAATATGGGGTTATACATAATATAAATTCGATTGTAAATATTCATTAGAAAGCTAAAAAGATTTCCTACATGATGGTATTTTATTTGTAATTTTTAGACATCAAATAATTTAATTTATGTATGACACAACGATGATGCAGTAATTATCTTATTAATGAAATATTGACATAATTGATGTTATAAACACCAAAATAAATGTAATTTGAAAATTTTTATGAATTCCACTAATTTTCTAGGTTACTATGATATATTAATGTTGATTTAATCAACTTGGTTCGAACATTTAATTCTGTTATGACTTTCACAAAAATCATATATCAAATAGTGTCAAAATTGACACAAAATAGTTTTTAAATAAAATAAAATATTATTAATTGTTATTTTATTCCTAAAAATCTAAGGTTCGGCCAAATGACTTAGAGAAGGATATATATATTAGTAATAAACAATTTGGGGTTCGTTTGGCAGGTTATAGTAAGTGTATTAACCATACAGTGAAAGAAAACAAAAAGACACGGTAAATGTTAAATTATTTAACTTAGAGTTAAATCTAATTGATAAGGTTAAAATAATATCCTAAACTTGTCTAAATTCTATTGGTTGATAGGATTTAGACCCATCCCCACTTTAGCTTCGAAATAAGACCCTTTGGAACCATTATAAACCGATTTTGACTTTAATATAAAATAATATTTTGAGATATTCCTAAGGTGCCCCTCTCCTCCCTTATAAAAGGACACCTCCTCCCTCTCCTCCTCACACCAATTTGAGCACTCAAGCTCGGCCAACCCCTGACAAAATCTCTTCTCCACTTCCCTAGCAACATCCTAGAGGTTTTGGTCTTCCTCAAAGACCAATTTTAGTGCCCTAAGAGGAGGTCTCAAAGAGGCACTTCAAAGAAGAGGTAATTACCGATACCAATTCTTTCATCTTTATTTCTTCTTCCACTTCTTCTTCTTAGGTTGTTTCATTATGAAGTAATAACATCAGTATCACTCATATACTGATATGTTATTATAAGTATGAAACAACCCTATTTCACCATCTATCCATCCTACGGGAAAAGAAATCACCGCGCGTGCGTACGTACGGAATACCGTCTCCACGCCGTGGTGTAATCTATTTTCCACCACCACCTTACATGGATGGGTATAATGGTGTAAAGAATAACTATACATAGTTATTACAACATAATATTGATTCTGATATATTTTATAATCCACTCCAATTCAATTCAGTATTTATGGAAATGATATCATCGCTCGTGCGTACTTACGGACTACCGTCTCCACGACGCGATGAGATTCACTCTCCATGTTAACCATTTAAGAATGATTATAAAGTATATATAAGAAATAATAATGAAATATATGACATTATAAAGCTACTGGATTTATGTATATATATACATATGTATGTCATCTACTTACTTCCATTTCAAGACAATAAGGAAAGGAAAACAGAGTTCATGCGTACGTACGGACTACCGTCTCCATGAACGGTGTTTTTCATTTTATTTATCTACCTCTTATATATATATATACTGAATATATATGATATATAAATCATATTTTATATTCTGGAAGTAAGTAAATCATGATATAAGTAATAATGATGTCAAGAACAACAAGTCAAAACACCTACGATAAATGAAACGAGTTTACCCAAAACGCTTCTTTAACATGGAATTTACAAAAGAACGGGTAATATAATGTCATAAGTGAACCATATATGATATCATAACAATGAATATGATTCTGTAATAAGTCAATAACATGATTTAAATCATTATACAGGAGGTTCGGACACTTACAAAGCAAGTCGGACCTAAGGTAAGGGAAATATCACAATCTCATTTTTATCCGAGATTGTTTATTCGTAAGTATTTACTGGGGTGTATTTTATCATCCACATCCATGTTCCTTCAATATGTAATATTTTTTCCATCCACTTACAATAGTTTAAATCCAATTTTACTCTTCGGTGAGTTTTTAGTAAAGAATATGAATGGAATCTTTTGTCGCTTTTTCATACGAGGTACTTTTTGACTTTTCCGACAAAAGTACGAAGAATGTTTTTTTTAACTTATACGGCACGAACGGATTTTTACGGTTTTATAAAGACTTATTTTCATGAAGCTTCCTCCAAAATATTTTAGGACTATTTTCAATAAAATCTCTTTTTTTTAAAATTGCATAATGTTTTTTGAAAAGAAATTGATTTTGAAGAAGAAAGGATATTTTCCTCAAGAATTCAATTCAAGTGTTTTATCAAAATTAGTTTCCATCTAAGATAATAAAGGGTTCTGTTTCTATCCATATTTTTACATTTATTTGACTATGTTGTGATGGAAGTATGTTTATGAATTCCTTTATCTTATATGATTTGTTTTATGATGTCATGATGTTTCAAGAATCCCATTTTTGTTACATGTGTTATGTGATGATGTATGATTTATGATTATGTGGCACACATAAGAAAGGATTCATTATAAGATGGGTGGGACCTATATCTCCCTCCAATGCATTGGGTAAAGATTTTATATCTCATGAGATAGACATGGCTGAAATGGTAGGTTATACCGGTTCAGTGAAACAGGACTGAAATGAGGGTTACTCGATTCAGAAAGGGACTTTGTCCACTAAGATAGTCTTGGCATTGAGTCTTGACTAACAAGAAATGATTCTCTATGATTATGTGTGTATGCCACAAAGTTTCATGTTTTAATTTATGATTATTGGGATTACATTTCACATCTATGATTTATCCCATGTTATGATATTATGAGCTTTTTGCAGGTTAAGATTTCCAAAAGCTATGTTCTTATATATATGATGTGATTGATATTTCTTTTGTTTACCCTTACTGAGCATTTGAGCTCACCCTTTTATGTTTTCTTTTCCCCAGGATATAAAGAAAGGTTTTAGGTAAAAAAAGGGATGACCTTTATGGGAGATATTGAAGAACTTTCACCACGATTAGAAGATTACGTTCCGAGTTTTCAAAGACACTAAACTATTACGATCCTTTAGTGGGTGTTTTTGTTATGTACTAAGTATTCCGCAAATGTAATGTAATGTCCATGTATGTCAGGCTTTGGGTCTCTACATGATTACTAATTAATCAAGATAGTTAAAGATAATTACCATCGTTACTATTCATAATATCCAAAAACAAAAGAGTCTTGATTACATAATTAGGAAATTATGATTCCAAATATGTAATTTATTTTACGAAATTCAAAACATAGAAATTTCTATAATTAATTTAAAAATAATTCTCGTTGTCAAAACAAATAGCGGGGTTTTTAGAAACAATATCTAAGAAAAGTTTGGCACTTTTTTATGCCAAATTCCAAAGTGAAATTAATTCTGATGAACAAAATTGGATTAAATGGTAAAAAAATATTATAATTACACTTTAATACCCATGAAAAAGATAATCCAACCAAATAATTTAATTACATGAAAATGCGGTTTTGATGTAAAATGCAATATTTTTCACTATTCATTAAAAAATGAGCATTGTCAGAAAAATACCAAAAATTAACCCAAGGTAAATTTCAATGTCCCAATCATAAAGAATATGTATGTCTTTACAAACATAGTTTATAAAATTGTCAAAAGATTGATTTAAAAATGGCTTTCCATCAAAAGGCAGTAAAATAATCTTTTAAAAATAATAGTGTATTTCATGCTTAAGATTTGATTTATTCTCGTTTTAAGCCTCTAAAACACTATATAATTCATAAATAGACATAGATAAGAATATCTATTATTCATTACTTACTTGGGATGTTACAACAGTTATGTTCGTAGTTATGTAATATGAATAAGCAATATCAAATAGCCTCCCAGTACTGCCTTGATCTGTCGATGCAGAGCAGCAGCACTTCACCAAGTTGGTAGACATTTATATTGATCCCTGCAATAGGTAATTATACCTTACTATGAGTAAAAGATGCATATTAATATGAGAAAACATCAGATGACATCATAAAAGGTCACAGTATGCTGATTTGCAACCCCAAATCTGCATCGATATGTCGCATTATAATGTTTTATCGTAGCTGAAAAAAGGCATCTTCATGTATCTATAATGTTATTTAATTAAGAATGAAAGGAAACCCAGGACTGTAAATATTTTGATAGATCACAAAGAAAGGCTGTTGGTAGTAGACAAAATTAACAAAATTCAGTTAATTAAATAAAAAACTTTAGTACACATCAAATTTATGCTTAAAAATTAATAATTGAGCCAGTTTATTAATTCACACCTCCTTCCCAGACGCAACCTTAACACAATGAGGAGACATAAGTCTTAACATGTATATTTTGTTTTATTACCTTGGAAATGCATGGAAAATAGTCAGTCTAGTTTGTCAGAATTTTTGTTTCTATTATCCATTATATGCTAATGATATTTAGTGGCCTTAGCTGGCATGGAGTCTATAGATAGACATTCTTTCCCTTTGACCACATCTTTAACATCAAACTCAGTCAGTAACTTTTTCTACATGAAGATATCATCATAAAAAATGAGTAACATTGAAAACATATAAGATTTACCAATGAAGAAACAATATAATATTTAATAGCTGGAATATCTGAAAAACAGTTGTAGTGCCTTTGTAATAAAATGTAAAAATAAAACGAAAAGAAGGGGAAACCATTATTGTTTAAAATATATTGACCTTGACAGTAACAAAAAACAAAGATAGAGAATCTATACCCTAGTTGAACATACAATTTTACTTGCTATATTGAATCCATCATCACTGTTGCAGCTTAATATTGAAGTTGAAACATAGTGACTTTCCTAAAATAGAGGGTGAAATGAATTTTATACGTATGTGGTGAATGGTTTAATAGTAAACTGAATTCTAAGTAAGGAATAATACTATAATACATTATAGTAATGATAATGAGAATTCTGTAATATGAAATTCATAAGGCTGGGAAGTAATATTTAAGGGAGGAATTACTCTACTTACCTAACTGTCTGCAAAACTTCGATGATAATTGGTGATATAATTATCATTATCAGTGATGAATAGAATTGTGTAAGTGTTCAATTCTGAGGAACGTTTTCAATTCAGAATGTAGTAATTTGTGACATCTACCGCCAACAATATATTTTTTTTGAAGACGTTTAGCTCTAGTGGAAACCCATACTCATCCTGGCCCTATTATGTAATGAAATAGAAGTGTGAGTTAAAAAAGAACATCAAATACATGATGAAGATCAAATAGTTCAATAATATTACTTGAATTAGAGATTCTATCAATTGAGAGGCTGTTTTGTTTTTGAATAGCATGATGTTCTTGTCAAAGAGAATGACCGACAATGAGTCTTTCTCATCTGTCACCAGTAGTTGAACTCTAAACCTGTTGTATTTATAGTGGTTAGAAGTCCTGAGGTTGTAGCATTACAAATAAATTTTTATAGTAATCCTATAACCAAGTAAAATTCATCAAATTAGAAACACATTAAGTGAATACCTTGGAGTAGTGAAGCGTGGTTGTTTTTTGCAATTCTAGCACCATGTCTTCCCATCCGCAGTTTGAACTTTTTTAATGCAAGAGTTGCATGATTCAAAATACCAGTTATGAGTGCATTGAAGTTTAACTAATGTAGCAGAAATCAAACACATTGTTGGCTACGAGACAGTAGTTCATATTAGTATACTCATGAGAGAATATTTTATATGTAACTTTATTGCAGACGACATATTAAAAGAAAAAAATCAGGATCTAGAATATTTTTTACATCAACAATTTTTTTTATTCCAATAAGGAAATGTTGTAACAGAACTGTTTGAAATTGATGTTGGAGAACTTTCTAATTGCAAATAAATGATTACTATAGATCTGTTAAATGAAATAAAATCATCATTAATGTTTACATTTTACGCAGTAGTCGATCATTTTGATGTTGTTTCTAGAAAGAATTGCTGGAAGAGAAATATAAATAATAAATTTACCTACTTATGAAGTTTTTGACTACTGGGATGTCCAAGTCCAGAAGTATTTTTGATCAATTTATTGAAGTGGTAATAATAATAGATGCTATAACACAATGTAGAGCATAAGTAGGATTAGACATAAGTAGTTCTAAACAAAATAGTCAAAGATTGGAACATTTAGTAGAGAAGATATTTAATTTACAAACATTATATCTTGCAATAAGGAATAATTGAATTTCACCTGGTCGAACATTTCAATTTTTCGTATACAATTAATAATTGTCATCTGTTGGAATGTATTAACTTCTGGTTATATATATTTAGATAACATTTTAGTTGTCATTTAGAACTTAAAAATTATTGTGTTGTTAATGCAATATGATAAAACATGTTGAAGATCATAAGCATTACTTCCACTGACCTACTCTACATTATAGTTTGTAGCATGTAAGATATTCTAATGTGTAGCTACATATCTTACAGCTGAATCGCTTTTCCCTGACCAGCTGCAAGATAATTATTTTAGAGGAGTCGTTGTTGTTTCCCAAGTACTCAAACATTATGCTGGAAAACTTCCCCCACAAGATACAATTCATTTGCAAGCCTTTACAAGAAATCATTGTAGTTATGTTGGTAATTGCAATATCTGATGTTAATGATTGTGAGTAGTAAAAGATGCATACCTGTCATCCTCTAAAACAATTTGAATCTTCTGATTGGAAGTACCGATGGAATGTATAGGATATGAATGTCACAGAAGTCCAATAATTTCTATGACAGGAAAATATGATTTTAAAATTACATTCTTTATGATAGTAGTATCCCTCAATAGTGTGTGAATAACATCGTAATTTAGGAAATTATTAAGTATATTGTTTCAGATCTGTAGTTGAGGAAGATATTTATTAAATTCTTGTAATAAAGATGCATTTGAAAATTGTAGGTTTCCCCATAAATGGAGTAGTAAAGAAACATACGTATTGATTGTTGTTTGGGAATGACTTTGTTAACAATGTCAGTAACAGAAGTGAAGTCAATGCTAAACAGTGGAAGTTGGACATCGGTTGGTCGAACATATGTTGTTGTTGTGAAGAACAGTCGGCAAGAATGTCTTGCACCCAAGTAGTTACCTTGAATAAGAAAAATTTGGTAATTCCGTATGATGTAGCATAGGCCTTCGCTATGTACGGGTTTGTACATAGTGATTAGTTGTCGGTTTGTAATTGTACACTGAATTTTGGTCTCCTGAATCATTAATTGTCAAAGTGAATATTTTATAACCATGTGACAGAAATAAAATACATAAAATAATGTGCTGTAATTGTAGTAAATATAAATAATTTTATGAAAACTGTACAGAACTGTTGACTTCTTTTTATGGATAAACTCACTTCAGCATCATAGATAATCAGATCGATATAAGCAATTTCAGAGTTGGGTGATGAGTTGCACCACAGATTCAATACACGAACTCGTATCTTTAATGTTTCATCAGCGTCAATACTAATCTTTTTCAAAATACACGTTCTTCATAACATGTTTTCGTTTATGTATGAATTCAATTAGTGTACATATATAAAATAGTAACCAGCATCACAAGTAATTTGTTTATATATATGTGAATTGATAAAAGCAATGGACTGTAAACATATTGAATGACAAGATACCTAAGAAAGGTTATAAAAAATTTCTTTGTAGACAATGTTTTGTGTACGGTTAGAGGTTGGATTATCTTTATCATCAAGAACAATTTTCATTCCTTTTGGTGATGTCACTCTTGATATAGCAACATATAGTTTTCCATGACAGAACACAGGATTGCAAAGATATAAACAAGCACATGACAGAGATTTACCTTGACTCTTAATAATAGTCATTTCATAAGAAATGGTCAAAGGATATTGTCTTCTTTGTAGTTTGAAAGGAAATATGTCGTCATTGTGTGTCATATTAATTCTAGGGATGAACGCCAGAAACCCGGAATGACAACCAGTTAAAATTTTAGCTCCGATGACATGGTCACCCAAGTGGGTAACAATAAGACGAGTACCATTTCATAATCCCACTGATTGATCTACATTGCACAACAACATAATTGGCACTCCGATATTCAAATTAATTTTGTGTGCAGGATGTCTAGAGACATTGGTATCATTCAACACATCAGTTGTATATATGTTCTCAGGTCGATCAGTATCAAAACTGGCATTTCAAAAAGAATCAGAACTGAAGTAATCTTTTCCTTTTGATGTACTAATTTATAACATGTAGTCATTTACTTCCTGAACAATGTCACGGGTTGGTAATAATATAGCATGACCCTTCAGATATGATACATCTCCATAGTTGTTATTGAAATCCGGGTAAGTGAATTCAACAGATGCTTCCAATGCCGATTTATTTGTTCTCAAAAGGTATGTGGATGGGATATGAATACACCCATCCCCATCGTTGAGGTCACCAACATGTCCCTCCCCAATATTCAAAATCCATTGTGAAAATCGTTGCACCTCATTAGAACATACATTTGAATCTTTAGAATGCAACCTCATGTGTTGGGTTAATGTTAAAACCTGACAGTGTTTCCATAGATATGATGACCTAATACTTGCAAATAAAATGTCACTTCTATCACCACCAGGGATTACTGGAAGTATTTCTCTAAAATCTCCTCCTACGAAAACAGGTAAACCACTAAATGTTAAATTAGAGGAGTTTTCATTCTTTACTGAGAGTATATATCGTAATGTATGATCAAGAGCTTCAAAATAGTTTTTATGAATAATTGGAGCCTCATCCCAGATAATCAATTCAGTTGATTGTAGTAGTTTTGCAATATCACTCCCTTGCTGAATGATGCATATAGAGTAATGATGCTATTTGGAATGGGTTGTCCTACCACCCGGTAGAAGTAATGATTCTATTCCACTAGAAGCAACTACAAGAACAATTTTTCCTTGTGACCTTAGTAAACAAGTTAAGACACTCCAGATGAATGTTTTTCCCATCCTTCCAAATCCATGCAAGAAAAAAAATCCCCTAGATGTAGAACATAATTCAGACATAATTCTCTCGATAACATCTTTCTGTTCAACAGTAAGCATTTTGTGAAATGATGAGTACTCATTATGAAGTTATTCTCTATTGTAACTGAGCTCTTCAGCAATCAGTCGATTACTATAGGCAGTTAATGAGTAATCTATAATGGGCATTGGCAGATAACATTGTAGATATTTACCATTCCTGTGCAGAATGTTGTCTATTGAAATAAATCCTAACATTTTTCTTTGATGATAAGTTATTTTCATGTCTATCAGAGAGGGAAATAGTATTAGAAAAAAATATTCAATCATAGAAAGGTATTGACAATGAAGGTAAGTTGTTTTTACCTCTTATCGGCAGTAGTTGTTGTTGGGAATATATAATATCATCAGTTATAATCCTCCAGGTTTCAAGACAAACAATGTCAGGTTAGGAAATGGTATTTGAGAACAACATTCCGGCAAATAGTCTTCGCAAAGAGTGTCCCATTCCCCAAGCGGAGACATCTTTTAGTGCTTGAATGAAATAATTGTCATCAGCTAACAGTCCCATTGCTGAACATGTTTGTCTCAATGTACTATGAGTAATGTTGTTAATCGTTCTAATATAATCGTATGAAGTCGCACCTCTCACCTTTGTTAGTAGAATCTGCAAGTTGTAAAGTTCTCCAGAAGATGGTGGGACATAGAAAAGTCTACCAATACTGAATCCCGGTTTGCGCGGGTACCATTTTTTTCATGGTATAGGTAGACAAATCTTGTTGGGAATTCTACATATGTTAGACTTCTACCTTCTTGGTACAAAAGATTTTCTTCAATCCAAGATGTGAACATGGTATTAGAAATGTTACTATTAACTAAGATGTCTTCAATATTTTCACAATCTGCATACGTCACGCTGTTTTGTCCAGGTAAATGAAACTGTAGTCTATCAACCAGAGGATATCTAAAATGGATGTCATAAGAAAAGATCCTCCAAGAATATTCCCAAGATGAGATGTACCAGCAGTCGTAGTAAATTTTAATTTCTTCGACACTGTTATCAGAGAGATGATTGTTGTTGTCATAGAGTGCAATGATGAAACTATCATGAAATTTGCTTATATATTTAAAAAGGTATTTGATAGAAGATTACTGATTTCAAATTTCAAAATTCAGATGAGCTTTATATCTCAGAAGCAGAATAGGATTGTATGGCACAACAAACCGATTTTCAAATGCTATTCCATTTTTGACAACTGTTGATCCATTATTCCTTCTTTGATATACAATATAACCATCTTCATCCCTTCTGGTATGTTCAACAAATTTTTTTGGATAATATTTTGAGCATTTGACATTCTGCATACAAGGTGACCGATGGTTTTCATCACCACAAGGCCCATGGATCATAAAATGTTCAACAACTTCATGAAGTTTTGGGAATGTTTCTTTATTTGGAAATTCAGCCATAACAATTCTATTAATGTCATTTGGAGAGGTTACTTTGTTGTCCCGACTATGAAATAGTATAATGTGGAGATACGAGAGTCCCCTCTTCGGAAACTCCACAGTACAAACCACTACATTAAAAAATGAAGGAAAAATGAGATAACATGCGGAAGGAATCACTAATTTGATGGTAGATTTTTTCATTAAAATATTACATTTTATGTGTGAGGAAGATGCGTACCTGCTCGAGAATTTCCAAAAAATCATCCTTATCATAAATCTTTCATGAGTTTCCCCACCTTAATATAGAATATTCGTGAAAGAATGTGAGGACTGTCCGATGGACGAAGATTGTGAAGCTTTACAAATCTCGAAACTTCAGGCCACATGGGATTGCATGTAAATGTTAAAAAAGATCTGGATAGCCCACCCAATTACAGATTTAAATAGCATCTTGGTTATTCTGAATCATATATCTCGGGCCACCTGTAAATGTGGAAGGTAGGATGATTCACATCCCACACAAAGATCCATCTCAGTCACCTATAAGGAAAGCATCTTGCAAACCATTGTATAGTTCTCCTCTCAAACGCTTCTAATTGAAGCGAATAAAACTATTTCTTTGAGACTCAATCATTTTATATGCGTCCACAATAAAATGTCGAAGAAGCCTCCTAGAATTAAGTAGACAAGATGAATCATTGTAACAGAATAGAAGGTGAAAAGAGAAATGTTCCCCATTGTAACTTTACTCCGTTTTTTACTTTGATTGAATGGTGTCGCATGATGGGATATTTTGTTGACATATCCATCCTCCCCTCCTGTAAAAATTAGCGGATATTGTAGAGGCATGTATAGCGGGTGAAGCTCATCTATGCGCTGAAATTCACACTTTTTCTTTGAATGATGACATCTCTCTGATGATTTAGATCTTCAATGTTTCCCACAATCACCATTGTGATCTCAGATGTAGTTGGTAAGTTGTATCTTTGTGTATCACTTCCTCATCTTCTATGTAGTTGTAGCTTTAAATTTGCAGTGCCATTACTATGAATAACATCCCTAGCCATATTGAATTGACGTGATAAAGTATTTATTTCATGGAGCATTTCTTGTATTTTCTGAACAACACTTAACTGTGTAACAGAGCTTTGATTCCTGTCATCAAAGATGCATTTGATAGTGTTATGTTATAATCAGAGGACATAAAAAATGATACTTTACCAGTTAATAAAGTAGTCACCTGATGGAATGTAATCTATTGTGGGCTTCATTTGAAGTGTCATATACATATAGCTGAGCAAACTTTGATGGTTGTCCATCAGGGGGACATAAACTTCCAATACGATGGTAGTTTTGTCTATTTAATCTAAAAACATGTGGAGAACCTCCAAAGTTCACAGATTTGTCTTCTTTTCCACCCAATGATGTCAATGCAAACATTGAATTGTAAATATGCATGTGGTCTTGGAATGTTTTTGAATGATTACAGGTTGTATTGAAAATTAATGTCTTAAGGTATTCTGGACAACCAGGCAGCTACTGCAGCACAATTTTCCCTAGGGAGCAATATAAAGTAAATCGTGGGATATGTCTGTGGCAATATTTTTTACTCTTCTCTTCATACCAGAAATTTGAACCGCAGTACTCACAAATGTCAGAAGGGTCTCCAGAATCTGAATATTCTGTAGGATCAAAGTGTAAGTATATTTAGTATTAATGGGAATAGAAATATCATATTAATTAAAATTTCTACACATAAAAGATAGAGAGTTTAGTAATACTTAAATGTAAATAACCTGTTTGTTCGAGATCTGTGTCTAAGTTCATTGAAGTAGTACTTTCTGTTGTAGTCTGATTTAATGTTTGTAGTTCCTAGGTAGAATGTGATATACATGCATGCCTTTGTGATGAATTTTAAAACAATAATGGAAAACATACATTGGAAGAGTTTATTCTCGAAAATATAATGTAATCTTTGATAGACTGCTATAGTTTATAACAAGAGTTATGTCATAGTTTGTTGAAGTAGTATTTTCTGCGGTCGTCCGATTCATGGCTTCTTGTGCACCGATGAGTTCTATAGTACCTGCATGCTTGCGTTTTTATAACAACACCATTGGTGACATTGTTAATGTAACTTATAAATTGTCAATATATAATGACATAGAGATGACATTCCTAAAATGGTTGTCGGACTGTAGTACACGCTCGTGGATGGAAAAGGAACACGGTTTTTGATATCAGTCTAATATGAACCATTCATTATTGAAGGTAGATGGGCTCTAATTAATATGCACTGTCACAGAGGATCTCATCCACTGAACTGAAATTTTCTTACCATGACGAGGAGGCATCATATGACTTCAAAAGAGTACATTCGTTGGTATTCATACCTTGTGAGTGGGTCTTGAATTTGATTTATAGAAGTGAAATATATTGTACATTTGTTGAGGCAAAGTTCACTGATAACATGATTACAGAATGAAAGATAGTGTTGTATCATGGTATTTGGTCGTTGCTTTTTTTTGATCCACTGTATATTGTTGACGTATCAGAACATTCTTGAGGGACTGTGTCACAAGAATATGAGAAGCCTTAGCAAGATAAGATTGTGTATTTTTAAGTAAAAAGTTAATATATTTAAAGTGGAGATAGTAAACCGAATTTTCCATTGCTGATTATAGGTGACAATGCAATGCGCCTTCATAATACTATGTTATTAATTGGAGTGACAACTTCAGCTGTAAAACATTGTCCCCCTGTTAGTTTTTCCTTAACAATCACATTATATTTAGAGTATATATTGTCTGGCAGCAAGATTCTATAGAATAGTGGTATCATACATTGAATTTAATTTAGATAACTAATGAAACAGTAATGGAATTAGTGAATTGAATCGACCGTTACAGGGTATTGGAGAAAAAGGAAAATGGAGTCCTTATTGCGTCCCAACTGTTGGTGTTACAGGTTCAGCTGGTTTAATGTTTTCAGTAGACAACCTGCCTGTGGAATTGAAATCATCATAAAATTATAAGTTGATTGATGAGAAATAATGGCACAGTATTTAGAATACTGGGAAAGCAGAAGGCAACCTGATTGTTGTTGCTATCGTAGCAGTCGTTTTTGTAGTCGTGCATCTCTGTATCTCGACGGGGATTGCATCTTTATATCTTGTATCTTTTTATTTGATTGTAAAGGAAAATAATAGAACCATAAAAATAGGAAATCCATGATTATGTTTAGATTCTTAACAATATATATGCTACATACAACTATGCTTTAGAATGTGCATATAGTCACAATCATCGGACTGTATGTCAGAACGGTACACTTGACAGTTACATACTGGAAGCAGTCTAATAGAAGCTATGATATTTTTCAGCAAATGATGGTAAATAGGTGATAAAATAAAACATGGGTAATTTGATGTAGTATTATGAACATATTATTGAGAGTATACATGCTGAAGACAAATAATAATTAGAATCATCATGAAGATACTGCTATAGTTGGCTATCTAGATACATGATTACATACAGGTTTAGAAAATTGATGAAGTCATATAATACCATCACTATCAAATGAGGATAAAATTGAATGGAATTGAGTAATCATTTGTGAAACCGAAACAAATATGATGATGAACCTAAGTTATAGGTATGAGAGTCTTGTATGCAAACAAACATGTTGTGGAACCTTACAGCTAATTCTTGGTAACCGAGGATGGAATAATTCAATCCCAGTAGTTTGGGCACCATCCATTTTTGCTTTTGAAACCCTAGATTGTGCAATCCCTTTATATGTAGGCAGTGTGTTAAAAATAATTGTCGGCCGTTGATTCTGGTGATTTATGATATTGTAGCCATCGGTGGGTGCTGAAGCAATTGAACCTGTGGGAGGATGGTTTATTGATGAGATGAAAATCAAATGATTTATGCCGGAACAATGAGAAGTACAACCTCTGGGAGTACAATTTTTCGAATGGCCGATGATGTGGAGATATGGCCGAAATATCTCTGATACGAAAATCGGACTGTTGGAGAACTCGACTGATGAAGGAGGTCGCGTACATTTTGCAGCTGGCAGATGCTTGTAGGAGACTCGAGAGTCGATGACAGATCTGGGACGTCGCTTAGGGCTTGCAGCAGCCAGATTTGTGGAGGAGAATTGGTAGTCGCCGATAGACAAGAGACATCACGTAGGGGTTGTAGCAGGAAGAGGTGGGGAGATGAACTCGGGAGTCAATGAGGACGTTATTTTTTTAGTGCACGAAGCCGCGTGAGGAGAGGAGTGCGGACGGAGCGACACGTGTTGGAGAAAAACCTTACTTTAGTATGTATATAGACTCACTGCACTATGAACCTATTTTTATAAACTTCTACACACTTATTCAATGCACTAAAATATGTTCAATCTTACAAAATTGGAATAGTTTATCTTTATTGAATGTATTCTATATGAACCTAAATTCCCCTCCCATTAATGACTCACCATGAAATTATTCAACATTATAGGTATTGAAATATTACAATAAAAATTTTATGAATTATGTAAGAAAACATCTTGATGCCAGAATATTCAATTGAATCATCATCATATAGGATCATAAAAAATATATTGAAACAATAGTTTTATTTATTTTTCATTATATAAACATTGGGTTTGAGATTTTTTTTTGTTTTAGTGTGATTGATATTTGAAAATTTATCCTTTATTATAAATATAATATTGAATTCTTCACTTTTTTTTACATTTTGTAAACAAGACAGATTTTTATGCTTGAACTCAAATTTTTTCTGAAAAAAATTTATATATTGTTTATGGAGGCACATATTTGATGTTATTTTTATGCATGTGCTCACAGATGGATCCGATAATTCATCTATAACATCAATATAATTATTGAAATCCATATGTAATATAATTAATTCTGTTTAATTATTAATAATGTAGGATTATGTATTTTATAATTCTTCTTCGTCCAATGAAATTTTTTCTTTGAGATATTTTATCACCTTCTCAAGTCAACAAATACCAACCTGATTTTTTTTCTATCATTAGTATGAGATAATTATTTTTTCAAAATAAATCAAACATTTAGTAATACTCATGATTTATTTTTCCAACATTTTCTTTTATCTATTTTCAATGGAAATATTCCCAACACAAGCCTTAATATTATACATTAGCATGTTCCCAAGCTTAGTTAGATATTAATATACTTTTTCAATATAAGAATTTCAAGAATATTTTTTTAATATGATCAATTATTTTCATAAATTTATTACTATATTTAATTATATATTCAATTTTAGTTATATGGTAATTTCCATCTTCTATTTCACTTTATATTTCTTCTCTTTCTTATAGAAAATTTCTACATGATTCTTCTAGTATTGTATGATTTATCTAGTCTTCTATCCAAAGTCATTTTTTATGTTTTATAATATTTTTCAAATTAAAAATTAGTTGAATTATTTTTCAGATACTTAGTGTAAAAATGTAAAATTCCATTTCATCTGTAGTGTATCAATGAAATAATCCCCTTGTTTTCTCTCCATCACTTGTTGAATTTCACTGAACTAACAATAATTAGTCTTCAATAACTTCCATCATCATATTAATTTTTAGATTAACATGTTTCTTCAAGACCATAATTTTATTTAAAAATTTCCATTTATACTGTTTCAATTGCTATTTCATCTTTAACGTTCTTTAGGAAGGATGGCTTTTTTCCCTTACTAATAACCTAGGAAAAGAATATACAATTCATATATTTAGTGGTTTTCTCTCTCTTCAATAGTTGAGTGCATTGGTTAAACCTGTTAGAAATATTCTTACATGTTTTTTTAATATTATTGAATATTTAGTACATTCTGAAAACTCATATATATTTTATACAATTTCATAGAACCATGTCAAATAGACAAAAATTCCCTATTTCTAATTAATCATGATTTCGTTAAACTAGATTATCCAAAATTATAATTTTGCATCCTTTACTTTTAGATTTCCTTCAATGAATATGTTCAATTTATCAATGATTTAATCTGATGATTGAAGTACAATGAATATTTTTAGTCCTTTTCTAATAATAAATAAGAATGGTTTCCCATGTTCTCACATATCAATATATTTTATTTATTTTCTATGTTCATAAGATAATTCCATTTAATTAGTGGAAACAATACAATTGTAAAATATGTAATCTGTAATCCATGGGATAAAAGATATGTCAGCATCATGTTATTCAATCTATGTTAATTTATCTATAAAATTTAAGAATACCCATAATATACATAAATTCATATTTTCAATCATTTGATGCTAAATGGTTTAAGTAAATGAAATTTTATTTGAATACAATTAGAGGCATTAAGGATCAGATTACACCACTATGAAGGAATGGATGAAATAGTGGATAACTATTTTTTTATTTTCATTAACTTCCATTAAAAGTCTACTAAATGGTAATATTTGACCCACAAAAACATGAATTCATATCCACAATTATGTATGTGGAAAATTATTTGTTAATGATAATGAATAATTTTTAATATTTTCCCCTATGTTGGAATCCAAATAATTCTTTGGGGTAGGATTGTATCCTAAAATTTGGATTATTAACTAAATGAAATAATTTTTTCAATTATATATGAATTTTATATAATAAAGATATGTTCTTCCTGAGTCACATCAAAATAAATAGTATCAAACTGTTGAAATATATAAATTGTATCTAAAATCTGAATTTTATCATCGATGTTTTGATAACATTAGAAATATAAGATTAATATCTTCTTCTATGATCCTATATGATATTCAATAATAACATTTTAATAAATTTAGAATCAATTGAAAATATAAATTAGGATAAAAATAAATTGATTATTTTCTTTGATATTAATGAGGTCAAGTTGATGTAGATGATCTATTAAAAACAATGAGCTTTTTTCTATTATATTCACTCAGAATTTCAGTGCTATATTTTTCTGTGACCCACTACAATATCATAATATTCTCCATGACTGATAAATACACAAATTTATCATTTTTTTAACTCGTAAATTAAAAATAATTAAGGATAAATTCAATTTTATCTTAATAATCAGGAATCAAATCTCAATGAAGTCATACTATAGTATGTTTATATTTTTCTTAATTTCTTTGGGTTCAAAATAAATAAACCATAATATAGGAATCACTATAAATTAATTAAATACATGTTTACACTAAAATACAACTTATTACATTTCATTGATTAAATAAAATTAATAAAATTTATATTTTTCAGAAACCACCACTCCACTTGAAAATCAGAAAAAGAAATCAAGAATATTTTTTTAATTATTGTAATTCCCATAATCCATTTCTTGATAACCCATTTTGAAATGTAGCATCGAAATACTAATGTCTTAAAAAAATACACCATTCAATAATCTATATGAAAAAATATAGCACACTCTAATTCTGTAAATCACTTCTTGAATCATTTTTAACCCAGTTACATGTTATTAGTCATATTCAAGAATAGTAAAACATTCTCATAATGAAATTAAATATTTAATAACATTACTTTCATCATAAAAATGTACAAAAAGTGAAAATTTGTACTCTTAAATTTCATTTCATTATTTGATCTCAACCATCACTAAATGAAACTCATATTGATGTAGAAAATCATAAATCAAAATCCTTTTAGAGTATTAGTGATTATTGAATCCATGAATAATTGTGTTGGCATCAACATGTATAATTATTTAGAATATCACAATTTTGGAATACAAAATTTTTATAATGGAAAATAATATATGGGAATATTTAGTACATGTGAAAAAAATTTATTAATCAAAAAAAATTTACAAACATATCTAAAACATATAATGTGTAGATAAATTTACATTCATTGGACACAATTCATCTAAAAAATATAATTAATAAATGGGGCATGTACATTTTATTAATAACCCAATTAAATTACAAAAATCAGACATTATATACATAGCTCAAATTACTTATGTGATTAAAATTTATATATATAAATCTATTTACTAATGTTTCAAATAATTTAAATTTTGATAAGTATAATAACTTATATGAGCCTCAAATATTATTACACTAATCCAAACAAATTTTTTGAAGAACATTAATTCAAAAACACTGCAAACACTCACACAACTTATTTCAAGCCTTTCCGTATACCCTTAACCATCCCAAAAACATTAAAAACATCAAGAAAAATAACTCAAAAAATTTAATATATACTCAACCAAGATTTATAATAATTGAGAACCATTTTAAACTCCATGATCATATAAACGTAGAAAAATAATAACTGGAAAAGAGAGTATGAGTGAGAGTAAATCAAAATTAAGAGATTTTGAGGATGGTTTCACCATAAATTATGTCTAGAATCAATTTGATCCTCCTTTAACTTCCTAAATAGTTGAATAAATAGTATTAATTACATAATCTGTAATGATATTGTGGATTTTTAAAATAATATAATATATTTGTGATTATATATTATTTATTATTTATATAAATATTCTCATGTAGATTTATTTTTATTTTAAGGATCACACCTCCAATCCTTTATCTATAAAATGATCATGGTCAATGGTGTGGGAAAATGATTCCATAATATCTATAATATCAATGGCATGGAGTCTATATTTCAATTAAATATATATTTCACAGATTGATCATGAAATGCTTCTAGATAATCTTATAAATGGAGGTTTAAATTTCAATAATTTAAATTTTATAATATTTTTATTATCCCGATATATGATGACTCCATAATCATACATATAATTATTAATTATCATTAATAAAACAATTAAAATTTACAGACATTTTTAAAACCATTTATAAACTATGCTAATGAAATCATTTCCATTCTCATATGTGGTATGAACATACTACAGTGTGATTGATGTTTTCTAAAAATGAAAATAAGAACTAAAAATGTAAAAAAATTTAAATTTCATTATCATATAAGAATATAATTATTTTATATATGAAATTTTATTTAAATTGTAAAATTGATATATATGGGATAATAAATGGATGAAAATTAAATTATAGGGTATAGATGCTGTTACATTCCTCTTGGGAAGCTTCTTTCAGAACACTCATCAATTATTTGAATGATAATTAGCAATATTAGATCATACCCAATGTTTATATGAGGATTTAATCTGAGAATGTTTCAAATTTTTTGGAATCAAATATGTTTTTGATTTATTTAGAAATTAGTGGAGGAGGGGTTTTATATAGGTCATTGTTTATAAAATATTGAATAATTTATTATTTTTACACATGTTCATAAATTGTATTGATTGTTAGGCATTTTTATAATAATTTATTCAAGTGTGGATTAACCATTGGTTCCTTAAAAAAATATTAATCATAGATGATGTTTGTGTACTTGTATTTATCTTATTTTAATTTAAATTATTTTATCACATTTCTTTTCCCACCCATGTATTATAGTATTTATAATACTAACAAAATCTCTATAGTGGGATAATTTTAACATGATGATTCCAAGAAGAAGAAATCCAATTTACTAAAATATATTTATAAATTATTAAATTATAATATTTAAATCATGGATAAAAATGATTGTTTTTTATTACAATTAAAAATATTTTTAAAAATTATATAAACTTTTATATTAACTATTTTAGTTTTATTTATTGATTATTTTATTTTATTTTGATACTTATATTTCTTTAAATTATTTAGGTCAATCATTAATAAATTTCTACTTAATAAGTCAACTAATAGAAATTTCACTATATCAATAGTTATGTTACTATTTTTGTTGTTGCATTACAATTATAATGATCATATTTTTAATGTTCATATAATACATAAAAATCATATAAAATCATATTATTTTAATCATTAGTTAGTTAGTCAAGTTTCATTCAATGTATCTATAATAATTTTAATATTTTCTTATCTTAATTTTAATTGTTTGTTTTATTTTTAATGTCTTATTTGTGGCAATGGTAATTTTTTTATCAAGTACCATTTGTTTTAGAAACTATATCAACTTTATTGATATGATTTTATTATAACATTGTTTTTTATATGAAGGTGGTCCCTTAGTAAAAGACCAAGGCACAATTTATTGAAAAAAGGGGCTACATGAGTCTAAAAGATGGAACTTTATTACAGTCTTTCTGATAAAAAGGAAGCATATTTCCATGCAGATTGTCCTAACATGTAATATCATGGTTGAATCCCCTATTTGCAAGATCATCTGCAACCATATTTGCATCACAGAAGGCATGGATTATGATGTAGTTGATTTCCCTGAGCTAGGAAAGACAACTCATCCAGCTAGTATTGAGAGGCTATGCAAGGTGCACCACCCCTTTCCAAATAGCATGGACAATAGTTGTTGAATCACTTTCAATCCAAATATCATTTCATCCTTTTTTTGTAAAATTCAACCACATGGATCAGACCCAACATCTCAGATTCCAGTAATGAGGCTGTACCACAACCTCTAAAGAAACTGCCATGGAAATGACCATGAAAGTCTCGGATGATAGCACCACAACATGCCTACCTCGGGTTTCCTTTAGAAGGACCATCAACATTCACATTGATCCATTCCAGAAGTAGAGATTGTGAGAATACCTCAAAAGTCTGTCAAGGTGGTCTATAGAGCCCAAAAATACAAAGAAAGTGTAGGATCTTAGAATGTGCAACAGATTTGTCACAGAAAGCTTTCTGAGTAGCATCAACATCAAGAAAGATTTCTAATTCTTCTATGAAAGATGGGTGGGCACGTTTTAGTTCCTAAAAACCTAAATAAGATTTCTGTTGTTTTGTTCCACAAGACGAGTGACCAGTCTGCTTAAGTAATCTTTAGAAATGGAAAAATGAACGGTAGAGAGAGGATCCCCTTGTCTAACACCATTATTGCATTTAATGAACCCCTTAGGGGAAACATTGACAAGAATATAGATAAAGGCCAAATTAAATAATAAGTGAATCATATTGATAAAAGCATCATTGAAACCAAAAGACTTGTGAACATTGAATATAAAACTCCAATGAATGGTATAGAAAGCTATCCTAATGTTAAGCTTGATTGCAACATTACCACCTCTTGTGGCTTTATTCAGGGTATTAGTGCATTCAAAGGCAAGGCAGATACAATCATGAATAGAACTACATTCTATAAAACCTAATTGATTCCAAGAAACAATTTTATTCCAAATAGTATAAAGTCTATTAGCAATAATTTTATAAATAATCTTATAATGAGTATTGATTGTAGAAATTGGACCAAAAAGATGAATCTCAGAGGCTTTATCCACTTTAGGGATTAAAGTACGAAATTGAGCATTAATACCATGAGGAAGAGCACCAGTGGAGAATAATGTTTTAACAAGTTACATAATTTTTCAAATCCATTTATAGTATAATTTTATTAAAAAATAATTTATGAAATATATAAATCCAGGGAGGGAATTTTAATATAAAACCATGTGATGTAAAATTTTTCTTACTTAAAATATTTATTCATTCATGTTTTAATTAATTATATGTGGTCAAAATAAAGGAAGGTAATTTTATTTCAGTACATCATAATGTTCCATTATGTCTCTTTATACTTATGATATCTCTATTGATTTTTAACTTGATGAGGTTTCGTATTTCAAAAACCTTTGTCTGTATAATCTAATATATTCATCAATTTCTCCAAATAATAGAAATTATGTTCCAACTTCATGATGATTATATTTAGAATGAAGTACGCACTTCACCAAGAGAAACATGTGGTACACATTATATACATGAGATAGATTTTATGGATGCTATAGTTGATTGGACACAACTATCATGAGAATGTGAATCTAAAGAAAATAGTGTGTTTTGTTCTTATCATTTAATGTATCCTGGAAACAATGATTTGTTTAATAGATATATCAATGTTATAATGTATCTAAATTGGTAAGCACCATTTATTTTTAACAATTATTTTTTTATCTATTTTATTAAATCTACAGTATATTATTACATTTTTGAATGGATTTGACATATTGTTAATTTTTAGCATTTTTTTCTCCCAACAGATTATTTTATATTATATTATCTTTGCAACATGTATTTCTAAACTTCTTCCTACAATGAGATTTATATGTGAAATATAAATCCAAGAGTAGAGGTTATTACCATATTAAAATCATCAAAAGGTAGATATTGACCTTAGAATCATTTGTAGTCAATTTAGAAGGATATATACATGTCTATGGGAGTTTAAAATTCCAATTAAAATTAGACATATGTATAAAGGTATCATATTTTACTAAAGATTAATTTTCTGTTTAATAATTTTCAAATATTTAAAAAATATATATAGGAAAAATTCAAATCTTGATAAAATACCACACAAAGGATTTTTCAATGTTGCCCCACCAATAATTTACTAATCATTATGGAATCTCATTCAAGTTATAAGTATTATTGAATAGTAATTAATCCATATTTTTAAGATGATCCACCATAACAAATGTGACATTTTCTGCTAGATAAATTTATGTGTCCCATGATAAAATCCATGATGGCAATAACCAATTTCCATAATTATATGATTATTGGACATATCATTACATATGTCTTCGTCTATTCTTCCAGAACATGATAGAAGTTTCTGAAATATGATGAATATTCTACAATAATATTCATCAAATAATCCCATCGGATGTTCTCTTTCATATATATATATATATATATATTATTCATCCTGACATGATAATGAATATTGAGTTATAAGAATCACCTAATATATAAAATTTATCTAGGTAAATTATGCTAAGAATAATCATTAAATATGGTAATATAATATTTTTCTATTTTAAACTCTATGATTTTCCATTTTCTTATTGATTCCACATTCTATTGTATATAAAAATATTATCGTAGAACCGACTTATTATTAAATTGGATAGATTTTTTAGATGTCATTTATTAAAAATATGAAATTTTTTAAACTTTAATTATTTCATTTCCGTCCATTACAGGTAATATAATTTTGAATCATTTTTAATCATCATGAGAGAGAACTTTTAATGATATTTTTTACATTGATTACATACATATTTTTTTTCTTTTCTAAGATGGTATTGTATTGATAATTTGAATTATTTGTTGAGCTCTAACCTTATAATCTAACACATAATTTTTTCATTAAATATAGATTTATTACATAAACATATATGATTATTATATGTGTGACACAATTCTCTATAGAGATAATTCCAATAAATCATAAATATAAAGAATATTAAAAATAATTATTCACCATGATTTAGATAAACTTTCCCATTCCCCTTCAATAGTGTTGAGGAGTATGATATCTTAAACATCCATCCCCTAACCCATTTTATTCAGAAGTTGAAGAGGTGTTATTGGCCACATGTTATATCCCACTTACACCAATGGATGTAAAACAATTTCATGGGCATCATAAAAAATTGTGGGACAATTTTCCCATATAATATTAAAAAAAACCACGAAAAGCATAAAAAATAAGACCTATATATTATGCATGAGTATGTAATACCACTCATCCAAACACAAACCACGAACTATATCAGAGAAAAAAGATTAAACCAAACAAAAAAATATCAAAGACAACCAAGACATAAAATATAAGGACCCAACCTTAAACATTACTTATTATTTAATTAAACGAATAATTCACAATGATGATCTTTTCAGGTTTGTAGTTTTAGAGATTTAGGACATAACTATTACATCTCAAAGGTTAAAAAGTAGACACATCTACTCAGCTTCCATTTTTTTCCCAAAAATAAAAACTCTTGAACAAAAGAGTCATGTCTAGTTCCTTGTTCTAGATATCCTCACATTTCCTTGATCCCATCCTTGACCCTATTCAACTTTATGTCCTGTGAAAAACATTTCAAAAAAACTTGGGATTAGCATAAAAATCTCAGTAAGGGATATAACAATACAGAAAGAAAACTTTAGTCCATGTATACATAAAAATAAATGAAATCATACTTTACTCATAAAGCATAAGCATACATCATGAAATCATAATATTTACGAATAACTCATAGAAAACATAAGACATAAAGGTAACTTGTGGCATTCATAACATTCTTACATAGGTATTAACCCTCAGGGTTATTTTTAGAATACCCATCACAGTATATTCCCTAAAACTCTTCAGAGAAACCCTAACGTGTTACTCCTTTTCGTTACCCAATGCATTGGAGAGCTATATCGGGCTCACGCACCCATAGTTTATCACGAAACTGTTGAGTCAATAAGGTTTTCCTTATGAATTTTCCATTCCTTCTTGTTTTGAAAATAACGAAAACCTTATCTTAAGGAAAGTTTCTTTTATAAGAAAAATTTCTTTCCCAAGAAAAATTACTTTCTGAAGGAAAATCGCTATTATAAGGAAAATCGCTTTTAATAAGGAAGATCGCTTTTATAAGGAAAATCGCTTTTATAAGAAAAATTATCCTTATCATATTTTCATCCATATTTTTCTTCAGTATGGGATTCAAATTCATTTTCACGGAATCGTTGAAACTTTGATATGAATAATTCTGTTTTAGGATCCGATTTCTAGATAAGAACTATAAGGAAGTTTAATTCTGATTTACGGATATGAACTCTGACTAAGTTCTATTCCAGATTCAGGATACGAATTCTTATGAAGTTCGATAACGAATTCTCAATACGAATTCTAATAATCAATTCTCATTACGAATTCTGATGACGAATTCTCATTCCGAATTCTAATGAGGAATTCTCATTACGAATTCTGAAGAATTTTCATTACGAATTCTGATGAAGAATTCTCATTACAAATTCTGATGACGGATTCTCATTCCGAATGCCCATAGTGAATTAACCTATTAAATAGAATCTGATCAACTTTGTTTTATACACTCTGAATTAGTTCAGACTTCGAAAAATTATTTTTGGTTAGACTCTGAACTTTCATTTTGCCTATGCCTTTATATTTTGACTACTCTTTATTATTGTTCCTTACACTCCGAACCTTCACTCTGAAGTCTTCATTCTGAACTTTTGAGTTAGATGTAAAAATGATGTCGTACATTCTGTTACACTTGTTTTGTTATAAAACGATGTCATCTATTCGGTTTCTTATTAACCGTTTTCTATGTGACACGTGTACAGGTCCCTCCGATCTTTAAGGAAAATATGACCGTTGGAGAAGGAGCCGACCTTACCTATAAATAGGAGCTCATTTGAAAGAGCTCGGTGCTGAAAGGCTGACAGATCTTCTACTCATGTGATTACATGCTTGAAGTGATTTCTAGATAGAGAGGCTCTTATTTACTCTCAAAGCTTCTTGAGACTCCGAATGTTGTTGATTACATTCGAGGGCTTCCGGGGATAGGAAGACAGAGGTGCTGACTACCTTGATGTTCGAGGGCATCTTTGTTGAGGAAGACAGAGGTTGCCAACTACCTTGAAGTTGAGGGCTTGCGGGGATAGCAAGATAGAGACTCTGATCTTAAAATCGAGGGCTTACCCTAGTGTGGGTAAGACAGACTTTCTTGAAAGTATAAATCAAGGGACCTTTATCCAAGGTTGTTGGATACCTTTATCTTTGGGTTAAAAGACTTATATCTTGTTACGTGTAGTTCTACTACTTGTTTATATTCCGCTGCATTTTGTATTATAAGGAAATTATAACGTTCTTATACTTTCTTACTTGTACTCTGATTCATATAGATTCTATACGCTTAAAGGTAGAATCTCACTTTGTAATATTTCATTAAGTTTAAATTTCAGGAACCATATTTCCGGAACTTACTTTCAGAATCTCTTTCCAAGTTTGCATTCGGTATAAGAGGTGTTGTGAATTTTCTTAGTTTAACTTTGTTAAACTTAGTCCTTTCCTTTGCTTAAGGAAACTATAGTTATTATTAACTAACTTTAAAGGTTCCAAAAGAATTTTTAAAGTGTTCAATTCACCCCCTCTTGTAAATTGAGCATCTACATCACTATTTCGATCCTACAATTGGTATCAGAGGTTGGAAACCTCATACTCTATACCAATCTTAAATTTGGTATCAGATCTGTTCTCTGAAATACTTATACTCACGAATAAGTTTTTCTTTCTCACTTTGTCATTCCGAACTTTCTCATTTCTAACTTGTTGTTACGAACTTTTGATACTGACAAGTTTGTGTGCAAAGTTATTTTAAGTATGGCAGGAGTCAATGTCGGTTCAATTGACAATCTGAATCCTACAAGACCACCTATCTTTGATGGTAATGATTAAGAATACTGGAGAGATTGTATGAAGACTTTTGTTATCAATAGTGGAGTAGAAAACTTTGTTATGCTTACTGGTGATTATAAAATTCATGACAAGGAAGTCAGAACTTTTACTAATCGGGAAAAGAAAGAATATCAACTCAATATTAAGGTATGCAATACTCTACTATGTTCAATGACTAGAAATATATACAGCCAAATTCTTTCTTATGAAGCAGCTAACTGTATCTAGAAGAAGTTAGAGGTTACACAATTTGGGACTTCTAAGGTGATTGAGACTAGAAGAGCTATGCATAGAGCTGAATATCATGGCTTCAATTTTCCTTACGGGGAACCTATCTGTAAAGCTCAACAGAGATTTATGACTATAGTCAATAGTGTACAATCTATGGGAGGGAATGGTTTAGATGATGAAGCTCTTGTGGATAAGATAATTGATATTATGCCCAATGCGTGGGAGTCCAAGAGAACAGCTATAGATGAGAATAGGAAGATCACTCAAATTACTCTTGATGAGCTGTTTGGAAATCTTCTACAACATGAAACAAGAATAAAGAGAGATGCTGACAACATTAAGAAGAAGAATGGAAATGGTACTCTTGCTTTTATAACAACTTCAAATCAGATGAAAGTTAAGACTCTTAAGAGAGTAACCAGATCCAAGTCTAAGAAAGTTATTTTCCAATCCGAATCTAGTGAGAGTGATGTCTCAGAAAATGAACTAGACAATATTGCTCGAAGGATGAACAAATAGCTGGTCAGAGAAATTTTCAATCTAAGTATAAGAAAAAGGAAAGGAAAGGTAAGAAAGATGGAGAAGTTACTTGTTATTAATGCAAGAGAGCTGGACATATCAGACCAGATTTCCCTTTGCTCAAAAAAAAGAAAGGAAGGAAAGACATTCAGACAGGAATAGAAAGAAGTATTATAAAGCCAAAGCTAAGAAATTTATGAAATCTAATGACACCTGGAGTGCCAGTGGTGGTGACTCTTCAGATGAATCTTCTAATTATGAATCTTTAGGACAGAAGAATATTGGTCTCATAGCCAGATTACCTATCGATAATCATTGTTTTATGGCTAAGGTATGAAATGCTGAATCATTGACCAATGTTTCTTTAAATTCTAATGATAGTAAGTATTATAACTCTTCTGATGAAGAATCATCTTCTGATGAAGAAAATACTTTTCCTACTTATGAAGAAGTCTCTAGGTTTGCTGAAATTCTTGAGATTGAGAATTCCAAACTCAATAATAAACATGATAAGGCAAACTCTAGGAATTCTATTATTACAAATGAAATATCAGATCTTTCTAAAGATCTTGATAGGAAAAATGCTGATTTTGAAAGTATTTCAAAAAATCTTGAGGAAGCAAGTTCTGAGAAGCACAAACTTTCTAAAGAATTAGAAAAAGTAATTTCTAAGATAAATGTTTTCGAGCCTAACTCTAGTTCAAAAACTAATGATTTTGAGGAAAAAAACTTGGTTGTAAAACTCAAGTCCGAAATTTTTTCCTTAAAGAAGTGTTTATCAAACTTTACCCATGGTAAAGAAAATTTTGATAAAATGTATTCTCAAATACGACCTTTAAGAAATAAATCTGGATTTGGTTATACCCATGCAAAACCTATTTTCAGTAACAATTATTTTGTTCCTCAAAGTGCCCCATTTTGTACCAAGTGTCAATGTGGTGGTCACTGGGAAAATAATTGTTCATTGAACAAAATGAAATCATTAGGATTTCACAAAGCTTACTTTTCTAAGAAGATGTGGGTTCCTAAAATTTTATTGTCTGGAAATCTCGGATCGAAACATGTTTGGATTCCGAAAGTCTAATTTTCTTCTTGATTTCAGTAAAATAAATTGAGTACCAGCAACAATACAAGGTACATGGATAGTGGATGTTCCCGACACATGACTGGTAACAAAAGCTATTTTGAGAAGATTATCAAAATGAAAGGAGGAAAGGTATCTTTCGGAGAAAATGCTAAGGGATAGATTGTTGGTATTGGTAATATTGTTTTTCTTGGTAAAACCTTGATTTCAAATGTTCTTTTTGTTAAGGGTCTTAAGCACAACCTCATTAGCATAAGTCAGTTATGTGATGAAGGTTACATTGTGAATTTTAGGAATGATAAGTGTTTAGTTCACAATTCCAAAGAAGAATTTATTCTCTCAGCCAATAGGCAAGAGAATGTATACACTTTGAACCTAGAAGACCTCAGAAGTCAAGATTTACCTTGCTTAAGTGCAATGGAAGATCATTCCTGGTTATGGCATAGAAGATTTGGACACTGTAATCTTAGAAACCTATGTAAACTCTCTAAGAAGAAACTAGTTAAGGATCTACCGGAGCTTAGATTTGAATCTTCTAAAGTTTGTGATCCTTGTCAATATGGAAAGCAACATAAATCTAGTTTTATGTCAATCAGTGAAGTCTCAACAACTGATGCATTACAGTTAGTGCACATGGATTTTTTTGGTCCAACACAAACTAGAAGTATTGGAGGCAAATACTATGTGTTTGTTCTAGTTGATGATTACACTAGATTTACTTGGGTCTATTTTCTAGCAAAGAAATCTGATGCTTTTTCCTATATCAAAAGTTTTAGATCTCAAGTTAAAAATGAGAAAAATCTTCCATTGAAAACAATTCAATAGTGATCATGGAGGAGAATTTCAAAATTCTGATTTTGAAACTTTTTGTAGTAAGAAAGGTATTACTCACAATTTTTCAGCACATAGAACTCCTCAACAGAATGGTGTAGTTGAAAGAAAAAATAGAATTCTTCAAGAGATAACTAGAACCATGTTGAGTGAATATTCTATTGCTAGACATATCTGGGCTGAAGCTGTAAGTACTTCTTGCTATACTATAAATCGAGTTTTGATTAGACCTTTTCTTAATAAAACTCATTATGAGTTATGGAATGGTAGAAAACCTAGACTATCCTACTTCAAGGTTTTTGGTTGCAAAGTATTAATTTTGAATACTAAAGATAACCTATATAAATTCGCACCAAAATCTGATAAAGGGATTTTCTTAGGATATTCCACAACCTCTAAGGCTTATAGAGTTTAAAATAAAATACTTGCACTGTTGAAGAAATAGTACATGTAAAATTTGATGAGTCAGATCCTTTTGTTTTTAAACCATCCCAGCCTACATCTTCATATGTGTTTTCAAAAAATGATTATCAAACATTGATAGAAGAACCTTCTAATAAGGAAATTGTTCAAGAAGATACTTCTTAATCATTTACACCAGAAGACTTTCTACCATATGTTGATGAACAGGTTTTACAAAACCCAAATCAGGGGTTTCTTAAGAATCATCCCAGTGATAGAATCATTGGTGATGTAAATCAACCTTTAAGGACTAGAAGTTCCTTATGAAATGAAGTAGAACAACTAGCATTTCTTTCCCAATTATAACCTAAAAGCACTAATGAAGCTTTAGGCGATGATGATTGGATCAAAGCAATGCAAGATGAACTAAATGAATTCGAAAGGAATAAAGTCTGGACCTTGGTTGAAAGACCTAAGGAGACATCTGTTATTGGAGTAAAATGTGTTTTCAGAAATAAATGTGATGAAAATGGAGTCATAATAAGATATGAAGCTAGACTTGTTGCTAAAGGCTATAATCAGCAAGAAGGAATAGACTATGAAGAAACCTATGCTCCAGTAGCTAGACTTGAATCTTTCCGTATCCTACTTGCTTTTGTAGCATTCTTCAATTTCAATCTTTTCCAAATGGATGTGAAATGTTCTTTTCTTAACAGTTATGTTCAAGAGAAAGTTTTTGTTGAAAAACCTCCTGGATTTGAAAATACAAAATATCCTGATCATGTTTTTAGACTTACCAAAGCTTTGTATGGCCTTAAACAAACCCCACGAGCATGGTATGATAGACTCACGGGATTTTTGCTTCAAAATAACTATGTTAAGGGAAATGCAGATCCAACCCTTTTTATAAAAAAAGATAAGAAAAATGTTTTGATTGTTCAAATTTATGTTCATGACATTATATTTGGTTCAACTCAGCAATCTTTGACTGACTCTTTTGCTAGTCTAATGAAATCTGAGTTTGAAATGAGTATGATGGGTGAGTTAACATTTTTCCTTGGTTTTCAAATTTCTCAAAAACCAAAAGGAACCTACATATCTCAACATAAATATATTAAATATCTTCTTAAAAAGTATGGTTATGACAACACTAAGAGTATAAGTACTCCCATTGGTACCTCAAACTCTTTAGATCTTGATGAAGCAGGGAAACCAGTAGATCAAACATCTTTTAGAGGTATGATAGGAAGTCTACATTACTTAATAGCTAGTCGACCAGACTTATTGTTTTCAGTATGCTTATGTGCATGATATCAATCCAATCCTAAGGAATCTCACTTAAAGGAAGTAAAAAGAATTTTTCGCTACCTTAAGGGAACCATGGATCTAGGATTATTTTATACTTCTAGAAATGATTTTGTTCTAAAAAGCTTTTCTGATGCTGACTTTGGTGGATGTAGAATGGATAGAAAAAGTACATCCGGAACTTGTCGTTTCTTAGGAGATTCACTAGTTTCTTGGTTCTGCAAAAAGCAACATTCTGTAGCACTTTCCACTGTTGAAGCAGAATATGTAGCAGCTGGAAATTGTTGTGATCAAGTGTTGTGGATGCAACACACACTCACAGACTATGGCTTGAGTTTTACTAAAACTCAAATTTTGTGTGATAACACAAGTGCCATTTCCCTAAGTAATAACCCTGCAAATCACTCCCGTGCAAAACACATAGATATTAGGCATCACTTTCTTAGGGATCACACACTTAAAGGATATATTATTCTTCAGCATATTGGAACGCAAGATCAACTTGCTGATATATTCAAAAAATCAATGCCTTCTGATAGATTTGAATATATTAAACAGAATTTAGGAATGATATCCGTAAGGTAATCCTCCTTAATTAACTTTCTGTTTAAAAAGTATCCTTACAGTAATAAACTCCTTTTCATAGGGGGAGTACATTTGATTGTTAGTTTAACAAAGTTTTTCAAAGTTTGTTTTCAAACTTTTGGGAATGAAGATTTCCAGAATGAAATTTACGAAATTACAATTTTCCAAAATGGACATTTTTGTACAGAATACTACTGGAATGGAAGTATTCGTATTAAAAACATCCGGAATGTAAAATTTCGTACTAGCAGTTTCATAACCAGATTTTTTGTACCGATTTTTCGTAATGTGTTTTTCATACTGAATTTTTCATACTAAGTTTTTCATACTGAATTTTTTTTTGTACTAAGTTTTTTGTACTGAGATTATTCTCCGTTGTAAAATTTTTGAGAACATTGTCTTTTTCATAATAAGTTTTTTTTGTAATCATTTTTATATTATCCATTACGAATAATCCTCCTCAGCAAATCCGAAAGGTATGATTTCCTTACTCAAGTTTTTGTAGTCATACTTTACTTGATGGAATTTTCATGTATTATGTTTTCGGATTATAGTTTTCTTAATTCTTTGCTTTAATAAAAACCTCAAAAAGATCGGATTCAAGTTTTCAACCGTCAGATCTAGTCTCAGCTTATTCCAACCGTTAGATCAACCGAGGAAGTTGAACCGTCGTTCCATTGCCTATATAAAGTGGACCCAAATACTTGTCCCACATCGATTTCAAGCTCTCGTGTCTCGAATCTCTGCCTATATGTTTTAAAGCTGTTCCGAACCTCAGATTTCTCCGTTTCGAACTTCTAAGAGGACTTCAGATCCAAATGTCTGCGGAGTTAGTGTCTCAAGAGATGTCTTCCACCAAACCTATTTCACAATGGTTAGTTTACAGAGAAAGGTTAGTCCATTGGGATTTCTTCAGTAACTATGATTCTCTTATTTCGAAGAACATCAAGTTGAATGGCTGGGAAGATGTTGATGTATCTAAACCGGGGACTCAAGACGATGTTTTTATGGAGTTACTTATTGAGTTCTATGAAACAGTTTCCTTCTTTCAGGAAGATAATAGGGAGAAGTTTTCTTTTAAGTCTTATGGCAAGACCTATAAGCTTTCTTATACCAAGGCTGCAAGATTGGTAGGGTTGTCCTATGAAAGAGAAGCCGAATTTATTTCTCATGTATTTCCGGACTCTAAGGGTAGTTTCGACAAGGAAAAATCCTTGAAGATTCTCGGACTCTCTGATGACAAGGCTCCGAAGATTGCTAGTTTTCCTACAAATTTCCGAATTCTAGAATTATGGGTACAAGGGATTATTGTACCGAGGAAAGGTGATAAAGACAGCTTGAAGAAGAGTGAGATCTATATCTTAGATTTCCTGATAAATCTAAGGAAGTTGAACTTCATGAGGCACATTCTTATAACCATTGAGAATATTAAGAAAGGAAATCTCAGCGACCAGATCGTAATGTACCCAGCAATATTATCAAAGTTGATAGTTCGGTGCCTTGATTATTTCAAGGAAGCCTGCAGATCTAAGCCAAGGGTTTGTAAAATTTTGTTGGTCAGTGATGATACCCTTAAAAGGATGGATGTGGCTTTCAACAAGGAGATTGGTGAGTTCGTCGATTTACCTAATCAAGAAGAAGCGGCTCCGAAGGCTGCTGAACTTGAATCATCTAAGCCATTAATGAAAAGAAAGTTGAAATAAGTTACAGCTGAAGTTGATGATCCTAAGTCTAAGGAAGTTCAAATCGCACCTCCCAAACCAAAGAAGAAGAAGGCATATCGTGATGAGGTTGTTGCGAAGAGGAGAGCAGATAAAGAGAAAAGGAAATAAGGGGATCTGCAGTTCGGATTGGACCCTGCGGAAGCTAAGGCCCTGAAGGAGAAAACTGCCGATGAGCTTCAAAAACAAGTAAAGGAAAAGAAGCTTAAGAAGAAGATGTCAGAAGCCGAGGCAGTCCAAGCGTTGTTGAAGTTTAATGAGATGGTATCCGGAAGCATTCTAGTTCCGAGATCTTTCTCCATGGAATCTCTACCTGAGACTCCAGGAAGAAACCTTGTTTTTCCTGAAGAGACTACAACTGAGCATGTTGAGCTACTTGAGCAAATTCAGCAAGTGGGAGACGAAGAAGTAGTTGCTGAAGGATGTGGTGAAACAGGAGATCTTTTGAAACAAGTAGATGATTATAAAGGATCACCTTCGGAACATCTATCACTACGAACTTCAGAGGCTGAATCCTCTAAGTTAGTAACTCCAGAGAAGGATAAGAATGAGGAAGATGTTGTTCAAAATTTTTTTTGATGATATTATTCAAGTGTCTACTGGCGATCAGAAAACTCATGATCAAGAATCGATTCCGAAAAAAGACAAGGGAAAGCAACTCCTTCTGGAGACTCCGAAATCAGTGGCAAGCAAGAAAAGAGAATTTGGTTATTCATCTAAAAGTATGTTGGAGCTTACTGAGGAAGAAAACTCTCCAAGAAAAGTTTCAGATTCGGAGTCATCCTCGTTGGGGCATGACTTTGTTGTTCAGTATTTAAAGAAGTTGGTGGGAACCATTCCGACCTTCTCAAGTATTGACTCAAGGTGCCAGATGCTCCAACATGATTTAAATCAGAAAACAGATGCCGTATCTATGGTTATGGATAAGTGTGTTGAAATAGAGGCTCAGTTCAAATTTTTTTTTGTTGGCTACGAAGCTCGTAGAAGATCTTGCAAGAGGATGACAAACTGGTCGAAGAAGACAGTTGAAGAGATGAGGTTATTCGATGAGTTTCAAGACAATGTTAAAGATGCCTTTGAGACCGATGACAAGAAGATAAATGAGTTAACTTCATCCTTTGAAGAGAAGCTGACAGAAGAAAAGAACTTCGAGATTCAATAAGTGAGAGATCTGAATGGGAAGCTGAATTCCGTTTCTCAAAACTAGAAGTTTGAAAGGGATCATTGAATTGATTTTGAAGAAAGGATGAAGGCTCAGGAAGAAAATATCAAAGCTTAGGATGAAAATCTGAAAGCCCAGGATGAAAAAATTGAAGCTCAATCTGCAAGAATAGTTGTCTTAAAGAAGCAAGATTATTAAGATCATAAAGACCTTAAGAAGATCAAGACTATTCTAAAGGGGCTCATGTCGAAGAAAAAAGATCCGAAATAACCAAATCCGATATTTTTGTTGTAATTTTTTTTGCCGAGATTTAAAACCTAATGAAATTCATGCTTGTCGTTTCTATTGTTGTCATTACTAATTTTTCAGGTACTTTGTTATTTTTTTTCATTCCCTCCAATTCTTTTTGAAAATCACAAAGGGGGGGAAGGAAAAGATCCTTAAGAAAAAGAAGAACTCTAATAAGAGTTTATCAAAGGGGGAGAAGAAAAAGATCCTTAAGAAAAAGAAAAACTCTAATAAGAGTTTGTTTAAGGGGGAGTTTTTCACTAAAGAAGACCTTCTTATTTATCACTCCGGAAATCTGAATACGATCCTTAGAGTTTAAAATCCTAAGGGGGAGTTAGTCGTATTCATCAATATCCTTAAAGTAAAGGGAGATAAGCCTTAATTTTTTTCTTTTTCTTAGAATTTCTTTTTCGTAAGGATGTTTGTGCTTTCCAAAAAGGGGGAGATTGTTGAGTCAATAAGGTTTTCCTTATGACTTTTCCATTCCTTCTTGTTTTGAAAATCACAAACACCTTATCTTAAGGAAAGTTGCTTTTATAAGAAAAATTGCCTTCCAAATAAAAATTACTTTCTTAAGGAAAATCGCTATTATAAGGAAAATCGCTTTTAATAAGGAAAATCGCTTTTATAAGGAAAATCAATTTTATAAGAAAAATTATCCTTATCATATTTTCATCCATATTTTTCTGAAGTATGAGATTCAGATTCGTTTTCACAGAATTGTTGAAACTTTGATATGAAGCATTCTATTTTAGGATCCGATTTCTGGATAAGAACTATAAGGAAGTTTCATTCCGAATTACGGATATGAACTCTGACTAAGTTCTATTCCAGATTCAGGATACTAATTCTTATGAAGTTCGATAACGAATTCTCAATACGAATTCTAATGATCAATTCTCATTAAAAATTCTGATGACGAATTCTCATTCCGAATTCTAATGAGGAATTCTCATTAAGAATTCTGAAGAAGAATTCTCATTACAAATTCTGATGAAGAATTCTCATTACAAATTCTGATGACGAATTCTCATTCCGAATGCCCATTCAGAATTCACCTATTAAACAGAATCTGATCATCTTTGTTTTATACACTCTGAATTAATTCAGACTCTGAAAAATTATTTTTGGTTAGACTCCGATCTTTCATTTTGCCTATGCCTTTATATTTTGACTACTCTTTATTATTGTTCCTTACACTCCGAACCTTCACTCCGAAGTCTTCATTACGAACTTTTGAGTTAGATGTAAAAATGATGTCGTACATTCTGTTACACTTGTTTTGTTATAAAACGATGTCATCTATTCTATTTCTTATTAACCGTTGTCTAAGTGACACATGTACAGGTCCCTCCAATCTTTAAGGAAAATATGACTGTTGGAGAAGGAGCCGACCTTACCTATAGATATGAGCTCATTTGAAAGAGCTCGGTGCTGAAAGGCTGACAGATCTTCTACTCATGTGATTAGATGCTTGAAGTGATTTCTAGAGAGAGAGGCTCTTATTAACTCTCAAAGCTTCGTGCGACTCCAAATGTTGGTGATTACATTCGAGGGCTTCCAGGGATAGGAAGACAGAGGTGCCGACTACCTTGAAGTTCGAGGGCTTCCTTGCTGAGGAAGACAGAGGTTGCCAACTACCTTGAAGTTGAGGGCTTGCGGGGATAGCAAGAGAGAGACTCCGATCTTCATATCAAGGGCTTACCCTGGTGTGGGTAAGACAGACTTGCTTGAAAGTATAAATCAAGGGACATTTATCCATGGTAGTTGGATACCCTTCTCTTTTGGTTAAAAGACTTATATCTTGTTACTTGTAGTTCTACTACTTGTTTATATTCCGCTACATTTTGTATTATAAGGGAAGTATAACTTTCTTAAACTTTATTACTTGTACTCTGATTCATATAGATTCTATATTCTTTAAGGTAGAATCTCACTTTGTAATCTTTCATTATGTTTATATTTCCGGAACCATATTTCTAGAACTTACATTCGGAATCTCTTTCCATGTTTGCATTCGGTGTTAGAGGTGTTGTGAATTTGCTTAGTTTAACTTTGTTAAACGTAGTACTTTCCTTTGCTTAAGGAAACTGTAGTTATTCTTAACTAACATTAAAGGTTCCAAAGGAATTTTTAAAGTGTACAATTCACCTCCCCCTCTTGTAAATTGAGCTTCTACATCACTATTTAGATCCTACAGAAACCACCCATATTCATAAATAATACCCAAGAACCATAACATAATCATAGAACATAACTTAAGCACAAAGGAAAGATAACATTTCCACATTGTAATAACAATACAACATTTTACGATTTTGAAAAAAATGAATCCATTCTAAAAAACCATTTTCAAAACCATTTTAAACAATTTAATAAAGAGATTTTTGAATCGAAGTGTCCCATACCACTTTGATGATTTTAAAATTTTAAACCATTAATATCCATATAAATAAATCCTTAAAACCATTTTGAAAACATTGATATTAATGATAGATATTTATTATAATAAATCAATAAAACATTTAAAACGATATTTTAGTTAAAGTGTTTTTAACCAAATGAGAGACACTTGAATACAATAATTGAGGAATAACATTTAATCATATTTTTATAATATCATGAGAACAAAGGTATTCATGATATAATATTCCAAAGGATAGTATAGAAACCATATAAGAGTGAACCGGTGCATAACAGCAATGATGTCTCAATAGAAATGTAAAATGAGATGAAATCCACTATAAAGAAGGTATCCTTAAATTAAGGATAAATCAATCTCATAATTATGTGTGACAAATATAAATACACACAATATAAGTGGATATTAAGTGTAAAACAATAAAATGTCATTAACACATATTTAAAGGATGACATATTCAATAACTATATATTGAACCCAAATAAATCGAAATTGGGTTAAGAAGTTCCCTTGGTAAATTTTGACAGCCGAACGGCATCACTTTGAAATTCCTAAAATTAGTTGATGAGAGAGAAAATTGTATCTCATCACTTGGACATAGAATTTACATCAATAATGCTATAGAAGAACATATCCCAACATAAAAATATGTAAATTAAAAGACATAACAAATTAATTCTTTTAAAAATAGGAGGGTGAAAGGTTCCCTTACCAATTTGGGTAACTTTCGAAACGTTCACCCCATGAAAGAAGGACCATAAAATGTTGATGTAAACACCCACAAAAGAAATTATATTACACAACGAGTATAATAATGGGAAGTACATACACCACCCAATACAAATAGTGGAAAATGTAGCATAAATTTCACGAGAATAAAAATGAGATGAAAAATCGCTTACGAAAACTCGGCAGCCTAACGGCGCAACTCAAAACATCCAAAAAAAGGATTGATGAAATAAAATATGGTCTCTCTTCATATAAACATAGAAATTACAGAAATAGGAATATAAAAGAACATCCCCAACATAATAAATAGGAGCTTAATGATAGTTACATAAAAAAAGAGTACTTAAAAAGAAAGAGAGAGGTAGGATCCCTTACCTTAAGTCCGACTTCCCTTGTTCGTTTCTTTATATTCCTGAATAATAAACATTTTTCAATTTATAATTTCTTAAATAACTCATTTAAAGTTAATTATTCAATTCATATCACATATTATAATGTTATAATAATTTGTTAATTATGTGAGTTCATATCAAATGTTTTTGTCGATGTTTGGTACGTGAGTCAAAAAATAACTTGTTTGAAACGAATCGTCCATGTAGTTATAAGTACATCATTTCCAGAATACTATTAATAATTTAAATATCATATATATCCAGTAAATATTAATTTTATACTATTCCATATAATTTGTAGATAAAAATAAATGAAATGCACCGTTCATGGAGACGGTAGACCGTACGTACGCATGAACGCTACTTACATTTCTTTGTCATATTAATTAAATTAAAAATAATTGAGATATATATATATATATTATAATTACAGTATAATATATATGTTATTTAGGTCAAATAAGTTTATTAATTTCATTCTTTATACATTACAAGTATTGCATGAATGAGTCACATCCCTTGAGGTGGCGGTAGTCCGCACTTCCTCATATGAAATTATCGCATTTACACAACATGCAATTAATAAAGGTTTGATTTAAATATAAAATAATAAAGCAGATATAAAACATGAATACCCTATATATCACATATAAAATACAGTTACATCATAATGGCCACCTTTAAATGTGTTAAAAGAATATTTAACAATCATCATTTCGTGAGGCAGTAATTCGCCATCCACAGAAACAGTATGTTCTTTCACCATTAGAAAGATGTGTGGGTTAGTTTAGCTCTAATACATCTTATAACAACATTCTAGTATATTTAAAATATTTGTGTTGTTACAAAAGAATGTAATAAAAAGTGTTTAGGGGGTTGGAGAAGCAAAATAAATCAAAAGAACAAAAGAGAAGACAATAACTTTAAATCGGGTAACTCCCTTCGGTTTGAACCAAAAGGGTTCCTTGAAGAGCTTTATTCCTAAGGTGAGGCTTCAATTATGAATATAGGGATGTGGAGAGATGAAATTGGCAGGGGTTGGCCGAGACAATGTCTTGAGAGGTGTGGGTAAGGATGTAGAGGTGGGGGCGTTTTATAAGAGGAGAGGAGGAGCTCTCATGGAATGTCAAGAAATGTTACTTTATTTTAAAAAGAGTTTCGGAATTTTTAAGGTCCCACATTGATATATTTTGAGGATAAGGTGTTAAGGTTTCGAAATATACTCATCCAATAGTTTTTTTCTAAGTGTATGTCTTAGATCATACATTATATTTTCATTTTATTTAAATTGTTCATTAATGAGGCAATCACTGCATCATCATGATTTCAAAAATAATTTAATTTATTTAATATCTAAAAATAAATAAAAAAATACTATGATGTTGGAAATATATTTATCTTTCCAATGAATATTTATAGTCTAAGAGATATTTTATGTAGACAAAATTAAAATTATTTTACTTAGGTGTTACATACTTTGGTTACATTTTCCATTCTTTTAAAAAAATATGATAAAAGTCACTATCACACTAAAGTGATTCCATGGGGACCCAAAGTTTTCAAAAGGAATACCATGGTAGTCCAGGACACCACCAATAGCATTAGGACACATTTTGGGGTCATTTTATATTTTTATGATAATATTTTCTTACCCTTAATTACCCGATTACTAATTAAACACGATAATTAAAGATAATTACCGTCGTTACTATTCATAATTTCCAAAAACAAAAGAGTCTTAATTACACAATTTGGACCTTCTGATTCATAATATGGAATAAATTTTATCAAATTCAAAACACATAAATTGTAGTAATTAATTTTAATGTAAATCCCGTTGTCAAAACAAACGACGGGTTTTTAAGAACTAAACTTTATCAAAATATTGACTTGTTTTTACATCCAATTGAAAAGTGAAATTACTTCCAATGACAAAAATTGTATTAATTGTTAAAAACATAATTCAATTATACTATAAAAACAATTAAAATGACAATATAAATATATAAATAAATTGGATGAAAAGGTAGTTTTGAATAAAAATATGTAATTATCACAATTCATTAAAAAAAAAGCATTATCAGAAAAATACCAAAATTTAACCCTAAGCTATATTTGATATTTCAAATTCAGAAATGATGTACATTTTAACAAATTAAAAACATAGAAGTTTCTTTAATAAATCATATAGTTAATTCCCGCTGTCAAAACAAATAGCGGGTTTTTTGGAAGCAATATCTATGAAAAGTTTGCCACTTGTTTATGTCCATTTTCACAGTGAAATTAATTATAATGATCACAATTGAATTAAATTTTAAAAATATATCATAATTAAACTTTAAAACAAATTAAAAAGATAATATAACCATAAATTTACATTATATGAAAGAGCAGTTTTGATGTAAAATGCAATATTTTCACTATTCATTAAAAAAATGAACATTGCCAGAAACATACCAAAAATATATCCAAAATAAATTTCAATGTCCTAATCATAAAGAATAAGTTTATTTTGACATATAGAGATTATAAAATTGTCAAAATTTAGATTTAAAAAATGATCTCCATCAAAAGGTGGTAAAACAATCTTTTAATAATATTAGTGTATTTATTCTTAAAATTGGATTCATTTGGATTTTAATCCTCTAAAATTTATTGGATAAAAGTAAAAATATTTAACAAACATATTTAATCATTTTGTAGTTATTTCAGTTCATTAACTCCATTACAATGACTAGAAGTTAACTATTATAATATTATTATATTATTAGTGTGCAACATAAGATTTCAAAGAAACTCTTTGTTTCGTATTGGGTACGCCATCGAGCATAGCATTCCCTTTAAAGTAATATTTACATTTTATTCACAAATATTGATAAAACTTAGAATATAATATTATTTATTTACCTGAGATGTTACATCCTTCCCCCCTTTTGATAATTGTGTCCTCACAATTTCAAAATTGGGCTTGGAAACTTCATTGAAAGTACCACATCGAAAAAAGAGTCAGTAAAATTATCACTTTAAAATAAAGGGAGATAAGTACAAAGGTCACCTGAGTTAACTCATTCTAGGATTCCAAGAAGGAAAATATGGATATGGAGGAGAAAACAAAGGGACATGTTATGATGGAGAGTGATAGTAATCATGTCTAGGAGAAAGTTAACCACAACAAAATCACAAACTTGTGATGGGTTAAACGGTATTTGATTCCCCATTAGGAAAAGTTAACAGACAACATTTTTGTTTTAAGTTACTTTTCATTGAGGAATTTATTTTTGAGCTTAACTAAATCATAATGAAACATACTTACTTGTCACGTAGACTTTCAACTTTTACTATATTCCTTAATCGAACTCATATTTTCTCCAAAAGACGAGTATTTAGGAAGACTTGTTCACATTAAGAGTATTGTAATAAACTTATTGAGAATTACCTAAGCCAAAAAATAGAACTATATATTTCCAATGTCTTTAGATCTCAACCAAAACCAAACCAAAAAGGATATTTTTTTACAAAAAGAAAAACTACTCTTAATCTCCAAAATTTGTCAAACAAAACCCAAAGTTCAACAAAGACCATTCAATAAACATCTATCCATAAAATTCATCAAATTAAACCAAACTAATAATGAATCCGAAATATCTGAATGATTTAATCACATAGTGTCCTAAGATAAATCTTAACATTTTTCTCCAAAATAACATCAGTTACTCTTACAGTATCATAATGAAAAGTAATTATCCTAATCACATATCCTCCCTGATAGGATAATCATTTCTATTGATAACCCAAAATCAACTTACTCTTAATTCATAAAATCATCTAACTAAAATTAATCATTCAAACTAACCTGGGACTTCACGTTGTCCAGTGGTAGGCGATAAATACAAGTTGCACTTTGGTTGTGGGTTCGATTCCTACAGCTTCGTCTGACGTGACGGGTTGTCACACGGTCTGCATGTTGTCCTTTTTGCAAAACTATATAATTCTTAAAAAATCCCCCCAATAATAGATAAAATCTTCAAAAACAACCATAACATATTTTAACCACAAAGGTTATCTAATTACATTCATTTTGCAACCCAAAATGTATTAACCAGTAATTGCCTCAAATTCAAGGATCATATAAACACAAATGGTTCATTATAAATATATCCAAAAAAGAAAGGATAATTATTCCTTGAATAAAATTTTCGTATATCAAACATCATGGTTAATATAAAAAGTCTTCCAATGTAACCCCATCATAAAAAGAGACTTAATACATCTAAGAATTTCACCATCCTAAAATCTACCATAACTCTTGAATCCCTTATATGTTGACTTCTTACTCATTCAACATTCTTCATGATCCATTAGCCATTTCTTTTCAACTTATTCTGAAATACATATTTCTTACAACCAAATTCATGAATCATATCGTAATATTCCAATAAGAGGAAAACATATGTTATGAAATAATCCATACCTTTCATTGGCCATTGTTAGTTTCTTCATCCTCAATCGAAATGGAATTAGGTATTGGTAAATGATTATTTGTACGATCTTGGTGACCCAATTCCCGAAACATATTTGTAGGACATGTGTTCGCATAATTACCATGCACACCACATTTAAAACATTCAATTGATCCTTCAGAAATAACTTCTTTCTGTTTCCAAGAGTCAACTAGAAGTTTCCTTTTTCCATGGTAGGTTCTTGCTTTATGAACTTGATTTCCACATATATAGCATCTTTCTGTCCCATTGAAACATTTTCCTATGTGTTTATTTCCACTTATTTGACACATAGGTTTTTGAACATACTTACCTTTATGATTATTACCTAAACTTCCATAGGGATTTGTTTCTCGCATATACGAGGCCTTATAAAAATCACTAAGGTTCCGGTGGTCAATCATTGCTCCAAATAGTTGCTTGAGGATAACCACAAGAGTTCTCATTAAATCTCCCATATCATTCAGTTGATCTTTCATAAAAGCATCACAGTTTTCTTCTAATCCACTATTACTTCGGTGCCTTCTAGATCCAACCATTTACAAAAACCAAAAAGGTCAATGTGAGTATATCAGTAAAATCATCATATAATAAAGAGGTAGATAAACACCAAGATATACTTATCCATGTTATCTCAAACTCATTATATCTTTCAAAAAAACAATGACTCCATCTAATATACAAAACACTGTGGTTATACACAACCTATCAATTTTTCTTAAACAACACTCTATCCTCTAATGTTATCTAAACCGACCTTTGATACCAACTATAAGGACCTGACCTTAAACATTACTTATTATTGAATTAAATGAATAATTCACACTGCGGATCTTTTGAGGTTTAGAGTTTTAGAGATTTAGGATATAACTATTACATCTCAAAGGTTACAAATACACGCATCTACTCAGCATCCATTTTTTTCACAAAAATAAAAACTCTTGAACAAATGAGTCATGTCTAGTTCCTTGTTTTAGACATCCTAACATTTCCTTGATCCCATCCTTAACCTTAATCAACTTTATGTCCTGTGAAAAACATTTCAAAAAAAATTGGGATGAGCATAAAAAGTTCCGTAAGGGTTATAACAGTACGGAAAGAAAGCATTAGTCCATGTATACATAAAAATCAATGAAATCACACTTTACTCATAAAGCATAAGCATACCACATGAAATCATCAGATTTACGAATAACTCATAGAAATCATAAGACATAAAAGTAACTTGAGGAATTCATAACATTCTTACATAGGCAGTAACCCTCATGGTTACGTTTGGAATACCCATATAAGTATATTCCCTAAATCTCTTCAGAGAAACCTTAATGTGTAACTCCTTCGCGTTACCCAATGCATTGGAGAGCATTATCAGGCTCACCTGCCCTTAGTTTATCACGAGACCACCCATATTCATAAACAATGCCCAATAAACATAACATAATCATTGAACATAACTTAATAACAATGTAAAGATAACATTCCCACATTGTAATAACAATTTAAAATTTTAAGATATTGAAAAAAATGAATCCATTCTAAAAAACCATTTTCTAAACCATTTAAAACCATTTAATAAAGATATTTTTGAATCAAAGTGTCCCATACAACTTTGAAGCTCTTAACATTTTAAACCATTAATATCCATATAAATAAATCCTTAAAAACATTTAGAAAACATGTATATTGATGAGAAATATTTATAATAATAAATCAATAAATCATTTAAAAGGATATTTTAGTTAAAGGGTTTTTAACAAAATGAGAGACACTTGAATACAATAATTGAGGAATAACATTTAATCAGAACATTATAATATCATGAAAACAAATGGATTCATGATATAATATTCCAAATTATTGTATATACACCATATAAGAGTGAACTGGTGCATAACAACAATGAAGTCCCAATAGAAATGTAAAATGAGATGAAATCCATTATAAAGAAGGTATCCTTAAATTAAGGATAAATCAATCTCATAATTAGGTGTAAAAAATTTAAATACACCCATTATAAATGGATATTAAGTGTAAAAAAAATCAAAGGTCATTCAAACATATTCAAAGGATGACATATTCAATAACTACATGTTGAACCCAAAGAAATCAAAATTGGGTTAAGAAGTTCCCTTGGTAAAATTCGACAGCCTAATGACGTCACATTGAAATTCATAAAATTTGTTGATGAGAGATAAAATGGTATCTCATCACTTGGACATAAAATTTATATCAATAAGTATATATAAGAACATATCCCAACATAAAAATATGTAAATTAAAAGACATAAAAAAATATGTCTTTTAAAAACCGGAGGGTGAAAGGTTCCCTTACCGATTTGGGTAACTTTCGAAACGTTCACCCCATGAAAGAAGGACCATACAATTTTGATGTAAACACCCACAAAAGAAATTATATTACACAACGATTAGAACAATGGGATGTACATACACCACTCAAAACAAATAGTGGAAAATGTAGCATAAATCTCACGGGAATAAAAGTGAGATGAAAAATCCCTTACGAAAACTCGGCAACCTAACGACGCCATATAAAACATCCAACAAAATTGATTGATGAAATAAAATATGATTTCTCTTCATATTAACATAGAAATTACAGAAATAGTAATATAAATGAACATCCCCCAACATAATAAATAAGATCTTAAAGTAAGTTACATAAAAAAGAGTACTTAAAAAGAAAGTGGTAGGATCCCTTACCTCAAGTCCGACTTCTCTTGTTCGTTTCTTTATATTCCTGAATAATAAACTTTTTCCAATTTATAATTTCTTATGTACCTACTTTAAAGATTATTATTCAATTCATATCACATATTATTATGTTATAATAATTAGTTAATTATGTGAGTTCATATCAAATGTTTTTGTCGATGTTTGGTACATGAGTCAAAATTGAACTTGTTTGAAAAGAATTGTCCATGTAGTTATAAGTACATCATCTCCAGAATAGTATTAATGATTTAAATATCATATATATCCAGTAAATATTAATTTTATACTATTACTTAACATTTGGAGATAAAAAGAAATGAAATGCACCGTTCATGGAGACGGTAGGCCGTACGTACGCATTAATGCTACTTTCATTTTTTTGTCATATTAATGAAATTAAAAATAATTGAGAGATATATATATTATAATTACAGTATAATATATATGTTATATAGGTCACATATGTTCATTAATTTTATTCTTTATAGATTCCATGTATTGCATGAACGAGTCACGTCACTTGAGGGGGCGGTAGTCCGCACTTCCTCATATGAAATTATCGCATTTGCACAACATGAATAGAATAATGGTATGATTTAAATAAAAAATACAGAAGCATATATAAAACATAAATACCATATATATCATATATAAAATATATTGACATCATAATGGACATCATTAAAGCTGTTAAAGGAATATTGAACAATCATCGTTTTGTGAGCCAGTAATTTTCCATCCACAGAAACAGTATGTTCTTTAACAATTAGAAAGATGTGTGGGTAAGTGTAGATCTAATAATCATTATAAAAACATCCTAGTATATTTAAGATACTTGTTTTGTTACAGAAGAAATGAATTAAAAGAGTTTAGGTGGTTGGAGAAGCAAAATAAAACAAATGAACATAAGAGAAGATATTACCTTTAAATCAGGTAACTCCCTTTGGTTTGAACCAAAAGGGTACCTTGAAGAGCTTTCTGACTATGGTGAGGCTTTAATTATGAAGAGAGGGATGTGGAGAGATGAAATGGGTAGGGGTTGGCCGAGAAAAATGCTTGAGAGGTGTGGGTAAGGAGGTAGAGTTGGGGGTCCTTTTATAAGAGGAGAGGAGGGGCACTTATGGAATGTCAAGAAATGTTACTTTATTTTAAAAAGCGTTTTGGATTTTTAAAGGTCCCAAATTGATATAGCTCGAGGATAAGGTGATAAGGGTTCGAAATATACTCATCCAATAGGTTTTTTCCAAGTGTATGTCTTATATTTTACATTATCTTTTCATTTTATTTAAATCGTTCATTAATGAGGTAATCATTGCATCACCATGATGTCATAAATAATTTAATTTATTAAGTGTCTAAAAATTATAAAAAAATAATATGATTCACGAAATATTTTTATATTTACAATGACTATTTATAGTCTACGATATCACTTATGTAGACAAAATTAAAATTATATTACTTAGGTGTTACATACTTTGGTTTCATTTTCCTTTCTTTAAAAAAATATGATAAAAGGTCACTATCACACTAAAGTTATTCCATGGGGTCCCAAGGTTGGAACAAGGCATCCCATGGTCGGCCAAGACACCAGAAATATAATTATGACACATTTTGGGGTAATTTTATAGTTTTATGATATTATTTTCTTACCCTTAATTACCCGATTACTAATTAAATACGATAATTAAAGATAATTATCGTCGTTACTATTCATAATGTCAAAAAACAGAAGAGTCTTAATTACATAATTATATCCTTATGATTCCAAATATGAAATCCATTTTATCAAATTAAAAACACATAAATTGTAGTAATTAATTTAAAAGTAAATCCTGTTGTCAAAACAAAAGATGGGTTTTTAAGAAGTAAAATTTATCAAAAGATTGACATGTTTTTACATCCAATTGAAAAGTGAAATTACTTCCAATGAACAAAATTTTATTAAGTGATAAAAACATAATTCAATTATACTTAAAAAATATTAAAATAAAAATATTAATATATAAATAAATTGGATGAAAAGGAAGTTTTGAATTAAAAACTGTAATTTTCACTATTCATTTAAAAAAAGCATTATCAGAAATATACCGAAAATTAACCCCAAGATATAATTGATATTTCAAATTCAAAAATTATGTCCATTTTAACAAATTAAAAACATATATTTCTCATTAATAAACCATATTGTTAATTCCCGCTGTCAAAACAAATAGCGGGTTTTTTGGAAGCAATATCTATGAAAAGTTTAGCACTTGTTTATGTCCATTTTCACAGTAAAGCTAATTATAATGTCCACCATTGAATTAAATTGTAAAAATAGATTCTAATTAAACTTTAAAACAAATTAAAAAGATAATCTAACCATATATTTACATTAGATGAAAGAGCAGTTTTGATGTAAAATGCAATATTTTTCACTATTCTTTTAAAAAAATGAACCATGTCAGAAACATACCAAAAATATAACCAAAGTAAATTCCAATGTCCCAATAATATAGTATAAGTTTATTTTGACAAATAGAGCTTATAAAATTTTGAAAAGTTAGATTTAAAAAAGGTTCACCATCAAAAGGCAGTAAAACAATCTTTTAAAAATATTAGAGTATTTTTTCTTAAAATTTGATTCATTTGGATTTTAATCCTCTAACATTTATTGGATAAATGTAAAAATATTTAACAAACATATGTAATCATTTTGTAGTTATTTCTGTTCATTTACTCTATTACGACGACTAGGCATTAACTATTATAATTTTATTATATTATTAGTGTGCAACGTAAGATTTCAAAGAAACTCGTTGTTGCGTATTGGGTACGACATCAGGCATATCATTCTCTTTAAATTAATATTTACATTTTATTCACAAATATTGATAAACCATAGAATGTAATATTATTTATTTACCTGGTATGTTTCATAAAATAAGAAACTCCCATCCATATCCAAATCCACATGCCCATCCCAAGGAATAATAATGCACCACTAAATAGTTAGGATACTAAGATTTTAATAATTTATCAATTTATGACATCTATTAATGCACCATTATGACAGAAAAATGGTTGAGTATAAAACACAATTGGAATCCACCAATTATTTCCCAACTCCAGACACTAGTATTGAACATGTATTCAAATTTATATAAAATATTTCTGATCAAATTAAAGAAGTTGATATCAAACATAGAACATTTTCCAAAACCAAAATTGTTTCCATAGAAATAAATCAACAATCCTTTAAAACAATTTCTAAAATATCATTTTGAATACATATTTCTAATATCCACACATCCATATATTAATTCTCATGTGATAGATTCCTAATCATGAGAAACTACTCATAGATCTACACATTAATCACAAGGTGACCAATACCAGGTTCCCTAATGACACACACCCCTTCCTCATGGTCACATCTATAAAAAATTAAGTCACACTGACCATGTATTTTAAAAACCAATTCCATGAAGTTTGAATTAAAAATCAATTAATTTAAAAAATTATATAAACCTTTTAAATGCATTAAAACAAAGCAATAATTTTAAAACCATCCTTTTAAATTCATGAACCAAATGAACTTTGAAAAAATTCCTACACCCTAAATTTCCATGAAAACATCCATTAAGATGATCCCAACCAATAATAAAATGATTTGATGACAATTTTAAGAAATCTAATCAATTTAAGATAAAACTATCATTTTCTAATCAAGTGGAGTCGATAGATAAGGAACACACCAAATAAATGATGGTGGAAATGAAGAATGACACAAAATGTTGAATACATGACTTGTAACTACAAAAAACGACCACAGGTCATGTATCATTCAACAAAAAATCATATATAATAAATATCGACATGTAACAACATGGATATATACTTAATGGAATATCTCCATAATTCCACGAGTGAGAAGAAGATGATATATAAGAAAAACATTGATGAACAAGAACATACCCTCAAATCTAGGCCTCCATCACAATAAAATTCAACAAGGAATTTCTCCCATATTAAAAGGAATTAACTCCAATTCCATTGGCAGAATATGAATTCATAATATGAAATGATGGTTGAATAAAAATATTCTTATAATTTAAATCATATTAGATCCATGACCATTGGATATAATTTTTAATCGATCTGGGTTAAGAAAATTTTCCACTAACCATTCCCGAGACATTGTCTCAAAGAAGACCACACATGGTTGGCTTGAACACAAATCATGAACAAATCATATTATACCCCAATTTAAAATATTTCATGTTTTCTCCTAGGTAGGTTCATGGTTTAACCAATTTATGTTTCTACACATTGTCCATGTTTCAGTTTCATAGTTTACTAGATTTGTTACGTGGTTTCTACAAACCATGTTAAACATATACACCTCAAAAAACAATTTACATATTTAAAAATAACTCTAAACCATTATAATCATATTAAAAACATTATATAAATAAAAAATATCTAACATAATGGTATAATATTTGAATCCTAGGGTGCTACAATTTCCCCAACATTCATCATTCTATGTTATGAATGTTGAAAACTCCCATTTACATGGATGTGTTATGAAAAATACTCAAACATTTGTTTTTCACACTACCATGATTCATCCTAAATATGACCATGTTTCCATAAAAACATAACATGGTCAATGATTTTTCAATTCAATACATCCAATTTCCAATCCATAATTTGAACTGACACATGAAACAACATTGCATCTGGATATAGCATAATGTTATCGCATCAAATCACATGGTCTAGATCAGATTGATGCATCTTTAATTGAGATACATGAAACATATTATGAACTATAATGAACTATGGTGGAAATGAAATAGAATATTCCAACTCACCTACCCATTCATGTTTCTCAAAAGTGACAATGTATCGAGGATATAACATGGCCTTCATTCCAAAATGATGATGCCCAATCCTTGGAGAGAATCTAAAGAACACAATATCACTCAGCTCAGAACACAATGGTTGTTGATGATGATCCATAAATGATTTTTAAGGACTCTAATTCATTTCCATTTGCTTTATGATCAACTAAAAATTATATATTTCCTATTATAGAATGATCAGTCCAACCCATAATGGCTCACTTGTTTTCACCCAACAATCTATATAATGATAATAATTCCAATAAAATGTTTCAAAACAATACATTGGTATCGATTACATATAAATTTTGTTTAATGAGGAATCAACTAATGGTATGTGTAATTATAATGAGGTCGATAAATATATTACACAAACCCTAATCATGTCATTTAGTATTTGTGTCATCCTTTCGGTTTGTCTATATATTTGAGGTTGATATGAAGTTATCATTGTCAACAAATTCCTAGGGGATTACTATTATAATTTCTAAAAATTGTACCTTAATATCGAATGTCGTTATGAAAGTATCAAAACTAGTATGTAATGTACTTTTAAAACCTCTTAGATATAGTTTATTTACAAGACTTACAATTTACTAGATTAAAAAAATAAGGATAAAATGGTATAACCTTGTGAGATGATCCACTATTATCATTATGGAATTGTGTTTTCAAACTATACATGGTAGAACTAGTAAAATAATGTATTTATTTTCTCCCATTTCAAAACGTGATTCGGTAAAGACTATGGCATACCAACTTGTTGTTGTCGTTCTTCCTTAACCTATAATAGGTTTGGAATCTCAAAACAAACACATCCTTATTTCTTTTAATGAAATCGAACCAAAATTTTGATTTAGTTCCCAAATAAATATTTTTATTTCAGTATGAAAATACCATCTCAAGTAGTGGAAATCCTGAAGATTCATTTCTTAACAAGTCAAAGGTATAACCATCTAATTTCAAATCCAAAACACTAATATCATGTCATGGTTTCATCCCTCAAAAGTTTACGCACAAATGTGTTTTGACCTCATAGACAGACATTCAGAGTTAGATATTTAAGCCTCTTTAACCTTATCTATCATATCATGATCATTGGAAAACAAAATGAAAAACACAATAAAAAATCATTCCTAACAATCCATGTGTATGTTAGTTATCACCATCATTTTCTTCCATAGATCTGATGATTCTTTAGTAAACTGATTATATGATTTTCTTCTTAATTAATCATCCGCAAAATTTGTATTACCAAGTTTTTAAATCAGTTTATGTTAAAATACATGAATATAATACATCCATATTAATTCTCATAGATTCAAATATCATTGTAAAAAATGTGTTTCAAGCTTTTATGATCTACAAAAAACCAAGCATGGACTACAAAAACTAATTTCAAGTCATGTTTCATTTATTTATTACCATGAAACTATAAATATTGTTAGATGTAAGCAAAAACATTATCTCCTTGGGGGCCAACACACCCCAACCCAAATCTAGAAAAATCACAATAAACCACAGATCCTTGTTTATATTCTAGAAATATCAAGATTGGTGATGAGTTAAGGATATGTTTAATCAATTGAAAATAGTTATGAATTTTATTTTTGTCAATTTTAATGGAACAATTTTCATTGTCTAATGTGTTATTGGTGACTCTATTAGTGAAAAGTCAAAAAAACATCTATAATAACCCACATGTACCATGACACAACCTGTCTTCAAAAAATTAATTTGAAATTTATAAGAGAATATATCATCTTTAATTTTTGAATCAATATAAACAACTTTTTAGAAATAACATTCCATGTAAAAATATAAATTTTATCTTGAAATCACACTTTGATATCATGGAATACAAATGATTCTCCTAGTAGAAACCAAAAAATATCATCAAGTATTTCTCACTCTCAAATATTATCCTTTAATACACCAATATTTCATCCACAAATGCCACCAAAAAGGAATCAGGAAAAATTTGAATTATTTTTTTAATCCATTCTTTAATGTTAGTTTGTTTTTTTGAAATACCAAAACTCATAACCATATAATTGTAATGACCATATATTATTTTGAAATATTTCTTTTGAATATCCACCTTATGAACCCATAATTATTTATATTTCAAAAGTAACTCACTTTTAGAAAACCATAGTAATCCCAAAAATTGATCAATGAGATCATCAATTACTGGAATAGGATTCATATTTTTTATCCCATGACGGTAAATATTACGATAATATTCAAAAAGCCTTTATGTTACATCATCCTTCTTCAGAAAAAGAAAAAGTGATTTCCATAGAGATTTACTAGGACGAATGAACACAATTATTTCTAATTATTCCAAATTACCATTAAATTAAATTTATTCTTTTTGTTGCATCCGAAATAACTGATGTGAGATAGGACTAATTATTGGAATTAGATTAATCGTAAACTACATGTCTCTATTTAGTAGTAACCCAGAGAGATTATCTAGAAAAACATTAAGAAATTGGATTTTTTTTTGTGAAAATAATTATTTTTGATATCATCCACCCATGGAAATGTCAATGATTTTAACTAGTACGAGAGAGTTCCAAACAGATTTTCCAATAATCCTTAACAAATTTCCATTATATTTTGATCATGTATAAAAAGATGTTTGTTATATAATTTTTTAAAAATAAAAGTTTTGGTATATAAGTGAATGTGATCCTTGAGAAGTATCAACCAACACATATAATGGATAATGTAGTAGTAATCCATATCAAGAACAAATAAATATAAAATAAATTCATCACTATCAGTAGTTATAGAATAATATTTTATCATATATTTCTGAAATTATCTTTGGCCAAGAAGTGTTTGATTAATCAAAATAGAATACATCATCTCAATATGAAAACCCTGAAGATAAATAACATGAAAAGTAAAAAATTAATGGGATACACCCATATAAAAAATGTATACAGATGTCATTAAAAATAAATATACATGTCACTACTAAATGTGAAATTCATCATCCATGATAATTTTCTCATATCTATACAGTTAATTAGTTATTGCACATTGAACATTATTTCAATACAATGATATCTTTGTTTTAGTAGTGAATGTATCCCTATAATCCCCAAGGATATCTGTGTTTTATTGATAAGATTTATTCTACTACACTTATCCCAGTGAAGCATAAAATTCAAGAGAATAATGATATGTATCCCTAACAATAGAGCTCAGCGAAGTGTGAAAATAGAACTAAAGATATCCCATCATGTAAAATTTTTAACTTGCTTTATGTAGTCTAATACAATATCGATTCATTTTTCGAAAATAAGGACACAAAAAAAACAAGGCGTATTCTTTTGTTGAGGAGTTATGTTGACCTATAGCTTAGTATGATTCATATTTATAACACCCCCTTGAGAATAAGATCCACTCCTATGCTTATTTCCATCATTGGAGTTCCCACCTATTCCTATAGGAATAAACATGAATCATCCCCCAATGTTTCATAAAATTTATCATTTTACCATGTTTCACTATTGGACATTTGTGTATAATATGATATAAAATGGACTGCATTCATTGTGTGAATTTAGGGAATCAACCATGATTCACGAAATATATTCGTTCAGAGATGCATATGCATTAAATTCTAATGAAAATCATCTTACATTAAAAAAAAATCTTCATACTCTGTTATCAAGAGATTATATGGATTCAAAATGAAAAAGTCTATTATTCTAGAAATCTTCACCACTACAAATACGAGCATTAAAAGCGCTGAAAACAGCCTTTAACAACGCTAAAAAGGTGTTGTAAAGCTCAGCACTGATAAAGGGGGTACCCCTTTATCAGTGCTTAGTAAGTGCTGATAAAGGGTTACTTTATCAGCGCTAAAAAATCGGTGATAAAACAACCCTTTATCAGTGCTAAACAAGTGCTGATAAAAGTGTAGTTTATCAGCGCTATTTTAGCACTGATAAAAGCAAGATTTATCAGTGCTAAAAGAGCGCTGATAAATGCCCTCTCTGCTGCTACGATAAATCTGCAGCAGCACACCCGAACACCTGCAAAAAATAGCATCTCAATAAGCCGATTAAAGCAAGTATACCCATACAAAATTAACTCATAAATCATAAGAAAATTATACCAATTATACCAATAAAACAATTATAACCGTACACCGTTAACACATAATTTATAAGTTAATCAAGTACTTAAAGAAATCAATTCAGAATTCAGGGGGTTTGGGGGCTATATAAGTGTTTGGGGTGGCTGTCCAAGTGGGGATAGGGGGTGTCCAGGGGGCTTTCCAGTTCAATACTAAGGCTCCACATGGGTGTGTTTTATCAATACATAAATCATTGGACTTTTCTCTATCCACTATGCATCATGTTCTCAACCTCAATGAAGTTATAAGGTTTGTACACACACAAAGGTGAACATACTTAGGGGGGGATGAATCTCATTAATAAACCCCCAATATTAAACCTGCAATAGGCTATTGTATGTTCATGATCAGGAAATATGCACAACCTAGTTGAGAAATAACTGGAATAAAACTAATAAAAAAATCATCATTGATCCTCAAATCCATCACCGTGATTAAACCCAAATTAATTTTCTAAGTGATGAACTTTTACCAATCATTTCACAAGGATCGTGTCGACATTATAAAAATATAGTTTGACGAAGTCCTACCCAATCTACATCAAGACACATTGATTATCAAGTATTAAAGCTTGATCAACCATACCTACTTCATCCAATGTTAGGGTTTCTCTGAGTATATCATAGGATCCACAGAAAACATATAATATACCATAGTCTCCCCAATATAAACATAATTATCATTGACCTCCAATAGGAGTGTTTTATTTATACTCCATCACGGAAATCCACTTATGGGAGTTTTCACTTCCAGGGAATACCCTGAAAAGTATCTCAGAACACCCATACGTGTTCTTCCAATTCCGGGGCATAAGACCTACAAGGATCTCATCCCTATACTATGGGAGTACCTTTATTTAGGGAATAATACTAAGAAGTATATATTATTTATCATATGGGAGTATTATCATCCAAATAATAATGCCTAGAAGCATATCAACCCTCCAATATGGGTGTATTCTCATTTGAGGCATAATCTGTATAATCGTCTCAACCCTCCCCTATGGGATTATTTTCATTTAGTGAATATTCCAAAAAAGAATCTAATCCCACTCTTATGGTTGTATTCTCATTTTGGGAATAATACCTATATACATCTCAACCCTCCCCTATGAGAGTATTCTAATTTAAGGAATAAGACACATAAGCATATCTACCCTCCCAAATGGGAGTATTTTCATCCAGATATAAGCCCATAAATATCATAGACCCAAACACATGATCACCCTAGTATACCAGGATAACCATGACTTGATATATTTGAGGCCCCAGATAGATCACATGCCATGACCCCCCATTTAAATGATCGATGCAATCGGAATGCGTTTGGTCAGATTTCCATAGGTCAATTGTAGTTTTCAATTAAAATCTTGTTCATTTTAAACAAAATAGAGACCCTTTGAGTGATAGCAACCACACCATGCCTCAGATTGAGGCGGGGTTGACTCATACATGCCACCAAGGACCCTTGGATCGTTCTTATAAAAGATCAACGCAATCCTAATGCATTTGGTTAGATTTCCGTAGGTCAGTTGTTGTTTTTATCTAAAATCATGTCCATTTTAAAAAAATAGAGACCCTTTGAGTGATAGAGGCCACACTGTCCTTCAGATTAAGGCAGGGTTGACTCATAAACATCACCAAGGACCCTTGGATCGTTCTTATAAAATATAAATCCAATCTGAATGTTTTTGGTCGGATTTCCGTTGGTCAGTTGTTGTTTTCAATTAAAATCGTGTCCACTTTAAACAAGAGAGACCCTTTGAGTGCTAGCGGCCACACCGTGCCTCAGATTGAGGTGGGGTTGACTTTTACACATCACCAAGGACCCTTGGATCATTCTTACAAAATATCAATGCAATCCTAATGCATTTGGTCAGACTTCCGTATGTCAGTTGTTGTTTTCATTTGAAATCTTGTCCATTTTAAACAAAATAGTGACCCTTTGAGTGATAGCGGCCACACTGTGCCTCGGATTGTGGCCAGGTTGACTCTTACATGTCACCAAGGACCCATGTATCGTTATTATAAAAGATCAATGCAATCTGAATGCATTTGGTCAGATTTCTGTAGGTCAGTTTTTGTTTTCAATAAAAATCGTGTCCATTTAAAACAAAATAGAGACCCTTTGATTGCTGGCGGCCACACCATGCCTCGGATTGAAAATAGGTTGACTCATAATCATCACCAAGGACCATTGGATCGTTCTTCTAAATGATAAATGCAATCCGAATGCGTTTGGTCAGACATCCATTGGTCAGTGGTTGTTTTCACTTAAAATCTTCTCCATTTTAAACAAAATATAGAGCCTTCGAGTGATATCGGCCACATCGTGCCTCGAATTTAGGTAGGGATGACTCTTACATGTCACCAAGGACCCCTGGATCGTTCTTAAAAAGATCAATTCAATCCGAATGCATTTGGTCAGATTCCCATGGGTCAATTTTGTTTTCACTTAAAATCGTGTCCATTTTAAACAAAATAGAGACCCTTTGAGTGATAACGGCCACACCATCACTCATATTGAGGTGTTGTTGACTCATACTCATCACCAAGGACCATTGGATCATTGTTATAAATGATCAATGAAATCTGAATGCGTTTGGTCAGATTTTTATAGGTCAGTTGTTGTTTTCAATTAAAATCATGTCCACTTTATACAAGAGATACCCTTTGAGAGCTAGCGGCCACACTGTGCCTCATATTGAGGTGGGTTGACTCATACACGTCACCAAGGACCCTTGGATCATTCTTAGAAAAGATCAATGCAATCTAAAAGCATTTGGATAGATTTCGGTAGGCCAGTTGTTGTTTTCACTAAAAATCTTGTCCATTTTAAACAAAATAGAGACCATTTGATTGATAGCGGCTACACTGTGCCTCCGATTGAGGTGGGTTGACTCGTACACATCACTAAGGAACCTTGTATCGTTATTATAAATGATCAATGCATACTGAATGCATTTGTTCTAATTTCCGTTGGTCACTTATTGTTTTCACTTAAAATCTTGTCCATTTTTTAAAAATAGAGACCCTTTGAGTGATAGCTGCCACACCGTGCCTTGGATTGAGGTAGGGTTGACTCGTAACCATCACCAAGGACCTTTGTATAGTTATTATAAAATATCAATGCAATCTGAATGAATTTGATCGGATTTCATTAGGTCAGTTGTTGTTTACAATTAAAATCATGTCCATTTTAAACAAAATAGAGACTCTTTGAGTTCTAGCGGCCACACTGTGCCTCAGATTGAGGCAGGGTTGACTCTTACACGTCACCAAGGACCCTAGGATCGTTCTTATAAAAGATCAATGTAATACAAATTCATTTTTCAGATTTCTTTAGGTCAGTTGTTGTTTTCAATTAAAATCTTGTCCATTTTAAACAAAATAGAGACCCTTTGAGTGATAGTGGCCACACCATCCCTCAGATTGAAGCGAAGTTGACTCTTACACATCAAAAAGAACCATTGGATAGTTTTTAAAAAATATCAGGGCAATCCTAATATGTTTGGTCAGATTTCCGTAGGCCAGTTGTTGTTTTCACTTAAAATTGTGTCCATTTTAAACAAAATAGAGACCCTTTGAGTGATAGTGGCCACACAGTCCCTCGGATTGAGGCGAGGTTAACACTTACATGTCACCAAGAGCCATTTTATCATTTTTCTAAAAGATCAATGCATTATGAATGCGTTTCGTCAGATTTCCGTATGTTAATTGTTGTTTTATCTTAAAATCTTGTCCATTTTAAACAAAATAGAGACCCTTTGAGTGATAGCGACCACACTGTGCCTCGGATTGATGCGGGGTTTACTCGTACACATCACCAAGGACCCTTGGATCGTTATTATAAAAAATCAATGCAATCTGAATGCGTTTGGTCAGATTTCTGTAGGTCAGTTGTTGTTTTCAATTAAAATCGTGTCCATTTTAAACAAAATATAGACCCTTTGAGTGCTGGCGGCCACACCGTGCCTCGGATTGAGGCGGGGTTGACTTGTACACATCACCAAGGACCCTTGGATCGTTCTTATAAATGATAAATGCAATCTGAATGTGTTTGGTTGGATTTCCGTAGGTTAGTTGTTGTTTTCACTTAAAAACTTGTCCACTTTAAACAAGAGAGACCCTTTGAGTGCTAGCGGCCACACCATGCCTCGGATTGAGGCGGGGTTGACTCATACATGTCACAAAAGACCCTTGTATCATTATTATAAATGATCAATGCAATCCAAATGCATTTGGTCAGATTCCCTTAGGTCCGTTGTTGTTTTCACATAAAATTATGTCCATATAAAACAAAATAGAGACCATTTGAGTGCTAGTGGCCACACCGTGCCTCATATTGAGGCGGGGTTGACTCTGACATGTCACCAAGGACCGTTGGATCGTTCCTATTAATGATCAATGTAATTAAAATGTGTTTGGTTGTATTTTCGTAGGTCAGTTGTTTTCACTTATAATCTTGTCAACATTAAACAAAAGAGACCCTTTGAGTCGTAGCGGCCACATCGTGCCTCGGATTGAGGCGGGGTTGACTCGTACATGTCACCAAGTGTAACGGCCCTAAATTTTGAATAAATCTTGTTTCCTATCTTCATGTGTTATTTTAATTTATTTTTATACTCAAAAAAAATGTTTTATTTGATAAAAATGATTATAATTAAAATGAGACCATTGAGTTTTGACTGTTATATGACCATCGGTCAATATGACCACTGTGAACAAAATGTTTTGATTATTGTCTCTAAATACAAGTAATCTTGGTTAATTTTTATTGAAAGAAGATTCGATGGCCTCACCCAGTAGTCTTGGACCGATCGAAGCCCATCTAACAGAACTTGGGAAAGAGGTAGCACCAATGGGCTTTGCTCTGGACCAAACCCAAGCCGAACTTCATCGTGTGAAACTAGAACAGAATCGCCTTTGCAATAAGTTCAAAATAATAGAAATTACTACTCATGCGATTTTGGCCGAGCCTCCCTCAGATTCTCTCACCCTAGCACACCTTACACTTAAGTCCTATGCTAGTGTTATAAGGGGCTATCTAGAGAGACCATAACTGCCTTGTGTAATGCTTGTTTTAAATAAAAATTGGGATTTTTCTTTATGATGAAGTTTGTGAATTTTCAAATGACCGGATAAAAATAATATGCATATTTTTGATGAATTTTCAAAAGGATATTTTTAAAAAAATGATTATGTAAACCTTAAATAATTTAAAATGTGTAATGATTTTCAAAAAATGGTCCTCTACAATTATGTCCAGTACGAAATTTAGAGTCTAATAAGATCAACTTGATTTTTGATGAATAATAAATTTTGAATAGTGATTTTATGCTTAGGATTAGTAATGTGACCAAATGGATTAGTAATTTCACTCAGAGAAAGTTTTAATATAATTTAGACACCTAGATTAGGTAATGTGATTCAATAAAATGGGTAAATAACGGTTTCATAAATTATTAGTCAAGTATTAGTTTTTTCAGGTGAATAGTGTTTTTTAAATTAAAAATTTATTTAAAAATAATTAGAAAATTATATTTATAAAAAGGACTTTATTTTTGAAGTAAGAGCATCGATATTATGTTATGGTAATTTTTGGGGATTTTTCTGAAAAAAATGAATTCTCGATGAATAGTGATTTTATTTAAAAATTAAATTAAAATATTTAGAAAATTATTTTCATAAAATGGAGTTCATAAATGTAATTAGAGCATCGATATTTAGTTAAGGTGAAATTTTGGGATTTTTCTGACTAAGATGAATTTTGCAGTGAATAGTAAAAATGCAGTTTTAGGGTTTCAGTATGTTTAATGACATCATAACTGTGTCATGATAATTTCATGAGATATTTTAAGGGTCCAAGGGTGATGAAATATTTTTTTGGGGGCCCCATGTGGACTAACTCCATGGTAAATTCCAAGGGCGAGCACATGGGTTTGAGAAAAGCACATGTGAGGTGTCCCTTGGCCATTAATGCCTTGTCCCCACACTTTCCCTAGAAATACCAAGACCTCCCCTCATCCATTCGACTCCCCACTCTTCCCCAACGAAGTTCTGGTCTAATTACCTCCCAAGGAGTCCTCCTAAGGTTCCCCCAAGCCCTCAAGGTCCCAACCATTGAGGTTTAAGAGTTACATTTTAAGGTAAGGGATCCGATCTCTCTCTCTTTATTTTCATGAAATCTCTTTTATGTAATTTCTTTTATGCTCCATGTTCTTATGTTAAAGGGTGTTCTTTTACACTCCTCATACTTCCCTTTTCATTTTCAAATAATGAGAGATCCCCTATTACTCTCATTATTTCGTTTTATGAAGTTTTAAGTGGCGCCATTATGCTGCCGAAATTTTTGTAACGGATTCTTTCTCCCTTCTCATTTTTCAAGATCTATTATCATGTAAAGTATTTCAAGTTCCTTTTTATTATGTTGGGTCATGATCTCTAAATTTATCATACTGATATTTTATTATCATATGATTAGAGACCCCATTTGATCTCTTCAATTCAGTTTTTTGAAGTTTTAAGTGGCTCCCTTAGGCTGCCGAATTTTTAAGTGGTTTTTCACCCTTCTCGTTTTGAAGTTCTACTTTCATGTCAATTCTTTCAAGTTCCTTTTTGTTATGTTGGGGAATGATCTCTATATATATCATACTGGACTCTTATTCTCATATGATGATAGACCCTATTTGATCTCATCAATTCAATTTTGTTGAAGTTTAAGTGACGCTGTTAGGCTGCCGAATTTTTAAGGGATTCTTTCAGCCTTCTCCTTTTCAAAGTTCTAATTCCATGTCAAATCTTGAAAGTTCCTTTTAATTATGTTGGGGTATGATCTCTATATCTATCATAATGATTTTTTATGTTCATATGATGAGAGACCCTATTTGACATCATCAATTCATTTTTGGTTGATGTTTATGTAACGCTGTTAGGCTGCCAAATTTTCATAAGAGAAATCTTATTTTTGTCTTCCTTTCATGTTCTTCGTTTCATATGGTATATTTTGAAATTTCATTACCATGTTCTTAAATCCCTTATATTCTATCCCTCTACGGTTTTATGGGTCATTAATCAATGTTTTACCCATGTCCCCTCTCTTTTCAACATTTTCCAAAACCTTGTAACGTAGCCGTTGTGCTGCAGAATTTTCATCTCAAAATGCATCTCCCTTTTTCTCAAAATTAATTCATGTTATTAAGTGAATACTCAAAGCTCTTATTTCTACAGGGTTATTCACATATATACAAAAATGTTCTATTTTAAATTCTGGTATTTACATACATGATACCCGCTTTCCCTTTCTGTGGGTTTAAAGTAACGTAAAGATCTTGTCTTTAAAGCAGTTCATAAAACGTTATGATTATGAAATGAAACCCATTTATTTTATGCTATATGTGTTATTTATGAAATGTTTGATGATGTTATATGTGGATCACATGATAATAAAGGCAAATTTAAGGGTGCGCCCTGATAGCGCTCCAATGCATTGGGTAAAGACTTAATCTCTAGAGATGGCCATTTTAACGACGCCTTGGTGAATAACCTTGGTAATTTTTAATGACACCTTGGGGATGGACCTTGGTGAAACGAAATGATTTTCAATATTAAATATCGTATCCACATCTTCAAGTTATGAAAAATGTTATTTTTATTATGATGTATCTCATGATTTCTTTCTCATGCCTTAAAGATATTTTCATGTCCTTATTGAAGTATCTCATGTTCACATGTAAAATGTTTCTCTTGTTTCCCTAACTGGGCATTCTGCTCACCCTTTCTTTTGATGTATGTCCCCAGGTTATGAGATGCAGTAATGAACCTAGGATAAACTTAAGGAGAAGTCTTTCAAGTGTTTAAGAAGAGTGTTTTTTTGTTCTTTTCATGTATTATGTTCCTTGTTTCCAAGACATTAAACCATAAAGATCCTCAGTTCCGTGTAATGAAATGAAAGTTTTGTTATAAAAAGACAGGATGATATAGTTGGTATCAAAGGATGGTTTAGTTATTTGTGGAAATTAGGATATGAAAACTTTAGGAATAACCCTATAGAAAAGTTTAAATATACGAAATCTTCCTGGTATTTTGGTGAGTATTGAGTAAGGGGTTTTCAAGAAAATACATCCCTGTCTAGGTACGAGTAGGTAGAGGTGGCTCTGGCACAGATGTACATAGGGGTAAAACCTGAAAGCACCGCTTTGAGAGAGACTCGAACGGGAACTGGTACATGACAACGGGTCTTGCTGCACTCTTGGTTACGACACTCCTGGTGGGTATGCTTTGGTAAATTCATAATCTTAGTATGAACCATTGTTAATGGAACAAAGATTCACATAAGAAAATATGATCATGGGTAACCTAGATTGGAACCTTGGGGATCACAAGTTAGGGTATACTTTTCTTCTATAAGTTATCCTTATATTCTTTAAGCTACTTTTCATGATTATTGGTTAAGTATATAAACCTATAATTATAATTTCTCTTCTTATTTAATGGTGGGAGATTGAAGAACATGTCCCAATAACCAATGTGATAGGAAATGCAACAATTGTCATATTAATATGAAAGAGATGATTAGGGGATTAAAAGCTGATAATTATTTTGGAAGACATTCATTATTTTGGGAACCATATTTGATTGAGGTAAATAGATTACTACGGTATTTTAATTGAGGAGTATGGTTGACTTATATTTTGAAGAATCGATGAATTTAAGGTGGACTTATAGTAATTTAGGTTACTTACAAGAATGATTAACCTATCTTAGGTAAAATATGTTTAAGTTATCTACTTTTGTTATAAGATGTTAGGAGTGGTTGATGTTGTTTGGAGATGAAAAATGATGTTTATTTTGGAAGACTATGTTATCAAATATTTCTTGTATTTGGGTTTCAATCTTAGTTTGGTTTATTTTGAGGAATCATAAGGACAATTATTTACGGAATGGTCTATTATGGACTTTGGGTAGTACCATGGAACTTTGAAGATTTAAAAGTAGTTTCCATTCCTATGGGATTTTTTTGAAGAGTTTTTTTACCTTACCCTTTATATTTTTGGGATAATTTTTAAAGATAGAAGAAATAGATAGTTGATCTTTTGTGGATTATGTGATTCTCTAGAAGATGAATCTTGTGTTTTTATGAGACGAAGTAGTTTTGAATGCTCATCGTTTAGAGAAAAGATTAGTTTTGGTTGAAACTTATTAAAGTATGAAACTCTACATGAGGATAGCTATATTTTCTTATGTTTTTGTTCTATATTGTAAATGAATTCCTCAAAGTTATGAAAAGGAACGTAAAACAAAAACGTTTTTGGTTTACGTTTCCTACTGGGTAATCAAAGACCGCTTACACACATCATAATTTTGGGATTTTCTGGTGGTTAACTTCCTCCTAATCATATTTTCTATCAATCTCCTTTAGAACGTGACCCTTTGTTTTCTCCTCCATGTCCATGTTTCCTACATGGAATCTTAGTATGAGTAAACTCGGGTGGCCTTTGTACTTAATTTTCTTTCTTTTAAATTAATGGTGTTACTGACTCTTTTTCTGATGTGGGACTTTCAACGAAATTTCAAAACCCAATTTTAAAAATTGCGAGGACGCAATTTATTAAGGGGGGATGATTGTAACAGCCCGAAATTTTGAATAAATCTTGATTCCTAATTTCATGTGTTATTTTATTTTATTTTTATACTCAACAAAAATGTTTTATTTGATAAACATGATTATAATTAAAATGAGACCATTGGGTTTTGACTGTTATATGACCATTAGTCAATATGACCGCTGTGAACAAAATGTTTTGATTATTGTCTCTAAATACAAGTAATTTTGGTTAATTGTTATAGAAAGAAGATTCGATGGCCTCAGCCAGTATTCTTCGACCGATCGAATCCCATATAACAGAACTTGGTAAAGAGGTAGCACCACTGGGCTTTGCTCTGGACCAAACTCAAGCTGAACTTCATCGTGTGAAACTAGAACAAAATCGCCTTTGCGAGAAGTTCAAACTAATAGAAATTACTACTCATGCGATGTTGGTCGAGCCTCCCTCAGATTCTATCACCTTAGCACACCTTACACTTAGGTCCTATGCTGGTGTTATAAGGGGCTATGTAACGAGACCATAACTGTCTTGTGTAATCCTAGTTTTAAATAAAAATTGGGATTTCTTCTTATGATGAAGTTTATGAATTTTATAATGACCGGATAAAAATAGTATCCATATTTTTGATGAATTTTCAAAAGGATATTTTAAAAAAATGTTTATTTAAACCTTAAATAATTTAAAATGTGTAATGATTTTCCAAAAATGGTCTTCTACAATTATGTCTAGTACGAAATTTAGAGTCTAATAAGATCAACATGATTTTTGATGAATAATAAATTGTGAATAGTGATTTTACGCTTAGGATTAGTAATGTGAAAAAATTGATTAGTAATTTCACTCAAAGAATGTTTTAATATAATTTAGACACCTAGATTAAGTAATGTGATTCAATAAAATGGGTAAATAACGGTTTCATAAATTATTAGTCAAGTATTAGTTTTTTCAGGTGTATAGTTTTTTTTAATTAAAAATTTAATTAAAAATAATTATAATATTATTTTTATAAAAAGGACTTTATTTTTGAACTAAGAGCATCGATATTATGTTATGGTAATTTTTGGGGATTTTTCTGAAAAAAATGAATTCTCAATGAATAGTGTTTTTATTTAAAAATTAAAATAAAATTATTTAGAAAATTATTTTTATAAAATGGAGTTCATAAATGTATTTAGAGCATTGATATTTAGTTAAGGTGAAATTTTGGGATTTTTCTGAGAAAGATGAATTTTTCAGTGAATAGTAAAAATGCAGTTTTAGGGTATCGGTATGTTTAATGACATCATAACTGTGTCATGATGATGTAATGATATATTTTAAGGGTTGGATGGCCAAGGGTGATGAATTATTGTTTTGGGGGCTCCATGTTGCCTAACTCCATGGTAAATGCAACGGGAGAGCACATGGGTTTGAGAAAAGCACATGTGAGGTGTCCCTTGGCCATTAATGCCTTGTCCCCTCACTTTCCCTATAAATAACAAGCCCTCCTCTCATCCATTCTACTCCCCGCTCTTCCCCAACAAAGTTCTGGTCTCATTACCTCCCAAGGAGTCCTCCCAAGGTGCCCACAAGCCCTCAAGGTCCCAACCATTGAGGTTTAAGAGTTACATTTTAAGGTAAGGGATCCGATCTCTCTCTTTCTTTTCAAGAAATCACTTTTATGTAATTTCTTTTATGCTCCATGTTCTTATGTTAAAGGGTGTTCCTTTATACTCATATTACTGCCCTTTTCATGTTCACATAATCAGATATCCCCTCTTACTATCATTATTACATTTTATGATGTTTTAAGTGGCGTCGTTAGGCTGCCGATTTTTTTTTACAGATTCATTCTCCCTTCTGATTTTTCAAGATCTATTATCATGTAAAGTATTTCAAGTTCCTTTTTATTATGTTTGGGTATGATCTCTAAATTTATCATACTGATATTTTATGATCATATGATGAGAGACCCCATTTGATCTCTTCAATTCAGTTTTTTGAAGTTTTAAGTGGTGCCGTTAGGCTGCCGAATTTTTAAGTGGTTCTTCACCCTTCTCGTTTTGAAGTTCTACTTTCATGTCAATTCTTTCAAGTTAATTTTTGTTATGTTGGGGTATTAACTCTATATATATCATACTGGACTCTTATGTTAATATGATGAGATACCCTATTTGATCTCATCAATTCATTTTTGTTGAAGTTTAAGTGATGCCGTTAGGCTGCCGAATTTTTAAGGGATTCTTTCACCCTTCTCCTTTTCAAAGTTCTAATTCCATGTCAAGTCTTGCAAGTTCCTTTTTATTATGTTGGGGTATGATCTCTATATCTATAATACTGATATTTTATGTTCATATTATGAGAGACCCTATTTGACATCATCAATTCATTTTTGGTTGATGTTTATGTAACGTTGTTAGGCTGCCAAATTTTCATAAGAGAAATCTTATTTTTGTCTTCCTTTCATGTTCTTCATTTCATATGGTATATTTTCAAATTTCATTACCATGTTCTTAAATCCCTTATATTCTATCCCTCTACGGTTTTATGGGTCATTTATCATTTTTTGACCCATGTCACCTCTCTTTTCAACTTTTTCTAAAACCTTGTAACGTAGCCGTTGTACTGCAGAATTTACATCTCAAAATGCCTCTCTCTTTTTCTCAAAATTACTTCATGTTATTAAGTGAATACTCAAAGCTCTTATTTCTATAGGGTTATTCACATATATACAAAAATGTTCTATTTTAAATTCTGGGATTTACATACATGATACCCGCTTTCCCTTTCTGTGGGTTTAAAGTAACATAAAGATCATGTCTTTAAAGCAATTTTTAAAACGTTATGATTATGAAATGAAACCCATTTATTTTCTGCTACATGGGTTATTTATGAAATGTTTGATGATGATATATGTGGCTCACATGATAATAAAGGAAAATTTAAGGGTGCGCCCTGATAGCGCTCCAATGCATTGGGTAAAGACTTAATCTCTAGAGATGACCATTTAAACGATGCCTTGGTGAATAACCTTGGTAATTTTTAACGACACCCTGGGGATGGACCTTGGTGAAACGAAATGATTCTCAATATTAAATGTCGTAGCCACATCTTCGAGTTATGAAAAATGTAATTTTTATTATGATGTATCTCATGATTTCTTTCTCATGCCTTAAAGTTCTTTTCATGTCCTTATTGAAGTATCTCAAGTTCACATGTAAAATGTTTCTCTTGTTTCCCTTACTGGGATTTCTGCTCACCCTTTCTTTTGATGTATGTCCCCAGGTTATGAGATGCAGTAATGAACCTAGGATGAACTTAAGGAGAAGCCTTTCATGTGTTTAAAAAGGGTGTGTTTTTGTTCTTTTCATGTATTATGCTCCTTGTTTCCAAGACACTAAACCTTAAAGATCCTCAGTTCCGTGTAATGAAATGAAAGTTATGTTATAAAAAGACGGGATGCTATACTAAGGACCCTTTGATCATTCTTATAAAATATCAATGCAATCTGAATGCGTTTGGTCAGATTTTCGTAGGTCAGTTGTGGGTTTCTCTTAAAATCTTGTCCATTATAAACAAAATAGAGATCCTTTGAGTGCTAGCAGCTACAACGTGCCTCGGATTGAGGCAGGATTGACTCTTACAAGTTACCAAGGACCCTTGGATCGTTCTTATAAATGATCAATGAAATCTGAATGCGTTTGGTTGGATTTTCGTAGGTCAGTTGTTGTTTTTACTTAAAATTCTGTCCATTTTAAACAAAATAGAGACCCTTTGAGTGGGTTAACATTATTTCATGTTGCTGGTTCATATCATATGTTAAAATGGGAAAATGACTCATTGGAGAAAGGATATTTTATTTAATAACAATTAAAATTTTCCTACGAACATTTACATACAATAATGTTTCATCTTTTGATCCCCTTAACCCCTCTAAAGAATGACAACAAATTGTAGTTGTCCCCAAGTCAGATCTTCATTTTATTTGTGTACAATATTCTATCAGGTATGTGGCCCACTCATTTATGAACACATCTATATTGTCTTGTGAGTATGAGGCTTTTTGACAGTCAGAGTAGTACTGCAAAATAAAAAAATACAGAATTAACAAATAACTTAAACGAACTAGTAGTTGTTTTTAAAAATACCTTTTTAGGGATGCTTTTTTGCTGATGAAAAACAATCTCTTTCATAAATTTACCAACATAATAACAGAAATCATTATCGTTTGTTTGTTCTGGACAGTGAAAAAAAATTGTTCGTTAAGAGAATAAGTAACTTGTGTTGAGATGTGTTTGGATAGTGAAATTTTATTATATATACCCTGATATTTGTCCAGACGTAGTACTTGCTCGCCTCCTTTTTCTTAGCCCCCGTCCTCATTCCTTTTTTTAGACGATAATGATACACCGCCCTATCGTAACAGAATCCTAGGTAAAAGATAATATAAATTATATTACTTGATGTTTAACCCTAAAATGTAAGATGTAGTGTCTTACATATTCACAAACTCTATCATGTGTGATCGGTTTTATGGATATCCTTGCTTTGAATCCAGAAAATAAATCATTAGAGTATCCAAGTTCACCACAATTAGAAACCAATGTTACCTAAAAACACCAAAAGGAATAAGTAATAAAAGAAGTGAAAATATAATTTAAATTCTTTAATAGTAGAGTATTTCCCCTGAATGGTTGGTGTTAGAAAAAGTCTGTCATCTATAATCTTGCATTCAAATGTTTTTAGAAAGCCATTCACTATTGCATCCCTTTTTGATGGCTTTATTTTTGTTAGGTGTGTTGACGTGATATGAGGACTAACCAGTCCAAATCATGGCTCATGGGAAAATTCCTTCAATTGTTTTTCAAAAATTCATCTTTCAACCATATAAAATGCGTTTAGTCATAATTTTCACATTAGATCAGTTTTTGGAAGATCAATTCATGGAAACATACCTCATATATATATTTACAACTGTGACGCCTAGCCAACCGTTTTCAAGGATCTCATTTACATTTTCAGTAGAAACGAAATCTCGACTTTACTCTCCATATATATTCTCTTTGAAAACAACTATATGACTATTACCATCTTTTAGCTTCGTATCCACTTGAGTCTTCAATGCTAGTAAATGTCGATAAAGAAAAGGTGGTGTTATTGTGCTTTCAGTAGCTCTTTGGGATCAGTTGGTCAATCCATTAGATGGTTTTGAGCCGACGTTTGTCACCCACTTCCCTTTTTCCGTCTATAACAACAATCATTGGTTCAGACCCTTTTTTCATTAATTTTTAAGGGATTATCTTGAGAAGAAAAGGAAATAAATACCTCTTTATCCGCATGTACTCTTACAAGTTCTGCCGCCCATGAAATGAATACCCCAATAGCCTTTTTGACCGTATGAATATCATCATCATCAAGTGGAATAGGTAGCTCTACCTTTGGCACATGAGCTACAGTAATCATCGCTTTTAGATGATCTTTCAGAAGTCGTCTGTTATGTAGTGTGGCATCTGGGATGTTGAACACTGTAGCCCTCGCTACAAGGTGATAGGTGGGTGTTGACAGATATAAATCACAATCATTATCACCCTGTAGAATATGAGTACAGGAAAATTATCAGTGTTTGTCTGATTCATATTTCATAGGAACAATTATTATAATATTGATTACCATGGCTATGACAGTTCTTTGAGGTGAATGGATTGCCTCAAAGCTGGTGGGGGTGGGGTGGGATTTTCATGCAGCAGTTGTTCTTGAGTTGTGGCTTTCGTTTGCTTCCCACCCATAAAAGTTGCTAGCAAGTCTCCCTGCCATTGCAATTTTTTTTCAAGGGTTGCTATTTTTTCGCTCATTAGTTACAATTTTCATCTCTATCATCCATTTTTTTCTTCTTCTAAAAATATACTCGGGGTGTCACCCCAAACCCTGCACCTCTAACACGACCGTATTTTTCTGGCTGCTTCAAAGACGTCGATAATAGGTCTGTATCAGCTATAGGAGTAGCTGAGTCCTGTGACTGTCGGATATATGAAAAATAACTAATTATTTTTATATAATAGCAATTTTAAACAAATTATTTTATCGTCATGTCATTCTTACACATATTTTTCCACACTTTCTCTGTGTTTTCATCTTCTAACTTCCCTTCTTTGTTCACACATGCCTCCTTCCATAGCACATGTCGTGGGGTGGAAGTGCATTTGGATTTAGATTCATCAATCTACATATAAACATCTAAAAATAATTATGATGTTGTTTATTGGCACCTAAAAATATTATTGTAAATTTAAAATATGTACCATTTTCTTTTCTAATGAAGCGTACCCCATCCTTTCTTTACGATAGTGGTGTGTTGGTTTTGAAGCACGTTCCTTATTTTCAGTACAGATTTTCTGTTTCATAAATGGAATATTGACAATCAACATGATGAATACATGTATCCTCAGACAACGTATTATCAATCACAATGTACCTGAAACTTCTCATCCCCACGACGGACAATAAATGCATCCCATGCTTCTTGGGATATTAGGTGAGCGTAGATAATGGGTGGGTGTGGGTTTATTTTTCCTTTAGAATCTTTGAGGTGACATATTGTTATAATAGTTCTAAAACCATGATGAATCTTTCCTGCAAGCCTTAGTAAATAATCCTTTTATGAATTGTCTACTATAAATGTACTCTGAAAGAGATTGAGAAGAGTAAGACATTGTTTCATTATTTTATTTGCGAGTAAATTAAAGAAATAAATTCATAATGTTACCGTAATTTCTTCCCAGATCACCGCCTTCAGCCCGGGCATAACATGGTGCCATGAATCTATGTCAATCGGCACATGTTGCCGAGTGACAACTCCGATGTAGCTGCTAAACATAGCCTTTTTGGGATCCACACGTTGGCCTCGTGCATTCCATCCGACTTCAAATTTGATGCCTTTTCTTTTCGCCTAATGAATTTTGGCTAACACCGTCAAACTACGACGAACCTGTGATTTCTGCGATGCTGGTCCTTCATTCCCAACCATTTCTTCGATATCAACATCATCTATATGTTCATCTATAATGGTATCAACGACACGTGTTGATGGTTGTTGGACCTAAACACTAAGAGCAGCAGGAGCCACAGCAGTAGTAGCAGTAGGAGGAGCTGCAGCAGTAGGAGCCGCAGCAGGAGCAGCAGGAGCAACTAGAGCTGCAGCAGGAGCAACAACAGCCGCAGTAGCATGAGTTGCAGGAGCAGTAGCAGGAGCAGCAGCAGCAACAGCATGAGCTGCAGAAGCAGCAACAGTTACAACAGAGCTGCTTGAGAGACTTGTTCAGCCTCAAGGTTAGAAGTATCAGAATTTGAAGAAGTCATTATCTTCAAAAGTGGTTGAACATTTAATTCCGATTACATAAAATCAGTAATGATAAGATAATAACATGAGATAACAAGATCTATATTACAAAAAAAATATAACATGTTTGCTGAACTATCTTTCTTTTTTTTAAAGGTTGAATCGATTTGACACCTCTATCGACTATCCAAATCCCTTCATTGTGGTCTCCTATAATATACAAAACATCATCTGCATTGGGACCGCTCTGAAATGATTGTGACGTACCAATAAAAGGATCGTCCTCAACTGAATTTTCCTCAGAACCATCAGTATTTTTGGACGATAACAGAACAATTGACCACTTTCGGTTTGCGGGATCTGGAACATAAAAAACATGTACTGCTTGTGATGCCATTATAAACTGTTCGTCTTTGTACCCTTCTTTACAAAATTCAAATTTCACAAATACCCATTCATATATTTTAACACACAGTTGTAATCAATCCATTTTCATTGAAAAATCAGAAATTGGAATGTCATATAATCCAACTCCCATATTAGTTTTATAATACCAAAGTATGACATATTTGAATAAATTGGATTTTGGTCCTTACTACCAGAAACATGCATCGCTTCAGCCACTAGTGTAACTCCATGATTTTGCATGGTACTATCTTTATCATGTTTATATGTATATAATGTATAACCATTAATTACATAACCACTATTAGATAATACATACACACTTGGTCCAGTGGCTAGCCATCGAAGACGTTCTGAAATTGAATTCGGATTTTCATCCAACTGCTTAAAAATATGGTCCTGAAACCATCCGATAAACTGGTGATTATGTGTATCTGATAACCATTTTTCATCCCTAGATTGATTCAACTTCCTAAGAATTTCAATATATGGAGCAACCTCCCAACTGTTATGAAAAACATAAAGAATAGCCTGCTCTCGATCTGTAATACTGATTGTCACAACTTCTCTTCCATAAATTCCCCCACCCTCAATGTGTTCAATGTGACGAGATTTCGGGAGACCAGTGATTTCCACATCATAAAGGTATTCAGTAAAAAATTTAATGGCTTCCTCAATAATATATCACTCCACTATACAACCCTCTGGCCGACTTCGATTTTTGACATACCCTTTCAAAATAGTCATATATTGTTCAATAGGATACATCCATCTATAGTGCACATGACCCCAAAGTTGAATCTCTCTCACCAAGTGAAGAATCAAATGATCCATCATATCAAAGAATGTTTTGAGGAATAACATTTCTAATTCACATAATATGATGACAATTTCATTTTCCATAGCTGGCAATTTCCCCGGGTCTAAAACATTGCTACATATAGCTTTGAAAAAGAAACAAATTTTGGTTAACGTATGATGAAAATTCTAGGGAAAAATTCAACGTAAAGCTATAAGAATTAGATCTTGTATCCAAACATGGAAATCATGTGATTTGAAAACTTTTAACTTCAAATCATTCATTGACATAATGTTCTTGATATTTGATGAGTACCGCTCTGGAACCTTTACATTATTGAAGATGTTGCAAAACTGATATCTCTTCACCCTAGAAAGAGTATAATCAGCTGGAGGAAGAAACATTGGATATTCACCCATCACGGGAGCCAACTCTTCCCGTATTCCCATGTTAATCACGTTCAAATTTGCCTTAATTCCATCTTTTTTTTTCCACGGGCATTTAGAAACATTCTGATAACACTGTCACATACATTTTTTTTCCACATGAATCACTTCAAGAAAAAGTCTGACGTACAAAAAATTATAGTATGGTAATTCAAAAAAAAACTGATCTCTTTTTCCAACATATTTTAGAAAGGTTTTTCAAAAATAGTTTACCAAAAATAGTGTTCAGATCTTTTAATTTCACAAACATCTGATCTCTTATTAGTGGAGATGGTGTTGCGCATTTTTCTAAACATATATTGAATGATGCCATCCAAGATCGGTACTTATGCCGACGAGGTAGAAATCTATGATGTCCTAAAAACACAAATTTCAATTAATTTTTCATCCTAATTGATTCGGTATCTTCTTCACACACGGGACACCCTTGAGTTCCTCTAATGCTATAGCCTGACAAATTTTCATAAGTATGGAAATCATTTATTGTCCCATACAACATCGCTCTCAACGTGAAGTATTCCCTTTTATAAGCATCATACAACATTACACCTGAGTCCCACAATAACATCAAATCCACGATCAAAGGAGCTAGATAAACATCAATATTGTTACCTGGTTGTTTTGGACCTGATATAAGCATAGATAACATAATGAATTTCCACTTCATGCATAACCATGGTGGAAAGTTATAATTTTCCAACGTAACATGCCATGTACTATGAGTGCAAGATTGAAAACCAAAAGGATTCACTCCATCTGTAGATAACGCAAGATTAAGGTTTCTCGGATCTTTTCCAAATTTAGGATACTCATGATCAATTTTATTCTATTTAGGAGAGTCGTCCGGATGATGTAATAACCTAGGTTTATTTCTTTTATCTGCATGCCACGACAATTGTCTTTCAGTTTCTTCACTTCCATATAGATGCCTAAACCATTGAATGATTGGAAAGTACCATACAACTTTCATAGGATTGGATTTATCTTTATTGTATTAAGAATCGCCACACATTTGGCATTCTGTAAGTGATTTGTTCTCTTTGCGAAACAATATGCAGTCTTTCGGGCAGGCATGTATTCTTTAAGAAATCATTTCCATTTAGCGTAGCATTCGTCTAGATTCATATGTCCGGCTTGGGAGCTCATTATCTTCCAGGATCATGTCATTCAAGAGAGTAAGTAGTTCCGTAAAACTGACATCACTCCATCCGTTGCCTACTTTCAATTTATACAACTTTAGTACAACTAACAATGTTGTATACTTAGTGTAAGCAGTATACAATGGCGTCTTTTCACAACTCTTTAACTTCTCAAACAATTTTGGGAAATCACAGAGTTCATCTTGAATTGTCTTTGTCATTTCCTCAATATGATCTTCATCATCATTGACATCTGTAATTACATCCTCTATACGGTCTTCTTCATTATCCATATTTGTATTCATATCTGACGATTCATAAAACGCAGTTTTATCCCAACCAATAGCTACATTTTCTTTTTCTCCATGTATATTCCAACATTTATAACTCCAATCTATTCTGTGACATGTCAAATGTTCTTCCAACTCCTCTGGAGTAATTTTTCTAGAATAACAACAACATAAACATGGACAAAGGATTTGAGAAGGATCCTTTGCGTGATCCTTTGCAAACATGATGAACTCTTTCACTCCGTTCTCGTACTCTATTGTTAAACGATTAGCATCCATCCAATCATTATTCATCTCCGTCCTATTTGAATCTCACATATTAGTATTTATGGTTCAAGTACACAAAACAAGAATTCCAAATACAGTAGAAGAGAACCATTTATTTATAAAAATGGAGATTAATAGAGCCCAGCCATTAGTATTTATTCATCTTCATTAAATATAATTACTTTAGATTCATTATAGTTTCCCCAAATCACCCCATACCAAACACAATAATAATCAAGAATGATACATCTACCACTCCTATGTCTCTACCCTACATGTCATGGGTTTGTGAATGAACCGAGGGTATTTATCACAACCATGTAGAATATACTTATAATAATAAATAATTGATATAGTTTAACATCAAGTTGTATAGATAATTTTTTGAATGATACCAAGTGAAAGTTAGTATAATAAATATGTGTGATAAGACATTTTTGGTCTAAATAAAAGGGGATATTACCTAATGAGTGTATTTTTGATTCACAAAAAATATTACTCTATGTGGTATAGGGTTTTTTCAACAAGTAGGAGTATGGACCACTTAGTGAATATTGTCCTCTATGGGTGGGAATGTTTTCATTTAGAGTATGACCTGATATGTATGGTTCCCATAAAATAAGGCCCATTTGAATTGGATATTTGGGCTCATGGGTAATTTTTTGATACCTCGGCTAGGGAAATCCCTCATGCTTGAATCTGTTTCCTTAGGCTAGCCACAATCCTCATAAACTACCTTACCTATTTCCAAAGGTGGAAAGATTCTACCTCCATGGTTGAAAATATTGTCCCCTAGATTGGAATGGGAATATGGGAAGTAGATATTCCTTCTATAGTTTCCTTCTTGGAGTATGATTCATATTATGGGTCTCTGTTCCAGATATAATACATGTTTCTGAATCTAGTTTTTTGTTCTACTCTCTAGTGGACACATGTTAATTACAATTATTATTCTAGTTATAAGGAATATACTTTTAGTTGAATATAATAATGGTGATGAGTGTATTGATAATCTATAAAATTCATCTAAAATTGAGGTTATTAATTTTTCATTAGCTCATGACATGAGGTGTATTATCTGTAATACATGAGTCATACCATGATTGACAATTGGTAACTAATTCTTATTTCTGAAGGAATTCAAGTCTCATAACCTCTATAATCTTATGCTCATTACACAAGGTGGATCACATTTTTCATGTTAGGAATCTACACAATATTGGTTCATAAAATATATTCATAGCACATAAGGATTTTTATATTAGTCAACTAATGAATCGTGTTCTTATCACACTAGGTAAGAACATAAGATCATCTACTAAGGGAAGTGTTTAGATATCATTTGCTCATCACATAGGGGATTATTTGGCACATCGCCTAAGGAATCTCATGCTCCTAATGTGATGTATAATCCTAGGATCATTACCTAAGAGATGAATAAGAGATCTTATGATCATTACTTAGGGGATTCTTAGGCATATCCCCTAATGAATCTATTTATAATCTCATGAGGTATAATCAAGAGAACATTATTTGGGAGATAAAGAAGATCTCATATTCCCAAAACATATTGACTTCATATTCTCATAACCTAAGGCAACCTAGGATTATCACCTAGAGTTAGATGTTTCCTGAATTAAGAGTGGTCATAGGTTTATATCTCAGTAAATGAACTCACATATTTTAATTTTAGAAGAGGGAACCACCCAATACACTCATCGCATAGGGGGGTGAGCATAGTTTTATATCCACCATTTCATTTTTATCCATGAAGTTATTCAATTCCCACCAAACCCTTTTCAATTTCATCATTAACAACTATATTGTATGTCACTAGGAAACTAAAAGGAAAACCCATATCAACTAACGATGTCATCTCCCACAATAACCCACTCATTACATATTTTTAACAATGGAAAGGTTGATGCTTCCCCACTGCACAATTTACCACCTCAACCATCTCACATTTTCCCCCAATGGAATCTATCACAAACAAACCAACAAAAAACATATCAAACAACCCCACCAAAAAATAATGATGATTTTCAACAATAAATGGGAACATGCACCATGTTCTTGAGAAATATAATGAAAATTAGTAAACACATGTGAATAATCCCCTTTACATCATTTTCCATCATGTTTGGTTCATTTTCTTCAATTGGTCAATCCATAATACTCACCCATAGAATAAAAAAGCATCTTAAGAAAATTATATACAAATGGTTGAGGAGAAAAATATTGAAAAAAGTCTTGGAAAACATGCCTTAAAGGAGGTCCGACAAAACGAAGCTTGAAAGCGTTGCGGGCGGTGGAGGTCCGACAAACTGAATCTTGAGGGCGGCAGATGTCTGGCAACACGAACTCAGTGGGTAGTGGAGGTCCGGCAATGAGAAGCGAGGGTGGTGAAGGTCTGGAAACATGATCTCAGTGGGCGATAGAGGGGAGTCGTAGGGTTCCAGTACCGTGAGAGCTTTAGGTCACAATAAAACGAGGGCACTGTGCGACCGACTTTATAAAAAAATGCACTAAAGTTTTATCAGTGCTAAAAAAGAGCTGATAAATACAAACTTTATCAGCTATTTTGTAGTGCTGATAATAGTACCCTTTATCAGTGCAAAAAAGTTATGATAAATCCTTACTGTATCAGCGCTACAATTTTTGTGCTGATACAGGGAGTCTTTATCAGCGTTTTTCTAGCACTGATAAAGGGTCTTTTTATCAGCGCTATTTTAGCGCTTATAAAGGTTACCCTGTATCAGCGCTAATATTTTAGCTGTGATAAAAAATTTCTTTATCAGTGCTTTTCAAGCGCTGATAGAGAATCCCTGTATCAGTGCTAAAATTTTAGCGCTGATACATGGTTTCTTTATCAGTGCTTTTCTAGCACTCATAAAGAGTCCCTCTATCAGCGCTAGAAAAGCGCTGATAAAGAACTCCATTATCAACGCTAAAATTTTAGCAATGATATAGGGTACCCTTTATCAGTGGTTTTTCTTAGCGCTGATATAAGGGGGCACTTCCCTTGCCTGTTTTTGTAGTATTTATTGAATATGAGAGGTTATAATTGATTGTTGATCAATTATTCAAAAAAATCACATGAAATGATTTGGTCCAATTTAGCATGAACTACTATATCTAATCATTGACATTATAGAACCATCTACATGAAGGTATCAAAATTCAATTTCGTATCATTTGTTTCACCAAGAAAATAAAGTATTTGATTCATTCTATTCATCTACACTTTTAATTTATCTGGATTAGAACCCCTCCAAAAGGTGGATGAATTATTTTTTTGGAACTAAACATACTGATCCACATTCCCTAGTTCATCCTTTTTCCATTTATCTACAAAATGAAATTCCTATATTATTGATTGAACCAACAATTGGTTCACATGTGGCTCAGGTGAAACCTCCTTCTCGAAAGCCACTACTGGCTGGTTTCTCTGATGGATTCCCGATTCCATTTTCTATAGCCAACGAAAAATACATTAAGTATCACTCTCTAGAAATTGATGGTTTAGAAATTTCAATTTTACACACATCACATATAATATAATAATGATTTATAGGATTTTACAATATTATGCATTAAAAGCATTTCTTAAAATCCCATCTTGATTTTGAAAATCAAACAATTTCCCACAATTTTCAAAAATCAAAAATATTTCAAAAAATCATAATTCATTACTAAAAATGAAATACGAAATCATAGTGAGATTTGATTTCTATCAATGATGTTTATGATAATCTCATCAACTAAGCACATAAATATGAAATTAATCCTCCTAGAAATGACTAAAAATAATCATTTAACCAAAATCCCAAGAAACATGATGTTTACCAAGAATCAGTTAGTTATTCCTTTTTAGGTTATATATTTTATATTCTAAAAATACAAATCACTGCATCTATCAAAAATATATAAAAACATATCAAGAATGGTACTCATGGATTGATCAAACTAATACCATTAGTAAAATCTCTTCCCCACACATATCATTGGGAAGATACGGAGGTGTTACTAGCCTTAGGTCACATCACCAAGACACAAATGTCTCCATATAATTTCTAGGTGATTTTTAAAAAATAAGGGGATGATTTTACATTCTAATATAGTAAATCTTAGCAACATAACCATAAATAATATAACCTCTTTATAATGCATGAGTATGAAATAAAACACATCCAAAAACAAACCGTAGACTATATCCAAGTAGTATGTTTAAACCAAAACAAAAAAAAAACTCAATGAAAACCAAGGAAACAACTTAGAATCACATAAACAATATCATACTCTATGTTGATAGGCCTAGCCCAAGGAATCATGAATCATGCCAAATGAACAGAGTTATCATGCCTTTTTCTGTGTCTTGATATATTACATCTAAAAATTCACCATCGTTCCCATGAAAGGGGTTATTATAAATATCATTATGATTTCCTTAATTACTTCCCAAAAAATTTCGCTATGATATATCATATTGGAACATTTATATAAAATTGTTCTAGAAAATGTATTGCAGTTTATATGAAAAAAAAAATTCCCAAACCAAAAAAATCGATGAAAATAATCAAAAAACAATTAAATCCATTTCTAAAATCAAATTTCTTATAACTATTCCTCATATCCACAAATCAACTCATGATTTATTAGGTGAAATCTCAATAGTCATGAGTAGTCACTTAACGATCTACTATATCTCTACAAGGTACCCAATTACAGGTTTCCAATGGCACACACCCCTTCTAGAGGGTCATGTTTAAAGAAAACTAACTCCATCCAACCATATATGCCAAAAAAATACAATACATTTAAATAAATAATTTCTAATATTGAAAAAAATACAAAATTCCATTCCATGAAACAAAAAAATATATATTTAAATCATCATTTTTAATTCATAAACCAAATGCACCTTCTTTAAAATAACTCAATTTCGACACATTCTAAAATAGCATTAATAAAGTGGTTTCCATCAAATCACACAAGGATTACGAAAAAAATTCAATAAATTTATGAAATTTGATATCAAGCCAAGAAGTTATAATTTTTAGGATTTGACAATGAATCCACATACCTCACAAACATTGGGGAAAATAAATAATGAAACCAAACATAAAAAATTAGCTCAAAACTATTAAATCAAAAGCTAAATATTGTTCCTTTCATCAAAAAATAATAGATTACCAATATAGACATAAAAAACATTGATATATCAATAATAGACTAGAAACATGAATCTAATATTGAGAAAAATAATAGATCTATGGAAAATGATAAATAAAAAGCACATGTTGATGAAGCTACGCGTATAACAGGTATATATTATCCTATGAATCACTCCCAATTTAAAAGAATTGGATTCAAATCCTTTAGAGGATTGGGAAAATGTAATATGGCATGAAGAGGAGAAAAAGTGGTTTAGGAGGTAAATCAAATAACATATATGATTTTATGATCTATTTTTAACTGTTCCGGGTTAGCGTGCACGACATTCCTAAATGTTCACTAACCTTGCAGGAGCCACTACTTCAAAACACACCTCAAATAGATATATCACATAGTTTTAAAAATACTGAATCATCCCTGATATACCCCTAAATCAAACAAAATACGATTTACAATGTACATTGAAACAGTTCACCCAAACCATGGGCCTTACTATGCACCTACCCACAACACAATGTTTTAGTTTCATGGTTTCTAAGAGGTTTTTCCAAGTTTATACTAACTCTGATCAAATAGTACGCGTCCATAGAACCCTCCAAAGTATGATAAAACACCTCCGAAAATCCCATGACATAACTCAAACATTACATATACATAAAATACAAAAATAATGGGTCATGTCAATAAAACTAGGGTGATACTATATCACTTTATCATTTTTCATGCGGGAAAAAACCAAAAAGGTCTTCAATTCCATATTATATATCACAAATATGAACCCAGAGAAGGGTAGAATGAGTAAAATGTAGGATATTTTCCTTTAATTTAAACCCTTAAATATATATTGACATCAATATATAATAAATGTTATAACTATATAAGTTACCATATTAATCAAATTAGAGAAATATGATAAATTATTCAAAAAAAATTGCTAGTACCTATAAAATATGATGAAACAAATAATAATCAATAAATTTGTTTTTCTATGCCACAATTATGTCATGTTTATCATAAAAATGAAAATAGATATTCTGTTGTAAAAAAAATTCAATGTTTAATTTTTTTAGTAGTTATTTATTAAAAAGTAATTAATGAAAAATCTATCAGAAACATTATGCAGTGGAGAATTTATGTTATACAATTGGTATTTATTAGTACAAGTTAATTATGTTTTATTATAGAGATATAAATAACACTATATTAGTGTTGACCAAATCATGTATTAGAATCCCACACCACAATGTAGAAATCATTATTACATTGTGCATAAATATTTTAAATATTTATAGTCTTTCACTATAGATGAAGGAAAACACACTAAAATATATCAATGTAAAGTTGAAATATTGATTAAGTGTGAATTAGTGATGATTTTAATTTCATGATATTTATTGTCATGTCATGTGACATTGTATTGTGTCTTGATGAAATGTCTATAAATGATGGTGGTTCTGTTAGATAAGGTCTGTTGTGCCAAATAATTATAATGTGACATGATGGTGACTTATAGATATATTTCATATGGTTTAAAAATAAAAATAATATATTTATAATAATCAGGTATTATAATTTTCAAAATGGGATATCATTACACTATTAGTTTTTTAATTTTAAGATGAGATCTTTCCCAAAGGGACAAGGCACTATTATTTAAAAAAATAAATGCAATCTTATAAGAGTCTAAATATATCTATTAGTGTTATCACGAAACATTGATGAACTCGATTCCGATATATTAACATGTTATAAAATGTTCCCGTGTATCATTTTGTATCCAAGTTTTGTGATTTAAAAGTGATAGATATAGATTCAGACGGTAATCAAGGATGAATTTACCTATTATAATCTAATAACATCAAATTTCTTAATAATTTGTATAATGGAGACTCTATTATGATGTTAGAGATATCAACCATTATAAAATGTGGAAGTAGATCAAATATTAGTGTGGATATATAAAGAGAGGAATTATCTAACTTTATATAAATTAAATAAGTATATCTAGGATTCTATCTTTCAAAATATTCCTAGAGATTCTTCTAGTGGATTATGTTGGAAAATATTACTACACCAACTATTTTTATGGATCATTAATTTTTTAAGGATGAACATGGATTTATATGGAATAGTAGTGAATTATTTATATGTGAGGAGATGAAGGATTTATATATCATATAATAATTTATAATCATAAAGGGTTTGTAAGAATACAATAAATATTTAATATAATATTATTTAACAATGTAGATTATGACACACTGGTTCATCACTATGTGTATACACCTCATAAATATCATAGTGTGTGTATGTCATGTAAGACTTGTTATTTCTCTCTTTAATGATTTATCACTTTCATATTCACAAATACGTACTATATTTTATTTTTATTAATCAATTAACAAGTTCATTTAGAAGGAAAATTTGAAATTTACACAAAATAATTCACCCCTCTATGTTCTTATGATATATTTCTTGTGTAATTCCATGATGTGTTACCAAATGGAATAGTTTTATTCTAAGGTGTATTCTCCATTTTGAATGATACAATAGTGTTTATTAGTGTTAATGGTGATATATTCCTCAATGTGACCCACTTTCAACATTATATGACAATAATTAAATAGTGCATTTGATCCTTTGAAATGAATGTTTTTATTTATATCTTATATAGAATTATGGTTAACATAAAAATTAGAGATTTATTTGAAAGAGATAAAAAATAATTGGATTCAAGAGTAATTTGAATAAATGCATTCGTGGGAGATTTTATAATGAAATATTTATGAATTGAGGTTAGGTAAATCCATACGTACCACGATGTAAATTTTAGTCAATGTTTATGATGGTGAGGAAAAATAACATGAAGAAAAATTATTTTCCCGATCAAAGAATAATAATGATTTTATGATACATCTAGATGAATATGGCAATGCATTATAGGATTTGGTAAATTTCATTATAGGTGGAATGAATGGTATGGGAGAAAAAAACATGAGATTTTGATTGTGATGTCTATTATGAGATGATTTCCACCTCAGTTCAATAAGATTATTTTGGTACATAGGTATAAGGATCCATTTCAGGCTACACAGGACAATATTCATCGAACTCCCATTACATATGTGATCCGTACTAAAGATAATTGTGTAGTTGTAAAGGTAAAATACCATAAAATGGAATTTAATTTAATGAAGAATATCTTGGTAAATATGACCATAATTAAAAAAATTTTGTTTTTCCAATTTATTACCTTTCATAAATATAATTATTTGTAAAATATAATTAATGGGGAAATTTAAAGTCACTTTTTTTAGTAGAGGACTGTTGCTCCCTTGGCAGGTAAATATAGCGACCCACTATTTTATTACATGACATTAGCATAAATCATTACTAAAATATTACATTATTAAACTTCAAGGATATTTTTTTGGTTTATTTTCATTGAATTAAGTTACATATTACATGAATTACATAAGGATAACATAAACATTGACATTATTCTAATCAATTTTCTAGACATCTTCATAGGTTCATCCAAGGTTTCTCATACTGTATCTTATATCATGGGGAAGTACTTCAATGAAATGGGTGAGAATAAAACCTTGAAACAGAATAAAAAAATGAAAATCATAACATTTGTGATAGAGGAATATTAATAAGGAATAATCATATGAATATGAGAAATATCATAAAATAATGAACAAAAATCATCACATGGAATATTTTTCTATAACCTAAAAATTATACAATCATAAATATATCACAAAATATTTTTAACAGGTCATTATTAATCATAATTAAATAGATTGTTCACCAAGGTATCATAATTAATGTCATCTCTAGACGTTAATTCATTTCCCAAAGCATTGGAGTTCTATCAGGGAACACCCTTCACAATAAATTTTTTTTCACTATGTTATCATAAAACATTACAAGTGAATCATTCCACAAAATCATGAATATTTAATATATATATATATATATATATATTACAAATTTTCCCAATTCATTAGAGTGTTATCAGTGTACACATGTTACGTGTATTAAATCATGTGATCCACATATATAATAAATGAAATCATTTCATCAATAAACTATGGAAATAAATAACGAGCTTCATATAAAAATAATTACATATAATGTTATTTAAAGCCTTGATCAAAACATAATTTTCGTCCATTTAAAATATAATATGAGCTTTATATATGTCTATCTCTGATTAAATAAGATATTATATCTTCTGGGAGAATTACTATGAAAATAAAAAAGTTTTTGGTCATAAATTTTGATAATATGCCATGAAAAAGTTGAAATTTTTTGAAACAATTTCGATAGAATAATGGTATACAACATGAATGAAAAGGGTTGAAGAGGAGAATTCCAATACACTATCAAATTAACTATATAAGTTTATATTATAATGAGCGGAGATAAATGATTAATAGTTTGTAAATTTTTTTACTGAAAACATATATTTATAAACATAAAATATTATATTTAATTGAGATTAAAAAAATGCCAAAATAAATAAAAATATTGTTTAGAAAATCAATGAAATAGATCCCTTACTAGATTTCATCAAAATAATGGTACATTAAATTGACAAAGACAAGGAATAATGGGTGGGAATAAAAGTATAAACATGATAAAATACTACTTGGGAATTAGATGAAATATCATAAGTACATGAAAATAAAGAATCTTTAACATTAAATACACACACCAAAAGTATATACTTGATTGAAAAATATGAAGGTGGAAATTTACAATACCTTGAAGAAATGAATCCTAAATCATACAGAGGAAAACCTATGGCCTTGGAGACACCATGGGGAATCCTTGGAGGCACTATTTATGAGTTTAAAAGATAATATATTCATTTTTATAGATTTTTTAGTGGAGATATGGGCCATAAATATAGCATTTATACTTATTTTAGGGCGACTTTAAGTGAAAAAATAATTATTTTGTATTTATGCCTAGAAATTATTATATGGGATTAATTATAATGATTTTTGTGGGAAATTATTATTTTCATGTCTTTTTTATGATTTTAAAAGCATCAAACATCCTTTTAATATTTTATTTCACAGTTATTTTATGCTATTAACATTTAACCTTTACCCCCTAAATTAGATTACTTATACAACGATAGCTATTTTTCCATGATAAAATTTTTTTGTATAAAAATAAAATTAAACATAATAAATAATATCGACATTAAAATTCAAAATATAAAAACCATTTTTAGCAAATCAATTTAAAGAGTAGTAAAAATCAATTCAAATGTGATATTTATATAACTCATAAAAACATTTTTTTTTTATAAAATGTTAAAATCATTATTTAAAAAAAAGATCAACATGTTCTTCTAAATGTTGAAAATTGTGTATAATGTCATTCATTAAATATTATTTTATTCTTAATAGGGATTAACTAAATTTAAAAATTTTATATATCCTAATTATATTAAAATATTTATCATATTTCATAAAAAAAATATTTTCCATTTTTCTACCAAAAATGAAATTTTTATAAATATACCATAAATTCACAGTAATCTTGTATAAATGAAATAAAATAAAAAATGTCGGTTATTTTTTAAAAATACTACTGTAAATATGATATTAATGGATTTAAAAATTATTTATTTGATGTATTTTAATAATATTTTTGACATAATGAACTTATTGATGATTAGAACAATTACCCAAGACTTCTCAAATTTATATTATAATATAAAAGTTTTTATAAGATATATTTTTAAAAATAAATTATTGAAATCATAAAAATTTATGATATTTATTAATTTTGATGAAGTATTTATATAGTTTGAATTTGATTATCCCCATGGTATATTTATTATGAAATAAAAACAATATTAACCACCCATCTTCTTAATTAATTTTTAAAATTCCCACTTGTCATATTGGCCAATGCTCCACTTTGTGAATGATCATATATGCCTTCAAATACACTATCTGACTCTAAAAAGTACTCACTGCCTCTCTTACAGTGTTTCTTCCACATCCTTTGATAATGATTATTTTTTTCATAATGATTATTTTTATTCTTATAGGCTTTATGTCAGGGATGATATGTTTTTGTCAAATAAAGCATATAGAGTTTTTTGAAGACTAAATATAAATTTAAAAAACAACAAAAAAAGGCTATAAATTTTCTGATATTTGATTCATTTTCTCTTCCAATGCATATTATTTTATTCCAATATATGAATTAAAAATTTTATAATGGAAATTATAATTATTTCTGTGTGTTTATAATAAAAAATTCAATATAAAAGAAGAGTAATATTAAAAACATAATGTAATTTTAGAGGCACTTCATTCTTACCACTTAATGTAATTGACTCGTCATGATTTTTTATTATGGTCGATACCATTAATTCAAATAATTAGAGTATTTAAAAAAAGTTATTCAGAAATTATATTATTTTTAATATTTATAAACACATTTATATTATAGTTGTAATCGTATTAAATTATATCTAGTTTCGTACAAAAACTTGACTCCTTAATTTAGATCCACACATATTTTGAATGTCGAAGTCACGTTGTATGTTTCAAATATTTTTGTAATGAATCCTTCTATTTCGTACCATTTTTTATATAAATATAAAACCCATGTGAGAAATTTATTTCAATTGGGAATCATATAACAAAATTTAAAATTTAATGATTAATCATAAAAATTTATATAGTCATTATTCTAGGGTGATAATATTCAATAATAATAATTCTTTTATATTATATTTATATCATTTATCATATTTTATGCTAGCATGTGGTTGACCAATGATTACCCCCAATAAATTGATAAACCCATAGTGAACAATGGTACATTTTAAGGAAGCATTTTTTAATTTTTTCTAGATCATTGAGGTTTTTTCAAGTGTTACCCCTTGGTAAATCTGTTCTAGAGCTGCTTCCACTAGTTTGTTTCTAGATAGAGATTTAATTTTTTAGAAACCACTTACATAATACATAAAAAATACCATAATGTTTTCTTATATTTATACTTATCATTGTAGTTTTTACAAATTTTTTGTAATCCCAGCTTGTAGAACTACATAAACCATTATTTTATACCATCTACATAAACCCTCATTTTTATTAGTTGACTTTTAAATAAATCCTAAAAATATTATTACACTAATCAACTCAAATGATATTTTTATATTTACTACCATGAAAATTATGTATCTATTATATGAATTACATAAGGATAACTTAAACATAAACATTATCCCCATCCACTTACATTATATTTTTAAATGTACATCTCATATCCTTAAGACATACATAAAAGAAATGGAGGGAGAACTAAGACAATAAAGGGAATAAGAAAATGAAACACTTAGCGTGCACGAAAGAGGCATATTAATATTGTATGATCTTATGATTATGATGCATAACAATAAATAAAAAACATAACTCTATAAATCAAAATTTCTATATATCATAAAACTGATACCCTCATAAACATATCACAATGTATTAACACTCGGGTGTCATAAAACAAAATTAAGAATTCTTTTCACCAAGTTATCATAATGAATAGAATATATATAAAATAATTCACAAACCAATGTATTGGAGGTCTATAATGTCAAAACCTTCATATTCATAAGGTTGTTCACTAAGGTATCATAAAACACTATAAGGTCAGGATTCCAAGATATCGTGTACATGTCATCAATAGAGATTTCATATTAATTTAATGAGATAGGGTGCTATTAGGGATCACCCTTCATATGTTTTCATTAATTTTAGGCACATTGATCATCAATGATATAATTGATTGGATAATCCATGGAAATAAATAATGGTTTTCATATAAGAACCATTTTTAAATAGAGATTAATATATTTCATGAAAACATAATTTTAAATAGAAGAAAAGGGAATATGGTTATTATAGATGTATATCCTAGATAAAATAATACATTTTTAAATCTAGGTGTATTAAGATGAAAATGTAAGAGGTTTGGGTATTAACAATATTAAAATATTTCATGAAAATAAAAAAATTCATGAAACAGTTTCAGTTGAATGATGGTATTATTTTTGGATTAAAAGAAATGTATAATGAATGATAAAAGAGGTCTCTGATTGGTAAAACACATTTTAGAAGTATAGGGATTAAGAAAAGAGAATATAACATAACATTTGAAGTTGATGAAAGAGAAAAATATCATTAAAGGGAAACAAATTTTAAATTTAGGAGACTCACAAAAGATGAGTACTTGAATAAAAAATGTAGAAGAGGAGAATTACCATACTTCATAAAAGTTAAGATATATGTATTTTTTATAATGATAGGATATAAATGATCTATAATCCATATAAACAAAACTATACTATAAATAGATATTTATCAAAACATAAAAACATATCATATTTATATTAGAAATGCTAAATAACTATAAGAATCATGGCTGGAAAATAGGGAGAGATATCCCTTACTAAATTTTGACACAATAATAGTACATAACATTGGCTAAGAAACAAAATAATGGTAGTTAATATATTTATCCCATTGATAAAACCATACATGTTTAGTGTAGAAAAAAACTAAATAAAATTAATTAATAAATAACCATATGTAATCAAAAATATAATAAGCACTTGAATGAAAAATATGAAGACAATAATTTCCCTTACCATAAAGTATTGCTTCCTAAATCATGGAGAGGGAACCCTAGGACCTTGGGAACACATCAATTAAAACATATTGGGACCCTTGGGGGGGGGGGGGTAAATATAATTAATTTATGTATTTTTAATTTGGAGTAGAGAGAGTGGGTGGGAAGGGGGTATTTAGAATTGTTTTGGGGTGGGTTAAATTGAATAGAAAACTGATTATATTTAATATAAGGATAACCACTATTTGGGTTTCATAATTTGAAGGATTTGTGCTGTTTTTTTCATTTATTGTTTACTTTGTGAATTTACATAATCAACCTAATTAATTTTTTTATACATTTTTTGGGTTTTCCTTCTAACTTTAACCCGCTATATTATTTTACCTATACTGCGATAACTACATTTTTAACACTCTAACAAATTTATACAAAAAATTAAATTGAAATTATTACATAATTTTTAAATTATAATACGAAATATTAAATTCATTTTACATATTAAATTATATAAAAGTGTAAAAATTTAATTCTAACATGATACACATTTAACACATAATTGTTTTTCTAAATGTTTTAATGATTGTTTTCAATAATTACATGCCTATATTTTTAAATTTAAAACATTCTATACTATGTTGATAATTAAATAGTTTTTTATTAATAATATGGATGAAATAACTTTCAATATTGAGAGTACCCTAATTATATCATCTGATTAATAATATTTGGTAAAAACAATATTTCCACTTTTTGACCCAAAATCACATATTACTAAAATTTCAATATATTACCCAAAAGTCAATTAAATTGTTCAAATATTAAAAATGTAATATTTTTTATCAATATAGAATAACATATATTATTTTATTTTATTTTTAATAGAAATATTTTATTAATTAATTTTAACCATATTAAAGACATAAATAACTTTCTTACGATTACAAAAATTAACATAGATATCCATAATTTATATTATCACCCAAAAGTGTTTTAGAACATAAATTTAAGAAAATAAAATTTATTTAAATCACATAGATTTATGAAATAAAATATACTTTCTACTATTTATGACTCTTCGATTAGATAATCCAAATTGTCACTTTATTGTACATACAATAATAATATTGACCAAACTTATTCTTAATAAATTATAATAGTTCCCACTAGTTATATTGGCCTATGTACTCATTTTAAATGGTCAATGTTACGACCCATCCTCGAGACCCATGCCGTGACTACCCCAAGCCCGCCTTCCATAGGCCAGGGGCTGGAGACTAGCACCAAAGGCGTAAATCCCGATAACTAGGAAGGCATTGCCTTTATAAAAGTAAACAAAACACCATAGAGTACAAGAGGAATTAAAAAACTAAGTATAAAAGAAGTGCTGAAAATTAAATGGGCTAGAAAAAAACCAACAATAAGTACAGCTATAACTGAACGAAAGTACAACAAAAAAAGACAACAGGAGGAAGAACGGAAGCACCTTCTGGGCCATCCTCCTCGGATCCTAGCTGAAGGGTAGGTACAAATAGCAGAGCTCCTGAATCGTCCACCATGGATTCTACCTGAAGGGTATGTACAGAGAGCGCAACTCTTGGATCATCCACCACGAATCCTACTTGAAGAGTAGGTACAGATAGCCTCCACAATGCTCTTTCCTGTCAACCTCCTCCGAGTGTCATCTCGTCGTGAAGTCCACCTCTGGATACTAACTCATCATGTGGTCCACCTCCAGGTACCGTCCAGTCCTTGAACACTCGGCCTCCATCAGCACTGCCCGTCCTCTGCAACCAACACAACGAGGTGCAGGCATAGTCCGTGCAAGGGTGTGTATAACGATACTCAGTAGGGACCCCGAGACCCTAAAGGTCTCTCTAAATCCAACAAGGATAACCACAAAGTAGAATCACAACAGATATCCCTTAGTTCGGTGTAAGCCCATACTTATACCTATGTTATCAAGTAACCCATCTCAATCATGAGGAAACATAAAGATTATGAAATCAACGGATAACCACTACTTAGATATATGCCCATACATATACCTAAGTTATCAAGTGACCCATCACAATCATGAGGTAAAAACAAAGGTCATAGACTTAGCTCAAACTAGGATTTTCATTATCGAAACATTAACTTCTGAAGAGCCCCGCCTCTAGAGTGTACAGTGGTCCTGTCACGACTCCGAGGTATTGCTTCGTAACCTAAGACTGCTGAGGTACTCTCCTGTCGAGTACCGCAGACCAGCCACCCAAACACAGTAGTGCTTCCCGCCGGGGTCTACCACCCAAACACAGTAGTGAACACCACCTAATAGCCTGCAAAGGTACCTCCCAGACGAGTACCGCGGGTCTGTGCTATCACACAGTAGTGCTCCATCCGCCATGGGTCTGCACCCAAACAAAGTAGCGCTCCGTCCACTGGGCTAGTCGACTCACTCCAAGTCGAGTCGGTCAAGCAGTCGTCAGGTCTCAGCCGGCAAAACGGTCTCCGTACTCCGTTCGCTCGTCTGCTGGAGGGTCATCTCCATGAGCTTCAGGTCGATACTCCAATTATCTCAATGTCCCACGAAGAAGTATCTCAAAGGACCGCCTCGTCATAGGAGTCTCATCACAACAGACGGTGCGTCAATCAGACGCCTAGTCTGTGAGTTACTAGCCTTTTTATCCTAGGGGCCCGGTTGGTTTCGTGTGCGAACCAACCCGGCCATATCTCAATTGTACTTTGAAATCTCATAGGGTATACTCAAAGGGACTGTTTCTCAACGTGATCACCAACACCACTGACGGTTCGTCAAATGGGCTTCTGGTCGGAAAGTTATCAGCTTTTCCGTTCTAGGGGCCCGATTGGATTTCAGGTACAATCCAACCTGGACACTATATAACTGAAACCAAAACTCAGGCGAAGTATGCCAAATGTTCCGTCTCCTCAAGAGGAATCCAACAAAGTCGACGGCACGTCCATTGGACGTCTGGAACTCAAGATATAAGCGTTTCCGCTCCAAGGGCCCGGTTGGTTTCATATCCGAACGAACCTGGCTATGCACAATGTTCTCCAAAACCTTCATTGTAATATTCCAAAATTACTGCCTCGATCAAAGGATTGCATCGCAACTGATGGTGCATCGATCGGAGGTCTAAGGCCTATGATATGGGCATTTGAACGAAAACTGCCCGAAAATAGGGGGTTCGGGCCCGGTCCGACCCAGTCTGAGACCCCCCTAGGTCGGCCTGAACTGGGTCGACCCGACCCGGGTTAGGGTCCGGCCCAATAGGGTGAGGCCTGGCCCAGTGGGCGCGGTGCGGCCCGGCCTAGGCGGCCTGATCGGTTGGCCTGCAGCGCTGGCGCAGCCGCGTGCCCACTCGGTTGTTTGGCTGAGCGGAATAGGGGGGTGCAGTTGCCCCCCACCTGTGAAAGAATCCACGGCCACCATGTGGGGGCCACTCCCTACCAACGACATGGCCTGGGGCCACATCGTCCTTTGTCCCGCGTGGCCGCGGGACCAACCGCTTCCCGCCACGGCTTCAGCTGGTGCGGCCCTTCCCGGCGGCGCGCCGGGCACCGCCGCCTCCAGCTGCCGGCACCGCTGTGCCGGTGTGGCGCGCCAGTAGGATTTTCCGCGGACCACCGGACGTGCTCCGGTGGTCCGTTTTGCTGTCCGCCTTCGCCAACGGTCCTCTCGGGACCTGACCTTCACTGCGGAGGCTTCAAATTGACTTTGCGGCCCCGTTTGTCGTCGCTCATCAATCCACGCACAACAATCAACCAGCGGAGTCTTCGAATAGCCTCCGCGGCCCCGACTCCGGCCGCAGTTTTTTTCAGCCTCAATGGCGCGGCGCGATGGTGCCGCGCTTATTTGTCACATTCTTTCTTGTTTCCGCAAGGTGCCATTGCACCGCGCCACCTTTGTTCGTACCACAACAAACAAAACAACAAAGGGGGAGGAGAGTCGGCCGTGTTCGTGTGGTCCGACCTCCTCCCGTTAAGTTGATAACAAGCGGCCCAAAAGACGAAGAACGACAAATGATTCTTCATGAACAAATGTAATCAACCCCAACAGTTTTCCCCGCAATCAAGAATTCCCAACCTGCAAACATATTCTCTGCGGATCAACTTAATATTTAGTTGATCCGCTTTCTTTGATTTCGAAGGAAGTAACATGGGGTTCATTAACATTCACAAACTAATTCCCTACCTCAAGCATAGTCATCAAATGAGGTTTGTCGCGGAAAGGGATGTCGCGGAATTGATCGTTGCGGGAAGAGAGGTCGCGGAAGGAGGATCACCGCGTCGTGGAGAAAAGATTAGTCGTCATCGCATCGTAGATATCTGAGGAAGGCGTCTCTCACCTTCGAAGGTCAGCGTTCTTTGCGTTCTTCGTCGAGGAAGAAGAACTCCAAGACCTTGATCCGTTCTCTCCACAATCCTCCCGCACAACCAATGAAACATGAATAAAATAAGTGTTACCTTATTTTATTACTCACGTCAAACATTTTAAAAATTCAAAATTGAATCCAACAATTAATTGAATTAATTGCAATGTTTAAACCGCCCAATTAATAGAGGCGATTAATAATTAAATAAACGCATGATATGACTTCCATTAATTGGGGGGTGGGGGGCGGGTGCGTTACTGAAATTAAGGAGGGGTTGAAGAAGTTGAAAAGGTAGGGCTCGTGTGGGACCCACCCTACAAATATCCTACCTAGTGGAGTAGGATATAGTGGGTCCCACTTCAACCACATAGCTTAGGTTTCACAAATTAAAATAAAATAAATTGGTCTCCCCACTTTATTTTATTCATTTACTTAACCCAAAATTTAAAAACCACACCCGAGCAAATGCAACTTCAGAAAAAGTGTTCCTAAGAAATTACCGGCACTGCGATTCCATCGGTGCCCTCAAATTTCGATTCCGAGCACCGGTTCAAAAGATAGGAAAACCCGCTCATTCGTTCACTTAACGTACCTAAGATAAACTTCGGAAAATGATTTCGGCCACACCGGGACTCGAAATCAAGTGTTGTCAGAAACTGCATTCTTGTAAAATTCCAAAGAAAATTAAGAAAAAAAAATTCATTGAAATTTCCAGGTCTTTACAGTCAATATCCCTTTAAATATCCTATCATAGATGAAACATTACTCAATGCTTCTCTTTCAATGATTATTTATCATCTTTGGATAATGTTGATTGGTTTTATAATTATTCTTTTCCTTTTTACGATATTTATAGAAGAGATGATACATCAATGAGATTTAAAGCATAAATAGTTTATAGTAAACTAAATGTAACATTATTAAAAAATGAAATAACGTGTTTATGGTTTTAATAATGTTTTATTTTATAGTTCCATGATGTACTAGTTTATATCAACATGTTATGATCAATTTTAATTATGAATAATAAATTTATTTCAATATATACATGATAAAACAATCATTGAAAAATAAGTGTTCTATTAATAAAATAAATATTAATCAGGGTGTTAACATTAATTTTCTTCGAAGTTCTAAGATAATTAAGAGGATGAAGTCAGAAAATGAAATCCTTAATATATGTTATAATAATTTGGAGGTAAAAACATAATTGTATACGAGAATGAAATTTTAGGTCAAATGAAATCAAAGAGGATGTTTTTGTAGATGAATTATATAAAGTTTAATTTAATGAGACAAGATATTATTAAAATGATGAAATTAAATAAATTTTACACCATGACGTGGTGTTGTATATGTTACTCGATTATATACATATTATGATGAAAATAATTAATAAATAAAATGGTTTTTTAAACACAAACTCTATATATAGTATTAAAAGTGATAAAATCTGAGTTAAAGCCCATTATTGAGTTGACTAATTTTCTATAGTAAGAAAAAATGGTGGTGGTTGATGGTTATAAACTAAAAATTGAATAGTATGAAATCATTATTGATAATTTTACTTACACATTGATGGATCGATTATAAAGAATTAATAAGATCACCGGATTTATATTCTATTTACAATTAAAGGTTGATAATCAAAAGAGAATGTTAAAACCTAATATTTCATAAAAAAATTGATTCATGTGGGATACTGTGACAATTAAAGAGAAAAATAGAGATTCAATGGATACATTAGAATATTATTTCACTAATAAAAAACACAAACAAAATAAAAATCTATAGTCAGACAGGTTAATTAACAAATATATTCTATGATCGATGCATGATAGTAAAAACAAACACCTAAGAAGAATATTATTTTCAGTTATGATTGAAATACCAAAACAATAATTGGAGGAACAATTAATATATAAATGATACACATCATATTATGTGTTATTTATGTTTAAAATGGATCATTCAACATTTTTTTAATCAGTATCTAGGAGGTACTTCATGACAATTAGAAAAATAAAGAAATATGATCTTATGTTACTTCTATCAGTTTTTTTGATAGATATTCTATTGGTGTGAATGAAATAGACACAAAGATAAATATTTTCATAAAATTATATTACGCATTTTTCAATTGGGGACATAGTGTATAATAGTATTTTAGTTTAAGTCATTATCAAAGGGGATGAAAATGGAAAATTAATCAGTAGAATTGTTAAAAAATATTTAATCAATCATACCCAAATAGTGAAGAGGAATACCCACCATTAAACAAGGTTATGTAGCGAGTGTGGATCTAATGTGAAAAGGTTTTTTTTGTAATGGATACTTAATTGTAAAAATCAGACAAATACGGGGTATGGATCCCTAATAGTGGATGCACATTCCATATGCTAGGACGTTGAGATCTTCCATTAGTATAAAATACATCTATTAATGATCCACATTTGTCATAAATAATGAAGTCTTGATGATTATTTCCACAAATAATAGAAAAATATAATAAAATAGATTTGGTACATTAATATAGTTATAGATTAATAATTTAGTAATTAATTTTATTGTGTGATTATATTATGTGACATGGTGCATGTCATAAAGTTAATAAAGAATACATTTAATATTGTTCAAGGGATATTGTAGTTATGATGTAGGATAAGTAGACAAAGTGGAATCTCTTCCTTATTAAAAGATAGTGTGACATTTTATTCCTAGAAAAATATCCACATGAGAAATTATTCCTTGGAATAGTAAGTGAAATATGATACAGCTTGTGAAATATAAAAATTCAATATGATAAAAATAACATATGTTATATTTTTCAAATGGGAAAGATCATTTAATTAAAATAAAATATTAATGATAGAAACCCAGGATAATTTCCCAGGTTGGTATATGTTCTTATTTTTGTCCCGGTATCACCATGATCCATTAATCAGAATTTTTTTTACTACTATTCATTAAATAATATATGAGTACATCATCGATGATGGTGTTCACCCATATATTTTTAAGAGTTCAATTTTTCAAAACACTATCATATTTCAAAATAGAATATTATTATTTAAAAACTCGAAAAATTATGGACTGATAATTTCATGGAGTTTACCAACATATTATTAGAGTAATTTTTTTGTATTCATTTGACAAGGCACTAAGTATAACTGATAAGGACACCTCAACCTAATATTTTAGTTGATAAGAAAACTAAGTAATCAACAACACGATTGAAAACATTTTATTTTTAATATACCAACATTTTATGTTTTGGAATGATGTGACCTATTTATTACCATGTAATCTATAATGATTTTTTTTGGCTTTGGCTGAAGATTAGGATTTACATGTGATGTAGCACATGTAGAATCCACCTCTGAAAAACATTAATATTTTTATAGGCAACAACATTATTCTCAATTAGAATAAATACAATAGTTTTGGTTCCCATATAAATAAGGATTATTTCTTATCTACTCATCCATGATATAGGAATAAATGTTTTTCATAAAAGGTAAGGAATTATGATTAAAATGATTGTTTTCACTACTATAGAAAAATGTAAAAATATTAAATAGAATATTGATGACATTATAAAGAAATCTGATGATGAGTTTTATATGTCAATTGAAATATAATGGTATGGTGATGAATCTAAAAAAGATATTGATGATAAATTTCCAGAGTTAATATAAAAAACTAAAAATATTGTAATATGATTACTGATATAAAAAATTAAAATAGTATTGGAAAAATATACATACATAGGAATTTTTTGGAATAATATAAACATATACCACTATTATTTCATGTAGACATAATATATATTTTTTATTTTAACAATGTAAATAATTAAAAAAAGTATATGAATGAAAATATTGACCAAATCAAGATGAATAATACCTAGGAAATTGTTTTCAGGGTGATATATAATATTTCCATAAAAAATATGTCTTCCATGAAAAAACATTGAATAAAGTTTATCTATTAATGTTATGTAATGGATAATGAAAATATTTATTCTCATATATATGTAAATGATGTGGATGAGATGTTTTGTTTATTGGAAAAGTTTGAAATGACGATATTGCTCTAGTATATTTTAGTGAAAAGGATGTTAAGCATATTCCACGTAGATATAAAATAATCATTCTTATATGGAGTTGTTGAGGAAAAATACAAAAATTAATATATATATATATATATATATATATATATATGGATTTATTATTCTTCTGGAAGATAGTATTCTTTTATATTAGAAGAATCCTCTTTATGTGTTGAGGAAATTCCTAGGAACTTGGTATTCTAGGATAAATCAATAGTGGGTAAAGTTTTGATTCCAACATGGATATGTAAATCATAATAACTATATAAATTGAGAGTACATTCAAAGGATGATGGTGTTCATTTATCTATATGAGTTAATAATTGGATGTATAAATGAATCCTAATGAAATAAGTTTGTTCAATTAAATTGGTGTGTGTTTAAAATGTTAATAATGGATCAGTTTAAATTTTCCATTTATATATAGGTGATATATGTGTTTAATATGAATTTTTTTAATACAAATATACTATAGTGGCTCTAAAGAGAACTGTAATAGATTATATCAAGGATGTGAACATACTACATTTTTACAAAATTTAGTTTCCAAATAATGAAAATTGAAATTTTATCAAGGTGACTAGACATAAGAAATAATTATGGGACAAATTACATAATATAAAAAAGGCCCAATAATAATTTTCCTATTTTTCAGGATTCTTAGAAAAAAAGAAAAATTAAACATGTCAACATACATGTGGTAAAAAATAATAATATATTATATAAAAGGAATGATTGATTGTAGTTTATATTATAATACAACATCATAGTATGAATAATTAGTAATTATAGACATGTTTTGTGTCAATTGATGAATTACAGGAAGTCAATATCATGCATGGAATTTTATCCTAGATGGCTGTGTATTACATAAGTAACAGTGAACAATGATTTTTTTTCTAAGCACTATATATGATTAATATATAGAAAATACTAAAGCTCATAGTAAAATTTTCATGACAACAGAACAACCTAAAGATTATGATTTTAGGAGAAATTTATTATTCCAATCAATTATGATAAATCATGAATTTTTCAGTATTATAGAAAATAATATAAATTATTCTAGGATATTGAATGATGATATAAAGTATGAATTCATTTTGGATAATATTAAATAACATAAAGTGGTGTTTTTGTATATTGACCGTGCTGTCATGACACGTCAAATTGATTATGTTTTTGAGGATGATATATAGTCTACGGAAGACCCTAGGTTATCTCTCAAGGAGCGTTGGTAGGTTTAGAGTGTGTGTTCTTAATAAAAGGGACTAAAAGGGGGGTATTTTTGAAAACAGTTTAAAGAAAATGAATTGATTTAAAGAGTTTTATAATTGAAAAATAAAAGAGGTGTTTTAAAATTATGAGATAAAGGAGATCATTTCAAGTTCACTACACAACTTGGATAGTTCATTGTTCTGAAAATATTGACATGGTTTTGTTCAATTCATTGGTTGAGGGTTGTCAAGATCTTGATTCCCCTCTTGCCTTTTAAAATGTCGCACAAAGCACCAACCCTTGAAAAAAACAATCGTGTAGTCAATGTTTGGATCTCAATAACAGAGTTAAGGCTACAAAAACATACTAAAATATTATGTATGTGTTATATTAATATGGTTCTTGTCTTGTCCTAACAGAACAAACCAAGATCCCCACATAAAATCTCAACCCCATCAGTGTTGAGATAAAAAGTGTTTCACTTAAATTAAACCACACAAATGCATTCAGAAGAGAAGATCATATAGATTAATCATAAGTGAAATATTTAACACACAAATTATACAAAACCAGTGGATAAACAAGTGATGGAACTCCCACCCATGTAAGTGTAGCTCCCTCGAAATGATCGCCCACTGTTTAGCTCGCCATCGTGAGGAGGAGGAGGCTCGGGTGAAACTCCTTCTTCATCCTTGATCCCCCTATGAGGTTAGGGGCCTCCAGAAATTCTTGTATGATTATAGTACTCCCTTGGGTCTCCAAAATACCAGATCTTTGACTCCTGGTCTAACTTCCAAATGAGGAGCCCAAGGTGCCCTTTTATAAGAAATGTGGGAGGTGGTTTTGGGCACACAGATTAACTAAAACCTCTTGGAACATTGTTTTAGCCTAGAAAAAAGTATTAACAAGTTTAGTGGAAAACTAAAAAGTTGTAGCCCCACGTCTTGACTATCTCCACCGAACGTTTGAAATAATTTCAACAAGTGGAGCACGAGATATGGACATATAACTGCACACAAATTTTGACCTCGAGTAGATTGGGTGTTTTGGATAGATCAGGTCGGATAGGCCCATTAATGGCCGAATCTCTCTTGTGTTATTAAATAAAAGTTGTTTCCAAATGAGTGTTGGATACGACCACAAAATATCAACACATTTGGATGCACTTTGTAGTATCAAGAATGAACTTGAGTCCACTGAACTTCTTGGATTCTGCGTAGTTTGGCCCATTTTCAAGGACTTCATCATGGGCCCTCCAAATCACCTCCACCTACATTGTAATTTTCAAAACATGTATCATTTCCATATTTAACAGTGATAAACACAAAATTATTGAATTAAACATGAAGCACAATTTGATAATATTTTTATAATTTTTAATACAAAATATGTTTAGCACAACGGTGTAAGGGTGAAAATGAAACAGTGAATCGTGGTACGATCACACCCCCACACCTAAACATTTGCACTCCTGGGAAAATTCACATTCCTAAAAATTATTCATGTAGATATTCCCAAATTCATGAAGATTTAAAATTCTTGAGTAATTAATTTCTGATAGAATTGTGATCAAAGAAAAAATCACACCGAGGAGTTATTCTCAGTGATCATGGAAAAAGTCGTCTCAAAAATTGTATCCAAATGAAATTCGAAGAGACTAATGATAACAATCAATGAAAATAATTCAAAAGTTAATCATGTCACCAATTCTCCATGTGTTTGTGTGACAACCATTTCATTCTATTCTTTCTACTTTATATCAAATAAATATAAGTTATTTTAAAATTAGTCTACTGACTTGATTCTTTCCATCGAACCTGCCCTACATCCTTTGCAATCAAATTTCAAGACCCACTCAATTATGTATTCCCAGAAGTCAAAGATAAATCTCCTGACCTAGATATCCCCATATGATGTACATTTCATCACTCCCCTCAATATTTTTTTTCAAAAGGTGAACTTGGAACAAATCTCACACTCTTATCTCAACCCATGTTTGATGTCCTCACGACACTAATTGTAATAGTTATAACAACATCAAAGGTCGAGAAAGGGTGGTTTTTAACCTGCTCAAAATACAACCCCTCTTTGTTTTTGAGGGCGTACAACAGTCGGATAATAGGTACACATGCATGGGTCAATCTGGTACAGCAATGAAATAGATCAGATAAGGAATGAACGTATATAAAGATAATTTGGAAAGTAGAGAAAAATTAACCTAACTTATATTTACCTTCAATAAAGTAAGAAATAATCACACTTCATGGTTGGGTGAAAAATTTTGTGGAGAGATTAAATGACACAATTTTCCCTTAAACTGTTCACAAAAAAGGGTTCCACTCTTCTCAATGGCTTCAAAATGATAAAACCATTCATATCCTTTACCAACAACCAATTTTCAAGAGAAATTCACACCACAATGTTGAATTCATGCTGAAATTCACATTTCTTCAGAAATTTATTTATTTTTGAATGTTAAAACAACTTGAAAATGGGAAATTCCTCTTGTATTTTCAATAACATCAATAATAAAACAAGCATCATTTTACATGATAAATTAGGCATAAAAATTATCATTTTAGCACTGAAGAGAGGGGGGGGGGGAATAGGGGACAAGTGACAATACCATGAAACAAGCGAAAAAGAGAAAAAAGAAGAAAAGATGATAAAAAATTCATAACTAACCCAGGAATGTACCCATCCCCCCACACCTAGAGAATGCAGTTTCCTCACTCTAAAAGAGACCGTGGGAAGGAAGGATAAAACCTGGTGAGTGTTATTCATATACCGCTTCTTGAAAATGGAGTTCCTCCATTGGGGACTCCAGAATGGATTCATGGAAGGGCTTCAGCCCGGCCCATTGACAGTGATGGTTTTCTTGGTGTCTTCATTTTGAAACAAGGACAACACTAAATGGAGAGACGTTAGTAACAATGTAAGGTCCAAACCAATGGGAATGAAGCTTACCAGGGTTCAACTTCAGCATTGAATTGTAAAGAAGGACCTTCTTCCCAATGTGGAATTGACGATGAAGGATGAGACGGTCATGGGCATACTTGGTTCGCTCCTTATAAATTCGGGAGTTCTTATATGAATCTCTTCTCATTTCCTCCAACTCCTGAATCTGTAACTTCTTTTGAATACCTACACCAGAAAGATTAGAATTGCATTGTTTAATAGCCTAGTAGGCCCGGTGCTCTACCTCAACAGGGAGGTGACAACTCTTCCCAAAAACTAGCTGATATGGTGATATTCCAATTGGAGTTTTGAATGCAGTACGGTAATCCCATAACGAATCATCGAGTCTAAGACTCCAGTCTTTTCTGTTTGGCTGAACCATTTTCTCAAGATTCTGTTTTACCTCTCTATTTGATACTTCAGTTTGACCATTTGTTTGTGGGTGATAAGTAGTAGGCACTCGATGCCAAACCCCATACCTGTGCAAAAGAGATTGCATTGTGCGGTTGCAGAAATGAGAACCCTGATCACTGATGATAAACCTAGGCAATCCAAACCTACAAAATATTTGGGTTCTCAAAAATTCCACAACTATCATGGAATCATCTGTCCTCATGGATCATGCCTCTACCCACTATGAAACATAATCCACTGCCAGAAGAATGTAAAGGTTCCCAAATGAATTGGGGAATGGTCCCATAAAGTCAATGCCCCAAACATAAAAAATGTCATGGAAGAGTAAGGGTTGTTGGTGCCTCTCATTTATTTTAGAGACATTCCCTATTCTTTGACAGCAAGGACAAGATATACAATATTCATGGGCATATCGAAACAATTTGGTCCAAAATAGACCAGAATCAAAGACCTTGCGAGCAGTCCGTTGGGGACTAAAGTGGCCCCCACAAGCAAGTGTATGGAAGAACCTATGGATAGATTGAAACTAACTATCGGGAACACAACCCCTAAGAACATGATCACTACATGTGCACCATAGGTAGGGGTCATCCCAAATGTACCAACGATACTCATGTTTTAGATGGTCGGAGTGGTTTTTGGTTGAAATCAGCCGGAATCCAAGCTGCTACCAAATAATTTACAATTTCAGCATACCAAGGAATAACATTTTCCACTCGGTACAATTCCTCATCAGGAAACAATTCATTTATTGGAATACAGAGGGATGAGTCAATGTCCGAGGATGGGAGAATCCTACTGATATGGTCAGAAAACACATTCTCTACTTCTTTTTTATCCCCAATTTCTAGATCAAATTCCTGAAGGAGGAGCATCCAGCGAATGAGACGTGGTTTGGCTTCTGGTTTCTTTTGGAGATATTAGAGGGTTGCATGATCTGAGAACACAATGACTTTGGACCCTAGAAGGTATGACCTGAATTTATCCAAGGAAAACACAATGGAAAGAAATTATTTTTCAGTTGTGTTGTAGTTTCCTTGGGCAGGGTCTAGAGTATGTGAGTCATAAGCTATGACATGTGGAGCTCAGTTGACCCTTTGTGATAAGACTTCCCCAGCTGTATAGTTAGAGGCATCACACATGAGCTCAAATGGTAAATCCCATCGAGGTTGTTGGATTATCGGGGGTGACATGAGACTCTATTTTAACTTATTGAAAGCTTCCTCACATTTTTTTATCAAAATCAAATTATTTTTCTTTTTGGAGTAATCGAGAGAGGGGGAGTGAATTTTTACTAAAGTCACGAATGAAACGTCGATAAAATCTAGCATGAACAAAGAAAGACCGCACATCCCGAACATTATTAGGGAATGGTAGGGAGGAAATGATATCTACTTTTGATTTCTACACTTGGATACCTTCCCCAAAAATGACATGTCCCAAAACTATGCCTTCTCGCACCATGAAATGGCATTACTCATAATTTAATATGAGATTCATTTCAATACAGTGACGTAGGACAGAATCAAGACTACTCAAACATTCATCAAAAGAGGATCCATAAACAGTAAAATCATCCATAAAAACCTCCATTAAATTCTCCAGGTAATCCGAAAAAATACTAACCATACATCGTTGGAATGTACCTGGAGCATTGCACATACCAAATGGGATCCTTCTATAAGAAAATGTACCAAAGGGGCAAGTAAAGATTGCCTTTTCCTGATCCTCAGGGGCAATATGTATCTTAAAGTATCTAGAATACCCATCAAGGAAATAGTAATGGGACTTCCCTAATAGCCTCTCTAGCATCTGGTCAATGAATGGCAAGGGAAAATGGTTCTTTCCTAGTGTGTTGGTTTAGTCGGTAACAGTTTATATAGACACACCAACTATTCTGCACTTGAGTTGGAACCAATTCACTGTTTTCATTTTTAACTACAGTAAGGCCAGTTTTTTTAGGAACTACTTGAACGGGACTGACCCATTGGCAGTCCGAGATAGGGTAAATGATTCAAGCAACCAACAATTTTGTTACTACTTTTTTAACAACATCATGTAGGTTTGGGTTCAGTCGACGTTGTGACTACCTCACTCATTTAGCCTCATCATTTAATAAAATATGATGTGTACAAATTGATGGGCTAATGCCAGAAATGTCAGCAAGTGTTCATCATAATGCTTGTTTATACTTCCTCAAAAGAACAAGCAGTCACAATTCATGCTCAGGATGGAGTGAACTAGAAATGATGACGGGCAACTTGTTTTCATTCTCAAGATATAATTATTTTAAATCTTGAGGCAGTTGTTTTAGTTCAAATTATGGGGGATTTTGGATTGACGGAAGTGTGTGTGAAAGTGAGAAGTCACTGAACTCATCTAAATGCTCAATGGTAACATTCTCAGATGAGGATTGAGCTTTTACAATCTTAACAGTATTATCGATAGTCATGTGATCTTATGTGTTTAAGAAATCATCAATTAGCAAACATGCATGACATTTCTCTAGACCGCTACAACAATCAATGCATGATTCATTACCTAACATTTCAATCAATGAAGAAAACACAGAAAGGGGAGTGGGTGAATGAAAATAAGATGTTTCAGGGGAAGGGAGGACATCAACTGAATTGACATAGAGAGAGGAGTGTTCTTCTGAGGGGTGCTTCATGGCATCAAGGATATTGAAGTTGATAGTATTACCACCAAAATCCATAGATAATGTACCATTATGGACATTAATTATGGTTTTGGTGGTTTTAAAGAAAGGTCTCCTCCATATAATTGGGGCATGTCCATTCATCCTATCATCTTCCATTTTAAGCACATAAAAATCAGTAGGGAAAAATTAAATTTTGCACCCTCACAAGAACATCCTCTAACACACCAGAGGGATGTGATGTACTCCGATTTGCAAGCTGAACGACAATACTAGTGGGCTTCAGCTCACCGACCTGCAATGAAGAGTAAATAAAGTGAGGCATCACATTAATAGAAGCACCCATATCACGCATAGCGTTGGAAGATGAATACTCCCCTATGGTGCACAGAATCGGGAATGTCCCAGGATCATTGCACTTGGTAGGAAGTGATGGGTCTATCAATGCTGAAACATTCCTCCCCAGGCTCAACTTCTCATCACCACGAAGCCTCCTTCGGTGTGTACACATCTCCTTCAGAAACTTGGCATATCTTGGAATTTTCTTCACAGCATCAATCAAAGGAATGTTAACCTGTACTTTCTTGAATGTTTCCAAGATTTCTCTATCAAGTTCGGTTTCTTTTTGTCTCTTAGGTTGGGAATCCCTTTGAGGAAATGGAAGCGGAATGGTTGGTATATGTGGCTCATCAACAACCATAGTCTTTCCTTTGGAAGGGCTTCTCTCAGGAAAAGGGTGTTCTTCTCTTGGACCATTTTCAACAGTTGGGATGGTGTTTTCCTTTGGATGAGAGGACTCTAATGGATGGGTCATTTGGCTTTTGAGTTGTGTCCCACTCCTAATGGTGATGGCACTAACATTTCCTTTATCCCTAGGGTTTACTACTAGTTGAGATGGTAGTTTTCCCGACCCATGACTTTGGATTTCCACCACCGAGTTAGAAAGTTGGCCTAGTTGGGTCTTTAGGTCTTGTATGGCTGATTGGGTGGTTTTTTGGAATTGGATATTATTGGCAGCCATTTTCTTCATCATATATTCTAGGATGGACTTGGTTTTTGGAGGGGGTTGTTGGAATGGCCTTTGGGGTGGTTGAGGATTTCTGGGTGGTGGTGGATGACTACTCTGGCCCTGTTGGTTCCATTGCTGTTGAGGTTGGGTTGAATGCCACCATTGCCAATAGGCTTGGATGTCCTTCCACCGTTTGTTGGATGGATAGTATGGTTCTTACCTAAAGATTTGGTTAAAGGGGCGTCCTGGAAATATTGACTCACAACTCTCAGAAGTTTCTCTCAATTGGTGGAATTGGTCAGAATAGTGGGTATAAGAAGAGAATATACCCCAATGTATGGGAGGAGGAGATTGAAATTTCCCTTGGGAAAGAGCAAGTTGTCGTAGAAGGGTACTCACCTCTTCAAACATTGTGTCCACCTTCTTCTCAAACTCAGTACTTTGCACCTCATGTACACCTCGAATGGGAACACCAGACCATGTACCGAATTGATGAGTGTTTTGTGCCATGTTCTCAGTGAGGGTTCTTGCAGAAATTGGGGTCTTATCTACCAGTGTACCACCTGCAGCAGCATCAATCATATTACGATCAATTTGAATTAAACCTTCATTAAAATACTGAATTAAGAGTTGATCACTTATTTGGTGGTGTGGGTAACTTGAACAAAGCCTTTTAAATCATTCCCAATATTCATGAAGTTTTTACCCTTGATATTGTCTTATACCACATATTTCGTTCTTTATAGTTGTAGTTCGAGAGTCTGGGAAGTATTTTTCAAGAAAAAGGTGCTTCATGTCTGCCAAACCTCTTATTGGTGAATTAACATAGTACAACCAATCTTTCGCAGTGTCTTCTAAAGAAAATGGGAATGCTCTAAGCATTAATTTCTCCTCATCAACATTAGAAGGTTTTAAGGTTGAACACACAGTATGAAATTCTTTTAAGTGCTTAGGAGGGTCTTCTCTATGAAATCCATGAAATCTTGGTAATAAATGGATTAGACCGGATTTTAGTTCAAAATTAGGTGCCTCGCCTTGAATTTGAATGTAAGTGGGTTGGATAGCAACATTATGTGAGGTTAATTCTTTTAATGTTCGATTATTTTCATCCATGTTATTGAATATTATTTCAGGTTCTAATTTGGTTCCATAAGAAGATGGGTTTAGAAGAGTCTCGAGTGGTGTGTCCTATTTTAAAAGGGGGTCTTGTGCGTCTCGGTGTCGCTGACGTAGGATCCTCTCCGGTTCGGGTTCGAAAGGTGGTAAGTCTCCCAAAGTAGAACGAGTCATGCACAGAACCTACACAAGATATAGATTAGAACACAAGAATAAATAAAAAGCTTGAAAAACAAGCAAACAAATACTCACAAAATTTACAACTACTTTATCAAAAACACGCACTAAAAACCAAAGAGCGCCCCGGCAATGGCGCCAAAATTTGACCGTTTTGTTGTGAAATGTCAAATTTACTATGTTTTTTAGGATGATATATTGTCTAGGGAAGACCCTAGGTTGTCTCTCAAGAAGCATTGGTAGGTTTAGAGTGTGTGTACTTAATAAATGGGACTAAAAGGGGGGTATTTTTGAAAACAATTTAAAGAAAATGAATTGATTTAAAGAGTTTAATAATTGAAAAATAAAAGAGGTGTTTTACAATTATGAGATAAAGGAGATCATTTCAAGTTCACTAAAAAACTTCGGTAGTTCATTGTTCGGAAAATATTGACATGGTTTTGTTCAATTCGTTGGTTGAGGGTTGTCAAGATCTTGATTCCCATCTTGCCTCTTAAAATGTTGCACAAAGCACCAACCCTTTAAAAAAACAATCGAGTTGTCAAGGTTTGGATCTCAATAATAGAGTTAAGGCTACCAAAACATACTGAAATCATATGTATGTGTGATATTAATAGGGTTCTTGTCGTGTCCTGTCAGAACAATCCAAGATCCCCACTTGAAATCTCAACCCAATCAGTGTTGAGATAAAAAGTGTTTCACTTAAATTAAACCACACAAATGAATTCAGAAGAGAAGATCATAGGGATTAATCATAAGTGAAATATTTAACACACAAATTATACAAATACAGTGGAAGAAAAAGTGTTGGAACTCCCTCCCAAGTAAGTGTAGCTCCCTCTAAATGATCGCCCACCGTTTAGCTCGCCATCGTGAGGAGGAGGAGGCTCGGGTGTAACTCCTTCTTCATCCTTGATCCCCCTATGAGGATAGGGGCCTCCAGAACTTCTTGGATGATTATAGTACTCCCTTGGGTCTCCAAAATACCAGAGTTTTTCCTCCTGGTCGAACTTCCAAATGAGGAGCCCAAGGTGCCCTTTTATAGGAAATGTGGGAGGTGGTTTTGGGCACACAGATTTAATAAAACCTCTTGGCACATTGTTTTAGCCTACCAAACAGTCTTAAAATGTTTTGTGGAAAACTACAAAGTTGTATCCCAACGTCTTGAATATCTACACCGAATGTTTGGCGTCATTTCAACAAGTGGACTACGTGATACAGACAGATCACTACACATAACTTTTGACCTCGAGCAGATTGGGTGTGCTGGACAGATCTGGTCAGATAGGCCCCATAATGGCAGAATCTCTCTTGTGTTATTAAATGAAAGTTATAGGCCAATTAGTGTTGCATAATCCCACAAATGGTCATCCCATTTGGATGCACGGTGTATTATAAGAATGAATTTGAGTCCACTGAACTTCATGGATCCTACGCAGTTTGGCCCATTTTTCAAGGACTTCATCATGATCCCTCCAAATCACCTCCACCTGCATTGTAATTTTAAAAACAAGTATCATTTCCCTATTTAACAGTGATAAAAACAAAAGTATTGAATCAAACATGAAGCACAATTTGATAATACTTTTATAATTTTTAATACAAAATATGTTTAGCACAGCGGTGTAAGGGTGAAAATGAAACAGTGAATCGTGGTACGATCATATATGAGTACTTAATGTCATGTAAATGATTTCATGAAAAGGGAACTAAAAAATGAATTATTTTAAAGGGATTGATTATTAATTGAATTATAACAATATTTATCATCATGAATGGTTGGAATAGGTTTTTCGCACTCCCTGAATAATTTTTTTTTCATTTCACAATCATTGACTCAATTTATCAATTAAAAACTAGTTTAATCATTATATGAATCATATAATAGGGTGTATTCCCTCATGGATTCATTAGGTCAGATTTTTTATTTCCCTATTATAATAATTCAAGGTTGTTCTCATTTACTTATTTTTCAAAAAGGGGAATATAAAATCCAATCATTACTTCAACATAGGATTTTTATTGGTGTGTTCTTTAGGGGGAGAAAAAGGTTTATAATAAATACACTTTATTGTTTACAATAGCATAGATAATTATATAATGGTTAAAAATGGTGGGGATATTTAACTTATGTGTTAAGTGTATGTTCATTGTTTTAAAATTTATGGATAATAGTTTTTACTATTTTTATGGATTTTTACAATATAAAAAATAGGATAGAATATTTGTTTTGGGTGTTTTATTTTTCATTTCAAGATTTTATTTATTTTTAATGTAAAACACATCATATTAAAGTGTAGGTGTAACACCCCAAGATTTCATAGTGTGTTATTTCTTAAAAATAATAAAATAACTTGCACTACACGCAATACCGAGTTCAATTACACCATGACTTACCAAACAAGCCATTCAAAAGAGGTTATGAATAGTATTAACTAAATTTTAAAATTTATATAATCCTTATAATTTTAGAATCCAAATTATCAGTTTCTTAGATATAATGCAAGAACAGATTCATTTTCAGTATTACACTTTTATCAACTTTTAATAGTGAAACATATTTAAATACAATATTTTAAAGTTTTTGACTAAATGAGGACATCAAAAAAATTTAAAATGAAACATCCCAAGCTTCCACGGTACGCTTTCCTTTGAATAATACAGTAGCATGTGTTGTACGCAACTTCGAGTTCTAACACACCACAACCAATCAAACTAGCCGTTGTGAATAGTAATACCTACCTTTTAAAATTTTAGAAATTTTATCTCTCAAAATGGACTTCATTTTTGGTTCCATAATATCGAAGTTAGCCTAAGATGAAATTTTGGTACTTTTCGGATAACTTTAATATTTTGATGAATCGTGATAATTACTAAATTTTAATTAAAAACAACTTTTTTAATCAAAATAATTAATAGTGATAAATTATGAATTTGAGTGGTTTTAAAGTATATTTAGAATATATTTTTACCATTTAATATAATTTTTGTCATTGGACATAATTTTACAATTAAACTGAACATAAACAAGTGTCAATCTTTTGATAGTTATTATCTCTTAAAAACACGCTTTTTGTTTTGACAGCAAGAATTAATTTTAAATTAATTTCTGCCACTTTTTTGTTTTGAATTTAGAAAAATGGATTCCATATTTGGAATCAGGATGTCCAAATTGTGTAAATATGTAACTTTTATTTTTAGACATTTTGAATAATTACTGTGGTAAATATTTTATTTACCATGGTTAAGGGTAAATCCGGTAAATAAGGGTTAACAAATAATATTATAATAATACTAAATTACCCTAAAACGTGTCCTAGCCTTATTGGTTAATACATGTTCGACCATAGGCATCTTTGGGTCGATTTTGGGACCCCATGGTTCCACTTGTAGGTGATAGGGACACTTTTTTTAAATTAAGTTAAAATGAATAGAAAAATGACACAAGCATATATCTTTTAGGAAAACAATATTACATAGGGTTATATATGTTGTAATTTAGATTATAAATATTAATTAGAAAGACAAAAAGATTTCTCACATAATGATATTTTATTTATAATTTTTAGACGTTAAATAATTTAATTTATTTATGACACAATGATGATGTAGTAATTACTATAATAGTGAAAAATTAAAATAATTGATATTATAAATACCCAAATAAATATAATATGAAACTATTAATGCATTAAACTAATTTTCTAGGATAATATGACATATTAGGATTCACTTAATTAACTTTTTTAGAAGTAATCATTCTGTTATGAGTTTCACAAAAATCAACTATTGAATCGTGTCAAAATTGACATAAAAGAGTTTTTAAAACAAATACTATATTATTAATTGATATTAAATTTATAAAAACCTAAGGATCGGCCAAGAGACTTATATCATGATAGTTGTATAATTAATGGACCATTTGAAGGTCTCTTGGATGTATATAGTAAGTTTATTAACCATATAATATAAAAATACAAAGAGACATTGTAAAAGTGAAACTAATTAACTTAGAGTTAATACATAAAGATAAGGTTAATATAAGTACCCAAACCTGTCTAAATTCTATTGGTTGAGTTTTTTTCGACCTATCCCCACCTTAACCTTTTAATAATCAACTTTGGAGCCATTAGAAACCGAATATTAATTTAATATAAACTTATATTTCTAGCTTTTCCCAAGGTGCCCCTCACCCCTCTTATAAAAGGGAACTCTTCCTTCCCATTTATTCAAACCTTCAAAGCCTTTTGGTTCGGAGAATCTCTGCCCAAATACTCTCCCAACTTCCCTCACTACAACCTAGGGGCCTTAGTTTGATCTAAATGTCAACCTATGGAGCCCTTTTGATCAAATCAAAAGGAAGAACCCGAAGAAGAGGTAATGATTTCACCACCGTTTTCCAAGTCCCTTTCTTCTTCCACTTCTTCTTCCTTTGTTGTTACCATTAAAAAATAATAACTCCAGTATCATATATATACTGTGATGTTATTATAAATATGGTACAACCATATTCAGTATTCTATCCACCCTTTGAATAACATGTCACCATACGTGCGTACGTACGGCTTACAGTCTCCACATCGTGGTGTAATTGTTATTCAATATATTATTTGGATGGGTATAATAATGATATGTAACTCATGTAAATAATAAATATAACATGTTAATGATTCTGTATATATTATATGCCATCCATTTATATATTATTTTAATATCAAAGGAATGATATTGTCACTCGTGCGTACTTACGGACTACCGTCTCCATGAACGCGATGAGATTCATTCTCCATCATATCCATTCAAGTATAATTATCATTTGATGATTTAAAAAATGATGTTTAAGGAATTGATATCATTCAGGATATGAATAATATACAACCTATCCTTTACAAACATGTCTTACGTAACAAAACATATAAAAGAAAACAAGTAAGTTAACACCCGAAACAACGATAATACTTAGATATTATTATCAAATCAATATTAAAAGATCATATTAATGTATATGATTCTTGTATAATTTAATAACAATTATTTCACCATTATACAGGAGGTTAAACTACCCAAACGATGAAAAGTACAAGGTAAGGGTTATTTCACAATCTCATCATTATCTGAGATTGTTTATACGTAATAATCTACTGGGATCTCTTTATCATCAACATCCATGTTTCTTATAAATGTATTTCAAAACATTTTTACTATTTACAAGAATATAGGTTAAAGTCATTTATACCCTTTTTGACTTTTTATAAGAGGTCTATAAAGGAATCTTTCCGTCGTTTTCCAAACAAGGTGCTTTTTAACCTTTTCGACAAAATTATGGTAAGAATGTTTTTTTTAACTAATGTGGCGGGTGCGGCTATTTACCGCCATTATAAAATTTTCAAAGCTTCCCTTACAAGATTACAAGTATATTTTCAAAGTAAATGTTTTATTTTATAATTATGTGACTTTTAAATTATTTCAAAATGAATATTTTACGAATTTCGGAAGGGTACTCTTTATCAAAATCAGAATTTTAAATGTTTTAAATATTTATCTTTCTAAATCATTTTAATTAATGTCCATGTCTTTAAAATGGTTTTTACGGATTTATTTAAATGGAAATGAATGTTTTTAAAATGTTAATTCCTTTCAAAAGTTTCAAATTGGTATGGGACACTTTAATTTAAAATTCTCTTTTTAATTACTTCCTTTATAAATGTGTGACTTTTAAATGATTTAAAATAAAGAGTTATTTCTCTCAAATAGTTTTGATTTCATATATGCCAACATCCTTTTATGGATTTTATTCTTATTTTAAGTTGGTTTATTATGATAAAAAACTTCTATATTGTATTGAAGGTTTTGTGATATGTTTGACTGTGGATGTGCTATTTTTATACCATTCATAGTTTATGGTGAAAGTATTGACATTTCGTGTGCTAGTTTTAATACGAATGTTTATGTTATGTTTAAACCTTTTCATATGGGAATGCATTGGACTTAATATGTGACGGGTGGAGCCCGCTATAGCTCCTCGATGCATCGGTAGGTCTAATGAGACAAACTAGTGTCTTGGCACAAGGCCTTGGCAAAATCTTATTTGTAGTCTTGGCACGAGGCCTTGGCTATGTGGTTATGATAGTCTGGGATTATACATTCCAACATTATGAAAGTGGTTATTGATATTTCATGTGATTATTCGATTAGTATAATATCCATGTGAAAAAGTAAATGGCATTATTTCATTTTACTTTTTCCATTCTATGTTGATGTTCAAGTTTAAAAGGATTTTGTTTTAGTAATGCATTTCCTTAAATGTTTATGCTTATTTTGAATGTTCCGCTATATTGTTATCCTTATTGGGCATTTGAGCTCACCCCTTTTCTATGTTTTATTTTTCCCAGGATGTGAAGAAGTAAGTTATGAATGACCTGCAGGGATATTATGTGAGGATATGAGTGTGGATTATGGAGACAATATGTTGTTGTAGTATTTTTTCATTTTATGATGTAATGTGAAACTTATGAATATATCTAGTGTTTCCAAGGCTACCAAACCAATCGGTCTTTCGAGATTTGATCTTTCTTGTGATCATGCCAATGTTATGTAATAAGGCACCGACTCTGGGTAACTAGGGTCAGGGTGTTACAGTTGGTATCAGAGGAAGTTTAGTACAAAACGTGGAAGCTAGATTTAGATAAACTCTGATTAGAGCACGTAGACCTAAGATGAACTTTGAGGATTAATATAGAATAACTTCCTAGAATTTTGGTATTGTAGAGATTTTTTGAGTTTTCCGAGTAATACATCCCTGTCTGGATACGAGCAGGTAGAGCCGGCTCTGGCACAGATGTACCTAGGGGTAAAACCCGAAAACAGCGCTTTGAGCTAGACTCGAACAGGAACTGGTGAATGACAACGGGCCTTACTGCACTCTTGGTTACGACACTCCCGGGGGATATGCTTAGGATAACTCTCATTTTCTTTACAAATCATTATGAAGGGTTTATGAGTATATACTTTCTCAAAGGAGGCATTTTTATGATTATGGATTATATCCATAAACTATTTAATTTATGTTATTTGTTATACAAGTTTGTGATTAGGTATTGTTATTCATAAACTAATCTAATGTATGCCATTGTTTAGAAATGGTGCCCAGTAGAAGGAATGAGAACTCTAGAAATGCACATGATACAAAGAGAAAGAAGGATTATATATTTTATGGTCTTAAGCCATAATTTACAAGAGAAATAGTCTTGTATGTATTATCATCATATGAAGAAATAATATCATGTGTTGATAAGATAAGTAAAGAGTTTACTGAGTCCTATGGCTTTGAAGGGAAGCAAGAGAAGAAAAGGATGGAAGAGAGAAAGATGGATAAAGGGAAGAGGGAAAAGAAGAATTTTCCCATATGTGGTAACTGTGGAAAGAAACACCCTGGAACTTGCCTGAAAGGAATGGGAGTTTGTTATAAGTGTGGAGGAAAAGGGCGCAATGTACGTGACTGCAAGGGTAAGAAAATGGTTTCAAATGTACAATGCTTCATTTGCAAAGAGTTTGGACACTACGCGAACCTATGTCCCAGTCATCAGACTATGCCGAAAATGATGTTATTGGATAATAATAAAGTTTTGATACTACCATGGATGAAGAGGAATGATTAGAGTTCTTATGTTGATTATGTCAATTGAGTGTTGTATCAATAATGTACTTGTTATAATAATTATGGAGTATATAAGGATTGTACTGCAGTACTATTTCATTAAGGACTTGAGATTGTGTGGAACAAAGAAAAGTGACTTAATAGCAGGATAAATTTTTGGAAAATATATGGTTGAGAGAATGATAAACCATAATATTGTTCTGATACCGAGGTAGTGATTTTGGAATAATACATGATTGTTTTGGATAAATTATATTGGATATTCTTGACTACCTTGGAACCGATTAATGATTTGTATATTCCATCATTGTTTGGGTTTAAATTTTTTTTGGATTGATGAAGTATATCCAGCATTTTATATGGAATAAGGGAGCATGAATGTAATCAATAAGGAATATGGAAATTCAGGATGTTTCAGTGTATTAAAAGAATACATGATGAAGGTATTCATATGCTATTACGGGGTAAAAAGGATCTACATTATGTATACCTTCCTTATAAATGTTGGAATGTGAGTTTGGACAGAAGTATTTTGGATTATTTTGGATTGCCATAAAAGGACAACCCGGAGGTCGGGCAGCAACTCGTCACATCTGGCAAGGCTGCGAGACTTGAACCCACAACCGAAGGGCGACAAGGGTGTATCACCTACGACTGGCCCACGAGATGTCCTGGATTAAATAATGCAGTTTTTATTAAAAGATCTTGTTGATGAATTATAAATTCATTTATTTTGGAACCCTATACGAATAGTGTAAATAGAATTTTTTTACGTTCTATTATCTTTTAGAGTGAAAGATGAGTTTGTGGTAGAAATTTATTAATGGATAAAATTCTAATTATAAATTAAGTATATCTCCTTATGATCTTAGCCAATCTCATAAATAAATTCCTCAACATTAATAAAAGTAACCTAGAACAAAAATGTTGTCCTAGATGGTACCTTAAATCATCACTAATTTTTGGCATTGGGATTGTTGGCCTTTTCATAGCCATGTTCTCTACCACTCTCCATCAGATAATTGATGGTTAGATTTTTCTTACATATCCGTATTTTCTTACATGGAACCCTAGTATGTGTTATTTTTGGTAATCTTCATACTTTCCACTCATTATTTTAAATAGAGGCCTCATTAATTCATTTTTCGATGTGGGATTTCAACTAAGATATTTTGAAACGTCAAAAATGTGTTATCCCAATACCCTATGTTTTATTGAACTGATGGTATTTCAAATCATCATAGATTGATGAGTCTAAGGACCTAAATTTTATACTTTTTTGTGATTGATGACCTCAATCACTACCTATAAATATTTACGTTTTTTCTCCAATTATATGTCTCTAATTTCCACCAATGTTCTCCTAATCGAGATCATAATTTGGTGGTGACCCTTTCATTTCTTTTTTCCTCATATTAAGACTAAATTTTAGTAACCCAATTTCTGATGTGGGTTTTCCCACAAAGGAATTTTTTTTATTTTCAACCTTTTATTTTCGAAGAACAATTTCAAATTGCGAGGACACAATTTATTGAAGGAGGGGAGAATATAACACCCCAAGATTTCATAGTGTGTTATTTCTTCAAAATAATACAATAACTTGCACTACACGCAACACCGAGTTCAATTACACCATGACTTACCAAACAAGCCGTTCAAAAGAGGTTATTAATAGTATTAACTAAATTTTAAACTTTATATAATCCTTATAATTTTAGAATCCATATTATGAGTTTCTTAGATATAATGCAAGAACAGATTCATTTTCAGTATTGAACTTTTATCAACTTTTAATAGTGAAACATTTTTAAATAAAATATTTTAAACTTTTTTGACTAAATGAGGACATCAAAAAAATTTAAAATGAAACATCCCAAGCTTCCACGGTACGCTTTCCTTTGATAATACAGTAACGTGTGTTGTACGCAACTTCGAGTTCTAACACACCACAACCAATCAAACTAGCCGTTATGAATCATAATACCTACCTTTTAAAATTTTAGAAATTTTATCTCTCAAAATGGACTTCATTTTTGGTTTCAGACTATCGAATTTAGCCTAAGATGAAATTTTGGTACTTTTCGGATAACTTTAATATTTTGATGAATAGTGAAAATTAATAAATTTCAATTAAAAACATCTTTTTTAATCAAAATAATTAATAGTGATAAATTATGAATTTGAGTGGTATTGAATTATATTTAGAATATATTTTTACCATTTAATATAATGTTGGTCATTGGACATAATTTTACAATTAAACCGAACATAAACAAGTGTCAATCTTTTGATAGTTATTATCTCTTAAAAACACGCTTTTTGTTTTGACAGCGGGAATTAATTTTAAATTAATTTCTGCCACTTCTGTGTTTTGAATTAAGAAAAATGGATTCCATATTTGGAATCAGGATGTCCAAATTGTGTAAATAGGTAACTTTTATTTTTAGACATTTTGAATAATTACTGTGGTAAATATTTTATTTACCATGGTTAAGGGTAAATCCGGTAAATAAGGGCTAAAAAATAATATTATAATAATACTAAATTACCCTCAAACTTGTCCTAGCCTTATTGGTTGATACATGTTCGACCATAGGCATCTTTGGGTCGATTTAGGGACCCCATGGTGCCACTTGTAGGTGATAGGGACACTTTTTTTTAATTAAGTTAAAATGAATACAAAAATGACACAATCATATATCTTTTAGAAAAACAATTATTACATAGGGTTATATATGTTGGATTTTAGATTATAAATATTCATTAGAAATATAAAAAGATTTCCTACATAATGATATTTTATTTATAACTTTTAGACATTAAATAATTTAATTTATTTATGACACAATGATGATGTAGTAATTACTATAATAGTGAAAAATTAAAATAATTGATATTATAAATACCCAAATAAATATAATATGAAACTTTTAATGAATTAAACTAATTTTCTAGGATAATATGACATATTAGGATTGATTTAATTAACTTTTTTAGAAGTAATCATTCTTTTATGAGTTTCACAAAAAACAACAATTGAATAGTGTCAAAATTGACATAAAAGAGTTTTTAAAACAATATATGATATTATTAATTGATATTAAATTTCTAAAAATATAAGGTTAGGCCAAGAGACTTATATCATGATATTTGTATCATTAATGGACTACTTGTGGGTCACTTGGATGAATATGGTATGTTTATTAACCATATAATATAAAAATACAAAGAGACATTGTAAAAGTGAAACTAATTAACTTAGAGTTAATACTTAAAGATAAGGTTAATATAAGTACACAAACCTGTATAAATTCTATTGGTTGAGTTTTTTTAGACCTATCCCCACCTTAATCTTTGAATAATCAACTTTCGAGCCATTAGAAACTGAATATTAGTTTAATATAAACTAATATTTCTAACTTTTCCAAAGGTGCCCCTCACCACTCTTATAAAAGGGCACTCTTCCTTTCCATTTATTCACACCTTCAAAGCCATTTTGTTTGGCCAAACTCTTCCCAAATACTCTCCCAACTTCCCTCACTACAACCTAGGGGACTTAGTTTGATCAGAAAGCCAACCTAAGGATCCCTTTTGATCAAATCAAAAGGAAGAACCCGAAGAAGAGGTAATTATTTCACCACCCTTTTCCAAGTTCCTTTCTTCTTCTACTTCTTCTTCCTTTATTGTTACCATTATAAAATAATAACTCCAGTATCATATATATACTGTGATGTTATTATAAAAATGGTACAACCATATTCAGTATTCTATCCACCCTTTGAATAACATGTCACCATACGTGCGTACGTACGGCTTACCATCTCCACGTCGTGGTGTAATTGTTATTCAATATATTATTATTTGGATGGGTATAATAATGATATGTAACTCATGTATATAATAAATATAACATGTTAATGATTCGGTATATATGATATACCATCCATTTATATATTATTTTAATATCAAAAGAATGATATTGTCACTCGTGCGTACGTACGGACTACCGTCTCCACGAACGCGATGAGATTCATTCTCCATTGTATCCATTCAAGTATAATTATAATTTGATGATTTAAAAAATTATTTTTAAGGACTTGATATAATTCTGGATATGAATAATATACAACCTATCCTTTACAAACATGTCTTACGTAACAAAACATATAAAAGAAAACAAGTAAGTTAACACACGAAACAACGATAATACTAAGATATTATTATCAAATTAGTATTAACAGATCATATTAATGTATATGATTCTTTTATAATTTAATAACAATTATTTCACCATTATACAGGAGGTTAACCTACCCCAACCAAGGAAAAGTACAAAGTAAGGGTCATTTCACAATCTCTTCATTATCCGAGATTGTTTATACGTAATAATCTACTGGGATCTCTTTATCATCAACATCCATGTTTCTTAAAAATGTATTTCAAAACATTTTTACTATTTACAAGAATATGGGTTAAAGTCATTTATACCCTTGTTTGACTTTTTATAAGAGGTCTATAAAGGAATCGTTCCGTCGTTTTCCAAACAAGGTGCTTTTTAACCTTTTCGACAAAATTAAGGTAAGAATGATTTTATTAACTTATACGGCGGGTACGACTATTTACCGCCGTTATAAAATTTTCAAAGCTTCCCTTACAAGCTTACAAGGGTATTTTCAAAGTAAATGTTTTATTTTATAATTATGTGACTTTTAAATTATTTCAAAATGAATATTTTAATAATTTCGGAAGGGTACTCTTTATCAAAATCAGAATTTTAAATGTTTTAAAGATTTATCTCTCTAAATCATTTTAATTAATGTCCATGTCTTCAAAATGGTTTTTAAGGATTTATTTATATGGACATGAATGTTTTTAAAATGTTAATTCCTTTCAAAAGTTTCAAAGTGGTATGGGACACTTTAATTTAAAATTCTCTTTTTAATTACTTCCTTTATAAATGTGTGACTTTTAAATGATTTCAAAAAAAGAGATATTTATTTCAAATAGTTTTGATTTCATCTATGTCAACATCCTTTTATGGATTTTACGCTTATTTGAAGTTGGTTTATTATGATACAAAACTTCTATATTTTATTGAAGTTTTTGTGATATGTTTGACTGTGGATGTGCTATTTTTATACCATTCATAGTTTATGGTGAAAGTATTGACATTTCGTATGCTAGTTTTAATACGAATGTTTATGTTTTGTTTAAACCTTTTTATATGGGAATGCATTGGACTTAATATGTGACGGGTGGAGCCCGCTATAGCTCCTCGATGCATCGGTAGGTCTCATGAGACAAACTAGTGTCTTGGCACAAGGCCTTGGCAAAATCTTATTTGTAGTCTTGGCACAAGGCCTTGGCTATGTGGTTATGATAGTCTGGAATTATGCATTACAACATTATGAAAGTGGTTATTGATATTGCATGTGATTATTTGATTAGTAGAATATCTATGTGAACAAGTAAATGGCATTATTTCATTTTACTTTTGCCATACTATGTTGAAGTTCAAGTTTAAAAGGCTTTTGTTTTAGTAATGCATTGCCTTAAATGATTAAGCTTATTTTGAATGTTCTGCTATATTGTTATCCTTACTGGGCATTTGAGCTCACCCCTTTTCTATGTTTTATTTTTCCCAGGATGTGAAGAAGTAAGTTATGAATGACCTGCAGGGATATTATGTGAGGATATGAGTGCGGATTATGGAGACAATATGTTGTTGTAGTATTTTTTCATTTTATGATATAATGTGAAACTTGTGAATATATCTAGTGTTTCCAAGGCTACTAAACCAAACGGTCTTTTGATATTTAATCTTTCTTGTGATCATGCCAATGTAATGTAATAATGCACCGACTCTGGGTAACTAGGGTCGGGGCGTTACAGTAAGAGGATAAATTAAATTTTACATTTGTTTTTTTATTATATTTCATCTTCTTAAGGCGTGTGTTACTACCTATGGATGATGTTCTGTTGGTTATAAATTGTCCTTCATTTAAATGTAATTATATAAAATATATATATATATCATTATGGAATTAAGTTATACACAAAAATAAGAGAATTATATAATTTATTTTCTATATATTAAAAAAATTATTATCATTTGATAATTATAGACTTGTTCCTCATGGATAATAAATTTAATAGAGTGTTGTAGTGTAGTCTACAATAGATTCATAAAGTGAATTTAAGAACCCAACAAAATGAAAGATTGATGTGCATTAATTTCTGGAGGAATTATATTTCAACTTTGAATAACCCATCCTAGAGTTTATTGATATATTGGATACTTTATATAGTGTTTCATTACACTTGGATAAATGCTATAGTTTCCCTAAGATTATTTGTTTATTAATTTTATTTAATTTCTATTGATCTAAAGTTTCATAAAAAAATATATTTATCTTTTGTTCTTAGGATTCATTTACCAACATTATATATGAGTTATTTTACACGTTACAAAGGTGTTATGTCAAATGAATCATGAAAATCATACAATTAAATGTCCAATAAGTGAGTGAAACTATTACTAAATACGAGCCATTGAACAGGACTTAAGTTACATATATAGAAAAATAAATGTGGATGCAAGTCTACATAAGTTTCATTGGACAGTTTTATATGACTAATTAAATTTTAATTTGTGATTATAGGTCTCAATTGGTTTCATTTATACAATAATCTATTAATCCAATGTGTTGTTTGTTATTTATTTTCTATTTCATATATGTTATTCTAGAGATAGGGAAATTGGAAGTACCTGTGGGATGTCATAAAAAGTATCCAAATATATTGTTATAAAGAAGAAAAATGAGGGATGAATCTTCAATTTATCTTGAAAATTTTGTTTAAAAAATTGAGATAAAATATTTGAGTTATGGGGTAACTAATATTAAATTTCATGAAGAAATGAGAAAATAAAGATGAAAAATATCCAGGGAATTTAAATGTATGAAAAAATCTCACTACTAGTAATTTTTATTTAAAATTAATATGAAATATATTGATATTGGAGATATTTGATGATTTCATAAATGTCAAAATAATTTTAAAAACCACTATACTTTTAATAGATTAATGAAGATAAAGTTTAATATCTTCATAATTATAAAAATGTGTTTTCATGAATATTACACATGATAATGCAACGAATCGGTAGTAATACACTAGTTCATAGATTCATAAGATCCATTTTATTTTACTCCAGGAAGATGAGTTTAATGATTTTTCTTATTAGATATATGATTAAAATCTAATAATCACTAAATATTATAATTATTTAACTCTATGTATTTTAATTATGAAGCTATATATTTTATATAAAATGGAATGTAAATTTTTTGGTGTCTTTTAAGGAAGGAGAGTTGATATATTATGAGTATTTTCATTATATCCAGTATTATGAATATGGTTTTATGAAATATAAAGAGAATATAAAATATTTATTTTATTAGTTTACTTTCATAAGGATGAAATTAAATTCTTCTTACATAATTACATATGTATACTTCAAATAAAATATATGTTAATACAACCATATTTGAGTTGTATAAAACTGAGGAAGAAGAAATAATGAAACTCAACAGCCAAAGTTTCTTTGTGGGAAACATTTTGTTAGTTGGATGATAAAATATATGTCATGAAGAAAAATAATGATAATAACAATTATATGAAAATATTGAAAACATTTAGCATGTTGTAGAAAATATAGAGAAGCTTTTGAAAACTATTCTAACAGAAAAAGTGTCCACATAAGGAAGAATCAAATACTATAAGAGTATTGGAATGTATTAAATTTTTCAACAAAATGTGATGGAAAAGTGAAGGACCCAACCCAGTTATTGAATACCTAATCAAATTAATTTATGTTGATATATAAAAATAAGTGATTTTGTAAATTAATGTTTATATTCATGGAAAAATCAATGTCATACTCAATCCCTTTATTAAACTTTCTTGGAAATGTTTTATAGACTATATTATTAAATTTTTAAAACCATAGTAACATATTTTTTCCTATGTATTCATAGGATTTATATTTGATATAGCTATCAATAAATAATAATGAATAAATGTTACCGAAGAAGATATCTAATGTTAATATGAAAGAATAAATTATTGTAATTATTATTGGAGTATATGATACCATGTTCTGTGAAAAAACATCATATTTTCATGTATAGATTATTCCCAATATAGTTATAATATGGATTTTTATGAGAATGAATCTTATGTTTTTAGAGTTGATGATTAATAAATAAATGAATATGATATCAGATAATAAGGGAAACAACTATAGTATGGTTTACTTGAAATGAGTTTACATGTTGTGATGAGTAGGTATCAAACCCAAATGGTATGATTATTAGAGAAAAATAAAAGGATTTTTTGGTATGTGTCTTTAAACCATTTTATTAATCATTAAAAACAATCATGTGAATCTGAATAATTAATATAATTATGTTTATTTGTGTATGATGTACCACAAATATCTCCCAATTTTGGGATATAAATCATCTTAGAATAGTGTTGACTACATAATAAATTTTCATCTCTGCCCACAAAGAATAAAATTTGATTATTTAATATATCAGCACATAAGGAATATTTTGAATTATATAATAATAGAATGAGGTTGTGGTAAATTGTGTTTTAATAAGATTAAATTTATGGTGAAGTGTGAATGAAAGGATAAAATTTATACCATAATGTTAATGGTCAAACATGGAGATTTATGATATTAAATTATGTGGAGATTATGAAGGATTGGATATTTAATACGTTAGTATAATTTTTCATGATGATTAAACCACCATGTGTCCGGTTATATAAAGATATATTTTATATTTTTGATCATGTAAATATCTATGTTCTAATTTCACGAATTCATGTTTTATAGTAGTAGATGATTAATCACCATGACATTTTTAAGCACATCATGATAATGTCATGTAAGGAATAATTAATAATTATGAAACATCTAATATTTTATGTATTTTATTTCATCCAAATTAAATTCTGTGGATATAAATTTTTAATAAGTTTATAGATAATTTTTTTCTCCTAAATATTTTCAAATTATATATTATAATTAAGGTAATAATGAATCTTATCTTGGATGATTATATATATCTTCCATATAAATAGATGAAGGAGTTCAACGATTTGTGTGGGGAGAGAGAGATGAATTTGAAAATTATCTATAAAGGAAATTCATATATCTATGATTCGAAATAATTGGATGTGTTTGAAGAGTCAACAAGTTAATGAAGGAGGAGAATATTTTTATTATAATAATGGTTTACATATAATTATTAGTTTATAAAGCATAAAAGATTATCATTTAGGAGTATTGGGTTTTCTATATGTTTTGTGATTAGGGTGTTATATATCATTTTTTCAGTTTTAACGGTCATGATTGACCACTGTGATTTTTTAATAGCCACCCAATATGGATGGATGCTTTTTTACACTGGAACATCGTTGAGTGCGAAGACCTTAGATTTAAGCTTTGATTAGTGTATCAGTTAATGATACTTAAGTATATATTTTTTTTATCAACATTAAATTTTAGATGCGAGATAGAATAGTTATATTATCATAATTAAGGATAAATATAGCTGGGAATGGTATTTGGAAATTCACATACCATAATTTATCCCCCATAATAAGGTATATTCATTTAGTGAGACCAAAATTACTACTTTTATATTTTGATATTACCCAATTATATAACATTACCCCATCTATAAGTCACATTTGATGTAATTTTCATGTTACTTCTTCCTAGAATACATATTTATCATTGAATATAAATACTATTTATATTCTTATATACATTACGAATATATAAGAATCCCATTAATAAATACCACAAAAAATTTGTTGAGGTAATCTCTAGTGACTCTAATAACCAAGCCGATGGGGATTTTAAGAGAAGGTAGGAGCATAATCTACACAGTATGAAATCATTTTTTCCATATATTGTACGAAATAATGTCATTGGAATATCAACCATTTTTTCGAATAATTGATGATGTCCTGGTAAAATATCCACATTTAGAAAATTCAAAGAACTATATAAATGACTAGTAAATTCAAAAATCCATGAAATATAGTAATGTTTATATATTATGATAATATTAAAATCTTTATTATTAATACAAAGATGCATCATTCCATTCATATTCCTAGAAAATATGATTAGGGAATCTAATGGGGATCTACATGGTCATATGAAACTAATGGTTATAATATCTTGTTGTTTCATCATTATTTATTTTGACCACAATGGGGCCAACGTACCATTTCATGTGAATATAGATATGGGTATTAGTTCAATTGAGAACTCAATTCCTCAATTAGAATATATTCATTCCAATTATCTAGGGAATAAATCAATAGATCCCATAATATGTTAATTTATTCTGGGATGATCATATTCCTCACTCAATCATTTTAGCGAGATATCCTTCATCATGTTGGAATGATATAAATTCAAGAAAATTATTTTCCAAAAGGGATTGATATTTCTCCATTAACATTTAAAGAACCAGGGGTTGTTTTGTAATAATGAATGATATTTCCATCCTAGGGATATATATATTGAATATATGTAGATATAATTAATACATTCAGTAGATAGTATCAACTTATTCCATAGAGAGTGTAAAAATATACTTTTGAAAATTATTCTTATAACTATTAATTAGTGATGAATTAGATAAATGAGCTAAAATATTTACACCACATTGTATATTTATTGATATCTCAACCTATATTACATTAGGTAGTGTTTGAATACATCCATAGAACATCCCTGAAAAAAATAAAAAAACGGAATCAAATATAATATCATCTGTTCAAGAAAAAATAAAAATTGTACCTACCAAAATTTAATTTCCATGATTCATCCTTATAGTAAATACAATTTACTCTTTTCATATCTCCCATTAGTTTGAATATTTTTTTTTAAATTTTCTACAATTAACATTGGTTTAGTGTATTGCTTTATATAATGTACACATTCTATATACTTTAATCATTGGTCATGAATAGATGATAGGGTGAATAATTTTTTGTATTTACCATATTAATGGTCTTTCTTATGTCCCTTTGGTATTCATGTGGTTTATTCCCTTATTTTATACACTTTAATAATTTTTCATATTTGATTAATATATTTCACAGGATTCTTCTCCTTGCATTTTTACATCATGGTAATTGAATCTTGTTTCATATCTATGAATTAAATATTAAACTACCATAGCAAATATTTTTCTCTTTTCATCTCCATCGCAATACTGCTGTTGTGATTTACTATTTACTATTTCCACTATTAAAAAAATTCTTAATAGATATAATGATTATAAATTGTTAAATATTTTTAATGATCTTTTTTATCACCACTAATGATTGTGTTAACATTATATTTAGAGTCAATGATAAATAAAAAGGTGTACATTTCAAGACTTGTTAAATTTTAATTTTAATACACAATATACTCTCCTCTATTTCATTCAATTGAACAAAAAACCTCTCTATATTATACTGTGATTGTGTTGAAAAAATCCCATAAAATCTATTTTCATGAATTGTTACATTTCTAATTAGTTTATATAATCTTTTATCCTGGTATTCATTATTATGTCCCACCATTTTCAAACATCACCCATTAAGAGATAATCAGCAATGTTCATTTTATATTATATAAATACTTAGATAAATAAACAAATATTTTTTATGGAAATTATTAATTTCTCAATGATTTAAGGACCATAAGATCCGTTAATATATGGAGATACATTTTTAATAAATGAAATACATATATTAATCTCTTCATTAATGAATTTTGGAAGTCTATATGATTATTATTAAAAATTATAAATTTAATCAATTGAGATATTCTAATATTATGGTATCAACTTCCAAACTCACCATAATATTCATATCATTTGGGAAATCCATATATTTACCCTCAAATTGTCTATAAAAATATTGATCTTATTTGGTACAGTTTTTTAAAAAAAGGGAATGTTATGAATTATAGTATTATACATATATGAATATAAAAAGTAAATTATAATCATAGAAAAAATAAAGCAATAATCGATAGTGTATCATACGTTTTGACTTATAATGTTTAATTTAGACAATATGTGTGGAATTTACTATAATATTTAGTAACCTAATACCCAAAATAACTAATCGTTTCTTAGATACTAAGTGTATTGTATCACATCACATAAAAATAACATTACACCATATTTTTTTAAAATCTATATACACAAAACATAAAATATAGTGGTATTATTTCTTTGGGGGATATGACATATAAAATTTTATATAATGTGTATAAATTTTTAATACATATTCATATTATTCTTTTGGATCTATTTTTACTCCTTATCACTTCATGTGATACCATGGATACACAAATCAGTGAAACAGTGAGCTGAAAATCCCTACAAGGGAATAATTATATTGACCATGAGAATTATATATCTTAAGTTACAATAATAATATTCATGGAATCATAAAATATGAAGATAATAAATCATAACATGGAATCATGGGATAAGTAATATTATGGACCAGAAACATTTTAAACATTAGATTCATAATAATGCTGGCTAAATATAAGAAAATGCATCATAAAAATATGCCGATTCTTGCTACTAAGACAACATTTCATAATTTAATTGGATCATTTACTATGTACTATAAATAGTATATCATTATATTTTATAATGAACCAATTGATTATGGGGATATATAATTCCAATTCCACCAACGATATTATAATATTTCATGAATTTGAATGATGTATAGGGAAAAATTATATTCCATGGATAACCATGACATGCCAAATTATATTTAAAATAATTACCCAATAAATTTATAAATCATACTGCATCATAGTATTATGTAATTTAACAACAAAATAATGGATTGAGTTATATAATTTATTTATAAATGAATAAATTATCATAGATCATGAATATTTTACAGAATGAGAAAGAATAATTATAAGAAAAATTGAGGAAGAATTTATAGAAAATAATACCATCATTATAATTGAAATATATTGGTAAAAAAATATTGTAATGGAAATAATGGCATAAAAATATCCCAAACAATAATATTACATTTATACTTTTGGTTTTAAAAAATCACAAATGAAAACTATCAGGAGTGGTTGATAAACAGAATATTAAATAGGTTTGATGTGTTTCTAGTATATAAATTGAAATGGTTTGACATGAAAGTAAAATTATATAATTAAATGTTGAAAAAATTCACATAACATGATCAAATTACTAAAAAGGAAATTAATATTTATAGGAGGTGTTGTAGAGAGAATATATGGAGTAACTCAGTTACATTAAAATAATTTTATTGTTGAAAACCATCAAACATGGCGGGGGGGGGGGGGGGGGGGGGGTTAATGTGGTGTAACCCAAGGGAGCCACCAAAGACAATGGGGTTAAAATAATTATGAAGTGATATAATGATATGTAATATAATGAGGATCTCTATAGGGATTGCATTGTTTCCATTCTTTTCTGTGAAAAAATTACCCTCCATCTAAGTGTGGGATATCTCGATGTCACAGCTAATGAAGAATACGTACATATGGAAATAATACATGTAAGACCGATGAACAAGAGAAAAATGGTGCTGAAATATTACGTTATTTAATATAAATAGTTAGTATAAACTAAAAGAAAAAGGTTTAGTGGGAGAGAGAGTATCATGTGTCCCCTTTCATCAAGCCCTAACTCATTCAAACTCTCCTCCAACACATTAAATAGTTAAATTACATAAGTTAACATTATATGAAAATTATTTATAATATTTATTGAATGTCTTATAACTTTTTTTAATATACATTATTCATTTACATGATAAAATAGGATGTGTCGATCATTTGGGTTTATTTAGTAAAAAACTACAAAAGAAATTCAATTTAATCATAATAGTAAACAGTGTTGTCAGCAGCCTCCACAATATAAAGACCTGAAATGATGGGGAGTTTTTATTAATATATTTTAAAATATATTTCATAGTCCAATAAATATGTGTTCATAGGTATACTACTTTTGGGTCTTGTAAATGGCCAGAATTGATTATTTTTAGTATTTTTATTATCACTTATATTATCATTCCAATACGATGATCACTTTTTCATTTAAAAATAAATATCATACATATATATATTATTTAATTTGTAGAAAAATTTCTGAAATATGTTAATTAAAATTTAAATTTTCACTTAGATAGTATGAACCTACCATAATGTTAGTAATGTTATTATTTAAAATTAAAAAGATAAATTTAAAGTAATAAATAATTTTATGTCATAAATATTTATAAATATAATTATGTTAAATATTTAATGAAATTATAATTATTATATTGATTTATATGGGGCAATATAATTTTGAAAATCATTATATATAGATGATATTTTTCTAGATTCTATCTCGGAAGAATATTTCAAAACACCGGTCAAAGATTTGAAGGATGGTCTTTCAGTTAGAATATGTTTTCCAAAATGTGTTAAAGAGTTTTTAAGTAGATAATTATGTATAATTTATAAAATGGTAATTTTTATGGAATTTAAGTAAAATAGGTGTACGATAATATTTTTTGAATGAAATATTGATTAATTCACTATTTTCTCTCAAGAGGTTCAATAACATATACTTTTATATATGTGTATATTATTTAATTATAGAGAAGATAAAAAATTGTTTCTATGATAATCCATACAAAAAAGATCATGTTTCTGTCAATATATTTAATTTATTATCAAATACTGTGTTTTATGTCATTTCAATATCTTCCTATTCATTTCACTACCTTTGAAAATTTTGAAATATTCACCAATACTTCATTTTGATGTAATTATTTCAAAAAATTATGTACATATTACAAAAGGAAATTCCAAAATGAAGAAATTATAAAATTTAATTATACTATAATAATTTTAGTTTTATTAAATAATGAATAGCATTTTTACTCCTGATATAAAATCTTATAATAATTATGTTTCATTTATTATGGAATTATTTTATGGAATTTTCAAAAATATATTAACAAATTTTTTATTGAAAAAAAATAATTTTATATTGACATCAATTGTGAACTTAATATAAGATTTAATATTACAATGTTTTAGATATTATAAAATAAATATATTATTATTATAATAAAAATATATCTAATGACTAGATAATATTTTCTATTTATATAAATATTTATTTTTTAAATAGTTATTCATTAAATCAATTATCATCAAATAGCACGATAATTGTTTTCATAAAATATAAATCATATTTAAATTTTTTTATATAATGATAAGGAATGTTAAAAAACTATCATGAATTAAAATTATAATTGAATTACTTAGAAAATAGCAGATGAGATTATTGAAGGGAAAAGTATAAATGAATTTTCAAGAATATGAAAAATACATTCAGAATAATAGATGAAATTATAGATTATTTAAAAGGAATAATAATTTGGGTTTCAAAAAATGATGAAATTTTCAATAAATTGGAAAATGGTTGTTTAAAAGTCATTTTAAAAAATGAATAAAAATAATAAATTTTCGATTAAAAGATATTTTGAATATGAAAAAGTGTTATGATATATAAACAGAAATAATTAAATAATAGGTACCATTTGAAAAAATATAAATAATTCTACAAAATTTAAAGGAAATAATTCTAATATTATTATTTTAAATAAATGATTAAAAATAACAGTAATGATTTACGATGAAAATAATCAAATTGAATATAAAATTCATGAGATAAAAATATTCCAAACACACACATATACATATTTATATAAAGAGAATTGAGATAACATCGAAATATACTAGAAATATACTATAAAAATAGCGATCAAGAGGAGTGTTCTACTATCATTAAATCACGAGTTTCAATATAATTATCTATGAACATGTATTATTATAATTCTTTTATTAATATTCTATTCCAAAAACATTTTTTATTAATTTTTTCTTTTATATTAATTTTTAATATTTATATACAACTAATATTATTTACTTTCCACCTTTTTTTATTTTTCTTTTATTTGATATGAAATTATTATTATTATTATTATTATTATTATTAATGAAGGTAAAAATATGAAGATGAAAAACGGTGTATTTAAGAACCTTGTTTGATATATGAAATGCCTGAATATTGGCCATTAATATCTATTCAATAGACACCCTACCTTATATGGATTTTGTTATCACTATGATTTATTTTCAACAATGTGTTTTAATTTTTTAATATAATATTTTACTATAAATATAACCTAAAAATATATTTTTATTCCATTAATAACAAATATTAGGTCTTATTGAAACAAAATTTTTATGATGATGATTATTAATTATCATCATGAATATATGTAGTCAAACTAAACCAGACAAGATCATGCAATGTGAATAAAAAAGTCATTATTTCATTATAAAGTAATCATTACTAAAGCATAACAGAATTAATGTTTTTATGTAAATAATCATGTCTGTGAAGGATGAGTAACATGTGATAATGTAAATGTATTATGGAAATGATTTTACAAACATAGAATAATAAGAGCATAATGTAAATATCATATGTTGTTTGCTACCATTGGGAAATTCATTAGGAGTAGAGGATATAGAGCACGAAGAAGGGAAATAATGATGGAATTTCGGAAAACTGCGAGTAAAAATTAAATTTTATTTTTCCCTGAAATTGATGGATAAGAAGTTTTTTTATATAATATTGATGTTATTTTTGAAATACCCATTGATTAATTGTTCCAAAAAGTAATTTTAATGGATAGAGACTAATAAATGGAAGAAATGGAATGTTGTTCATTATTTATGCAAATATTGTGCTATATATTCATTTTTAAAAGTATATGCATAATTTATACCATATATGGTATCTTATCATGTTTCCTATATATAAATTTATTTCACGAGTCACCAGGATATCATTGTTTTGCCAAATTTGTAGTACCATGATAATTTGCTTCAATATAATGATTCAAAATATAAAATAATTTTTACATAAATAGAAAATTTTCTTGGGAAATTTTTATTTCTGAATAGAAATATATATTTTATTAAAAAATTTACAATTGAAATTATTTCATTGATAATTAATCAATACATATTTAATCATTATAAATCCTTAGCTATTATTTATATGAAAACAATTTTTTTACACATAGATACAAATCACTGAGTAATATTTTAAATTTAATGAACATAAAAGTATATATAATTTAATACATTTTAGAAAATAAATTGTATAACTAACAATTATATATCTATAACAATCGAATAACTAATTAAATAAACACATAAAAAATATTTATAAGTCATATGTGTGAGATACAATTTCAGGAAATATATATGTTAACAAAGTAAATTGATACACAGAGTAGTGCTGACAAGAGTTAGATGGTGTTTCTGATCCCCATGGGTTGGTAACTAGATCCCAAAATAAAAAAATAAAAAAATGGAATCATTTTCCCCAAGGCATAAGAAGATAAATGGTATATGTTCATATGACAAACAATACCCAAATAGAATGTTCAATAATGGAATTATTAGAACAATACTAAAAATTTTATTCCATCAAATACACAACATGTATAAATAAAAAATTCAGAATACACATGTAATAGGAGGTTAACATCTCCACCAATTACCTCTATCACTCATAGTCCAATGAATTAAGTACACATAAAACTTCTAAGTGATGAATTCTTTTTTCTGGATCTGGAATATGATAATCAAAATATTTACAATGGAAAAGGTAGTGTATGAGCTAATAATCCTAGTAGGTTTTGACCATATATTCCATAATCAATTCCATAATAATAAATCATGATTTTAAATGAATGATATGAAAAACCTATAAACATATCTTATATTAAAATTATATATATATTTCTAAAAAATCAGCGAGCATGAATAAAATAATTATATAACAAAATAAATGTATAATTAAATCAATAACACAACAAACTATGACCATATTACCCAAGGTTAATTATATTTTGGATATAGTATCCTCATAGTACTCATCAATGATCCATACTCAATGTGTGTGGGAACATTCCCCAAATGTTGAGGGTAACCAGACTAATCATTCAACACCCCATTAGGGGACCAATAATGAAAAATCATGCCAAACATTGTTTAGATAGTGTTGTCTTCATCAATCCATTAATATGGACTCATAATCCTCACTTGATTTCACCTGATAACTATATAAGGCCAGGTGTCCATCAATCAATAAATGAGAGGAATATATTATATTTTAATTCAATTCACCATTCATAATTCAATTTTCTAAATTCCATTTTCAACATACATTTCTTCAATTCAAAACCAAACCATGGATTTTTATAAAAGTCAACCATTTTCAAAAAATATTTCATTTTAATCAAAATTATTAAAAAATAAAATAAATTTTTTTTTCTAAATTAAACATTCATGTAATGCCATATATTTTCCAAAAACCCACCAAACAGTTAAATTCTATTTAAACAGATTTTTTTTTATCATTTTACATTATATTTGAAAATAAATCATGAAATAATCTAAAATATATGTATATAAATTGAATAAGAAACCCATTCTAATAAATCAATAAATTCAGTGTTTCTATTGTATGGTAAATTATCGTAGAACCACCTACCTCACAGAACATGATCAAATCTGCACATGCGATAAGAAACACCATTAATGAATGAAGGAAATGAGATTTATGAGTAAACCCTAGAATAAATACTCATTAATAGTATTAAATCAATCAAAAACAAGTTGAAATATCACTCTCTAAGATGGAACATAGTGTATATCTAGAGAAACCAAATGAGATGATATTTACATAACTAAAAGTGATAAAAACAATAAATAGATCTTCAATCCAAATGGATATGGGGATGGAAAATTCAATTTCACATATTTATATCCTCTATAGACAATGGAAGAAAATTAGGGATAAAACGTGGTGTTTTGGGTCAAAACTGAGGTGCCTTGAATTTTTAAAATCTGTTTATGGGGAATTAAATACTGTATGGAAATTTTAGTTATCAGGCCACATGGTTAGAATTAATACTGTGTTCTAACAATGCACCCTTAATAAAAAATATGGAAGGGGTGCACAATTGGGTCATATTTTTAATCCAATGGTGTGTCAACTATAAAATCCTACACTTTCTAAGTGTTAGATATTTGGTGGGGGGTGTTCATGTAGTTTGGACTAACTATTCACCCTCTTCTAGTGAATCCACATAGGGTGCATGGTTTTCCTGGCCAAAATATAAAATTTTCCCTTATAGTGCACCAACTGTTCATAGCCCCCAAAACCTAAAAGTTTCAAAAACGTCATTATAATAATCAGAGAGAATCCCTAAAAATGGATGATAAAAAAGTGTGAATGATTACATGATAAATGGTTACTTGATTTTACAACCCCGATTCATTAAAATAATTTCAATCCTTATAATGTCTTTCAAGAAGATTCCATATCGAGGATATGTAGTCACTACTCTATAATATGTTCCTCAAACTCCCATGTCACAGTTGAAATAGAACCATGATATTATAATATACATACTAAATATAAATATATCACATCAAGAACCTTTATCTTATAATCAACAATCATGACATTTTTCTCAATCATGTATAAGTACATTTCTATACCAAGGTCTTCCTAGATGGGGATATGAGAAGTGTTAGAATGATACTACTTGAGAATTGATATAAGAAACCCATTTTGGATCAACATAAACTACTGTGATAAGGATAACCAAAATGAAAACATTACCACCCTATCACCAATCTCATAAGTGACCACAAACCTAATAACTTTTTTTTCAATATTTACGGATAAATTGGTGACATAACCAAGGTAAACTTATCAAAAAATTTAGACACCAATAGATAATTCCAATGGTCATCGACAACGATCAGTGTTGGACATATACTTGTTATGTTCCATTATATGTTGAATCAATTTAGTCTTCCTCAATAAGTATTGGACCAAAATTATTCCAACCATAGATGTGTCATAATAATCTATCCAACAGTGAGAAGTTCTACAATTTGTTCCATGCATGACCTCAAAATGATTTATTTCAGTTTTTAAATGGTATATATTGAGGATGGTAAACTCAACCAATCCAAAATATTCATCCCGACTTCCACTAAATTGAATAACACAAGAAAATATTATATCCTCAATGATATTTATATCTCATTCTATATGTCCACCCATAAAAAATGATATTTCTACTCAATTATACATGGGATCCTAGTGCCTCCTAGAGGTCATTCTAAAAACAAGATGTAAAATAGGGATCAATTTCATATTATCATTCATATGGAACTTTATACATTGGGATAATATATTTGAAAAAAAATACAGACAAAATACTCATTTTTATTTGTATCTCAAACTAGTATAATGTATGTTGATTTAGTAAGTTGATCTATCATGACAAATACTTCATTCATCCTTTATGGTGCATGCAATAACTCGACCAAAAAATCACTAAAAGTGTCATCAAATATCAAGAAAAGTATATGAAGTGGACAAAACATTCATTAAGATCTGATTTTCTCATCTTCGACCTACTGACAATTTTAATAATGAGAAACAATGTCAGTGATGTTTCATATCATACCTAGACAAAATAATCAAAATTGAATATTATATAACATCTTTTTTGCAGCTAAGTGCACCACCCATAAGAAACTATGAAAATAAACTACCACATTTATTTTAATTGGTATAGGAAAAACATAATAGTTTTAGAAACATATTATGCCCTTATGTGGGAATAACCAGCCACCAATGGTCTCCCCACCATAATGATTTTCTCTAATAAAAAATAATATAGCATCTGCTTGATTTTATAAAATATTCATCTCGATATGAGAGGATTTCAACTGAACTCTTATTCAAAAAATCTCATTCAAATATTCAATGACTCCCAAATGAATCTTATAAAAGTGGTCCATCATGTTCCACTATTCTGATTATTCATTCATAGTCTGGGTGTTATGTTTCCTTCTTGTATAACCAACAATGAAATTCTCCATACTAGGGGTGTATTATATATTGGTGTAAAAATACTAAAGGTACTCTTCCTAATGATAGTTTCTAATATTCAAATACTTTTTCCCATATTATATAACTCAATCGTTATGGTCATAATGACTGGTAATCCATTATCCACAAAGTTAATGCTACCAATTATTAAGATCATGCATCATCGAGGAAATTTGTAGATCATGGGATGGATAATTATTTGCCTATGTCATAAGATTTATTGAACAATGCACCACCATGTGATCACATCGAAAAAAATATTGCCCACATTCAAACATGACTCACCAAGATGACCACATATCCTTGTCCATCCTCTAAATGATTCAATAGTGTTGTAGAAGTCATAGGATGTTTCACGTCATGAAAATATCTCTATCATTTCACATCCTAGAATAATTGTACATCCTTATTGTTGTGAACTGTGTTGCATTTGTTGTCAATAAGGTGTTATGGATTGAATGGATGACAAGGAATGTCAATATGTGAATGACAGAGGATATGATGGTGATGGTGATGTTGTTAATAAGATGTCAAAAGGATTGAATGAATGATGAAGTGATGGTGGTAATTGGAGAATGACCATGGTACTGAGAAGCATGTCACATAGGAGAGTCACTATGTGGCATAGGAGGTAATGGTTGAAATATTCTCCATATAAAATCAGACGATTATAGAGCTGATCTTAAGTTCAAAGAACTTGTATCAAGAAGATACAATGTCACAACATTGTTAGAAGTCAATGCATTATCTTCACAATTAATGAGGAGAGAAAGGTGATCCATCCACAATCTCTAAGTGGATGAAGTGGTTTGAAGAATACAATGAACTATCTCTTAGTGCATGAGGATTTGAAGATGATCCAACCTCATCTATGTTTGGATCAAAGAAGCACATTGAAGATCAAGTGATTTATGATTAATGGTTGAAGAAGATACTTGAGAGATTCTTGGGTATTCCATCTCATAATAGGAGAAGGAGAAGATATTTTAAGGAAGATAGATGGAATTCCAATGAAGAAGAGAATGTCTTGATGTAGTATTGTTCTTACATGGTAATTTAACCAAGTATACAAGGAGGGAGATGGGCTTATGAAAAAAATGGGGCCAGCCCACAAGCTGTCTACCCAAGCTTCAACCCAAGGCACATGTGAGACTAGGTCACCACGCCCATGAGGAGGCCTAGGCAGAGCCAGCCCGCAGGAGGCGGGGCCATGTTTAAGCCCGAGCCACGAGGTCAAGCCTGCGTAGCGTGGGCGCCAAGGGCGCGCCCAGAGGAGCAGAGTGGGCGCTAGAGCACGCCCGTAGGAGAAATGGTGTGGGGGCGGCAACGGAGGGGGGAGAGGAGATTTCTGAGCTGATGGTGGGAGGCGATGGTTGATAAACCGTGGAAAAACCATAGCGTGTTTCGATGTGGGATGAGTTTTTTGAGACGTGGAGCTGATCTGCACCGTCCACCTGATCAGTGTGTAATCGCGTCCACTCATCTAATCTCGCCGCACCACGATATAATCCCAGCCGTCCATGTTCATTAAATGATGATTGAACGGCGCTGGAGCCATCTCCTACCTCTCGCTGAGCTGAGGACTCCCCACGACACCTCCCACGAACCAGAGCCACCCAAGCGATGGAGAAGGAGCTCCCGGCCGCCTCTGATGATGTGAAGGCCTCCGTTGTATTCGTCTCCCATTCATGAACACATGCATGCATTAAAAGTCGCATTCATGCAGTGAGATAAAGAATATGTGGGAGCCCGAGGAAAACGAAGTTGCTGAGGGTGCACTGCCCATTCAACGAACAAGAAAAGGCTTTACATGTGTTCATAAATGCATGAACATGAAGACCATGCACCATGAAGAAAACCGCGCTGAACAGAGAAGAAAAACAAGATTTTAGGAAAATCTTGAAATCCCAAAATTTTTGGGAAATCAAGATTTATCCACTCGGATGATCCGAGGTATTCTCTGCCTACAAAAGGAGAGCTGATGCCTTGAAGAGGCTGCTGATCGTCTGAGAGAAGAAGTCCCGCGAAGCTCCTAGCCTAGCGAAGTTCGAAGCTTTGTGCACTACTTGCGCGGTAGAGCATCTCGGAGCCACCCGAGGCTTCATGAGTTCCTTTTTCACAATCCTTGTATGAAAGAAGTAAGGAGGAGGCATCCCTGCACGCTCCCTTGAGCGACAGGGAAGAATCCGACCTTGCGCGCCCGCTGCCCGCATTCTTGCAAGGTAGCAAGTGGCCACACCCTCTATGCACGCAAACTCACGTGGAAAGAGGAAGACACTGCACCACCTGTGCGGTAGGTGGAAGCCGCGGCACTTGCACGGTTGTTTCACTGAATCCCCTACGCAGCAGAAGAAGGTGCCACACCATCCACGCGGTAGAATCCACATCTCACACCCTATGCGGTGGTAGACAGGAGTTGGCCGCATCACTTGCGCGCCCTCCATTGAAATGGGTTCGGGTGAAGTGAATCTCATACACATCCGGGTGTGTGTGTGAAAAGAAGAATAAGTGTGGGTGAAGGTTGCATGCATGTGCATTTCCAAGATCCTACGGGTTGTGTGTGCACAAGTGAAGTGTGCACACTTTGAAGAAGACGAAAAGAACAAAGTGTGTGTGCACATGTGAAGAGAAAGATTAACGTTGAAGAAGGAGTGTGTGCACAAGTGAAGTGTGAAAACTTTGAAAAAGAAGAAATAAGAATCATTTGTGTGTGTGCCAAAGGAGAGGAAGACCACAACATCATTGAGTGTATGTGGGCAAAGAAACAAGAAGGCCGAAGCCTTGTGTGTGCACAAGTAAAGGAGGTCATACCTCTTGTGTGTGCTAAAGTGAATGAAGAAGATACATGCATATCCATGCATGTATGAATATGAGAACAAGTGGGTGAACACCTTGAGAAGAGAGAGAGAAGGAGAAATTCACACTAAAGAACAACACACAATTTGGTGTGTGCGAGAAAGAATAATAGAGTGTGACTCTAAGAAGAATGAGTGTGTGTTAAAAGAGTGTACACACTTTAAGGGTTTATCACACCAAGAAGAAAAGGGGAGTTCATACATTCATGCAAGCACATGCACACATAAACAAAGCATAAATCAATGTGTGTGCATTTGAGAAGACCATGAACAATGGTTCTTGAGGAAATTTTAGATTCCATGCAAGTCATGCATGAAGATTGAGAAGCCATGCAATCAATGCATGAAGATTCAGAGATGACATGCACTCAGTGCATGAAGTTTAATTGAAGAGAGACTAAAGCCAGACTGAAGTTAAAGACACCATTCATCTTAGTTTTTCAGTAGTTGAGATGACCAAGAAGATTGAGTGGGCATACTCAGTGCATGAACATATTTTTCAATCAAGATTATTGAAGACAATGGCCGGGTCGTCCTTAGAAGAAGAAGATTAAGCCTGAGCAATGAAGAGGAGTCCTGGTCATCACAAGTGATCAGAAGAAGTGAGCAAGGCCAGCAGACCTTATCCAAGGCTGTTGAAGACTCTTGAAGAGCTTCAATATAAGAAGAGCTACTCGTGTGACTCAAGGAGCCAGGAGAAGACCCCCTGTGAGACTCAGGGTGGAGAAGTCTTTGGTGGAAGCTGAAGCATGCCAGTGGGACTCTGGTAACAAAGTGGGATGCAGTATAGATAACCTCATGAGGGACTCATGAGAGATACAATGTGACTCTATATCGACCATTGTAATTACTAACCGAATTATAGTGGAGAAACCATGTTGGGGCCTTTACCCAACATAGCAAGGACATAGGCCTTTGGAGCCAAACATTGTAAATCCATGTGTCCTATGCCTTTACATTTAATGCATCACTCAAGGAAAGGTTGAGAGATACAAGAAGAGTGGATCGGGGCCTTAACAAGCCATAGAGGTTTAATTGATAAAGAATAAATTAGTAAAAAGTTTTAAAGGTTCACTGATTCACCCCCCTCTCAGTGATCACACTAATCCGGGCACTTCACTTATGAGTGAGGGAATTAGTTTTATAGGTTAACATTTATAATAATTAAATGAACTCTTATAATTCCACTAAAACGAATCGAACTCAAAATTCTAATAAAATTGCTCATTTTATCAAATTTCATAACATCCTTCGACTTTTCAGGGTCAACTATAATACCATGATTCAATAAATCTTGTCCCAAAAACATTACTTCCTGAATCAGGAAATTAAATTTTGAGAGATTCACATAATATCATAGATATATGAATATTTATAGAAAATATCTCAAATGACACACATTATCCTCCTTGGTTCTAGAGAAAATAAAAAATCATCCAAAAACACCACCATGACATAAATGAGGTACTCTTGTGAAATTATATTCATAAAATACATCAAAAATATTGGACCATTAGATATATAATATTATAAAACAATGTACTCATAATGGAAATACCTACCTCAAAATACAGACTTTTGGAAGTCATGTTCAATGATTCCCAATTGGTGGAAATCAATCCAAAGTTAAATCATTGAGAACCACTCATCCCATTTTGTTGGATCAAAAAATTCATCAATATATGGTAATATAAACTTAATCATTACCTTAACATTGATTATTAATTAATAATAAACAGAAACATGAAGTGTCCCATTAGATTTCATTACAAATAGAATACTATTACCCAATGGTGAAACACTCATCTTATAAAGCCTTCCATTGCCAAATAATAATAATAAATAATAAAATCAATCAACTACACTTGTGTGATATGGGTATAATCAATTGAAACAGGTTGACTATAATGTACCAAATCAATAGATAACTCTACTTCACTTGATGGTGGATAAAAATAAAAGGCAGATGGAAACACATTGGGAAACATGAAATAAACCTGAGGGATATCACCACTTAATGAATCTCTCTCCAAGAAAATAAAAAATGATTTTATAATTACTATATCTAAAATATAAGGTATCTATCTTTTCAACCAGCTATCCCATTCTCCCAGAAATACACCACACACACACAATCACACATAGTATATTAGGTATGCCGAATGTAACAGTCAACCAGGGGCATTTTAGAAATCAAGCCATCCAACCTAATAATAATGTTAAGAGTATCATGTTGATAAGTAATTTTTTTGTAAAAATCATTATCTAACAAAGGGAAAACAAAAAAGCGGTAATGAGGACCATTATTTGTCTTCCTTAAGAGGGGAATATTAATATTCATCAAATAAGAAGAAATATCCATAGGATGATTGAGATAATTCATAACATGAGTTGATATGAGTGATTGAGATAAAAAAATATAAAATAAAGTAGTCACTAAAGATGAATATATAGTGACTGTAAATCTCAATTAATTAGACTCACATCAAGATTATATAGAGACTATTTATCTTCTGGATAAATATTTTTTATATAATTATATGTTCAGAAAGCTTTAGTTTATTAATCATCTAACTATATTTCTGCACCTTATGGTTCTTGAATAGCCTATACCACTTCATAGAGAATACAATATGTGGTAGAATGTAAGAATGTTTCTTAACAGTCTGTATGAACCACCGATATTTAATTCCTCTAAGAAATCCCATTTTAAATTCTGAATCATCTCACACTGAATGAAATTCATAGGACCTCAAATTTTCACTATAGGAGGTCCAAATGATGCGTCATGAGACATATCATTCTTCCTCTATCTCTTACAGGAACTAATAGACCCCATGGAGAAAATGATCCTCCCGTCATCCCTAAATTTCTAGTGTGTTCAATATGAAACACCTAAGCACTATCTAATATGCTAGTATTAGGATTATGCTTCTTCATGAAGACATCACATTGGATGTCAAAATAAATACCCATTGAAAATCAATGATTCTTCAGTTTCTCATTAATCACTTTTAAGGCCTCAGACTTAAACATTACATAATCTTGAGTTAAGTCATGAATTCACATTGAAGATCTATTTAGGTTTATAATTTTCAAGAATTTATCCATAACTAGTACATTACATCTCAAATATTACAATGTAGACCGTTATACTCTATCCAATTTTTTCATAACAATAAAACACCTTAAATAAAATAATAAATTTGTTGTTAATATAAATCTTCTTGAATTATTTCATTCCCATATCTTTCTTTATACCTATTGAAAATATTATCAAAAACATGAGAAGTGAATAAAAAAGATATGTATGGGTTATAAAATAGCTAAATAAAACAATAGACCATCAATATATACAAATCAATGAACTCATAATTTTCAATCATAAAAACATTAGTTCTTTAACATACCTCATGAAATCATAAGATTTATGAACAACACATAGTATTTATAAATCATAAAGGTTACTTGTGAAAGAAACAACATATTTACATTGTAGCTTTCATAGCCACACAAGGTATTATGTTTGGAATAACCATTAAGTATATTACCAAAATATCATTGCTGAAACATTAATGTTTACATCCGTCACTTTACCCAATCCATTAGTGATCTCTCTTGGGCTCACCCTCCTTCAGTTTATCATGGAACCACTTGTACATGTAAAAAATTCCCATGAACCATAAAATAATAATAACACAAAAGACAAGCATAAAGAAACAATAACATTTCCAAATTGCAATCACAATTTAAAATTTCAAGATATTTACATAATCAATGCTTTATCAAAACCATTATCAATACCAAAATAAATAAAAAGAGTATTTTGTATTTTTTTCATTTTAAAAACATTACAACTTGTTATGGAACCCAAATATTAAATAATTCTTGCAGCGGCGGAATGGTCATTGTCCTCGTGTCCGTTAAAAAGCTACATTCCTTTTGATGTTTAGTAAATTTATCATATTAAAAGAGTCTTTCTGAATAATATCATACTGAACTAATATAAAACGAGTATAATTATAAACTGTATAATAGAAGTTGGTGTATAAAATCAAAATATGCCTCAATGAAAGGAGATTGAGAAGAAGTCCCTTACATTCAGTCACACATGTCCCATTCATTCTTTATAATCATGAATAATAAACATAGATTAAATTGTACATTCTTGAGAAAATCTTTCATGTTTATTTATCAATTTTTATTAATTATCATCACATTTAATTATTACATAATTATTTGTGTTCATATCGGTCGTCTTGTTGATATTCAATACCTGGGTCCAAAATGAACTTGATATAATTACAAATTGTCCATGTGGCCAAAAGTCCAATATATACATTATAGTCATCATTATTTAAATTTAATATATATAAAATATATTATCTTATTTATAATTTTACATAAAATTTGGAGATAATAAATTAAATGCATCGTTCATGCATACAGTAATCCACACGTACACATGAACACTACTTTGATTTATTTTACATATTTAATGGAATGAAGACTATATGATATATAGCTATATTTTTATTCTAGTATATTATCATATGTTATGTTTGTTACACAAGATCATTAACTCAATCCTTTATACCTTCCATGTATGGTATGAACATGTCAATAACTTTGAGGAAGAGGTAGTCTGCACTTTCTGAAATGAAATTACCACATTTACACATTATGGAAAACATAAAAGTATTATATAAATGAAAAATAAAAATTCATATTTACAATATATATATAATTTGTTTCACATATAAATATATTTCCATCATAATGGCCACCTTGATAGGTGTTAGGGGAATATTGAGTAATCACCGTTTCGTGAGGCAGTAGTTCTCCGTATACAGAAACAGTATGATCGTAACTATTATATGTAAATGTCTATAAGTTTAGTTTGAATACATATCATAACAACATCCCATAATATTGAGGATACTATTGTTGTCAAATAATCAGTGAATAAGAACACCATAGAGAGTAGAGAAGTAAAATAATGGATAGGAATTTTAGAGAAGACCCTAAATCTAAAACATGTAACTTCCTTTGATTTGAAGCAAAAAGCTTTCCTAAATTGCCTTTTGTGAATGATAAGGCTTCTAGGAGGATTCTATTAAAGTTGGAATCTAATATAAGAATAATTTTTATGAGAAAAGGCGCTCTAGAGATGTGATTTATGTGGGTACAAGTGGTGGATTTTTAAATATGGGAGGAGGGACAGTTTAGGTAAGTCGAGAAATATTAATTTATTATAAATTCAATATCAATTAGAAATTACTCTAAATATAGTCAGTTCAAATATATATTTAATATAAGTCTATATAAAAAATCCAATAAGAATTATATGATTTTTCATATTTTTTTAATCATTATCATTTTGAATTACAGCTTTTTTACTTTTATTGTTTAATCAAACGTTTAATAATTAGATAATGAAAATAGTTATCAAAAAATGACTAGTGTCCAATGAATTTGTTATTAAAATTTTTTTAGAGTTATCATAACCATTTGAATAAAAATTTTATTTCATTAGAATTTTATAACATTTAATAAATTTTTTTAAAATATGAATTATGTCAATTTGGAAACAATTCATATCATGATATAATTAAAAATACATACAAATATGATTCCTTTAAAAAAATTATTAATTCAAATATTATATGTTGTATTCATCCATAAAATTCATGGATGACATCCAAATAATCAAATAATATTCATTTTAATATTTATAATATCATTTATTTGAATCCTTTAATAAAAGGAAAACAGTGCATTATCATTGTATCATAATTATATTTATATATTTATTGTCTAAATTTTTTAAATAAAATACCATGATGTTGTAAATATTATTATATTTCTAATGAATATTTATATTCAAGGTGATCATCTATATAACCCCATATAAATATTGTTGTAGAAAAAGATACATGTTTTATTATTTTTCTCTTCACATTAAATTAATTCTTATAAATTTCATTTTCACACCAAAGAGGCTCTATGTGGTCCCAACAACAACCCAATTATAAACATGGTCGGAAAAATGACATCTTATTTGATTAGGAAATATGTTATGGATGTTTTGTGTATTAATAATAATAATTTTACCCTTATTTACCAGATTTGCCCTTTGACCAATGTAAATTAAATAATTACTAAATTTACTATTAATAATTTCTAAAAAAAAGGTACTTACATACAATATTTGGATATTTTTATTCAAAATATAGAATCCATTTTTTGAAATTCTAAACACATAACCAGTATAAATTAATTGAAAATTAATTCCCATAGTCAAATAAAAGTTTGTTTTTATGAAATAAAAACTAACAAAAGATTGAAAACTGTTTATGTCCAATTTCAATTTGAAATTACTTGCAATGAACAAAATTGGGTTAAATGATAAAAACATAATCCCATTACACATTAAAAATACATAAAGGACAATATAACTATATAAATAAATTAGATGAAAATCTGATTTTGAATTAAAATTTAGTATATTTCACTATTCATTAAAATATGAATTTAATCGAAAAGACACAAAACATTTCATCCAATGTAAATATTTATTTTACAATTCTAATGAACATATTTATTGTATCAAATATAACATATTATTGTGTCAAAAAATATATTTAAAAAGGGTTCTTCATCAAAAAACAGTAAACCAAGCTTTTAAATTTTTTTGAGTATTTCATGATTAAAGTTGGATTCATTTTCATTTTGTGCCTCTAATATTAATTGGATATATGTAAAAATATTTAACAAACTTTTAAAATCATAATATAGTTAATTTTTTTCATTCCAGCTAATACAATTGCTATGCATTTAATACCATTTAAGATAATACTATTATTATTTAATTTTTTGGTATAACTCATTATTGTGGGAAACGTATGATTTCAGAAAAACCTATTGTTGTTTGTTTAGTATACTATCAGACAATGATTCCCCTTTAAATTAAAGATAATATTATAGTTATAATCATTAATATATATGAAAATGTATTATTCTATAAATACCTGGGATCCTACATCATTCCATCTTTTAGAAATTGTGGCCTAACAATTCTACTAACATATCAAATAAGTGGGAGTATTTTTCCCTCATATAATTTTAATATTCTCATGTTGTGTCTTCAACTATATGGTTTTTCCAAAATTAATTTTCCTGATGAATTACCTTATTTCACAACACTTTCTCTCAACGGTCAAGAATCTGGACTGGTTGTTCATCATTAGAAATATTCTCTTCCTACTGAACTAACTATAGACTAAAAACATGATATTAATCCGACATATACTCTCTCAACATTGAAACATGAAAAAATAATGTACCTAGGATAAACATGGAGGTAAATCCATTCATTATGAAACCAATACATTTTTCTCTAGGATTTCATCGGGTCTAATGAACCTCAGAAACAGATTTCCCTTCTTACCAAAATGTATCACAATTTTCCATGGAGAAACATTCATAAAAAAATTATAACATGCCTCAAAAGAAAGACCATTCCTCCAGTTATCTAAAAAATATTTCTACCGGCTCCAAGCTATTCTCATGTGCTTTTAAATCAATTGTACTTTTTCTGCCATCTCTTCTACCAATTCTGGTCCCATCACTTTCATTCACCTACATCATCCCAAGAAGCTGGATTTCGACACCTCATTCAATATAATGCTTCAAATGGTTCCATATATAAACTATAATGAAAACCATTATTATAAAAAACTCAATGAAGGAAAGATGTTGGTCCAAACATCAATGGTAATACATTGAACAATCATGTAGCATATCTTTCATGGTCTAAATTTTTTGTTCCGAGTTTCCAATTTTTTGTAGATGAACTATTGTGCTAAAATTTAATTCAATACCTAACAACTTATGAAGTCCCTTCTTAAAGATAGAAGTGAACCTGAGATCATAATCAGATATAATTAGGATGAGACTCCATGTAATCTGATTATCAATTTAAAATAAAATAACGAATGTTTATCTAGAGATAGAGTATCTCCAATAGGAAGAAAAAGTGACGATTTAGTCAATCGATCAACAAGAAATTAGATTTCATTTTCACCTTGTGATGTCTTTGGTATTCTCAATATGAAATCAAAGGACACATTTTCCCATTTCCACTCCAGAATTAGAAAATGATGAAGCATCCCTTTCAGTAACTAACATTCATCTTTATCCTATTGAAAATTCAAACATGTCATGGTAATGTCAGCAATATTGTAAAGACCAAGAAATTCCCTATATATTTTTTAATATTATATGGAAATATTTGAGTTTTTAGTTTTTGACGGTGCTTGATTCTGAGGCCTGGAGTTCCCAGAATGTTTTTATGATGTTTCTTAAGTACTTTCAATAAGTGTGTGAGTGGGTTTTTGAAAATTTTGAACTGGTACTCAGAATTGAAATCTGAGGGCACCGTTGATCTCATAGCACTGGTAGTTTCTTAAGGAGACCTTCACCTTGGCTGCAGTTGGTTGTGGGTGGAATATAGTTTTTTCTACCAAGCGAGGGGAAAAAAGGGGAAATATAATTAAAGTAACCTTATTTTTATTCAAATTTTGAATACTTTTAAATTCTCAGTGGGGACCACTTGATCTCTTCAACCTCTTTTTTTCAATTGTTCCAAACCCCCAACATTTAATGAATTCATTAAATGAAGTCATTAAACCTATCAATTAAGGGGGAGGTTCTTTATCACCTTGATTGGGCTCTTTGTTTTTGCTGGGCAAGATGCTTGGTGGAGGATCTTGCTGGAGGAAACCCCCCTTAGAGGAAGAACTCTTCTCCTTCAATGAACATTTCTCCAACAAAGAACTCCGTCGAAGGATCTCCAACGAGGACTGTCTTCAATGATGACAAACCGATATCTGTCTTTCCCTCTCCTCACCAACGTCAACAAATCTTCGAGGTAGGAATTGTGGTTTTTGTATACCCCTTACCCATTCATGTAGTTCTTATGGATTTAAGAAAAACTCTGCCGCTTTCTACCATTCAAACACGGAGGGTGCATGCCAAACGAACACGACCCAATCTCTCCTCAAACATTGTGGATTTTTGTGTTCTTTGGAACTTGTTTTCGAGTTGAGGAAATTCTGACTGTGGTGGTCTTGAATCTATGGTGACATCCCGAGATGAGTGCGTGAGTCTTAGGAATAAAGATCGGGCCACTGGGGCACACCCGGTGACCCAAGGAATGTTGCCAGCTACCATTGCCGGTAGGGATCAGGTGCGGCGACCGCCACTCTGGCCTGCTGTGATGGCAGTGGTGGTGCGACCACGATGCCAGAGGAGGGATGTGAGACGTTGGCCGCAGTGGAACAAGGGAGGTGGCCGGCACACAGTCAGCCGTGTGAAGGGTGTGGCGACACGCATCCATTCCGCTGGGCTTGTAGCGTCCATGGCATGAGTCTGCGACAGCGGGGGGTGGGGGGGGGGTGGCTTGCCGCCATCCGCCAGAGGTGGAATGGTGCGTGACTGTGGCGTTAAGGTGGGATGGTCATCCGACCAGCAGAGGAGCTGACCAGGACTCCCCGGTCTAGCGTGACAGCCACCAGCGCCATGTGGCACCGGCTGGTTGGCCACACAACCAGAATGGCTAGGTCATTCGGGGTACCCAGGGGGCACCTCCCTAAAGGGTTGTGGATAGGGCGGACAATACCGTGGGGGCGCCCATCCATGGGCCAACCGCTGGCCTCCAATGGGCCGCACCGTGGGCTGGGTTGGATCCCGTAGACCGGGTCAGACCCATGGCCTGCCCCGGATGGGCTTGGCCGACCAGAACTAGGTCGGGTCGGCCCAGGCTGGATTGGACTGGACCTGGAAGAGCTTCTACCCCTTTCCACTCTTTTTGGCCATAACATGAGCTATGGATGTTCGTTTGACAAACCGTCTGTGGCGCCAAAAACCTTGGACTACCATAGTCCTTTTTCTATACCCCACTTGAGTTTTGGATAATTTTGAGGTATGGCTGGGTTGGATCAACCATGAATCCAACTGATCCCTCATGACTAAAAAGGTCAATAACTTATAGAATAGGGGTCCGTTTGACACACCGTCTATTGCGTTGAGAACCCTATTACGTGGAGTCCCATTAAGGATATTTCTTTGTGGAACTTAGTGGATGTTGGAGTATCAACCTGTGGCATGTGGAGGGGACCCTCCTGAAATAAAGCAAGCCTAGTGTGAGAACCATGTGGCTGGATATAACATGAGAAAGAGATCCTATAAGGGATTATGCCTTGCGATCCAAGAAGGGTTTGTGCTTTGGGATCCTATGTGGGTCTATGTTCCCAGATCCCACATGGATCCACTCTAGGAATTCATGTGGGACTATTCTAAGATCCTACGTGGGTCTGCTGTACTGGGATCCTATGTGGGTCTGATGATTTAGGATCCTACGAGGGTCTCCCTCTCAACAGAGTAATATGATTCAGTAGTTACATCTAATCATCATTACTACAGTATTTAAGTTATACCTGGAGTGTGTTGAGTTCTAATCTTTATGGATAAATCATTCTATATCATCCCTGTGTGGTGTTACATTCGTGGTACTTATTCCTTCGTGGATAGTTGTGTTTTTGGATCCAGAGATAGAGCTCTGTGTAATCATGATAAATTAGGTATATGTATGAGCACACACCTATTTAAGGAAGGTTTTCTACTTCATACCATGTGATTGTACTCTTACATTTGAGGTTTATCTTCTGTGGATTCTGGGATACCTTCGGTGGTCTTGGGGTCCCTACTGAGTATCGTTATACTCACCCTGCACGGGTTATGCCTGCACCTTGTTGAGTCATGTGCAGACAACGAGAAGCATTGATCAAGGATTAGGGGGATGGACAAGAGGCTGATCTGAGGTAGACATAGACAAGATATACCACAGGGGAAAATTGATCAAGATCTATACCAAACCTTCAGGTAGGATTCCCAATGGACGATCCAGAAGCTGTTTCCCTTTAAGTTGTAGTTGTACTTTTAGTTGGGCTTGTATGCTGGCCATGAATTTCTGCACAATTTTTATTATAGTAGTTACTTGTGGTTACTCCATGTTGTGTTTTCAAATAGTGTGTGTTTTAGGTTTTAAAGGCAATTCCTTCCAATTTATTGGGATATGCCTTTCAGTCATAGTCGCCATCCCCTAGCCTAGGGAAGATGGTCTTGGGGTAGTCACGACACGGGCCCCAAGGACGGGTAGTGACAAATTTGTATTAGAGGAGTCGGTTCTACCATAGAACATTGGACTCTTATCTTTTAACAGCAATAGTGTTATGTGTTATGAGTGTGGTTATCAGTTTAGGGAATCCTGTGTTGGTGCGACAGCTGACATATCTATACACCAGGACCCTGACTTCGGATTTCTGACTCAGTGCACGAAAAAAATGATTTCATGTGTGTTTTGAAACGTTTTCTTTGTGATATCATTGAGGCATCTCACTAGGTATAACTTATTGACCATGGCTCACTCGTTTCTTTTTAGGATGCCTCTACATAGAAATCTAGCACATGTTCTATGTAGATTATTTTTTGATAGCCTGCCGAGTTACGAGGCCTTAGTGAAGGTCCCTCTTTCAGTAGAGCTCCAGCCGATCTACTAGCTATACCATTACCCATTGGGCCACCGATGCCACCAGCCCTGACAGTAGAGAGTGCACAATTCTTGAGCGCATCGCATGAGTTCCAGCACTAGAGGCCACCCAGGTTCAGGGGTGATACAGACCCACTGGCGGCAGAGGATTAGCTAGAGGCCATGGTGAGAGTCTTACGACTTGTAGGGACACCAGCTGATCTCATAGTGATCCTTGCTACCGTTATTTTACAAGAATATGTAGGAAGATGGTGGAGTTTGATGCTCCAGGTTCATGATCAGGTGACACTTCTCTGGGAAGAATTTGAGAGCCTATATCAGACAGAGTTTTTCCCAGAAACCCTTCGCGTAGTGAACATACAGGAGATTCTTCATCTGCAGCAGGGCAGCATGACTATGGCTTAGTACTCAGTGTGGTTCACCGACCTCTCATGCTACTTCACTTATATGATGCAGGTCCCATTATTCAGGGCCCGAACCTTCAAGCAGGGACTCAGGTGGGAGATCAGGGCTACTATGATTTCTCTCAGCATCCTAATACAGGTGGGGGTTTTAGAGCGAGCCCTATTAGGGGAGAATTTTCATGCTGAGCAGTCACCAAGAATGAGAACAACCATCGGGCATCATGTATCAGAGTCTTCTATAGCTACTAGCAGATAGATTTTACAGGCATCCAAGAGTACAAAACCTACAGGTGGATGACCGCATGATTCAGGGTCCGTTGTGCGGGTCACTCGAGACACATCAAGTCATGCGAGTAGGAGGTAGTGTTACATTGGCGGTGGGCAGGGTTACTTGGCTCATGAATTCCTGACCCTCCATACATATGATCAGAAAATGGTTGAAGGACCGCCCAGGTAGAGATAGAGGTTCGACCGAGGAGGTCCTAAGGGAGTAGGTGAACATGGCAGTGGAGTTGGTCGTGTAGCTGGCAGTGGGTGAAAAATCAAGGTGTTACTACCACCACCACTAGGTGGTCCACCCCAACCATAAGGAGGAGTTGGATAGGGGCGAACCTAGCTTCAGGAAGTTGAGTCCTACAACCACGGTGCTCTAGAGACGATACGAGGTGCGATTTGTGTCTAATCCACCTTAGCTGCAGTACTTATAGACACAGGTTCCAGTCATTCTCTTATTTCCATAGACCTCGTTTGGAGTTCAGAGATTTTAGTGGAGTCTTTGGCTTGATCACTATGACTAGAGACTCCTAAGGGAAAGGATTCGATGACTAAACTCTTGTGCCAGTAGGGTGAGCTTACTCTAAGATGCGAGAGCTACGGCTGGGATCTTTTAGTAGTGGCGTCAAGGCCTTACGATGTATTCTTGGGTATGGATTGGTTATCAAGAGTCCATTCCAAGATAGAATACATTAGGAAAAAATTGTGGTGTATCCATGAGGATGGGACTAAGATTACCTTCACCGGTGAGAAGGGAGCCTTTGCATCACCAGATGGACTTACCCAGAGGAGAGTGCATCCGATAATTCATCTGTTGGCTAGCCCTACCCTCAGAGTGGTTGATGTGGAGAGTCTGAGCAATGCTATAGTGGTGTAAAAGTATGCAGATGTCTTCCCTGATGATGTTCTGGGTCTACCTCCTCACAGGGAGGTGGACTTTTATATGGAATTGTAACCCGGGATAACACCGATATCTAGACTAGCATATCATATGGCTCTCGCAGAGCTTCGTGAGATGTTGGTATAACTAGAGGACTTACAAGGTAGGGGTTTATCTGAACTCGTGGTTCTCCTTTGGCAGCCCCAACATTGTTTGCCAAGATGGAAGATGGGAGCTTGAGAATATGTATTGACAATCGGCGACTGAACCAGGAGACCTTGAAGAACAACTACACACTTATGATGATTGATGACCTCTTTGACCAGTTGAAGGGAGCATGGTGGTTCTCGAAGATAAACCTCAAGACATGCTATCACCAGCTCAAAGTGTGAGATAAGGATGTGCAAGAGACGACTTTAAGATGTCGGTACGACCATTATGAGTTTTTGGACATTCCGTTCGACATTACCAATACTCCAGTAGTGTTCATGGGACTCATGAACGAGATCTTTCAAACATACCTTCACCTCTTTGTAGTAGTCTTCATCAAAGAAATTCTGATATACTCAGTTGCTGAGGATGAGCATGTCTATCATTAGCAGGTAGATCTGGACACACTCCAAGAAAAATAGATTTATGTTATGCTCCTGAATTTCTAGTTCTAGATCTGAGAGGTTCACATTCTGGGACATGTCATCTCGGAGGCTAGAGTTGAGGTGGATCCAGCGAAGATTGAGGTGGTACTTGCTTTGGAGCCACCCAGGAGTGTGATGGAGGTGCAGAGTTTACTAAGTTTAGCCAGATACTATTAGAGATTTATTCCAAGTCTCTTTAGAGTTGTAGCACCTTTATCAGTGTTGATGAAGACGGGGCAACCCTTTGTGTGGTCAGAGATATGCCATCAGAGTTTTCAAGAGCTGAGCTAGTGGGTGACTAGTGCCCCCATCATAAGGCTTCCAGAGGATGGTGTTGGGTACATAGTCTACTATGGCGCATCAGCGACCAGGCTCGTATGTTTCTTGATGTAGGAGTGAACAGTTATCACATATAGTTCTCGATAGGTGAGAAAACATGAGTGGAACTATGCTACCCATGAACTTGACTTAGAAGAAGTAGTCTTTAGTTTGAAGATGTGGCGACACTATCTGATTGGTGATCATTTTACAGTCTACTATGATCACCAGAGTCTCAGGTATATCTTCTCCTAGAAAGAACTCAACCCAAGACATCGGCGTTGGGTTGAGTTCCTCCAGGACTATGATTTCTAGATAGTCTATACCCCTCATAAAGGGAACAATGTTATAAATGAACTCAGTATGAGATCATGTATACAACTGCTAGGTGAGGTGATGGAGCAGCTGGATGCTTTGCAGATATCCTTTATGGATTGAGATGGTGCATATTTTATTCAGTCTCTTATAGTCACTCCCCCACTCCTTAAGCATGTTAGGGAGTTGCAACATGGGGACACTAAGTGTGAGGCTCGACGTGCTCAGATATCCACAGGACATACACCTGATGGATTTTTTTGATGGTGGGGAGCACATCATCCTTTTCTGATGATGTACCATGGTACCCGTGTCACTTTAGGAAGAAGTGTTTAGGGAGTTCCACACATCCCCTCTAGCAGATCATCTAGGAGTGTTGAAGATGTACCAGGACCTTCGACGATAGAACTGGTAGCCAGGAATGAAGAAAGAAGTAGCAGAGTTGGACTCTCAGTGCCTCACTTTTCAATGAGTAAAGGTGGAGAATCAGGTACGAGCATTCCTAGTTCAACCTTTAGAGTTCCTAGAGTGGAAGTTGGAAGGATTATCCATAGACATCATGAAAACACTTCCACGTACATCTTGGGGTTATGATTCTATCTGGGTGATCGTCGATCGACTCACCAAGTCGGCCCACTTCCTATCGATTAGAGAGTAGGGCTCAGTAGAGAGCTTTGGATGCCACTATGTGCAAAAGATGTTACAAATAAATGGATTTACCTTGATTATTGTCTCCTATCGTGATGAAAATTTCACTTACCGACTATGGAATGGGTTGCAGGAGGCTTTCAGGTCACAACTTCGTTTGAGCACTGCCTTCCATCCTCAAACTAATGGCCATACTGAGTGAACAATTCAGACCCACGAGGACATGCTTCGTGCTTGCGTCCTCGAAATCAGTCATAGCTGGGAGGATCACATTCCTTTGGGGGAGTTTTCATACAACAAAAACTATCACTCCACCATTGGGATGGCACCATTCAAGGCTTTGTACGACCGACCTTGTAGATCACCTTTGTGTTGGACAGACCTAGGGGAGTCAGCACTCGGGCGACCAGAGATGGTATGGGCTACTAAAGAGAAGGTGCAGATCATCAAGGAGTGGATGAAGACCACACGGAGTAGATATAAGTGTTATGCAGATAGGGGACGGAGACCTCTGGAGGTCATGGATGGTGACCATGACTTTCTATGGGTCTCACCCCGACGAGGTTTCTTATGATTTGGACAGGGCATAAAGTTATCTTCGAGATTCACCAAACCCTTTTAGGTCCTCAATAGAGTTGGAAAGTTGGATTACCACCTAGAAGTTCCCCCTCCGTTGCACCAGGTACACGATATTTTTTATGTATCCCAATGGAAGAGATATGTGCATGATCCTACTCAAATCATTGATTGGGGAGAAGTTGATATCGACAATGGGGTGATGTTTTCGAAGGTTCTGGCAGAGATTGAGGATCGACATGTGAGAGTACTTTGTGCGAGATCGATACCTTTGGTGTGTGTGAATTGGTAGAACAAGAACCTATAGAAGAGCACATGGGAGCAGAGGCCTCTGATTCATGCTTAGTACCCCCACTTGTTCTCCTAGTTTTTGTCATGTGGCTTTTGGGGACACAAATCACTAAGCTGGGGAAAATGTAAAGACCTGGAAATTACATGTAATTGTTTTTAAATTATATGGAAATATTCGAGTCTTTCATTTCTAATATTACTTGATTCCATAGCCTGGAGAGACCGGAATGTTTTTCTAATGTTTCTTATGTCCTTTCTGTAAGTGTGTGAGCAGGTTTTTGTAACTCTTGAATCGGTGCTCGGAATTGAAATCCGATGGCACCGTTGATCTCGCAGCGTCAATAGTTTCTTATAGAGACCTTCACCTTGGCTACATATGGTCACAGTTGGAAGAAATATTTTGATACCCATCGTGGGAAAATAAAAAAAAGATTAAATAAATATAAAGTAACATTATTTTTGTTTAATGTTTGAATTATTTTGATTTCTCAATGGGGACCAACCGATCTCTTCAACCCTTTTTATTTAATTGGGCTAAACCCACAACATTTCAGGACTTCATTAAATGAAGTCATTAATCCTATCAATTTAGGGGGAGGATATTCATCACATTGATTGGGCTCTTGTTTTTTTTTGGAGAAGAATCATGGTGGAGGATCTTGATCAAGGAAACCCCCCTTAGAGGGAGAACTCTTCTCCTTCGACGAACATTTCTTCAATGAAGAACTCCGTCGAAGGATCCCCAATGAGGACCGTCTTCAACGAAGATGAAACGATGTCTGTATTTCCCTCTCCTCACTGATGTCAATGAATCATTGAGAGAGGGATTGTTGTTTTCATATACCCCTTACCATGTTCTTGTCATTCTTCTTGTTTTATGAACAACTACACCGCTTGCTACCATTCTAATGTGGAGGGTGCGTGCCAAACGAACACTGTCCAACCCCTCCGAAACCTTTGTGGATTTTGGTGTTCTTCAAGGATTGTTTTCCAGTTGAGAAAATCCTAATAGTGGTGGTATTTAATCAATGGTGATGCCCAGAGAAGAGTGTGGGAGAATTCAGAATGAAAATCGGGCCACCGGGGTGAACCTGGTGAACTGAGGAACGTCGCCGATGGACGATGATGGAAACCAATGCTGGTAGGTCTCAAGAGAAGCAGATGGAACTCTAGATGGCTGTGATGAAAGTGGTGGCGTGATCGTTCTACCAGAGGAGGGCTGCGACCCATCAGCCATGGCGGAGTATGGGGGCCGGTCGGAGTAGGGCTGACCGCGTAAAGGGGACGATGGTGCGAGTCTGCTTCACCGAGCATGTAGGGGCCGTGACACGAGGCCGTAGTGAAGAGGGGGGGGGGGATACAGCTCACTACCGGCAACCAAAGGTGGTACAGCGCATGACTGCACTATGGAGGTGGGCTGGCCATCAGGCCAACTGGAGAGCGGAGCAGGACCCTCGGGTCCTACATGCCTATCATCGGTGCCACGTGGCACCGGATGGTCAGATACTCCACCCAAATTTCTGGGCCATTCAGGGTACCTTGTGGGAACCTCCCCCTTTGGTGGAAGCTAAGGCAGACCCCACTACAGGTCCGCCCAGCCGTGGGGCAGTCGCGAGCCTCCTGTGGGCCGACCAGCGTAGGCCGCACTACGGGCCGCGCCGGCGGGCCGGGCCGGACTAGCCCCAGCATGCCGGGCCGAACCCTTTGGGTTAGACTAGACATAGTGGGCTGGGTCGAATCCTGTAGACCAGGTCGGACCGAGGGTTGGACCCAGATCAGGCTGGGTTGGATAGGACTCGGACCATCATTGACCCTTTTCTACTCTTTCGACAATAACTTGAGCTACGAGCGTCTATTTGATGAACTGACTGTGGTGTTAGAAACCTTGGATTGATATGGTCTTTTTTTTATACCCTGCATGAGTTTTGGATAATGTTGGGGTACATCTAGGTTGTATTGAACATGAATCCAACTAGGCACTCAGTACTAAAATGGCCTTATGTAGAGACCCGAAGCTTAACGTACATGGACATTACATTACTTTTGCGGAATACTTAGTACAAAAAAAACACACACACAAAGATCATAATAGTTTAGTGTCTTTGGAAACTCGGAACGTAATCTTATAATCGTGGTGAAAGATCTTCAATATATCTCATAAAGATCTTCCCTTTTTTTTCTTACCTAAAACCTTTCTTTATATCCTGGGGAAAAGAAAACATAAAAGGGTGAGCTCAAATGCTCAGTAAGGGTAAACAAAAGAAATATCAATCACATCATATACATAAGCACATAACTATTGGAAATCTTAACCTGCAAAAGAGAACATAATTTCATAACATGGGGTAAATCATGGCAGTGAAATGTAATCACAATAATCATAACATAAAACATGAAACTTTGTGGCATTCACACATAATCATAGAGAATCATTTCTTGTTAGTCAAGACTCATTGCCAAGACTATCTTAGTGGACAAAGTCCCTTTCTAAATCGAGTAACCCTCGTTTCAGTCCTGTTTCACTGAACCGGTATAACCTACCATTCCAGCCATGTCTATCTCATGAGATATAAAATCTTTACCCAATGCATTGGAGGGAGATATAGGTCCCACCCATCTTATAATGAATCCTTTCTTATGTGTGCCACATAATCATAAACCATACATCATAGCGTAATCCACGTGATAAAAATGGGATTCTTAAACAACATGACATCATAAAACAATTCATATAAGATAAAGGAATTCATAAAAATGTTTCCATCACAACATAATCAAATCCATGTAATAATAGGGATAAAAACAGAACCCTTTTATTATCTTAGATGGAAAATAATTTTGATAAAATACTTGAACTTCATTCTTGAAGAAAATATCCTATCTACTTCAAAAACATTTTTTCCTTTATTAACATGTCATACAATTTTAAACTAAAAGACGTTGATTAAAAATAAACTTGAAAACTTGTAAAGGAAGCTTCTTGGAAATAATGTTTTAAAAATCCATTCATGCCGTATAAGTTAAAAAAACATTGTTCGTACTTTTGTCGGAAAAGTCAAAAAGTACCTCGTACGAAAAACGACAAAAGATTCCTTTCATACATATTACTAAAAACTCACCGAAGGGTAAAAATGGATTTAAACAATTGTAGGTGGATGGAAATAATATTACATATTGATGAAACATGGATGTGGATGATAAAATACACCCCAGTAAATACTTACGAATAAACAATCTCGGATAAAAATAAGATTGTGATATTTCCCTTACCTTAGGTCCAATTTGCTTCGTAAGTGTCCGAACCTCCTGTATAATGATTTAAATAATGTCATTGACTTATTACAGAATCATATTCATTGTTATGATATCATATATGGTTCACTTATGATATTATATTACCCGTTCTTTTATAAATTCCATGTTAAAGAGCGTTTTGGGTAAAATTGTTTCATCTGTCGTCCGTGTTTTGACTTGTAATTATTCATATGATTACTTAGATCATGATTACTTAATTCCAGAATATAAAACATGATTTATATATATATATATTCATAATATACATATATATAATAAATCAGTAAATGGAAAGAAATACACCGTTCATGGAGACGGTAGTCCGTACGTACGCATGAACGCTGTTTTCGTTTCCTTATTGAATTGAATGGAATTAAGTAGATGACATACATATAAATATAAATAAATCCAGTATCATTATTATGTCATATATTTCATTAGTACTTATTATATATATACTTTATAATCATTAATGAATGGTTAATCATTGAGAATGAATCTCATCGCGTCGTGGAGACGGTAGTTCGTACGTACGCACGAGCGATGATATCATTTCCATAATTATTGAATTGAATTGGAGTGGATTATACAATATATCAGAATCAATATGATGTTGTAATAACTATGTATAGTTATTCTTTACACCATTATACCCATCCATGTAAGGTGGTGGTGGAAAATAGATTACACCACGGCGTGGAGACGGTATTCCGTACGTACGCACGCGCGGTGATTTCATTTTTCCGTAGGATGGACAGAAGGTGAATTAGGGTTGTTTCGTATTTATAATAACATATCAGTATGTAAGTAATACTTATGTTTTTACTTTATCATGAAACAACTAAAGAAGAAGAAGTTGAAAAAGAAAGAAATTGAAAAGATCGGTAATGGATATTACCTCTTCTTTGGAACGCTTCTTTGAATCCTCCACTTAGGGAACTAATATTGGTCTTTGAAGAAGACCAGGACCTATAGGATTATTCTAGGGAAGTGGAGAGGAGAAAATGGCAGGGGTTGGCCGAGCTTGAGTGCTCAAATTGGTGTGAGGAGGAGGGGGGAGGAGGTGTCCTTTTATAAGGGAGGAGAGGGGCACCTTAGGAATATCTCAAAATATTATTTTATATTAAAGTAAAAAATCGGTTTATAATGGTTCAAAAGGGTCTTATTTAGAAGGTAAAGTGGGTATGGGTCGAAATCCTATCAACCAATAGGATTTAGTCAAGTTTAGGTTATTATTTTAACCTTATCAATTAGATTTAACTCTAAGTTAAATAATTTAACTTTTACCGTGTCTTTTTGTTTTCTTTCACTATATGGTTAATACACTTACTATAACATGCCAAAAGAACCCCAAATTGTTTATTATTAATTTATATATCCTTATCTATGTCATTTGGCCGAACCATAGATTTTTAGGAATAAAATAACAATTAATAATATAATATTTGATTTAGAAACTATTTTGTGTCAATTTTGACACTATTTGATATATGTTTTTTGTGAAAGTCATAACAGAATTATATGTTCAAACCAAGTTGATTACATCAACACTAATATATCATAGTAACCTAGAAAATTAGTGGAATTCATAAAAAGTCTCAAATTACATTTATTTGGGCATTTATAACATCAATTCTGTCAATATTTCATTAATAAAACAATTACTGCATCATCTTTCTGTCATAATAAATGATAATTATTTAATCCCTAAAAATTCTAAATGAATTCCTATAATGTAGGTAATTTCATTAGCTTTCTGGAGACTATTCATGTTCGAAGTTTCATGAAGTTTATCACTAAATTAAAATTAATATACTTATAAGATTTAAGAGAGTGACATGATGTCACTTTCTTTGGTTTTAATAATAATTAAGTTATTTTCATGGACAAATGTCCATTAAATGATTCTAATCCGACCCTTATGTGATATGGGTCGTTTGTTAGTCATCAAATAAGATTTTGACATTTGTTAGGGTAATTTTAAAATATTATATTTACCCTTAATTACCCGATTTACCTTTAACTATGGTAAATAAAATTTACCGTAGTTACTATTCATAATTGGCAAAAATAAAAAGTAGCTTATTAACATAATTTGGACCCACTAATTCCAAATATGGAATCCATTTTTCCAAATTCAATACACAAAAGATGCATAAATTAAATTAAAATTAATCCCGTTGTCGAAAGAAAACGTGTTTTTCTTTAAAACATTGCAAAAGATTGAATTGATTTAACCTACGAATTCAAGGTAAAATCAATGCTAATGACATAAATTATATTAAATGGTAAAAATATATTCTGTTTATACTTTAAAACCATTCAATATTATAATTTAACCACATAAGATATTACGATGAAAAAAGTTGTTTTTAATTAAAATATAGCTTGTTTTTACTATTCATTAAAATGTGAAAGTTACCAGAATAATATGAAACAATTATCCAAAGTAAATTTTTATTTCATGATTCCAAATAAGAATTTTATTTTGTCAAATTGAACTTATAAACATGTCAAAAACCATATTTAAAGTGGTTGCGCCATCAAAAGGCGGCAAAAATGCATTTTTTGAAAAATACTTATTTTACCCGAAAAATTTATTTTGTTCTTATACCATGTTCTAGAAATGTGTAAGATGAATAATAATGTTATAAAATTTAAAATTTAGTTAATACTGTTCATAACGGCTAGTTCATGACAATATTATAATAATATAACATTGTTTATTAAACCCCGGTATTGCGTACAACACACGCTATCGAGGAAGGTCGTGATTGCATGTAATGCAAGCCAAGTCAGGATTGCGTGTTGTGAAAGAATCCTTCGTTGTTTTGTATAACAGAATCCAACCATATTTCATTTATACATTTAATATATATATATATATATATATATACTCAATGTTGCGTAGAATAACTATTATCAAAATTGTGTGTAACACGGTCCAAGAATAGGGTTGCATATACTGCAAGCTAATACGGTGTTGCGTATAGCGCAAGGTAATCTTGGTGTAGAATAAAATATAAGACATTAATGAAATCAAAATAATATTTTTCATAAAATCTCGGGGTGTTACATTCTACCCCCCTTAAAATGAATTTCTCCCTCGAAATTCGTCGGGGTTATAAATGGTTTACTATTTGAAAGTTTCTTTGATATAAAACCACATCGTAAAAAGGAATACCAAAACTTATCTTTAAAAACAAAAGTATGAAACGTAACGGTTACCCAAATAAACTAATCATTGGGTTTCCACATAGGTGAAATATGGATATGGAAGAGAAATATAACCATCATGTTCTGATGGAGAGTGGTAGAGGACATGGCTATGGAAAAGCCAGTAATCACAAATCCATAGATTTGTGATGATATAAGGTACAATCCGATTCATCAGGTATAAGATCACTAGGACAACATTTTTGGTTTTCAAGATCATTTCCCTAAAGTTGAAAATTTGAATTAGAATAAATACTTACTTCATTTTGGTACAATCTCACTGTTGTTCGTGCCTTGAACAATTTCCACTTCATCTATTAAATAAATGAAGTTAAATTTGTTATTCATGAAGTGTTAGCAGATCATGTGATAGAATGAATGGTCATTCCATCTGTCTCAAACAAAAGGTTAGCAAAAATTATATACATAAGTCGATCTATAGTGAGGTTAATCATATATGGTTCCTAAAATAGACTTATACTTCATATATCATACTGCTTAATATAATAAAACTAGTTTCCACTAAACAGGGACTTCCTGTAGGCCAGTGGTAGGCGATAAAGGCCAGTCGCACTTCGGTTGTGGGTTCGATTCCTACAGCCTTGTCCGACGCGATGGGCTGTCGCCTGTCCTGCAGGTTGTCCTTTTTCTAAAACTATATTACCATAACATCCCATCAATAATATCGAAAAAACTTCTATCCTTAAACAATACTAACTTATGTCCAACATAATCCATTCCAATCTTTAGGCTTATCCATAATACTGCAGTCCACTCTCATAACATAGTGAAATCGATTACCGGAGATTTAACACCATCGTCGATCCCCATATATCATAAGATATGTTTTGTTGGTCACATTCCAAACATTCAAAGTCCTTAATCATGTATTCTCTTGAACACCTTAGTGAAAACATGAATGCAGTTAAAACATAACACCTTCCATATACCAAAATCCTCAAAATTCTATATACTCAAACCATGATATCACTTAGTCCTTATATCAATCATGAGCTCATGAATACTGTCAAACATTTCATTTTCTCCTTATCCCTTCATTATGGGCATATTATCTACTTTCCAAAATATTTTAATCACTTTTCATGGTTACCGGTACCTTAAAATTATTGAAAACCACAATAGACCAATACATAAATATTTCAATACACCATAAAAGTACCTCAACAACATTATTCTTGAATACCAATACATAAACACTTCAGTCCATCCACTTCAATGATTGTCCTGGAAGAAGTCCTTCCTTGATTTAGAAGTATCTTTTTAGGTTAGGGCATTGAGTTGGGTAATGCCCATGTTCTCCACAAATAAGACATTGAACTCCATAATAGTCTGTCACTCTATGACCCTTTTCTCCACACAGATAACATCGGTCCCTCCATTTGAGGTATTCCTCAAGGTTCTTCTTCCCTTCTTTAGAAATATCAATCTTCCTTTCTTTATGCTCCTCAACATGCAAACATGCATAATAGTTTATCTTCCTCTTCTTTGATGAATTAGTCATACCACTAAATTTCACCTTGTTAATCATATATCGCGATGACTGATTTGGCATAATCACAAGATCTTTCTCTCTAGGAATTACACAATTTGTTTTCTCATAGTCACCAATTTGTCCATTGGATTCAATGTTAACCGAATTCCTTCTGGTTCCCTCCATTAACTAAAACACAAAAAGAATCTTGTGAGAGGCAAAAATCATGCTAGGGAAAACAACATAGTAAAGGGGGAGTACCCTCAATATCTAACATCTTAGGTTAAATTCTAAGATCGTTAGCGCAATTCTAGCACTATAACCTATACGTATACTTAACCTTAGAGACATCCCTAGACATACCTTAGAAATATTTATAGGGATCTCACTAAAGTTCTCGCATCCTAGTTTCCAAAGGTTGACTAAACCTTTCCTCTGATACCAACTGTAGAGACCCGAAGCTTAACGTACATGGACATTACATTACTTTTGCGGAATACTTAGTACAAAAAAACACAAACACAAGGATCGTAATAGTTTAGTGTCTTTGGAAACTCGGAACGTAATCTTCTAATCGTGGTGAAAGATCTTCAATATCTCCCATAAAGATCTTCCCCTTTTTTTTTATTACCTAAAACCTTTCTTTATATCCTGGGGAAAAGAAAACATAAAAGGGTGAGCTCAAATGCTCAGTAAGGGTAAACAAAAGAAATATCAATCACATCATATACATAAGCACATAACTATTGGAAATCTTAACCTGCAAAAGAGATCATAATTTCATAACATGGGGTAAATCATGGCAGTGAAATGTAATCACAATAATCATAACATAAAACATGAAACTTTGTGGCATTCACACATAATCATAGAGAATCATTTTTTGTTAGTCAAGACTCATTTCCAAGACTATCTTAGTGGACAAAGTCCCGTTCTGAAACGAGTAACCCTCGTTTCAGTCCTGTTTCACTGAACCGGTATAACCTACCATTCCATCCATGTCTATCTCATGAGATATAAAATCTTTACCCAATGCATTGGAGGGAGATATAGGTCCCACCCATCTTATAATGAATCCTTTCTTATGTGTGCCACAAAATCATAAACCATACATCATAGCGTAATCCACGTGATAAAAATGGAATTCTTAAAGAACATGACATCATAAAACAATTCATATAAGATAAAGGAATTCATAAAAATGTTTTCATCACAACATAATCAAATCCATGTAATAATAGGGATAAAAACAGAACCCTTTTATTATCTTAGATGGAAAATAATTTTGATAAAATACTTGAACTTCATTCTTGAGGAAAATATCCTTTCTACTTCAAAAACATTTTTTCCTTTCTTAACATGTCATACAATTTTAAACTAAAACAAGTTGATTAAAAATAAACTTGAAAACTTGTAAAGGAAGCTTCTTGGAAATAATGTTTTAAAAATCCATTCATGCCGTATAAGTTAAAAAAACATTGTTCGTACTTTTGTCGGAAAAGTCAAAAAGTACCTCGTACGAAAATCGACAAAAGATTCCTTTCATACATATTACTAAAAACTCACCGAAGGGTAAAAATGGATTTAAACAATTGTAGGTGGATGGAAATAATATTACATATTGATGAAACATGGATGTGGATGATAATATACACCCCAGTAAATACTTACGAATAAACAATCTCGGATAAAAATGAGATTGTGATATTTCCCTTACCTTAGGTCCAATTTGCTTCGTAAGTGTCCGAACCTCCTGTATAATGATTTAAATAATGTCATTGACTTATTACAGAATCATATTCATTTTTATGATATCATATATGGTTCACTTATGATATTATATTACCCGTTCTTTTATAAATTCCATGTTAAAGAGCATTTTGGGTAAAATTGTTTCATTTGTCGTCCGTGTTTTGACTTGTAATTATTCATATGATTACTTAGATCATGATTAATTAATTCCAGAATATAAAACATGATTTATATATATATATATTCATAATATACATATATATAATAAATCAGTAAATGGAAAGAAATACACCGTTCATGGAGACGGTAGTCCGTACGTACGCATGAACGCTGTTTTCGTTTCCTTATTGAATTGAATGGAATTAAGTAGATGACATACATATAAATATAAATAAATACAGTATCATTATTATGTCTTATATTTCATTAGTACTTATTATATATATACTTTATAATCATTCATGAATGGTTAATCATTGAGAATGAATCTCATCGCGTCGTGGAGACGGTAGTCCGTACGTACGCACGAGCGATGATATCATTTCCATAATTATTGATTTGAATTGGAGTGGATTATTCAATATATCAGAATCAATATGATGTTGTAATAACTATGTATAGTTATTCATTACACCATTATACCCATCCATGTAAGGTGGTGGTGGAAAATAGATTACACCACGGCGTGAAGACGGTATTCCGTACAAACGCACGTGCGGTGATTTCATTTTTCCGTAGGATGGACAGAAGGTGAATTATGGTTGTTTCATATTTATAATAACATATCAGTATGTAAGTAATACTGATGTTATTACTTTATCATGAAACAACTAAAGAAGAATAAGTTGAAAAAGAAAGAAATTGAAAAGATCGGTAATGGATATTACCTCTTCTTTGGAACGCTTCTTTGAATCCTCCACTTAGGAAACTAATATTGGTCTTTGAAGAAGACCAGGACCTCTAAGATTATTCTAGGGAAGTGGAGAGGAGAAAATGGCAGGGGTTGGCCGAGCTTGAGTGCTCAAATTTGTGTGAGGATGAGGGGGGAGGAGGTGTCCTTTTATAAGGGAGGAGAGGAGCACCTTAGGAATATCTCAAAATATTATTTTATATTAAAGTCAAAATCGGTTTATAATGGTTCCCAAGGGTCTTATTCCGAAGTTAAAGTGGGGATGGGTCGAAATCCTATCAACCAATAGGATTTAGAAAAGTTTAGGTTATTATTTTAACCTTATCAATTAGATTTAACTCTAAGTTAAATAATTTAACTTTTACTGTGTCTTTTTGTTTTCTTTCACTATATGGTTAATACACTTAATATAACATGCCAAAAGAACCCCAAATTGTTTATTATTAATTTATATATCCTTATCTATGTAATTTGGACGAACCTTAGATTTTTAGGAATAAAATAACAATTAATAATATAATATTTGATTTAAAAACTATTTTGTGTCAATTTTGATACTATTTGATATAAGATTTTTGTGAAAGTCATAACAGAATTATATGTTCGAAACAAGTTGATTAAATCAACACTAATATATCATAGTAACCTAGCAAATTAGTGGAATTCATAAAAAGTCTCAAATTACATTTATTTGGGCATTTATAACATCAATTCTGTCAATATTTCATTAATAAGAAAATTACTGCATCATCTTTCTGTCATAATAAATGATAATTATTTAATCCTTAAAAATTCTAAATAAATTCCTATGATGTAGTTAATTTCATTAGCTTTCTGGAGACTATTAAGTTTCGAAGTTTCATGAAGTTTATCACTAAATTAAAATTAATATACTTATAAGATTTAAGAGAGTGACATGTTGTCACTTTCATTGGTTTTAATAATAATTAAGTTATTTTCATGGACAAATGTCCATTAAATGATTCTAATCCGACCCTTAGGTGATATGGGTCGTTTTTTAGTCATACAATAGGATTTTGACATTTGTTAGGGTAATTTTAAAATATTATATTTACCCTTAATTACCCGATTTACCTTTAACTATGGTAAATAAAATTTACCGTAGTTACTATTCATAATTCCCAAAAATAAAAAGTAGCTTATTAACATAATTTGGACCCACTGATTCCAAATATGGAATCCATTTTTCCAAATTCAATACACAAAAGATGCAGAAATTAAATTAAAATTAATCCCGTTGTCGAAAGAAAATGGGTTTTTCTTTAAAACATTTTAAAACATTGAATTGATTTAACCTACGAATTCAAGGTAAAATCAATGCTAATGACATAAATTATATTAAATGGTAAAAATATATTCTGTTTATACTTTAAAACCATTAAATATTATAATTTAACCACATAAGATATTACGATGAAAAAAGTTGTTTTTAATTAAAATATAGCGTGTTTTTACTATTCATTAAAATGTGAAAGTTACCAGAATAATATGAAAAATTTATCCAAAGTAAATTTTTATTTCTTGATTCCAAAGAAGAATTTTAATTTGTCAAATTGAACTTATAAACATGTCAAAAACCATATTTAAATTGGGTGCGCCATCAAAAGGCGTCAAAACTGCATTTTTTGAAAAATACTTATTTTACCAGAAAAATTTATTTTGTTCTTATACCATGTTCTAGAAATGTGTAAGATGAATAATAATGTTATAAAATTCAAAATTTAGTTAATACTATTCATAACGGCTAGTTTATGACAATATTATAATAATATAACATTGTTTATTAAAACCCGGTATTGCGTACAACACACGCTATCGAGGAAGGTCGTGATTGCGTGTAATGCAAGCCAAGTCAGGGTTGCGTGTTGTGAAAGAATCCTTTGTTGTTTCGTATAACAGAATCCAACCATATTTCATTTATACATTTAATATATATATATATATATAATCAATGTTGCATAGAATAACTATTATCAAAATTGTGTGTAACACGGTCCAAGAATAGGGTTGCGTATACTGCAAGCTAATACGGTGTTGCGTATAGCGTAAGGTAATCTTGGTGTAGAATAAAACATAAGACATTAATGAAATTAAAATAATATTTTTCATAAAATCTCGGGGTGTTATACCTTAACTTATAGACCAGGTGTCCGTTTGATGCACCGTCTTCTGCATTGAGAACCCTATTATAGGGTGGTACTTTGGGGATATTTATTTTGGTATCTTTGTGGAATTTGAAGTATCTACATGTGGCATGAGGAGAAGACCCTCCCAGAATCATGCGAGCTTAGTGCAGGAACTCTCTGTCTGCCTGTAACATGAGAAAGGGATCCAATGTACTGTGCCTTGAGATCCTATCTGGGTCTGTGCTTTGGGATCCTACGTGGGCCTGTGTTCCAGGATCCCACATGGATCAGCTCTTGGAATCCATGTGGGACAACTCTATGATCTTATGTGGGTCTTCTGTACTAGGATTCTACATGGGTCCAATGATTTAGGATCATACGTGGGTCTATCTATCAACTAAGTAAGATTATTGAGAAGTTATATGTAATCATCATTATTATAGTAACTCTGTTATACCTCTTTTCAGATGAGTTCTAATATATGTGGTGAAATCATTGTGTATTATTTCTGTGTGGTGTTACCTTCATCTTACTTCTTCCTTTATGGACTGTTGTGGTTTTGGATCCGGAGATAGACCTCGGTGTAATCTTGACAATTTAGGTATATGTAAGGGCATATACCAAAGTAAGGATAGCTGTTAATTCGTACCTCGAGACAGTACTCTTACTTTTGAGGATTATCATTTGTAGATTCTGGGAGACCCTCAGGGGTCTCAGGGTCCCTAGTGAGTATCATTATACTCACCCCTACATGGGCTATGCCCGCTCCTTGTTGAGTACTATGCAGATGACGAACAACATTGATCGAGGCTAAGGGTGACAGACAGGAGGCTGTTCGGAGGTGGACATAGAAGAGACATACCACAGGGATGACTTGATTGAGATTCATACCTACCCTTCAGGTTGGATTCCCAATGAATGATCCATTAGCATTTTCCCATTGCATTGTACTTGTACTTTCAGTTGGGCTTGTATACTAGCCCATACATTCTACACACTTTTTACTATATTAGTTACTTGTGGTTACTCCTTATTGTTTTTTAGACATTGTGTTTTAAAGGATTTAAATGCAATACCCTCCTGATTACTAGGATAATCCTTTTGGTTCTAGTCGCCATCCCCTGGCCTATGGAAGGTGGGCTTGGGGTAGTCATGGCCCGAGCCTCGAGGATGGGTCCTAACAATTATCTCTTTTCATTCAATACCACCAGTAATACTCCCAAAAACCACTCTAAATATTAGCACGACCAGGATGAATTGAAAACAGAAAACTATGAGATTCACACAATAATAATTTTTTTCAACTGGAAACCAAAAGGAGCACATAAATTCTTTCAAAACCTCAAAAAATGTATTTATCAATGTTAAATGTATCTAACTTTCCCGTCTAAACCATTTCAATATTTTTCTGAAACTCTCTATATTTTTCTGTGCTTGCATAATTCAGTTTGATTGAGATTATTGTACTGAAACCTGAATCCAAATAGAGAAATTCACACAAAACTGACTTACAATCAAAAATTCCACAAAGAAAAAACCTAATGATATTTTTCTAAATTTAATGTGGTTAATGTAGAATTAATTTTCTGATTCAAATCTCCCACTGATCTTTTTTGTTTTTTTTTCGGATGGTAATGAATCGGGTAGTCATAATACGTAATTAATTATATACATATTTTTTGTATCATATTCAAATCATTCTGAGTAAATATATACTTCAAAATTTTCTTATTAGTATATATTTCACACTTTACACCATACAAATGATGACCACATATTTTTAAAGGTAAAACAACCAAGACTAATTTAAAATAATATTTAGGGAAATATAACTCATGAGATTTCAAATGAAGTTATGAATAACTGATTACATGATCATTCTGCATTTGGAAACAATCATGTCCTTTCAATAAAGTAACTATAAATAAAATAAATTCACCATTCTTGGAAGGTAGTTACAAAACTGGAGAATTCAACAATCTTCTTTTGAATTTCTAATAACATTCATCACATTCATTTCTCCTAATGAATTTAACACCATTTTGAGTCAACATATTCAGTGGCCCAGATAACAATGAATTGTTTTCAATAAACCTCCAGTAATCACCTATTAAACCATGAAAACTACGAATCTCAATTGTGGGACTTTCCAATTCTTCAACAACATTTGTTATTGTATGATCATCATTTATGCCATATTTAGAAACAACATGACTGATGAATTAATTTTATTATAACCAAAACTCACACTTGCTAAATTTCCAATAAAATATTTTTTAATTAATGAAAAACAACCCTGAAATGACAATAATGCCCTTATTTACTTTAATAATATTCCAAAATATCATCAATAAAAACATAAAAAAATTAATCAACATAATAATAAAAAATTATATTCATAATATCCATGAATACAAAATGTGCATTGGTTTACCCAAAAGGCATAACTAAATATTTATAATGGTTATATCTATTACGAGACACTGTCTTTAGAATTTCGGGCTCATTAACATTCAACTGATGGTACCCTGGCCTCATGTCAATATTTCATAAATACCGATTTCCCTAGAGATGGTCAAACAAATAATTGATTTGAGGAAAATCATACTTGTACATAATAGTGATGGTGTTAAAGATTTATCTTTCTAAATCATTTTAATTAATGTCCATGTCTTTAAAATGGTTTTTACGGATTTATTTAAATGGAAATGAATGTTTTTAAAATGTTAATTCCTTTCAAAAGATTCAAATTGGTATGGGACACTTTAATTTAAAATTCTCTTTTTAATTACTTCCTTTATAAATGTGTGACTTTTAAATGATTTAAAATAAAGAGTTATTTCTCTCAAATAGTTTTGATTTCATATATGCCAACATCCTTTTATGGATTTTATTCTTATTTTAAGTTGGTTTATTATGATAAAAAACTTCTATATTGTATTGAAGGTTTTGTGATATGTTTGACTGTGGATGTGCTATTTTTATACCATTCATAGTTTATGGTGAAAGTATTGACATTTCGTGTGCTAGTTTTAATACGAATGTTTATGTTATGTTTAAACCTTTTCATATGGGAATGCATTGGACTTAATATGTGACGGGTGGAGCCCGCTATAGCTCCTCGATGCATCGGTAGGTCTAATGAGACAAACTAGTGTCTTGGCACAAGGCCTTGGCAAAATCTTATTTGTAGTCTTGGCACGAGGCCTTGGCTATGTGGTTATGATAGTCTGGGATTATACATTCCAACATTATGAAAGTGGTTATTGATATTTCATGTGATTATTCGATTAGTATAATATCCATGTGAAAAAGTAAATGGCATTATTTCATTTTACTTTTTCTATTCTATGTTGATGTTCAAGTTTAAAAGGATTTTGTTTTAGTAATGCATTTCCTTAAATGTTTATGCTTATTTTGAATGTTCCGCTATATTGTTATCCTTACTGGGCATTTGAGCTCACCCCTTTTCTATGTTTTATTTTTCCCAGGATGTGAAGAAGTAAGTTATGAATGACCTGCAGGGATATTATGTGAGGATATGAGTGTGGATTATGGAGACAATATGTTGTTGTAGTATTTTTTCATTTTATGATGTAATGTGAAACTTATGAATATATCTAGTGTTTCCAAGGCTACCAAACCAATCGGTCTTTCGAGATTTGATCTTTCTTGTGATCATGCCAATGTTATGTAATAAGGCACCGACTCTGGGTAACTAGGGTCAGGGTGTTACAGTTGGTATCAGAGGAAGTTTAGTACAAAACGTGGAAGCTAGATTTAGATAAACTCTGATTAGAGCACGTAGACCTAAGATGAACTTTGAGGATTAATATAGAATAACTTCCTAGAATTTTGGTATTGTAGAGATTTTTTGAGTTTTCCGAGCAATACATCCCTGTCTGGATATGAGCAGGTAGAGCCGGCTCTGGCACAGATGTACCTAGGGGTAAAACCCGAAAACAGCGCTTTGAGCTAGACTCGAACAGGAACTGGTGAATGACAACGGGCCTTACTGCACTCTTGGTTACGACACTCCCGGGGGATATGCTTAGGATAACTCTCATTTTCTTTACAAATCATTATGAAGGGTTTATGAGTATATACTTCCTCAAAGGAGGCATTTTTATGATTATGGATTATATCCATAAACTATTTAATTTATGTTATTTGTTATACAAGTTTGTGATTAGGTATTGTTATTCATAAACTAATCTAATGTATGCCATTGTTTAGAAATGGTGCCCAGTAGAAGGAATGAGAACTCTAGAAATGCACATGATACAAAGAGAAAGAAGGATTATATATTTTATGGTCTTAAGCCATAATTTACAAGAGAAATAGTCTTGTATGTATTATCATCATATGAAGAAATAATATCATGTGTTGATAAGATAAGTAAAGAGTTTACTGAGTCCTATGGCTTTGAAGGGAAGCAAGAGAAGAAAAGGATGGAAGAGAGAAAGATGGATAAAGGGAAGAGGGAAAAGAAGAATTTTCCCATATGTGGTAACTGTGGAAAGAAACACCCTGGAACTTGCCTGAAAGGAATGGGAGTTTGTTATAAGTGTGGAGGAAAAGGGCGCAATGTACGTGACTGCAAGGGTAAGAAAATGGTTTCAAATGTACAATGCTTCATTTGCAAAGAGTTTGGACACTACGCGAACCTATGTCCCAGTCATCAGACTATGCCGAAAATGATGTTATTGGATAATAATAAAGTTTTGATACTACCATGGATGAAGAGGAATGATTAGAGTTCTTATGTTGATTATGTCAATTGAGTGTTGTATCAATAATGTACTTGTTATAATAATTATGGAGTATATAAGGATTGTACTGCAGTACTATTTCATTAAGGACTTGAGATTGTGTGGAACAAAGAAAAGTGACTTAATAGCAGGATAAATTTTTGGAAAATATATGGTTGAGAGAATGATAAACCATAATATTGTTCTGATACCGAGGTAGTGATTTTGGAATAATACATGATTGTTTTGGATAAATTATATTGGATATTCTTGACTACCTTGGAACCGATTAATGATTTGTATATTCCATCATTGTTTGGGTTTAAAATTTTTTTGGATTGATGAAGTATATCCAGCATTTTATATGGAATAAGGGAGCATGAATGTAATCAATAAGGAATATGGAAATTCAGGATGTTTCAGTGTATTAAAAGAATACATGATGAAGGTATTCATATGCTATTACGGGGTAAAAAGGATCTACATTATGTATACCTTCCTTAAAAATGTTGGAATGTGAGTTTGGATAGAAGTATTTTGGATTATTTTGGATTGCCATAAAAGGACAACCCGGAGGTCGGGCAACAACTCGTCACATCTGGCAAGGCTGCGAGACTTGAACCCACAACCGAAGGGCGACAAGGGTGTATCACCTACGACTGGCCCACGAGATGTCCTGGATTAAATAATGCAGTTTTTATTAAAAGATCTTGTTGATGAATTATAAATTCATTTATTTTGGAACCCTATACGAATAGTGTAAATAGAATTTTTTTACGTTCTATTATCTTTTAGAGTGAAAGATGAGTTTGTGGTAGAAATTTATTAATGGATAAAATTCTAATTATAAATTAAGTATATCTCCTTATGATCTTAGCCAATCTCATAAATAAATTCCTCAACATTAATAAAAGTAACCTAGAACAAAAATGTTGTCCTAGATGGTACCTTAAATCATCACTAATTTTTGGCTTTGGGATTGTTGGCCTTTTCATAGCCATGTTCTCTACCACTCTCCATCAGATAATTGATGGTTAGATTTTTCTTACATATCCGTATTTTCTTACATGGAACCCTAGTATGTGTTATTTTTGGTAATCTTCATACTTTCCACTCATTATTTTAAATAGAGGCCTCATTAATTCATTTTTCGATGTGGGATTTCAACTAAGATATTTTGAAACGTCAAAAATGTGTTATCCCAATACCCTATGTTTTATTGAACTGATGGTATTTCAAATCATCATAGATTGATGAGTCTAAGGACCTAAATTTTATACTTTTTTGTGATTGATGACCTCAATCACTACCTATAAATATTTACGTTTTTTCTCCAATTATATGTCTCTAATTTCCACCAATGTTCTCCTAATCGAGATCATAATTTGGTGGTGACCCTTTCATTTCTTTTTTCCTCATATTAAGACTAAATTTTAGTAACCCAATTTCTGATGTGGGTTTTCCCACAAAGGAATTTTTTTTATTTTCAACCTTTTATTTTCGAAGAACAATTTCAAATTGCGAGGACACAATTTATTGAAGGAGGGGAGAATATAACACCCCAAGATTTCATAGTGTGTTATTTCTTCAAAATAATACAATAACTTGCACTACACGCAACACCGAGTTCAATTACACCATGACTTACCAAACAAGCCGTTCAAAAGAGGTTATTAATAGTATTAACTAAATTTTAAACTTTATATAATCCTTATAATTTTAGAATCCATATTATGAGTTTCTTAGATATAATGCAAGAACAGATTCATTTTCAGTATTGAACTTTTATCAACTTTTAATAGTGAAACATTTTTAAATACAATATTTTAAACTTTTTTGACTAAATGAGGACATCAAAAAAATTTAAAATGAAACATCCCAAGCTTCCACGGTACGCTTTCCTTTGATAATACAGTAACGTGTGTTGTACGCAACTTCGAGTTCTAACACACCACAACCAATCAAACTAGCCGTTATGAATCGTAATACCTACCTTTTAAAATTTTAGAAATTTTATCTCTCAAAATGGACTTCATTTTTTGTTTCATACTATCGAATTTAGCCTAAGATGAAATTTTGGTACTTTTCGGATAACTTTAATATTTTGATGAATAGTGAAAATTAATAAATTTCAATTAAAAACAACTTTTTTAATCAAAATAATTAATAGTGATAAATTATGAATTTGAGTGGTATTGAATTATATTTAGAATATATTTTTACCATTTAATATAATGTTGGTCATTGGACATAATTTTACAATTAAACCGAACATAAACAAGTGTCAATCTTTTGATAGTTATTATCTCTTAAAAACACGCTTTTTGTTTTGGCAGCGGGAATTAATTTTAAATTAATTTCTGCCACTTCTGTGTTTTGAATTAAGAAAAATGGATTCCATATTTGGAATCAGGATGTCCAAATTGTGTAAATAGGTAACTTTTATTTTTAGACATTTTGAATAATTACTGTGGTAAATATTTTATTTACCATGGTTAAGGGTAAATCCGGTAAATAAGGGCTAAAAAATAATATTATAATAATACTAAATTACCCTCAAACTTGTCCTAGCCTTATTGGTTGATACATGTTCGACCATAGGCATCTTTGGGTCGATTTAGGGACCCCATGGTGCCACTTGTAGGTGATAGGGACACTTTTTTTTAATTAAGTTAAAATGAATACAAAAATGACACAATCATATATCTTTTAGAAAAACAATTATTACATAGGGTTATATATGTTGGATTTTAGATTATAAATATTCATTAGAAATATAAAAAGATTTCCTACATAATGATATTTTATTTATAACTTTTAGACATTAAATAATTTAATTTATTTATGACACAATGATGATGTAGTAATTACTATAATAGTGAAAAATTAAAATAATTGATATTATAAATACCCAAATAAATATAATATGAAACTTTTAATGAATTAAACTAATTTTCTAGGATAATATGACATATTAGGATTGATTTAATTAACTTTTTTAGAAGTAATCATTCTTTTATGAGTTTCACAAAAAACAACAATTGAATAGTGTCAAAATTGACATAAAAGAGTTTTTAAAACAATATATGATATTATTAATTGATATTAAATTTCTAAAAATATAAGGTTAGGCCAAGAGACTTATATCATGATATTTGTATCATTAATGGACTACTTGTGGGTCACTTGGATGAATATGGTATGTTTATTAACCATATAATATAAAAATACAAAGAGACATTGTAAAAGTGAAACTAATTAACTTAGAGTTAATACTTAAAGATAAGGTTTATATAAGTACACAAACCTGTATAAATTCTATTGGTTGAGTTTTTTTAGACCTATCCCCACCTTAATCTTTGAATAATCAACTTTCGAGCCATTAGAAACTGAATATTAGTTTAATATAAACTAATATTTCTAACTTTTCCAAAGGTGCCCCTCACCACTCTTATAAAAGGGCACTCTTCCTTTCCATTTATTCACACCTTCAAAGCCATTTTGTTTGGCCAAACTCTTCCCAAATACTCTCCCAACTTCCCTCACTACAACCTAGGGGACTTAGTTTGATCAGAAAGCCAACCTAAGGATCCCTTTTGATCAAATCAAAAGGAAGAACCCGAAGAAGAGGTAATTATTTCACCACCCTTTTCCAAGTTCCTTTCTTCTTCTACTTCTTCTTCCTTTATTGTTACCATTATAAAATAATAACTCCAGTATCATATATATACTGTGATGTTATTATAAAAATGGTACAACCATATTCAGTATTCTATCCACCCTTTGAATAACATGTCACCATACGTGCGTACGTACGGCTTACCATCTCCACGTCGTGGTGTAATTGTTATTCAATATATTATTATTTGGATGGGTATAATAATGATATGTAACTCATGTATATAATAAATATAACATGTTAATGATTCGGTATATATGATATACCATCCATTTATATATTATTTTAATATCAAAAGAATGATATTGTCACTCGTGCGTACGTACGGACTACCGTCTCCACGAACGCGATGAGATTCATTCTCCATTGTATCCATTCAAGTATAATTATAATTTGATGATTTAAAAAATTATTTTTAAGGACTTGATATAATTCTGGATATGAATAATATACAACCTATCCTTTACAAACATGTCTTACGTAACAAAACATATAAAAGAAAACAAGTAAGTTAACACACGAAACAACGATAATACTAAGATATTATTATCAAATTAGTATTAAAAGATCATATTAATGTATATGATTCTTTTATAATTTAATAACAATTATTTCACCATTATACAGGAGGTTAACCTACCCCAACCAAGGAAAAGTACAAGGTAAGGGTCATTTCACAATCTCTTCATTATCCGAGATTGTTTATACGTAATAATCTACTGGGATCTCTTTATCATCAACATCCATGTTTCTTAAAAATGTATTTCAAAACATTTTTACTATTTACAAGAATATGGGTTAAAGTCATTTATACCCTTGTTTGACTTTTTATAAGAGGTCTATAAAGGAATCGTTCCGTCGTTTTCCAAACAAGGTGCTTTTTAACCTTTTCGACAAAATTAAGGTAAGAATGATTTTATTAACTTATACGGCGGGTGCGACTATTTACCGCCGTTATAAAATTTTCAAAGCTTCCCTTACAAGCTTACAAGGGTATTTTCAAAGTAAATGTTTTATTTTATAATTATGTGACTTTTAAATTATTTCAAAATGAATATTTTAATAATTTCAGAAGGGTACTCTTTATCAAAATCAGAATTTTAAATGTTTTAAAGATTTATCTCTCTAAATCATTTTAATTAATGTCCATGTCTTCAAAATGGTTTTTAAGGATTTATTTATATGGACATGAATGTTTTTAAAATGTTAATTCCTTTCAAAAGTTTCAAAGTGGTATGGGACACTTTAATTTAAAATTCTCTTTTTAATTACTTCCTTTATAAATGTGTGACTTTTAAATGATTTCAAAAAAAGAGATATTTCTTTCAAATAGTTTTGATTTCATCTATGTCAACATCCTTTTATGGATTTTACGCTTATTTGAAGTTGGTTTATTATGATACAAAACTTCTATATTTTATTGAAGTTTTTGTGATATGTTTGACTGTGGATGTGCTATTTTTATACCATTCATAGTTTATGGTGAAAGTATTGACATTTCGTATGCTAGTTTTAATACGAATGTTTATGTTTTGTTTAAACCTTTTTATATGGGAATGCATTGGACTTAATATGTGACGGGTGGAGCCCGCTATAGCTCCTCGATGCATCGGTAGGTCTCATGAGACAAACTAGTGTCTTGGCACAAGGCCTTGGCAAAATCTTATTTGTAGTCTTGGCACAAGGCCTTGGCTATGTGGTTATGATAGTCTGGAATTATGCATTACAACATTATGAAAGTGGTTATTGATATTGCATGTGATTATTTGATTAGTAGAATATCTATGTGAACAAGTAAATGGCATTATTTCATTTTACTTTTGCCATACTATGTTGAAGTTCAAGTTTAAAAGGCTTTTGTTTTAGTAATGCATTGCCTTAAATGATTATGCTTATTTTGAATGTTCTGCTATATTGTTATCCTTACTGGGCATTTGAGCTCACCCCTTTTCTATGTTTTATTTTTCCCAGGATGTGAAGAAGTAAGTTATGAATGACCTGCAGGGATATTATGTGAGGATATGAGTGCGGATTATGGAGACAATATGTTGTTGTAGTATTTTTTCATTTTATGATGTAATGTGAAACTTGTGAATATATCTAGTGTTTCCAAGGCTACTAAACCAAACGGTCTTTTGATATTTGATCTTTCTTGTGATCATGCCAATGTAATGTAATAATGCACCGACTCTGGGTAACTAGGGTCGGGGCGTTACAGTAAGAGGATAAATTAAATTTTACATTTGTTTTTTTATTATATTTCATCTTCTTAAGGCGTGTGTTACTACCTATGGATGATGTTCTGTTGGTTATAAATTGTCCTTCATTTAAATGTAATTATATAAAATATATATATATATCATTATGGAATTAAGTTATACACAAAAATAAGAGAATTATATAATTTATTTTCTATATATTAAAAAAATTATTATCATTTGATAATTATAGACTTGTTCCTCATGGATAATAAATTTAATAGAGTGTTTTAGTGTAGTCTACAATAGATTCATAAAGTGAATTTAAGAACCCAACAAAATGAAAGATTGATGTGCATTAATTTCTGGAGGAATTATATTTCAACTTTGAATAACCCATCCTAGAGTTTATTGATATATTGGATACTTTATATAGTGTTTCATTACACTTGGATAAATGCTATAGTTTCCCTAAGATTATTTGTTTATTAATTTTATTTAATTTCTATTGATCTAAAGTTTCATAAAAAAATATATTTATCTTTTGTTCTTAGGATTCATTTACCAACATTATATATGAGTTATTTTACACGTTACAAAGGTGTTATGTCAAATGAATCATGAAAATCATACAATTAAATGTCCAATAAGTGAGTGAAACTATTACTAAATACGAGCCATTGAACAGGACTTAAGTTACATATATAGAAAAATAAATGTGGATGCAAGTCTACATAAGTTTCATTGGACAGTTTTATATGACTAATTAAATTTTAATTTGTGATTATAGGTCTCAATTGGTTTCATTTATACAATAATCTATTAATCCAATGTGTTGTTTGTTATTTATTTTCTATTTCATATATGTTATTCTAGAGATAGGGAAATTGGAAGTACCTGTGGGATGTCATAAAAAGTATCCAAATATATTGTTATAAAGAAGAAAAATGAGGGATGAATCTTCAATTTATCTTGAAAATTTTGTTTAAAAAATTGAGATAAAATATTTGAGTTATGGGGTAACTAATATTAAATTTCATGAAGACATGAGAAAATAAAGATGAAAAATATCCAGGGAATTTAAATGTATGAAAAAATCTCACTACTAGTAATTTTTATTTAAAATTAATATGAAATATATTGATATTGGAGATATTTGATGATTTCATAAATGTCAAAATAATTTTAAAAACCACTATACTTTTAATAGATTAATGAAGATAAAGTTTAATATCTTCATAATTATAAAAATGTGTTTTCATGAATATTACACATGATAATGCAACGAATCGGTAGTAATACACTAGTTCATAGATTCATAAGATCCATTTTATTTTACTCCAGGAAGATGAGTTTAATGATTTTTCTTATTAGATATATGATTAAAATCTAATAATCACTAAATATTATAATTATTTAACTCTATGTATTTTAATTATGAAGCTATATATTTTATATAAAATGGAATGTAAATTTTTTGGTGTCTTTTAAGGAAGGAGAGTTGATATATTATGAGTATTTTCATTATATCCAGTATTATGAATATAGTTTTATGAAATATAAAGAGAATATAAAATATTTATTTTATTAGTTTACTTTCATAAGGATGAAATTAAATTCTTCTTACATAATTACATATGTATACTTCAAATAAAATATATGTTAATACAACCATATTTGAGTTGTATAAAACTGAGGAAGAAGAAATAATGAAACTCAACAGCCAAAGTTTCTTTGTGGGAAACATTTTGTTAGTTGGATGATAAAATATATGTCATGAAGAAAAATAATGATAATAACAATTATATGAAAATATTGAAAACATTTAGCATGTTGTAGAAAATATAGAGAAGCTTTTGAAAACTATTCTAACAGAAAAAGTGTCCACACAAGGTAGAATCAAATACTATAAGAGTATTGGAATGTATTAAATTTTTCAACAAAATGTGATGGAAAAGTGAAGGACCCAACCCAGTTATTGAATACCTAATCAAATTAATTTATGTTGATATATAAAAATAAGTGATTTTGTAAATTAATGTTTATATTCATGGAAAAATCAATGTCTTACTCAATCCCTTTATTAAACTTTCTTGGAAATGTTTTATAGACTATATTATTAAATTTTTAAAACCATAGTAACATATTTTTTCCTATGTATTCATAGGATTTATATTTGATATACCTATCAATAAATAATAATGAATAAATGTTACCGAAGAAGATATCTAATGTTAATATGAAAGAATAAATTATTGTAATTATTATTGGAGTATATGATACCATGTTCTGTGAAAAAACATCATATTTTCATGTATAGATTATTCCCAATATAGTTATAATATGGATTTTTATGAGAATGAATCTTATGTTTTTAGAGTTGATGATTAATAAATAAATGAATATGATATCAGATAATAAGGGAAACAACTGTAGTATGGTTTACTTGAAATGAGTTTACATGTTGTGATGAGTAGGTATCAAACCCAAATGGTATGATTATTAGAGAAAAATAAAAGGATTTTTTGGTATGTGTCTTTAAACCATTTTATTAATCATTAAAAACAATCATGTGAATCTGAATAATTAATATAATTATGTTTATTTGTGTATGATGTACCACAAATATCTCCCAATTTTGGGATATAAATCATCTTAGAATAGTGTTGACTACATAATAAATTTTCATCTCTGCCCACAAAGAATAAAATTTGATTATTTAATATATCAGCACATAAGGAATATTTTGAATTATATAATAATAGAATGAGGTTGTGGTAAATTGTGTTTTAATAAGATTAAATTTATGGTGAAGTGTGAATGAAAGGATAAAATTTATACCATAATGTTAATGGTCAAAACATGGAGATTTATGATATTAAATTATGTGGAGATTATGAAGGATTGGATATTTAATACGTTAGTATAATTTTTCATGATGATTAAACCACCATGTGTCCGGTTATATAAAGATATATTTTATATTTTTGATCATGTAAATATCTATGTTCTAATTTCACGAATTCATGTTTTATAGTAGGAGATGATTAATCACCATGACATTTTTAAGCACATCATGATAATGTCATGTAAGGAATAATTAATAATTATGAAACATCTAATATTTTATGTATTTTATTTCATCCAAATTAAATTCTGTGGATATAAATTTTTAATAAGTTTATAGATAATTTTTTTCTCCTAAATATTTTCAAATTATATATTATAATTAAGGTAATAATGAATCTTATCTTGGATGATTATATATATCTTCCATATAAATAGATGAAGGAGTTCAACGATTTGTGTGGGGAGAGAGAGATGAATTTGAAAATTATCTATAAAGGAAATTCATTTATCTATGATTCGAAATAATTGGATGTGTTTGAAGAGTCAACAAGTTAATGAAGGAGGAGAATATTTTTATTACAATAATGGTTTACATATAATTATTAGTTTATAAAGCATAAAAGATTATCATTTAGGAGTATTGGGTTTTCTATATGTTTTGTGATTAGGGTGTTATATATCATTTTTTCAGTTTTAACGGTCATGATTGACCACTGTGATTTTTTAATAGCCACCCAATATGGATGGATGCTTTTTTACACTAGAACATCGTTGAGTGCGAAGACCTTAGATTTAAGCTTTGATTAGTGTATCAGTTAATGATACTTAAGTATATATTTTTTTATCAACATTAAATTTTAGATGCGAGATAGAATAGTTATATTATCATAATTAAGGATAAATATAGCTGGGAATGGTATTTGGAAATTCACATACCATAATTTATCCCCCATAATAAGGTATATTCATTTAGTGAGACCAAAATTACTACTTTTATATTTTGATATTACCCAATTATATAACATTACCCCATCTAAAAGTCACATTTGATGTAATTTTCATGTTACTTCTTCCTAGAATACATATTTATCATTGAATATAAATACTATTTATATTCTTATATACATTACGAATATATAAGAATCCCATTAATAAATACCACAAAAAATTTGTTGAGGTAATCTCTAGTGACTCTAATAACCAAGCCGATGGGGATTTTAAGAGAAGGTAGGAGCATAATCTACACAGTATGAAATCATTATTTCCATATATTGTACGAAATAATGTCATTGGAATATCAACCATTTTTTCGAATAATTGATGATGTCCTGGTAAAATATCCACATTTAGAAAATTCAAAGAACTATATAAATGACTAGTAAATTCATAAATCCATGAAATATAGTAATGTTTATATATTATGATAATATTAAAATCATTATTATTAATACAAAGATGCATCATTCCATTCATATTCCTAGAAAATATGATTAGGGAATCTAATGGGGATCTACATGGTCATATGAAACTAATGGTTATAATATCTTGTTGTTTCATCATTATTTATTTTGACCACAATGGGGCCAACGTACCATTTCATGTGAATATAGATATGGGTATTAGTTCAATTGAGAACTCAATTCCTCAATTAGAATATATTCATTCCAATTATCTAGGGAATAAATCAATAGATCCCATAATATGTTAATTTATTCTGGGATGATCATATTCCTCACTCAATCATTTTAGCGAGATATCCTTCATCATGTTGGAATGATATAAATTCAAGAAAATTATTTTCCAAAAGGGATTGATATTTCTCCATTAACATTTAAAGAACCAGGGGTTGTTTTGTAATAATGAATGATATTTCCATCCTAGGGATATCTATATTGAATATATGTAGATATAATTAATACATTCAGTAGATAGTATCAACTTATTCCATAGAGAGTGTAAAAATATACTTTTGAAAATTATTCTTATAACTATTAATTAGTGATGAATTAGATAAATGAGCTAAAATATTTACACCACATTGTATATTTATTGATATCTCAACCTATATTACATTAGGTAGTGTTTGAATACATCCATAGAACATCCCTGAAAAAAATAAAAAAACGGAATCAAATATAATATCATCTGTTCAAGAAAAAATAAAAATTGTAGCTACCAAAAATTAATTTCCATGATTCATCCTTATAGTAAATACAATTTACTCTTTTCATATCTCCCATTAGTTTGAATATTTTTTTTAAATTTTCTACAATTAACATTGGTTTAGTGTATTGCTTTATATAATGTACACATTCTATATACTTTAATCATTGGTCATGAATAGATGATAGGGTGAATAATTTTTTGTATTTACCATATTAATGGTCTTTCTTATGTCCCTTTGGTATTCATGTGGTTTATTCCCTTATTTTATACACTTTAATAATTTTTCATATTTGATTAATATATTTCACAGGATTCTTCTCCTTGCATTTTTACATCATGGTAATTGAATCTTGTTTCATATCTATGAATTAAATATTAAACTACTATAGCAAATATTTTTCTCTTTTCATCTCCATCGCAATACTGCTGTTGTGATTTACTATTTACTATTTCCACTATTAAAAAAATTCTTAATAGATATAATGATTATAAATTGTTAAATATTTTTAATGATCTTGTTTATCACCACTAATGATTGTGTTAACATTATATTTAGAGTCAATGATAAATAAAAAGGTGTACATTTCAAGACTTGTTAAATTTTAATTTTAATACACAATATACTCTCCTCTATTTCATTCAATTGAACAAAAAACCTCTCTATATTATACTGTGATTGTGTTGAAAAAATCCCATAAAATCTATTTTCATGAATTGTTACATTTCTAATTAGTTTATATAATCTTTTATCCCGGTATTCATTATTATGTCCCACCATTTTCAAACATCACCCATTAAGAGATAATCAGCAATGTTCATTTTATATTATATAAATACTTAGATAAATAAACAAATATTTTTTATGGAAATTATTAATTTCTCAATGATTTAAGGACCATAAGATCCGTTAATATATGGAGATACATTTTTAATAAATGAAATACATATATTAATCTCTTCATTAATGAATTTTGGAAGTCTATATGATTATTATTAAAAATTATAAATTTAATCAATTGAGATATTCTAATATTATGGTATCAACTTCCAAACTCACCATAATATTCATATCATTTGGGAAATCCATATATTTACCCTCAAATTGTCTATAAAAATATTGATCTTATTTGGTACAGTTTTTTAAAAAAAGGGAATGTTATGAATTATAGTATTATACATATATGAATATAAAAAGTAAATTATAATCATAGAAAAAATAAAGCAATAATCGATAGTGTATCATACGTTTTGACTTATAATGTTTAATTTAGACAATATGTGTGGAATTTACTATAATATTTAGTAACCTAATACCCAAAATAACTAATCGTTTCTTAGATACTAAGTGTATTGTATCACATCACATAAAAATAACATTACACCATATTTTTTTAAAATCTATATACACAAAACATAAAATATAGTGGTATTATTTCTTTGGGGGATATGACATATAAAATTTTATATAATGTGTATAAATTTTTAATACATATTCATATTATTCTTTTGGATCTATTTTTACTCCTTATCACTTCATGTGATACCATGGATACACAAATCAGTGAAACAGTGAGCTGAAAATCCCTACAAGGGAATAATTATATTGACCATGAGAATTATATACCTTAAGTTACAATAATAATATTCATGGAATCATAAAATATGAAGATAATAAATCATAACATGGAATCATGGGATAAGTAATATTATGGACCAGAAACATTTTAAACATTAGATTCATAATAATGCTGGCTAAATATAAGAAAATGCATCATAAAAATATGCCGATTCTTGCTACTAAGACAACATTTCATAATTTAATTGGATCATTTACTATGTACTATAAATAGTATATCATTATATTTTATAATGAACCAATTGATTATGGGGATATATAATTCCAATTCCACCAACGATATTATAATATATCATGAATTTGAATGATGTATAGGGAAAAATTATATTCCATGGATAACCATGACATGCCAAATTATATTTAAAATAATTACCCAATAAATTTATAAATCATACTGCATCATAGTATTATGTAATTTAACAACAAAATAATGGATTGAGTTATATAATTTATTTATAAATGAATAAATTATCATAGATCATGAATATTTTACAGAATGAGAAAGAATAATTATAAGAAAAATTGAGGAAGAATTTATAGAAAATAATACCATCATTATAATTGAAATATATTGGTAAAAAAATATTGTAATGGAAATAATGGCATAAAAATATCCCAAACAATAATATTACATTTATACTTTTGGTTTTAAAAAATCACAAATGAAAACTATCAGGAGTGGTTGATAAACAGAATATTAAATAGGTTTGATGTGTTTCTAGTATATAAATTGAAATGGTTTGACATGAAAGTAAAATTATATAATTAAATGTTGAAAAAATTCACATAACATGATCAAATTACTAAAAAGGAAATTAATATTTATAGGAGGTGTTGTAGAGAGAATATATGGAGTAACTCAGTTACATTAAAATAATTTTATTGTTGAAAACCATCAAACATGGCGGGGGGGGGGGGGGGGGGTATAATGTGGTGTAACCCAAGGGAGCCACCAAAGACAATGGGGTTAAAATAATTATGAAGTGATATAATGATATGTAATATAATGAGGATCTCTATAGGGATTGCATTGTTTCCATTCTTTTCTGTGAAAAAATTACCCTCCATCTAAGTGTGGGATATCTCGATGTCACAGCTAATGAAGAATACGTACATATGGAAATAATACATGTAAGACCGATGAACAAGAGAAAAATGGTGCTGAAATATTACGTTATTTAATATAAATAGTTAGTATAAACTAAAAGAAAAAGGTTTAGTGGGAGAGAGAGTATCATGTGTCCCCTTTCACCAAGCCCTAACTCATTCAAACTCTCCTCCAACACCATAAATAGTTAAATTACATAAGTTAACATTATATGAAAATTATTTATAATATTTATTGAATGTCTTATAACTTTTTTTAATATACATTATTCATTTACATGATAAAATAGGACGTGTCGATCATTTGGGTTTATTTAGTAAAAAACTACAAAAGAAATTCAATTTAATCATAATAGTAAACAGTGTTGTCAGCAGCCTCCACAATATAAAGACCTGAAATGATGGGGAGTTTTTATTAATATATTTTAAAATATATTTCATAGTCCAATAAATATGTGTTCATAGGTATACTACTTTTGGGTCTTGTAAATGGCCAGAATTGATTATTTTTAGTATTTTTATTATCACTTATATTATCATTCCAATACGATGATCACTTTTTCATTTAAAAATAAATATCATACATATATATATTATTTAATTTGTAGAAAAATTTCTGAAATATGTTAATTAAAATTTAAATTTCACTTAGATAGTATGAACCTACCATAATGTTAGTAATGTTATTATTTAAAATTAAAAAGATAAATTTAAAGTAATAAATAATTTTATGTCATAAATATTTATAAATATAATTATGTTAAATATTTAATGAAATTATAATTATTATATTGATTTATATGGGGCAATATAATTTTGAAAATCATTATATATAGATGATATTTTTCCAGATTCTATCTCGGAAGAATATTTCAAAACACCGGTCAAAGATTTGAAGGATGGTCTTTCAGTTAGAATATGTTTTCCAAAATGTGTTAAAGAGTTTTTAAGTAGATAATTATGTATAATTTATAAAATGGTAATTTTTATGGAATTTAAGTAAAATAGGTGTACGATAATATTTTTTGAATGAAATATTGATTAATTCACTATTTTCTCTCAAGAGGTTCAATAACATATACTTTTATATATGTGTATATTATTTAATGATAGAGAAGATAAAAAATTGTTTCTATGATAATCCATACAAAAAAGATCATGTTTCTGTCAATATATTTAATTTATTATCAAATACTGTGTTTTATGTCATTTCAATATCTTCCTATTCATTTCACTACCTTTGAAAATTTTGAAATATTCACCAATACTTCATTTTGATGTAATTATTTCAAAAAATTATGTACATATTACAAAAGGAAATTCCAAAATGAAGAAATTATAAAATTTAATTATACTATAATAATTTTAGTTTTATTAAATAATGAATAGCATTTTTACTCCTGATATAAAATCTTATAATAATTATGTTTCATTTATTATGGAATTATTTTATGGAATTTTCAAAAATATATTAACAAATTTTTTATTGAAAAAAAATAATTTTATATTGACATCAATTGTGAACTTAATATAAGATTTAATATTACAATGTTTTAGATATTATAAAATAAATATATTATTATTATAATAAAAATATATCTAATGACTAGATAATATTTTCTATTTATATAAATATTTATTTTTTAAATAGTTATTCATTAAATCAATTATCATCAAATAGCACGATAATTGTTTTCATAAAATATAAATCATATTTAAATTTTTTTATATAATGATAAGGAATGTTAAAAAACTATCATGAATTAAAATTATAATAGAATTACTTAGAAAATAGTAGATGAGATTATTGAAGGGAAAAGTATAAATGAATTTTCAAGAATATGAAAAATACATTCAGAATAATAGATGAAATTATAGATTATTTAAAAGGAATAATAATTTGGGTTTCAAAAAATGATGAAATTTTCAATAAATTGGAAAATGGTTGTTTAAAAGTCATTTTAAAAAATGAATAAAAATAATAAATTTTCGATTAAAAAGATATTTTGAATATGAAAAAGTGTTATGATATATAAACAGAAATAATTAAATAATAGGTACCATTTGAAAAAATATAAATAATTCTACAAAATTTAAAGGAAATAATTCTAATATTATTATTTTAAATAAATGATTAAAAATAACAGTAATGACTTACGATGAAAATAATCAAATTGAATATAAAATTCATGAGATAAAAATATTCCAAACACACACATATACATATTTATATAAAGAGAATTGAGATAACATTGAAATATACTAGAAATATACTATAAAAATAGCGATCAAGAGGAGTGTTCTACTATCATTAAATCACGAGTTTCAATATAATTATCTATGAACATGTATTATTATAATTCGTTTATTAATATTCTATTCCAAAAACATTTTTTATTAATTTTTTCTTTTATATTAATTTTTAATATTTATATACAACTAATATTATTTACTTTCCACCTTTTTTTATTTTTCTTTTATTTGATATGAAATTATTATTATTATTATTATTATTATTATTATTAATGAAGGTAAAAATATGAAGATGAAAAACGGTGTATTTAAGAACCTTGTTTGATATATGAAATGCCTGAATATTGGCCATTAATATCTATTCAATAGACACCCTACCTTATATGGATTTTGTTATCACTATGATTTATTTTCAACAATGTGTTTTAATTTTTTAATATAATATTTTACTATAAATATAACCTAAAAATATATTTTTATTCCATTAATAACAAATATTAGGTCTTATTGAAACAAAATTTTTATGATGATGATTATTAATTTTCATCATGAATATATGTAGTCAAACTAAACCAGACAAGATCATGCAATGTGAATAAAAAAAGTCATTATTTCATTATAAAGTAATCATTACTAAAGCATAACAGAATTAATGTTTTTATGTAAATAATCATGTCTGTGAAGGATGAGTAACATGTGATAATGTAAATGTATTATGGAAATGATTTTACAAACATAGAATAATAAGAGCATAATGTAAATATCATATGTTGTTTGCTACCATTGGGAAATTCATTAGGAGTAGAGGATATAGAGCACGAAGAAGGGAAATAATGATGGAATTTCGGAAAACTGCGAGTAAAAATTAAATTTTATTTTTCCCTGAAATTGATGGATAAGAAGTTTTTTATATAATATTGATGTTATTTTTGAAATACCCATTGATTAATTGTTCCAAAAAGTAATTTTAATGGATAGAGACTAATAAATGGAAGAAATGGAATGTTGTTCATTATTTATGCAAATATTGTGCTATATATTCATTTTTAAAAGTATATGCATAATTTATACCATATATGGTATCTTATCATGTTTCCTATATATAAATTTATTTCACGAGTCACCAGGATATCATTGTTTTGCCAAATTTGTAGTACCATGATAATTTGCTTCAATATAATGATTCAAAATATAAAATAATTTTTACATAAATAGAAAATTTTCTTGGGAAATTTTTATTTCTGAATAGAAATATATATTTTATTAAAAAATTTACAATTGAAATTATTTCATTGATAATTAATCAATACATATTTAATCATTATAAATCCTTAGCTATTATTTATATGAAAACAATTTTTTTACACATAGATACAAATCACTGAGTAATATTTTAAATTTAATGAACATAAAAGTATATATAATTTAATACATTTTAGAAAATAAATTGTATAACTAACAATTATATATCTATAACAATCGAATAACTAATTAAATAAACACATAAAAAATATTTATAAGTCATATGTGTGAGATACAATTTCAGGAAATATATATGTTAACAAAGTAAATTGATACACAGAGTAGTGCTGACAAGAGTTAGATGCTGTTTCTGATCCCCATGGGTTGGTAACTAGATCCCAAAATAAAAAAATAAAAAAATGGAATCATTTTCCCCAAGGCATAAGAAGATAAATGGTATATGTTCATATGACAAACAGTACCCAAATAGAATGTTCAATAATGGAATTATTAGAACAATACTAAAAATTGTATTCCATCAAATACACAACATGTATAAATAAAAAATTCAGAATACACATGTAATAGGAGGTTAACATCTCCACCAATTACCTCTATCACTCCTAGTCCAATGAATTAAGTACACATAAAACTTCTAAGTGATGAATTCTTTTTTCTGGATCTGGAATATGATAATCAAAATATTTACAATGGAAAAGGTAGTGTATGAGCTAATAATCCTAGTAGGTTTTGACCATATATTCCATAATCAATTCCATAATAATAAATCATGATTTTAAATGAATGATATGAAAAACCTATAAACATATCTTAAATTAAAATTATATATATATTTCTAAAAAATCAGCGAGCATGAATAAAATAATTATATAACAAAATAAATGTATAATTAAATCAATAACACAACAAACTATGACCATATTACCCAAGGTTAATTATATTTTGGATATAGTATCCTCATAGTACTCATCAATGATCCATACTCAATGTGTGTGGGAACATTCCCCAAATGTTGAGGGTAACCAGACTAATCATTCAACACCCCATTAGGGGACCAATAATGAAAAATCATGCCAAACATTGTTTAGATAGTGTTGTCTTCATCAATCCATTAATATGGACTCATAATCCTCACTTGATTTCACCTGATAACTATATAAGGCCAGGTGTCCATCAATCAATAAATGAGAGGAATATATTATATTTTAATTCAATTCACCATTCATAATTCAATTTTCTAAATTCCATTTTCAACATACATTTCTTCAATTCAAAACCAAACCATGGATTTTTATAAAAGTCAACCATTTTCAAAAAATATTTCATTTTAATCAAAATTATTAAAAAATAAAATAAATTTTTTTTTCTAAATTAAACATTCATGTAATGCCATATATTTTCCAAAAACCCACTAAACAGTTAAATTCTATTTAAACAGATTTTTTTTTATCATTTTACATTATATTTGAAAATAAATCATGAAATAATCTAAAATATATGTATATAAATTGAATAAGAAACCCATTCTAATAAATCAATAAATTCAGTGTTTCTATTGTATGGTAAATTATTGTGGAACCACCTACCTCACAGAACATGATCAAATCTGCACATGCGATAAGAAACACCATTAATGAATGAAGGAAATGAGATTTATGAGTAAACCCTAGAATAAATACTCATTAATAGTATTAAATCAATCAAAAACAAGTTGAAATATCACTCTCTAAGATGGAACATAGTGTATATCTCGAGAAACCAAATGAGATGATATTTACATAACTAAAAGTGATAAAAACAATAAATAGATCTTCAATCCAAATGGATATGGGGATGGAAAATTCAATTTCACATATTTATATCCTCTATAGACAATGGAAGAAAATTAGGGATAAAACGTGGTGTTTTGGGTCAAAACTGAGGTGCCTTGAATTTTTAAAATCTGTTTATGGGGAATTAAATACTGTATGGAAATTTTAGTTATCAGGCCACATGGTTAGAATTAATACTGTGTTCTAACAATGCACCCTTAATAAAAAATATGGAAGGGGTGCACAATTGGGTCATATTTTTAATCCAATGGTGTGTCAACTATAAAATCCTACACTTTCTAAGTGTTAGATATTTGGTGGGGGGTGTTCATGTAGTTTGGACTAACTATTCACCCCCTTCTAGTGAATCCACATAGGGTGCATGGTTTTCCTGGCCAAAATATAAAATTCTCCCTTATAGTGCACCAACTGTTCATAGCCCCCAAAACCTAAAAGTTTCAAAAACGTCATTATAATAATCAGAGAGAATCCCTAAAAATGGATGATAAAAAAGTGTGAATGATTACATGATAAATGGTTACTTGATTTTACAACCCCAATTCATTAAAATAATTTCAATCCTTATAATGTCTTTCAAGAAGATTCCATATCGAGGATATGTAGTCACTACTCTATAATATGTTCCTCAAACTCCCATGTCACAGTTGAAATAGAACCATGATATTATAATATACATACTAAATATAAATATATCACATCAAGAACCTTTATCTTATAATCAACAATCATGACATTTTTCTCAATCATGTATAAGTACATTTCTATACCAAGGTCTTCCTAGATGGGGATATGAGAAGTGTTAGAATGATACTACTTGAGAATTGATATAAGAAACCCATTTTGGATCAACATAAACTACTGTGATAAGGATAACCAAAATGAAAACATTACCACCCTATCACCAATCTCATAAGTGACCACAAACCTAATAACTTTTTTTTAAATATTTACGGATAAATTGGTGACATAACCAAGGTAAAATTATCAAAAAATTTAGACACCAATAGATAATTCCAATGGTCATCGACAACGATCAGTGTTGGACATATACTTGTTATGTTCCATTATATGTTGAATCAATTTAGTCTTCCTCAATAAGTATTGGACCAAAATTATTCCAACCATAGATGTGTCATAATAATCTATCCAATAGTGAGAAGTTCTACAATTTGTTCCATGCATGACCTCAAAATGATTTATTTCAGTTTTTAAATGGTATATATTGAGGATGGTAAACTCAACCAATCCAAAATATTCATCCCGACTTCCACTAAATTGAATAACACAAGAAAATATTATATCCTCAATGATATTTATATCTCATTCTATATGTCCACCCATAAAAAATGATATTTCAACTCAATTATACATGGGATCCTAGTGCCTCCTAGAGGTCATTCTAAAAACAAGATGTAAAATGGGGATCAATTTCATATTATCATTCATATGGAACTTTATACATTGGGATAATATATTTGAAAAAAAATACAGACAAAATACTCATTTTTATTTGTATCTCAAACTAGTATAATGTATGTTGATTTAGTAAGTTGATCTATCATGACAAATACTTCATTCATCCTTTATGGTGTATGCAATAACTCGACCAAAAAATCACTAAAAGTGTCATCAAATATCAAGAAAAGTATATGAAGTGGACAAAACATTCATTAAGATCTGATTTTCTCATCTTCGACCTACTGACAATTTTAATAATGAGAAACAATGTCAGTGATGTTTCATATCATACCTAGACAAAATAATCAAAATTGAATATTATATAACATCTTTTTTGCAGCTAAGTGCACCACCCATAAGAAACTATGAAAATAAACTACCACATTTATTTTAATTGGTATAGGAAAAACATAATAGTTTTAGAAACATATTATGCCCTTATGTGGGAATAACCAGCCACCAATGGTCTCCCCACCATAATGATTTTCTCTAATAAAAAATAATATAGCATCTGCTTGATTTTATAAAATATTCATCTCGATATGAGAGGATTTCAACTGAACTCTTATTCAAAAAATCTCATTCAAATATTCAATGACTCCCAAATGAATCTTATAAAAGTGGTCCATCATGTTCCACTATTCTGATTATTCATTCATAGTCTGGGTGTTATGTTTCCTTCTTGTATAATCAACAATGAAATTCTCCATACTAGGGGTGTATTATATATTGGTGTAAAAATACTAAAGGTACTCTTCCTAATGATAGTTTCTAATATTCAAATACTTTTTCCCATATTATATAACTCAATCGTTATGGTCATAATGACTGGTAATCCATTATCCACAAAGTTAATGCTACCAATTATTAAGATCATGCATCATCGAGGAAATTTGTAGATCATGGGATGGATAATTATTTGCCTATGTCATAAGATTTATTGAACAATGCACCACCATGTGATCACATCGAAAAAAATATTGCCCACATTCAAACATGACTCACCAAGATGACCACATATCCTTGTCCATCCTCTAAATGATTCAATAGTGTTGTAGAAGTCATAGGATGTTTCACGTCATGAAAATATCTCTATCATTTCACATCCTAGAATAATTGTACATCCTTATTGTTGTGAACTGTGTTGCATTTGTTGTCAATAAGGTGTTATGGATTGAATGGATGACAAGGAATGTCAATATGTGAATGACAGAGGATATGATGGTGATGGTGATGTTGTTAATAAGATGTCAAAAGGATTGAATGAATGATGAAGTGATGGTGGTAATTGGAGAATGACCATGGTACTGAGAAGCATGTCACATAGGAGAGTCACTATGTGGCATAGGAGGTAATGGTTGAAACATTCTCCATATAAAATCAGACGATTATAGAGCTGATCTTAAGTTCAAAGAACTTGTATCAAGAAGATACAATGTCACAACATTGTTAGAAGTCAATGCATTATCTTCACAATTAATGAGGAGAGAAAGGTGATCCATCCACAATCTCTAAGTGGATGAAGTGGTTTGAAGAATACAATGAACTATCTCTTAGTGCATGAGGATTTGAAGATGATCCAACCTCATCTATGTTTGGATCAAAGAAGCACATTGAAGATCAAGTGATTTATGATTAATGGTTGAAGAAGATACTTGAGAGATTCTTGGGTATTCCATCTCATAATAGGAGAAGGAGAAGATATTTTAAGGAAGATAGATGGAATTCCAATGAAGAAGAGAATGTCTTGATGTAGTATTGTTCTTACATGGTAATTTAACCAAGTATACAAGGAGGGAGATGGGCTTATGAAAAAAATGGGGCCAGCCCACAAGCTGTCTACCCAAGCTTCAACCCAAGGCACATGTGAGACTAGGTCACCACGCCCATGAGGAGGCCTAGGCAGAGCCAGCCCGCAGGAGGCGGGGCCATGTTTAAGCCCGAGCCACGAGGTCAAGCCTGCGTAGCGTGGGCGCCAAGGGCGCGCCCAGAGGAGCAGAGTGGGCGCTAGAGCACGCCCGTAGGAGAAATGGTGTGGGGGAGGCAACGGAGGGGGGAGAGGAGATTTTTGAGCTGATGGTGGGAGGCGATGGTTGATAAACCGTGGAAAAACCATAGCGTGTTTCGATGTGGGATGAGTTTTTTGAGATGTGGAGCTGATCTGCACCGTCCACCTGATCAGTGTGTAATCGCGTCCACTCATCTAATCTCGCCGCACCACGATATAATCCCAGCCGTCCATGTTCATTAAATGATGATTGAACGGCGCTGGAGCCATCTCCTACCTCTCGCTGAGCTGAGGACTCCCCACGACACCTCCCACGAACCAGAGCCACCCAAGCGATGGAGAAGGAGCTCCCGGCCGCCTCTGATGATGTGAAGGCCTCCGTTGTATTCGTCTCCCATTCATGAACACATGCATGCATTAAAAGTCGCATTCATGCAGTGAGATAAAGAATATGTGGGAGCCCGAGGAAAACGAAGTTGCTGAGGGTGCACTGCCCATTCAACGAACAAGAAAAGGCTTTACAAGTGTTCATAAATGCATGAACATGAAGACCATGCACCATGAAGAAAACCGCGCTGAACAGAGAAGAAAAACAAGATTTTAGGAAAATCTTGAAATCCCAAAATTTTTGGGAAATCAAGATTTATCCACTCGGATGATCCGAGGTATTCTCTGCCTACAAAAGGAGGAGCTGATGCCTTGAAGAGGCTGCTGATCGTCTGAGAGAAGAAGTCCCGCGAAGCTCCTAGCCTAGCGAAGTTCGAAGCTTTGTGCACTACTTGCGCGGTAGAGCATCTCGGAGCCACCCGAGGCTTCATGAGTTCCTTTTTCACAATCCTTGTATTAAAGAAGTAAGGAGGAGGCATCCCTGCACGCTCCCTTGAGAGACAGGGAAGAAGCCGACCTTGCGCGCCCGCTGCCCGCATTCTTGCAAGGTAGCAAGTGGCCACACCCTCTGTGCACGCGAACTCACGTGGCAAGAGGAAGACACTGCACCACCTGTGCGGTAGGTGGAAGCCGCCGCACTTGCACGGTTGTTTCACTGAATCCCCTACGCAGCAGAAGAAGGTGCCACACCATCCACGCGGTAGAATCCACATCTCACACCCTATGCGGTGGTAGACAGGAGTTGGCCGCATCACTTGCGCGCCCTCCATTGAAATGGGTTCGGGTGAAGTGAATCTCATACACATCCGGGTGTGTGTGTGAAAAGAAGAATAAGTGTGGGTGAAGGTTGCATGCATGTGCATTTCCAAGATCCTACGGGTTGTGTGTGCACAAGTGAAGTGTGCACACTTTGAAGAAGACGAAAAGAACAAAGTGTGTGTGCACATGTGAAGAGAAAGATTAACATTGAAGAAGGAGTGTGTGCACAAGTGAAGTGTGAAAACTTTGAAAAAGAAGAAATAAGAATCATTTGTGTGTGTGCCAAAGGAGAGGAAGACCACAACATCATTGAGTGTATGTGGGCAAAGAAACAAGAAGGCCGAAGCCTTGTGTGTGCACAAGTAAAGGAGGTCATACCTCTTGTGTGTGCTAAAGTGAATGAAGAAGATACATGCATATCCATGCATGTATGAATATGAGAACAAGTGGGTGAACACCTTGAGAAGATAGAGAGAAGGAGAAATTCACACTAAAGAACAACACACAATTTGGTGTGTGCGAGAAAGAATAATAGAGTGTGACTCTAAGAAGAATGAGTGTGTGTTAAAAGAGTGTACACACTTTAAGGGTTTATCACACCAAGAAGAAAAGGGGAGTTCATACATTCATGCAAGCACATGCACACATAAACAAAGCATAAATCAATGTGTGTGCATTTGAGAAGACCATGAACAATGGTTCTTGAGGAAATTTTAGATTCCATGCAAGTCATGCATGAAGATTGAGAAGCCATGCAATCAATGCATGAAGATTCAGAGATGACATGCACTCAGTGCATGAAGTTTAATTGAAGAGAGACTAAAGCCAGACTGAAGTTAAAGACACCATTCATCTTAGTTTTTCAGTAGTTGAGATGACCAAGAAGATTGAGTGGGCATACTCAGTGCATGAACATATTTTTCAATCAAGATTATTGAAGACAATGGCCGGGTCGTCCTTAGAAGAAGAAGATTAAGCCTGAGCAATGAAGAGGAGTCCTGGTCATCACAAGTGATCAGAAGAAGTGAGCAAGGCCAGCAGACCTTATCCAAGGCTGTTGAAGACTCTTGAAGAGCTTCAATATAAGAAGAGCTACTCGTGTGACTCAAGGAGCCAGGAGAAGACCCCCTGTGAGACTCAGGGTGGAGAAGTCTTTGGTGGAAGCTGAAGCATGCCAGTGGGACTCTGGTAACAAAGTGGGATGCAGTATAGATAACCTCATGAGGGACTCATGAGAGATACAATGTGACTCTATATCGACCATTGTAATTACTAACCGAATTATAGTGGAGAAACCATGTTGGGGCCTTTACCCAACATAGCAAGGACATAGGCCTTTGGAGCCAAACATTGTAAATCCATGTGTCCTATGCCTTTACATTTAATGCATCACTCAAGGAAAGGTTGAGAGATACAAGAAGAGTGGATCGGGGCCTTAACAAGCCATAGAGGTTTAATTGATAAAGAATAAATTAGTAAAAAGTTTTAAAGGTTCACTGATTCACCCCCCTCTCAGTGATCACACTAATCCGGGCACTTCACTTATGAGTGAGGGAATTAGTTTTATAGGTTAACATTTATAATAATTAAATGAACTCTTATAATTCCACTAAAACGAATCGAACTCAAAATTCTAATAAAATTGCTCATTTTATCAAATTTCATAACATCCTTCGACTTTTCAGGGTCAACTATAATACCATGATTCAATAAATCTTGTCCCAAAAACATTACTTCCTGAATCAGGAAATTAAATTTTGAGAGATTCACATAATATCATAGATATATGAATATTTATAGAAAATATCTCAAATGACACACATTATCCTCCTTGGTTCTAGAGAAAATAAAAAATCATCCAAAAACACCACCATGACATAAATGAGGTACTCTTGTGAAATTATATTCATAAAATACATCAAAAATATTGGACCATTAGATATATAATATTATAAAACAATGTACTCATAATGGAAATACCTACCTCAAAATACAGACTTTTGGAAGTCATGTTCAATGATTCCCAATTGGTGGAAATCAATCCAAAGTTAAATCATTGAGAACCACTCATCCCATTTTGTTGGATCAAAAAATTCATCAATATATGGTAATATAAACTTAATCATTACCTTAACATTGATTATTAATTAATAATAAACAGAAACATGAAGTGTCCCATTAGATTTCATTACAAATAGAATACTATTACCCAATGGTGAAACACTCATCTTATAAAGCCTTCCATTGCCAAATAATAATAATAAATAATAAAATCAATCAACTACACTTGTGTGATATGGGTATAATCAATTGAAACAGGTTGACTATAATGTACCAAATCAATAGATAACTCTACTTCACTTGATGGTGGATAAAAATAAAAGGCAGATGGAAACACATTGGGAAACATGAAATAAACCTGAGGGATATCACCACTTAATGAATCTCTCTCCAAGAAAATAAAAAATGATTTTATAATTACTATATCTAAAATATAAGGTATCTATCTTTTCAACCAGCTATCCCATTCTCCCAGAAAAACACCACACACACACAATCACACATAGTATATTAGGTATGCCGAATGTAACAGTCAACCAGGGGCATTTTAGAAATCAAGCCATCCAACCTAATAATAATGTTAAGAGTATCATGTTGATAAGTAATTTTTTTGTAAAAATCATTATCTAACAAAGGGAAAACAAAAAAGCGGTAATGAGGACCATTATTTGTCTTCCTTAAGAGGGGAATATTAATATTCATCAAATAAGAAGAAATATCCATAGGATGATTGAGATAATTCATAACATGAGTTGATATGAGTGATTGAGATAAAAAAATATAAAATAAAGTAGTCACTAAAGATGAATATATAGTGACTGTAAATCTCAATTAATTAGACTCACATCAAGATTATATAGAGACTATTTATCTTCTGGATAAATATTTTTTATATAATTATATGTTCAGAAAGCTTTAGTTTATTAATCATCTAACTATATTTCTTCACCTTATGGTTCTTGAATAGCCTATACCACTTCATAGAGAATACAATATGTGGTAGAATGTAAGAATGTTTCTTAACAGTCTGTATGAACCACCGATATTTAATTCCTCTAAGAAATCCCATTTTAAATTCTGAATCATCTCACACTGAATGAAATTCATAGGACCTCAAATTTTCACTATAGGAGGTCCAAATGATGCGTCATGAGACATATCATTCTTCCTCTATCTCTTACATGAACTAATAGACCCCATGGAGAAAATGATCCTCCCGTCATCCCTAAATTTCTAGTGTGTTCAATATGAAACACCTAAGCACTATCTAATATGCTAGTATTAGGATTATGCTTCTTCATGAAGACATCACATTGGATGTCAAAATAAATACCCATTGAAAATCAATGATTCTTCAGTTTCTCATTAATCACTTTTAAGGCCTCAGACTTAAACATTACATAATCTTGAGTTAAGTCATGAATTCACATTGAAGATCTATTTAGGTTTATAATTTTCAAGAATTTATCCATAACTAGTACATTACATCTCAAATATTACAATGTAGACCGTTATACTCTATCCAATTTTTTCATAACAATAAAACACCTTAAATAAAATAATAAATTTGTTGTTAATATAAATCTTCTTGAATTATTTCATTCCCATATCTTTCTTTATACCTATTGAAAATATTATCAAAAACATGAGAAGTGAATAAAAAAGATATGTATGGGTTATAAAATAGCTAAATAAAACAATAGACCATCAATATATACAAATCAATGAACTCATAATTTTCAATCATAAAAACATTAGTTCTTTAACATACCTCATGAAATCATAAGATTTATGAACAACACATAGTATTTATAAATCATAAAGGTTACTTGTGAAAGAAACAACATATTTACATTGTAGCTTTCATAGCCACACAAGGTATTATGTTTGGAATAACCATTAAGTATATTACCAAAATATCATTGCTGAAACATTAATGTTTACATCCGTCACTTTACCCAATCCATTAGTGATCTCTCTTGGGCTCACCCTCCTTCAGTTTATCATGGAACCACTTGTACATGTAAAAAATTCCCATGAACCATAAAATAATAATAACACAAAAGACAAGCATAAAGAAACAATAACATTTCCAAATTGCAATCACAATTTAAAATTTCAAGATATTTACATAATCAATGCTTTATCAAAACCATTATCAATACCAAAATAAATAAAAAGAGTATTTTGTATTTTTTTCATTTTAAAAACATTACAACTTGTTATGGAACCCAAATATTAAATAATTCTTGCAGCGGCGGAATGGTCATTGTCCTCGTGTCCGTTAAAAAGCTACATTCCTTTTGATGTTTAGTAAATTTATCATATTAAAAGAGTCTTTCTGAATAATATCATACTGAACTAATATAAAACGAGTATAATTATAAACTGTATAATAGAAGTTGGTGTATAAAATCAAAATATGCCTCAATGAAAGGAGATTGAGAAGAAGTCCCTTACATTCAGTCACACATGTCCCATTCATTCTTTATAATCATGAATAATAAACATAGATTAAATTGTACATTCTTGAGAAAATTTTTCATGTTTATTTATCAATTTTTATTAATTATCATCACATTTAATTATTACATAATTATTTGTGTTCATATCGGTCGTCTTGTCGATATTCAATACCTGGGTCCAAAATGAACTTGATATAATTACAAATTTTCCATGTGGCCAAAAGTCCAATATCTACATTATAGTCATCATTATTTAAATTTAATATATATAAAATATATGTTCTTATTTATAATTTTACATAAAATTTGGAGATAATAAATTAAATGCATCGTTCATGCATACAGTAATCCACACGTACACATGAACACTACTTTGATTTATTTTACATATTTAATGGAATGAAGACTATATGATATATAGCTATATTTTTATTCTAGTATATTATCATATGTTATGTTTGTTACACAAGATCATTAACTCAATCCTTTATACCTTCCATGTATGGTATGAACATGTCAATAACTTTGAGGAAGAGGTAGTCTGCACTTTCTGAAATGAAATTACCACATTTACACATTATGGAAAACATAAAAGTATTATATAAATGAAAAATAAAAATTCATATTTACAATATATATATAATTTGTATCACATATAAATATATTTCCATCATAATGGCCACCTTGATAGGTGTTAGGGGAATATTGAGTAATCACCGTTTCGTGAGGCAGTAGTTCTCCGTATACAGAAACAGTATGATCGTAACTATTATATGTAAATGTCTATAAGTTTAGTTTGAATACATATCATAACAACATCCCATAATATTGAGGATACTATTGTTGTCAAATAATCAGTGAATAAGAACACCATAGAGAGTAGAGAAGTAAAATAATGGATAGGAATTTTAGAGAAGACCCTAAATCTAAAACATGTAACTTCCTTTGATTTGAAGCAAAAAGCTTTCCTAAATTGCCTTTTGTGAATGATAAGGCTTCTAGGAGGATTCTATTAAAGTTGGAATCTAATATAAGAATAATTTTTATGAGAAAAGGCGCTCTAGAGATGTGATTTATGTGGGTACAAGTGGTGGATTTTTAAATATGGGAGGAGGGACACTTTAGGTAAGTCGAGAAATATTAATTTATTATAAATTCTATATCAATTAGAAATTACTCTAAATATAGTCAGTTCAAATATATATTTAATATAAGTCTATATAAAAAATCCAATAAGAATTATATGATTTTTCATATTTTTTTAATCATTATCATTTTGAATTACACCTTTTTTACTTTTATTGTTTAATCAATCGTTTAATAATTAGATAATGAAAATAGTTATCAAAAAATGACTAGTGTCCAATGAATTTGTTATTAAATTTTTTTTAGAGTTATCATAACCATTTGAATAAAAATTTTATTTCATTAGAATTTTATAACATTTAATAAATTTTTTTAAAATATGAATTATGTCAATTTGGAAACAATTCATATCATGATATAATTAAAAATACATACAAATATGATTCCTTTAAAAAAATTATTAATTCAAATATTATATGTTGTATTCATCCATAAAATTCATGGATGACATCCAAATAATCAAATAATATTCATTTTAATATTTATAATATCATTTATTTGAATCCTTTAATAAAAGGAAAACAGTGCATTATCATTGTATCATAATTATATTTATATATTTATTGTCTAAATTTTTTAAATAAAATACCATGATGTTGTAAATATTATTATATTTCTAATGAATATTTATATTCAAGGTGATCATCTATATAACCCCATATAAATATTGTTGTAGAAAAAGATACATGTTTTATTATTTTTCTCTTCACATTAAATTAATTCTTATAAATTTCATTTTCACACCAAAGAGGCTCTATGTGGTCCCAACAACAACCCAATTATAAACATGGTCGGAAAAATGACATCTTATTTGATTAGGAAATATGTTATGGATGTTTTGTGTATTAATAATAATAATTTTACCCTTATTTACCAGATTTACCCTTTGACCAATGTAAATTAAATAATTACTAAATTTACTATTAATAATTTCTAAAAAAAAGGTACTTACATACAATATTTGGATATTTTTATTCAAAATATAGAATCCATTTTTTGAAATTCTAAACACATAACCTGTATAAATTAATTGAAAATTAATTCCCATAGTCAAATAAAAGTTTGTTTTTATGAAATAAAAACTAACAAAAGATTGAAAACTGTTTATGTCCAATTTCAATTTGAAATTACTTGCAATGAACAAAATTGGGTTAAATGATAAAAACATAATCCCATTACACATTAAAAATACATAAAGTACAATATAACTATATAAATAAATTAGATGAAAATCTAATTTTGAATTAAAATTTAGTATATTTCACTATTCATTAAAATATGAATTTAATCGAAAAGACACAAAACATTTCATCCAATGTAAATATTTATTTTACAATTCTAATGAACATATTTATTGTATCAAATATAACATATTATTGTGTCAAAAAATATATTTAAAAAGGGTTCTTCATCAAAAAACAGTAAACCAAGCTTTTAAATTTTTTTGAGTATTTCATGATTAAAGTTGGATTCATTTTCATTTTGTGCCTCTAATATTAATTGGATATATGTAAAAATATTTAACAAACTTTTAAAATCATAATATAGTTAATTTTTTTCATTCCAGCTAATACAATTGCTATGCATTTAATACCATTTAAGATAATACTATTATTATTTAATTTTTTGGTATAACTCATTATTGTGGGAAACATATGATTTCAGAAAAACCTATTGTTGTTTGTTTAGTATACTATCAGACAATGATTCCCCTTTAAATTAAAGATAATATTATAGTTATAATCATTAATATAGATGAAAATGTATTATTCTATAAATACCTGGGATCCTACATCATTCCCTCTTTTAGAAATTGTGGCCTAACAATTCTACTAACATATCAAATAATTGGGAGTATTTTTCCCTCATATAATTTTAAGATTCTCATGTTGTGTCTTCAACTATATGGTTTTTCCAAAATTAATTTTCCTGATGAATTACCTTATTTCACAACACTTTCTCTCAACGGTCAAGAATCTGGACTGGTTGTTCATCATTAGAAATATTCTCTTCCTACTGAACTAACTATAGACTAAAAACATGATATTAATCCGACATATACTCTCTCAACATTGAAACATGAAAAAATAATGTACCTAGGATAAACATGGAGGTAAATCCATTCATTATGAAACCAATACATTTTTCTCTAGGATTTCATCGGGTCTAATGACCTCAGAAACAGATTTCCCTTCTTACCAAAATGTATCACAATTTTCCATGGAGAAACATTCATAAAAAAATGATAACATGCCTCAAAAGAAAGACCATTCCTCCAGTTATCTAAAAAATATTTCTACCAGCTCCAAGCTATTCTCATGTGCTTTTAAATCAATTGTACTTTTTCTGCCATCTCTTCTACCAATTCTGGTCCCATCACTTTCATTCACCTACATCATCCCAAGAAGCTGGATTTCGACACCTCATTCAATATAATGCTTCAAATGGTTCCATATATAAACTATAATGAAAACCATTATTATAAAAAACTCAATGAAGGAAAGATGTTGGTCCAAACATCAATGGTAATACATTGAACAATCATGTAGCATATCTTTCATGGTCTAAATTTTTTGTTCCGAGTTTCCAATTTTTTGTAGATGAACTATTGTGCTAAAATTTAATTCAATACCTAACAACTTATGAAGTCCCTTCTTAAAGATAGAAGTGAACCTGAGATCATAATCAGATATAATTAGGATGAGACTCCATGTAATCTGATTATCAATTTAAAATAAAATAACGAATGTTTATCTAGAGATAGAGTATCTCCAATAGGAAGAAAAAGTGACGATTTAGTCAATCGATCAACAAGAACTTAGATTGCATTGTCACCTTGTGATGTCTTTGGTATTCTCAATATGAAATCAAAGGACACATTTTCCCATTTCCACTCCAGAATTAGAAAATGATGAAGCATCCCTTTCAGTAACTAACATTCATCTTTATCCTATTGAAAATTCAAACATGTCATGGTAATGTCAGCAATATTGTAAAGACCAAGAAATTCCCTATATATTTTTTAATATTATATGGAAATATTTGAGTTTTTAGTTTTTGACGGTGCTTGATTCTGAGGCCTGGAGTTCCCAGAATGTTTTTATGATGTTTCTTAAGTACTTTCAATAAGTGTGTGAGTGGGTTTTTGTAAATTTTGAACTGGTACTCAGAATTGAAATCTGAGGGCACCGTTGATCTCATAGCACTGGTAGTTTCTTAAGGAGACCTTCACCTTGGCTGCAGTTGGTTGTGGGTGGAATATAGTTTTTTCTACCAAGCGTGGGGAAAAAAGGGGAAATATAATTAAAGTAACCTTATTTTTATTCAAATTTTGAATTCTTTTAAATTCTCAGTGGGGACCACTTGATCTCTTCAACCTCTTTTTTTCAATTGTTCCAAACCCCCAACATTTAATGAATTCATTAAATGAAGTCATTAAACCTATCAATTAAGGGGTAGGTTCTTTATCACCTTGATTGGGCTCTTTGTTTTTGCTGGGCAAGATGCTTGGTGGAGGATCTTGCTGGAGGAAACCCCCCTTAGAGGAAGAACTCTTCTCCTTCAATGAACATTTCTCCAACAAAGAACTCCGTCGAAGGATCTCCAACGAGGACTGTCTTCAATGATGACAAACCGATATCTGTCTTTCCCTCTCCTCACCAACGTCAACAAATCTTCGAGGTAGGAATTGTGGTTTTTGTATACCCCTTACCCATTCATGTAGTTCTTATGGATTTAAGAAAAACTCTGCCGCTTTCTACCATTCAAACACGGAGGGTGCATGCCAAACGAACACGACCCAATCTCTCCTCAAACATTGTGGATTTTTGTGTTCTTTGGAACTTGTTTTCGAGTTGAGGAAATTCTGACTGTGGTGGTCTTGAATCTATGGTGACATCCCGAGATGAGTGCGTGAGTCTTAGGAATAAAGATCGGGCCACTGGGGCACACCCGGTGACCCAAGGAATGTTGCCAGCTACCATTGCCGGTAGGGATCAGGTGCGGCGACCGCCACTCTGGCCTGCTGTGATGGCAGTGGTGGTGCGACCACGATGCCAGAGGAGGGATGTGAGACGTTGGCCGCAGTGGAACAAGGGAGGTGGCCGGCACACAGTCAGTCGTGTGAAGGGGGTGGCGACACGCATCCATTCCGCTGGGCTTGTAGCGGCCATGGCATGAGTCTGCGACAACGGGGGGTGGGGGGGTGGCTTGCCGCCATCCGCCAGAGGTGGAATGGTGCGTGACTGTGGCGTTAAGGTGGGATGGTCATCCGACCAGCAGAGGAGCTGACCAGGACTCCCCGGTCTAGCGTGACAGCCACCAGCGCCATGTGGCACCTGCTGGTTGGCCACACAACCAGAATGGCTAGGTCATTCGGGGTACCCAGGGGGCACCTCCCTAAAGGGTTGCGGATAGGGCGGACAATACCGTGGGGGCGCCCATCCATGGGCCAACCGCTGGCCTCCAATGGGCCGCACCGTGGGCTGGGTTGGATCCCGTAGACAGGGTCAGACCCATGGCCTGCCCCGGATGGGCTTGGCCGACCAGAACTAGGTCGGGTCGGCCCAGGCTGGATTGGACTGGACCTGGAAGAGCTTCTACCCCTTTCCACTCTTTTTGGCCATAACATGAGCTATGGATGTTCGTTTGACAAACCGTCTGTGGCGCCAAAAACCTTGGACTACCATAGTCCTTTTTCTATACCCCACTTGAGTTTTGGATAATTTTGAGGTATGGCTGGGTTGGATCAACCATGAATCCAACTGATCCCTCACGACTAAAAAGGTCAATAACTTATAGAATAGGGGTCCGTTTGACACACCGTCTATTGCGTTGAGAACCCTATTACGTGGAGTCCCATTAAGGATATTTCTTTGTGGAACTTAGTGGATGTTGGAGTATCAACCTATGGCATGTGGAGGGGACCCTCCTGAAATAAAGCAAGCCTAGTGTGAGAACCATGTGGCTGGATATAACATGAGAAAGAGATCCTATAAGGGATTATGCCTTGCGATCCAAGAAGGGTTGGTGCTTTGGGATCCTATGTGGGTCTATGTTCCCAGATCCCACATGGATCCACTCTAGGAATTCATGTGGGACTATTCTAAGATCCTACGTGGGTCTGCTGTACTGGGATCCTATGTGGGTCTGATGATTTAGGATCCTACGAGGGTCTCCCTCTCAACAGAGTAATATGATTCAGTAGTTACATCTAATCATCATTACTACAGTATTTAAGTTATACCTGGAGTGTGTTGAGTTCTAATCTTTAATGATAAATCATTCTATATCATCCCTGTGTGGTGTTACATTCGTGGTACTTATTCCTTCGTGGATAGTTGTGTTTTTGGATCCAGAGATAGAGCTCTGTGTAATCATGATAAATTAGGTATATGTATGAGCACACACCTATTTAAGGAAGGTTTTCTACTTCATACCATGTGATTGTACTCTTACATTTGAGGTTTATCTTCTGTGGATTCTGGGATACCTTCGGTGGTCTTGGGGTCCCTACTGAGTATCGTTATACTCACCCTGCACGGGTTATGCCTGCACCTTGTTGAGTCATGTGCAGACGACGAGAAGCATTGATCAAGGATTAGGGGGATGGACAAGAGGCTGATCTGAGGTAGACATAGACAAGATATACCACAGGGGAAAATTGATCAAGATCTATACCAAACCTTCAGGTAGGATTCCCAATGGACGATCCAGAAGCTGTTTCCCTTTAAGTTGTAGTTGTACTTTTAGTTGGGCTTGTATGCTGGCCATTAATTTCTGCACAATTTTTATTATAGTAGTTACTTGTGGTTACTCCATGTTGTGTTTTCAAATAGTGTGTGTTTTAGATTTTAAAGGCAATTCCTTCCCATTTATTGGGATATGCCTTTCAGTCATAGTCTCCATCCCCTAGCCTAGGGAAGATGGTCTTGGGGTAGTCACGACACGGGCCCCAAGGACGGGTAGTGACAAATTTGTATTAGAGGAGTCGGTTCTACCATAGAACATTGGACTCTGATCTTTTAACAGCAATAGTGTTATGTGTTATGAGTGTGGTTATCAGTTTAGGGAATCATGTGTTGGTGCGACAGCTGACATATCTATACACCAGGACCCTGACTTCGGATTTCTGACTCAGTGCACGAAAAAAATGATTTCATGTGTGTTTTGAAACGTTTTCTTTGTGATATCATTGAGGCATCTCACTAGGTATAACTTATTGACCATGGCTCACTCGTTTCTTTTTAGGATGCCTCTACATAGAAATCTAGCACATGTTCTATGTAGATTATTTTTTGATAGCCCGCCGAGTTACGAGGCCTTAGTGAAGGTCCCTCTTTCAGTAGAGCTCCAGCCGATCTACTAGCTATACCATTACCCATTGGGCCACCGATGCCACCAGCCCTGACAGTAGAGAGTGCACAATTCTTGAGCGCATCGCATGAGTTCCAGCACTAGAGGCCACCCAGGTTCAGGGGTGATACAGACCCACTGGCGGCAGAGGATTAGCTAGAGGCCATGGTGAGAGTCTTACGACTTGTAGGGACACCAGCTGATCTCATAGTGATCCTTGCTACCGTTATTTTACAAGAATATGTAGGAAGATGGTGGAGTTTGATGCTCCAGGTTCATGATCAGGTGACACTTCTCTGGGAAGAATTTGAGAGCCTATATCAGACAGAGTTTTTCCCAGAAACCCTTCGCGTAGTGAACATACAGGAGATTCTTCATCTGCAGCAGGGCAGCATGACTATGGCTTAGTACTCAGTGTGGTTCACCGACCTCTCATGCTACTTCACTTATATGATGCAGGTCCCATTATTCAGGGCCCGAACCTTCAAGCAGGGACTCAGGTGGGAGATCAGGGCTACTATGATTTCTCTTAGCATCCTAATACAGGTGGGGGTTTTAGAGCGAGCCCTATTAGGGGAGAATTTTCATGCTGAGCAGTCACCAAGAATGAGAACAACCATCGGGCATCATGTATCAGAGTCTTCTATAGCTACTAGCAGATAGATTTTACAGGCATCCAAGAGGACAAAACCTACAGGTGGATGACCGCATGATTCAGGGTCCGTTGTGCGGGTCACTCGAGACACATCAAGTCATGCGAGTAGGAGGTAGTGTTACATTGGCGGTGGGCAGGGTTACTTGGCTCATGAATTCCTGACCCTCCATACATATGATCAGCAAATGGTTGAAGGACCGCCCAGGTAGAGATAGAGGTTCGACCGAGGAGGTCCTAAGGGAGTAGGTGAGCATGGCAGTGGAGTTGGTCGTGTAGCTGGCAGTGGGTGAAAAATCAAGGTGTTACTACCACCACCACTAGGTGGTCCACCCCAACCATAAGGAGGAGTTGGATAGGGGCGAACCTAGCTTCAGGAAGTTGAGTCCTACAACCACGGTGCTCTAGAGACGATACGAGGTGCGATTTGTGTCTAATCCACCTTACCTGCAGTACTTATAGACACAGGTTCCAGTCATTCTCTTATTTCCATAGACCTCGTTTGGAGTTCAGAGATTTTAGTGGAGTCTTTGGCTTGATCACTATGACTAGAGACTCCTAAGGGAAAGGATTTGATGACTAAACTCTTGTGCCAGTAGGGTGAGCTTACTCTAAGATGCGAGAGCTACGGCTGGGATCTTTTAGTAGTGGCGTCAAGGCCTTACGATGTATTCTTGGGTATGGATTGGTTATCAAGAGTCCATTCCAAGATAGAATACATTAGGAAAAAATTGTGGTGTATCCATGAGGATGGGACTAAGATTACCTTCACCGGTGAGAAGGGAGCATTTGCATCACCAGATGGACTTACCCAGAGGAGAGTGCATCCGATAATTCATCTGTTGGCTAGCCCTACCCTCAGAGTGGTTGATGTGGAGAGTCTGAGCAATGCTATAGTGGTGTAAAAGTATGCAGATGTCTTCCCTAATGATGTTCTGGGTCTACCTCCTCACAGGGAGGTGGACTTTTATATGGAATTGTAACCCGGGATAACACCGATATCTAGACTAGCATATCATATGGCTCTCGCAGAGCTTCGTGAGATGTTGGTATAACTAGAGGACTTACAAGGTAGGGGTTTATCTGAACTCGTGGTTCTCCTTTGGCAGCCCCAACATTGTTTGCCAAGATGGCAGATGGGAGCTTGAGAATATGTATTGACAATCGGCGACTGAACCAGGAGACCTTGAAGAACAACTACACACTTATGATGATTGATGACCTCTTTGACCAGTTGAAGGGAGCATGGTGGTTCTCGAAGATAAACCTCAAGACATGCTATCACCAGCTCAAAGTGTGAGATAAGGATGTGCAAGAGACGACTTTAAGATGTCGGTACGACCATTATGAGTTTTTGGACATTCCGTTCGACATTACCAATACTCCAGTAGTGTTCATGGGACTCATGAACGAGATCTTTCAAACATACCTTCACCTCTTTGTAGTAGTCTTCATCAAAGAAATTCTGATATACTCAGTTTCTGAGGATGAGCATGTCTATCATTAGCAGGTAGATCTGGACACACTCCAAGAAAAATAGATTTATGTTATGCTCCTGAAGTTCTAGTTCTAGATCCAAGAGGTTCACATTCTGGGACATGTCATCTCGGAGGCTAGAGTTGAGGTGGATCCAGCGAAGATTGAGGTGGTACTTGCTTTGGAGCCACCCAGGAGTGTGATGGAGGTGCAGAGTTTACTAAGTTTAGCCAGATACTATTAGAGATTTATTCCAAGTCTCTTTAGAGTTGTAGCACCTTTATCAGTGTTGATGAAGACGGGGCAACCCTTTGTGTGGTCAGAGATATGCCATCAGAGTTTTCAAGAGCTGAGCTAGTGGGTGACTAGTGCCCCCATCATAAGGCTTCCAGAGGATGGTGTTGGGTACATAGTCTACTACGGCGCATCAGCGACCAGGCTCGTATGTTTCCTGATGTAGGAGTGAACAGTTATCACATATAGTTCTCGATAGGTGAGAAAACATGAGTGGAACTATGCTACCCATGACCTTGACTTAGAAGAAGTAGTCTTTAGTTTGAAGATGTGGCGACACTATCTGATTGGTGATCATTTTACAGTCTACTATGATCACCAGAGTCTCAGGTATCTCTTCTCCTAGAAAGAACTCAACCCAAGACATCGGCGTTGGGTTGAGTTCCTCCAGGACTATGATTTCTAGATAGTATATACCCCTCATAAAGGGAACAATGTTATAGAAGAACTCAGTATGAGATCATGTATACAACTGCTAGGTGAGGTGATGGAGCAGCTGGATGCTTTGCAGATATCCTTTATGGATTGAGATGGTGCATATTTTATTCAGTCTCTTATAGTCACTCCCCCACTCCTTAAGCATGTTAGGGAGTTGCAACATGGGGACACTAAGTGTGAGGCTCGACGTGCTCAGATATCCACAGGACATACACCTGATGGATTTTTTTGATGGTGGGGAGCACATCATCCTTTTCTGATGATGTACCATGGTACCCGTGTCACTTTAGGAAGAAGTGTTTAGGGAGTTCCACACATCCCCTCTAGCAGATCATCTAGGAGTGTTGAAGATGTACCGGGACCTTCGACGATAGAACTGGTAGCCAGGAATGAAGAAAGAAGTAGCAGAGTTGGACTCTCAGTGCCTCACTTTTCAATGAGTAAAGGTGGAGAATCAGGTACGAGCATTCCTAGTTCAACCTTTAGAGTTCCTAGAGTGGAAGTTGGAAGGATTATCCATAGACATCATGAAAACACTTCCACGTACATCTTGGGGTTATGATTCTATCTGGGTGATCGTCGATCGACTCACCAAGTCGGCCCACTTCCTATCGATTAGAGAGCAGGGCTCAGTAGAGAGCTTTGGATGCCACTATGTGCAAAAGATGTTACAAATAAATGGATTAACCTTGATTATTGTCTCCTATCGTGATGAAAATTTCACTTACTGACTATGGAATGGGTTGCAGGAGGCTTTCAGGTCACAACTTCGTTTGAGCACTGCCTTCCATCCTCAAACTAATGGCCATACTGAGTGAACAATTCAGACCCACGAGGACATGCTTCGTGCTTGCGTCCTCGAAATCAGTCATAGCTGGGAGGATCACATTCCTTTGGGGGAGTTTTCATACAACAAAAACTATCACTCCACCATTGGGATGGCACCATTCAAGGCTTTGTACGACCGACCTTGTAGATCACCTTTGTGTTGGACAGACCTAGGGGAGTCAGCACTCGGGCGACCAGAGATGGTATGGGCTACTAAAGAGAAGGTGCAGATCATCAAGGAGTGGATGAAGAACACACGGAGTAGATATAAGTGTTATGCAGATAGGGGACGGAGACCTCTGGAGGTCATGGATGGTGACCATGACTTTCTATGGGTCTCACCCCGACGAGGTTTCTTATGATTTGGACAGGGCATAAAGTTATCTTCGAGATTCACCAAACCCTTTTAGGTCCTCAATAGAGTTGGAAAGTTGGATTACCACCTAGAAGTTCCCCCTCCGTTGCACCAGGTACACGATATTTTTTATGTATCCCAATGGAAGAGATATGTGCATGATCCTACTCAAATCATTGATTGGGGAGAAGTTGATATCGACAATGGGGTGATGTTTTCGAAGGTTCTGGCAGAGATTGAGGATCGACATGTGAGAGTACTTTGTGCGAGATCGATACCTTTGGTGTGTGTGAATTGGTAGAACAAGAACCTATAGAAGAGCACATGGGAGCAGAGGCCTCTGATTCATGCTTAGTACCCCCACTTGTTCTCCTAGTTTTTGTCATGTGGCTTTTGGGGACACAAATCACTAAGCTGGGGAAAATGTAAAGACCTGGAAATTACATGTAATTGTTTTTAAATTATATGGAAATATTCGAGTCTTTCATTTCTAATATTACTTGATTCCATAGCCTGGAGAGACCGGAATGTTTTTCTAATGTTTCTTATGTCCTTTCTGTAAGTGTGTGAGCAGGTTTTTGTAACTCTTGAATCGGTGCTCGGAATTGAAATCCGATGGCACCGTTGATCTCGCAGCGTCAATAGTTTCTTATAGAGACCTTCACCTTGGCTACATATGGTCACAGTTGGAAGAAATATTTTGATACCCATCGTGGGAAAATAAAAAAAAGATTAAATAAATATAAAGTAACATTATTTTTGTTTAATGTTTGAATTATTTTGATTTCTCAATGGGGACCAACCGATCTCTTCAACCCTTTTTTTTAATTGGGCTAAACCCACAACATTTAAGGACTTCATTAAATGAAGTCATTAATCCTATCAATTTAGGGGGAGGATATTCATCACATTGATTGGGCTCTTGTTTTTTTTTGGAGAAGAATCATGGTGGAGGATCTTGATCAAGGAAACCCCCCTTAGAGGGAGAACTCTTCTCCTTCGACGAACATTTCTTCAATGAAGAACTCTGTCGAAGGATCCCCAATGAGGACCGTCTTCAACGAAGATGAAACGATGTCTGTATTTCCCTCTCCTCACTGATGTCAATGAATCTTTGAGAGAGGGATTGTTGTTTTCATATACCCCTTACCATGTTCTTGTCATTCTTCTTGTTTTATGAACAACTACACCGCTTGCTACCATTCTAATGTGGAGGGTGCGTGCCAAACGAACACGGTCCAACCCCTCCGAAACCATTGTGGATTTTGGTGTTCTTCAAGGATTGTTTTCCAGTTGAGAAAATCCTAATAGTGGTGGTATTTAATCAATGGTGATGCCCAGAGAAGAGTGTGGGAGAATTCAGAATGAAAATCGGGCCACCGGGGTGAACCTGGTGACCTGAGGAACGTCGCCGATGGACGATGATGGAAACCAATGCTGGTAGGTCTCAAGAGAAGCAGATGGAACTCTAGATGGCTGTGATGAAAGTGGTGGCGTGATCGTTCTACCAGAGGAGGGCTGCGGCCCATCAGCCATGGCGGAGTATGGGGGCCGGTCGGAGTAGGGCTGACCGCGTAAAGGGGACGATGGTGCGCGTCTGCTTCACCGAGCATGTAGGGGCCGTGACACGAGGCCGTAGTGAAGAGGGGGGGATACAGCTCACTACCGGCAACCAAAGGTGGTACAGCGCATGACTGCACTATGGAGGTGGGCTGGCCATCAGGCGAACTGGAGAGCGGAGCAGGACCCTCGGGTCCTACATGCCTATCATCGGTGCAACGTGGCACCGGATGGTCAGATACTCCACCCAAATTTTTGGGCCATTCAGGGTACCTTGTGGGAACCTCCCCCTTTGGTGGAAGCTAAGGCAGACCCCACTACAGGTCCGCCCAGCCGTGGGGCAGTCGCGAGCCTCCTGTGGGCCGACCAGCGTAGGCCGCACTACGGGCCGCGCCGGCGGGCCGGGCCGGACTAGCCCCAGCATGCCGGGCCGAACCCTTTGGGTTAGACTAGACATAGTGGGCTGAGTCGAATCCTGTAGACCAGGTCGGACCGAGGGTTGGACCCAGATCAGGCTGGGTTGGATAGGACTCGGACCATCATTGACCCTTTTCTACTCTTTCGACAATAACTTGAGCTACGAGCGTCTATTTGATGAACTGACTGTGGTGTTAGAAACCTTGGATTGATATGGTCTTTTTTTTATACCCTGCATGAGTTTTGGATAATGTTGGGGTACATCTAGGTTGTATTGAACATGAATCCAACTAGGCACTCAGTACTAAAATGGCCTTATGTAGAGACCCGAAGCTTAACGTACATGGACATTACATTACTTTTGCGGAATACTTAGTACAAAAAAAACACACACACAAAGATCATAATAGTTTAGTGTCTTTGGAAACTCGGAACGTAATCTTATAATCATGGTGAAAGATCTTCAATATCTCTCATAAAGATCTTCCCTTTTTTTTCTTACCTAAAACCTTTCTTTATATCCTGGGGAAAAGAAAACATAAAAGGGTGAGCTCAAATGCTCAGTAAGGGTAAACAAAAGAAATATCAATCACATCATATGCATAAGCACATAACTATTGGAAATCTTAACCTGCAAAAGAGAACATAATTTCATAACATGGGGTAAATCATGGCAGTGAAATGTAATCACAATAATCATAACATAAAACATGAAACTTTGTGGCATTCACACATAATCATAGAGAATCATTTCTTGTTAGTCAAGACTCATTGCCAAGACTATCTTAGTGGACAAAGTCCCTTTCTAAATCGAGTAACCCTCGTTTCAGTCCTGTTTCACTGAACCGGTATAACCTACCATTCCAGCCATGTCTATCTCATGAGATATAAAATCTTTACCCAATGCATTGGAGGGAGATATAGGTCCCACCCATCTTATAATGAATCCTTTCTTATGTGTGCCACATAATCATAAACCATACATCATAGCGTAATCCACGTGATAAAAATGGGATTCTTAAACAACATGACATCATAAAACAATTCATATAAGATAAAGGAATTCATAAAAATGTTTCCATCACAACATAATCAAATCCATGTAATAATAGGGATAAAAACAGAACCCTTTTATTATCTTAGATGGAAAATAATTTTGATAAAATACTTGAACTTCATTCTTGAGGAAAATATCCTATCTACTTCAAAAACATTTTTTCCTTTATTAACATGTCATACAATTTTAAACTAAAAGACGTTGATTAAAAATAAACTTGAAAACTTGTAAAGGAAGCTTCTTGGAAATAATGTTTTAAAAATCCATTCATGCCGTATAAGTTAAAAAAACATTGTTCGTACTTTTGTCGGAAAAGTCAAAAAGTACCTCGTACGAAAAATGACAAAAGATTCCTTTCATACATATTACTAAAAACTCACCGAAGGGTAAAAATGGATTTAAACAATTGTAGGTGGATGGAAATAATATTACATATTGATGAAACATGGATGTGGATGATAAAATACACCCCAGTAAATACTTACGAATAAACAATCTCGGATAAAAATGAGATTGTGATATTTCCCTTACCTTAGGTCCAATTTGCTTCGTAAGTGTCTGAACCTCCTGTATAATGATTTAAATAATGTCATTGACTTATTACAGAATCATATTCATTGTTATGATATCATATATGGTTCACTTATGATATTATATTACCCGTTCTTTTATAAATTCCATGTTAAAGAGCGTTTTGGGTAAAATTGTTTCATCTGTCGTCCGTGTTTTGACTTGTAATTATTCATATGATTACTTAGATCATGATTACTTAATTCCAGAATATAAAACATGATTTATATATATATATATATTCATAATATACATATATATAATAAATCAGTAAATGGAAAGAAATACACCGTTCATGGAGACGGTAGTCCGTACGTACGCATGAACGCTGTTTTCGTTTCCTTATTGAATTGAATGGAATTAAGTAGATGACATACATATAAATATAAATAAATCCAGTATCATTATTATGTCATATATTTCATTAGTACTTATTATATATATACTTTATAATCATTAATGAATGGTTAATCATTGAGAATGAATCTCATCGCGTCGTGGAGACGGTAGTCCGTACGTACGCACGAGCGATGATATCATTTCCATAATTATTGAATTGAATTGGAGTGGATTATACAATATATCAGAATCAATATGATGTTGTAATAACTATGTATAGTTATTCTTTACACCATTATACCCATCCATGTAAGGTGGTGGTGGAAAATAGATTACACCACGGCGTGGAGACGGTATTCCGTACGTACGCACGCGCGGTGATTTCATTTTTCCGTAGGATGGACAGAAGGTGAATTAGGGTTGTTTCGTATTTATAATAACATATCAGTATGTAAGTAATACTTATGTTTTTACTTTATCATGAAACAACTAAAGAAGAAGAAGTTGAAAAAGAAAGAAATTGAAAAGATCGGTAATGGATATTACCTCTTCTTTGGAACGCTTCTTTGAATCCTCCACTTAGGGAACTAATATTGGTCTTTGAAGAAGACCAGGACCTATAGGATTATTCTAGGGAAGTGGAGAGGAGAAAATGGCAGGGGTTGGCCGAGCATGAGTGCTCAAATTGGTGTGAGGAGGAGGGGGGAGGAGGTGTCCTTTTATAAGGGAGGAGAGGGGCACCTTAGGAATATCTCAAAATATTATTTTATATTAAAGTAAAAAATCGGTTTATAATGGTTCCAAAGGGTCTTATTTAGAAGGTAAAGTGGGTATGGGTCGAAATCCTATCAACCAATAGGATTTAGACAAGTTTAGGTTATTATTTTAACCTTATCAATTAGATTTAACTCTAAGTTAAATAATTTAACTTTTACCGTGTCTTTTTGTTTTCTTTCACTATATGGTTAATACACTTACTATAACATGCCAAAAGAACCCCAAATTGTTTATTATTAATTTATATATCCTTATCTATGTCATTTGGCCGAACCATAGATTTTTAGGAATAAAATAACAATTAATAATATAATATTTGATTTAGAAACTATTTTGTGTCAATTTTGACACTATTTGATATATGTTTTTTGTGAAAGTCATAACAGAATTATATGTTCAAACCAAGTTGATTACATCAACAATAATATATCATAGTAACCTAGAAAATTAGTGGAATTCATAAAAAGTCTCAAATTACATTTATTTGGGCATTTATAACATCAATTCTGTCAATATTTCATTAATAAAACAATTACTGCATCATCTTTCTGTCATAATAAATGATAATTATTTAATCCCTAAAAATTCTAAATGAATTCCTATAATGTAGGTAATTTCATTAGCTTTCTGGAGACTATTCATGTTCGAAGTTTCATGAAGTTTATCACTAAATTAAAATTAATATACTTATAAGATTTAAGAGAGTGACATGATGTCACTTTCTTTGGTTTTAAAAATAATTAAGTTATTTTCATGGAAAAATGTCCATTAAATGATTCTAATCCGACCCTTATGTGATATGGGTCGTTTTTTAGTCATCAAATAAGATTTTGACATTTGTTAGGGTAATTTTAAAATATTATATTTACCCTTAATTACCCGATTTACCTTTAACTATGGTAAATAAAATTTACCGTAGTTACTATTCATAATTGCCAAAAATAAAAAGTAGCTTATTAACATAATTTGGACCCACTAATTCCAAATATGGAATCCATTTTTCCAAATTCAATACACAAAAGATGCATAAATTAAATTAAAATTAATCCCGTTGTCGAAAGAAAACGTGTTTTTCTTTAAAACATTGCAAAAGATTGAATTGATTTAACCTACGAATTCAAGGTAAAATCAATGCTAATGACATAAATTATATTAAATGGTAAAAATATATTCTGTTTATACTTTAAAACAATTCAATATTATAATTTAACCACATAAGATATTACGATGAAAAAAGTTGTTTTTAATTAAAATATAGCTTGTTTTTACTATTCATTAAAATGTGAAAGTTACCAGAATAATATGAAACAATTATCCAAAGTAAATTTTTATTTCTTGATTCCAAATAAGAATTTTATTTTGTCAAATTGAACTTATAAACATGTCAAAAACCATATTTAAAGTGGTTGCGCCATCAAAAGGCGGCAAAAATGCATTTTTTGAAAAATACTTATTTTACCCGAAAAATTTATTTTGTTCTTATACCATGTTCTAGAAATGTGTAAGATGAATAATAATGTTATAAAATTTAAAATTTAGTTAATACTGTTCATAACGGCTAGTTCATGACAATATTATAATAATATAACATTGTTTATTAAACCCCGGTATTGCGTACAACACACGCTATCGAGGAAGGTCGTGATTGCATGTAATGCAAGCCAAGTCAGGATTGCGTGTTGTGAAAGAATCCTTCGTTGTTTTGTATAACAGAATCCAACCATATTTCATTTATACATTTAATATATATATATATATATACTCAATGTTGCGTAGAATAACTATTATCAAAATTGTGTGTAACACGGTCCAAGAATAGGGTTGCATATACTGCAAGCTAATACGGTGTTGCGTATAGCGCAAGGTAATCTTGGTGTAGAATAAAATATAAGACATTAATGAAATCAAAATAATATTTTTCATAAAATCTCGGGGTGTTACATTCTACCCCCCTTAAAATGAATTTCGCCCTCGAAATTCGTCGGGGTTATAAATGGTTTACTATTTGAAAGTTTCTTTGATAGAAAACCACATCGTAAAAAGGAATACCAAAACTTATCTTTAAAAACAAAAGTATGAAACGTAACGGTTACCCAAATAAACTAATCATTGGGTTTCCACATAGGTGAAATATGGATATGGAAGAGAAATATAACCATCATGTTCTGATGGAGAGTGGTAGAGGACATGGCTATGGAAAAGCCAGTAATCACAAATCCATAGATTTGTGATGATATAAGGTACAATCCGATTCATCAGGTATAAGATCACTATGACAACATTTTTGGTTTTCAAGATCATTTCCCTAAAGTTGAAAATTTGAATTAGAATAAATACTTACTTCATTTTGGTACAATCTCACTGTTGTTTGTGCCTTGAACAATTTCCACTTCATCTATTAAATAAATGAAGTTAAATTTGTTATTCATGAAGTGTTAGCAGATCATGTGATAGAATGAATGGTCATTCCATCTGTCTCAAACAAAAGGTTAGCAAAAATTATATACATAAGTCGATCTATAGTGAGGTTAATCATATATGGTTCCTAAAATAGACTTATACTTCATATATCATACTGCTTAATATAATAAAACTAGTTTCCACTAAACAGGGACTTCCTGTAGGCCAGTGGTAGGCGATAAAGGCCAGTCGCACTTCGGTTGTGGGTTCGATTCCTACAGCCTTGTCCGACGCGATGGGCTGTCGCCCGTCCTGCAGGTTGTCCTTTTTCTAAAACTATATTACCATAACATCCCATCAATAATATCGAAAAAACTTCTATCCTTAAACAATACTAACTTATGTCCAACATAATCCATTCCAATCTTTAGTCTTATCCATAATACTGCAGTCCACTCTCATAACATAGTGAAATCGATTACCGGAGATTTAACACCATCGTCGATCCCCATATATCATAAGATATGTTTTGTTGGTCACATTCCAAACATTCAAAGTCCTTAATCATGTATTCTCTTGAACACCTTAGTGAAAACATGAATGCAGTTAAAACATAACACCTTCCATATACCAAAATCCTCAAAATTCTATATACTCAAACCATGATATCACTTAGTCCTTATATCAATCATGAGCTCATGAATACTGTCAAACATTTCATTTTCTCCTTATCCCTTCATTATGGGCATATTATCTACTTTCCAAAATATTTTAATCACTTTTCATGGTTACCGGTACCTTAAAATTATTGAAAACCACAATAGACCAATACATAAATATTTCAATACACCATAAAAGTACCTCAACAACATTATTCTTGAATACCAATACATAAACACTTCAGTCCATCCACTTCAATGATTGTCCTGGAAGAAGTCCTTCCTTGATTTAGAAGTATCTTTTTAGGTTAGGGCATTGAGTTGGGTAATGCCCATGTTCTCCACAAATAAGACATTGAACTCCATAATAGTCTGTCACTCTATGACCCTTTTCTCCACACAGATAACATCGGTCCCTCCATTTGAGGTATTCCTCAAGGTTCTTCTTCCCTTCTTTAGAAATATCAATCTTCCTTTCTTTATGCTCCTCAACATGCAAACATGCATAATAGTTTATCTTCCTCTTCTTTGATGAATTAGTCATACCACTAAATTTCACCTTGTTAATCATATATCGCGATGACTGATTTGGCATAATCACAAGATCTTTCTCTCTAGGAATTACACAATTTGTTTTCTCATAGTCACCAATTTGTCCATTGGATTCAATGTTAACCGAATTCCTTCTGGTTCCCTCCATTAACTAAAACACAAAAAGAATCTTGTGAGAGGCAAAAATCATGCTAGGGAAAACAACATAGTAAAGGGGGAGTACCCTCAATATCTAACATCTTAGGTTAAATTCTAAGATCGTTAGCGCAATTCTAGCACTATAACCTATACGTATACTTAACCTTAGAGACATCCCTAGACATACCTTAGAAATATTTCTAGGGATCTCACTAAAGTTCTCGCATCCTAGTTTCCAAAGGTTGACTAAACCTTTCCTCTGATACCAACTGTAGAGACCCGAAGCTTAACGTACATGGACATTACATTACTTTTGCGGAATACTTAGTACAAAAAAACACAAACACAAGGATCGTAATAGTTTAGTGTCTTTGGAAACTCGGAACGTAATCTTCTAATCGTGGTGAAAGATCTTCAATATCTCCCATAAAGATCTTCCCCTTTTTTTTATTATCTAAAACCTTTCTTTATATCCTGGGGAAAAGAAAACATAAAAGGGTGAGCTCAAATGCTCAGTAAGGGTAAACAAAAGAAATATCAATCACATCATATACATAAGCACATAACTATTGGAAATCTTAACCTGCAAAAGAGATCATAATTTCATAACATGGGGTAAATCATGGCAGTGAAATGTAATCACAATAATCATAACATAAAACATGAAACTTTGTGGCATTCACACATAATCATAGAGAATCATTTTTTGTTAGTCAAGACTCATTTCCAAGACTATCTTAGTGGACAAAGTCCCTTTCTGAAACGAGTAACCCTCGTTTCAGTCCTGTTTCACTGAACCGGTATAACCTACCATTCCATCCATGTCTATCTCATGAGATATAAAATCTTTACCCAATGCATTGGAGGGAGATATAGGTCCCACCCATCTTATAATGAATCCTTTCTTATGTGTGCCACAAAATCATAAACCATACATCATAGCGTAATCCACGTGATAAAAATGGAATTATTAAAGAACATGACATCATAAAACAATTCATATAAGATAAAGGAATTCATAAAAATGTTTCCATCACAACATAATCAAATCCATGTAATAATAGGGATAAAAACAGAACCCTTTTATTATCTTAGATGGAAAATAATTTTGATAAAATACTTGAACTTCATTCTTGAGGAAAATATCCTTTCTACTTCAAAAACATTTTTTCCTTTCTTAACATGTCATACAATTTTAAACTAAAACAAGTTGATTAAAAATAAACTTGAAAACTTGTAAAGGAAGCTTCTTGGAAATAATGTTTTAAAAATCCATTCATGTCGTATAAGTTAAAAAAACATTGTTCGTACTTTTGTCGGAAAAGTCAAAAAGTACCTCGTACGAAAATCGACAAAAGATTCCTTTCATACATATTACTAAAAACTCACCGAAGGGTAAAAATGGATTTAAACAATTGTAGGTGGATGGAAATAATATTACATATTGATGAAACATGGATGTGGATGATAATATACACCCCAGTAAATACTTACGAATAAACAATCTCGGATAAAAATGAGATTGTGATATTTCCCTTACCTTAGGTCCAATTTGCTTCGTAAGTGTCCGAACCTCCTGTATAATGATTTAAATAATGTCATTGACTTATTACAGAATCATATTCATTTTTATGATATCATATATGGTTCACTTATGATTTTATATTACCCGTTCTTTTATAAATTCCATGTTAAAGAGCATTTTGGGTAAAATTGTTTCATTTGTCGTCCGTGTTTTGACTTGTAATTATTCATATGATTACTTAGATCATGATTAATTAATTCCAGAATATAAAACATGATTTATATATATATATATTCATAATATACATATATATAATAAATCAGTAAATGGAAAGAAATACACCGTTCATGGAGACGGTAGTCCGTACGTACGCATGAACGCTGTTTTCGTTTCCTTATTGAATTGAATGGAATTAAGTAGATGACATACATATAAATATAAATAAATACAGTATCATTATTATGTCTTATATTTCATTAGTACTTATTATAAATATACTTTATAATCATTCATGAATGGTTAATCATTGAGAATGAATCTCATCGCGTCGTGGAGACGGTAGTCCGTACGTACGCACGAGCGATGATATCATTTCCATATTTATTGATTTGAATTGGAGTGGATTATTCAATATATCAGAATCAATATGATGTTGTAATAACTATGTATAGTTATTCATTACACCATTATACCCATCCATGTAAGGTGGTGGTGGAAAATAGATTACACCACGGCGTGGAGACGGTATTCCGTACATACGCACGTGCGGTGATTTCATTTTTCCGTAGGATGGACAGAAGGTGAATTATGGTTGTTTCATATTTATAATAACATATCAGTATGTAAGTAATACTGATGTTATTACTTTATCATGAAACAACTAAAGAAGAATAAGTTGAAAAAGAAAGAAATTGAAAAGATCGGTAATGGATATTACCTCTTCTTTGGAACGCTTCTTTGAATCCTCCACTTAGGAAACTAATATTGGTCTTTGAAGAAGACCAGGACCTATAAGATTATTCTAGGGAAGTGGAGAGGAGAAAATGGCAGGGGTTGGCCGAGCTTGAGTGCTCAAATTTGTGTGAGGATGAGGGGGGAGGAGGTGTCCTTTTATAAGGGAGGAGAGGAGCACCTTAGGAATATCTCAAAATATTATTTTATATTAAAGTCAAAATCGGTTTATAATGGTTCCCAAGGGTCTTATTCCGAAGTTAAAGTGGGGATGGGTCGAAATCCTATCAACCAATAGGATTTAGAAAAGTTTAGGTTATTATTTTAACCTTATCAATTAGATTTAACTCTAAGTTAAATAATTTAACTTTTACTGTGTCTTTTTGTTTTCTTTCACTATATGGTTAATACACTTAATATAACATGCCAAAAGAAACCCAAATTGTTTATTATTAATTTATATATCCTTATCTATGTAATTTGGACGAACCTTAGATTTTTAGGAATAAAATAACAATTAATAATATAATATTTGATTTAAAAACTATTTTGTGTCAATTTTGACACTATTTGATATAAGATTTTTGTGAAAGTCATAACAGAATTATATGTTCGAAACAAGTTGATTAAATCAACACTAATATATCATAGTAACCTAGCAAATTAGTGGAATTCATAAAAAGTCTCAAATTACATTTATTTGGGCATTTATAACATCAATTCTGTCAATATTTCATTAATAAGAAAATTACTGCATCATCTTTCTGTCATAATAAATGATAATTATTTAATCCTTAAAAATTCTAAATAAATTCCTATGATGTAGTTAATTTCATTAGCTTTCTGGAGACTATTAATTTTCGAAGTTTCATGAAGTTTATCACTAAATTAAAATTAATATACTTATAAGATTTAAGAGAGTGACATGTTGTCACTTTCATTGGTTTTAATAATAATTAAGTTATTTTCATGGACAAATGTCCATTAAATGATTCTAATCCGACCCTTAGGTGATATGGGTCGTTTTTTAGTCATACAATAGGATTTTGACATTTGTTAGGGTAATTTTAAAATATTATATTTACCCTTAATTACCCGATTTACCTTTAACTATGGTAAATAAAATTTACCGTAGTTACTATTCATAATTCCCAAAAATAAAAAGTAGCTTATTAACATAATTTGGACCCACTGATTCCAAATATGGAATCCATTTTTCCAAATTCAATACACAAAAGATGCAGAAATTAAATTAAAATTAATCCCGTTGTCGAAAGAAAATGGGTTTTTCTTTAAAACATTTTAAAAGATTGAATTGATTTAACCTACGAATTCAAGGTAAAATCAATGCTAATGACATAAATTATATTAAATGGTAAAAATATATTCTGTTTATACTTTAAAACCATTCAATATTATAATTTAACCACATAAGATATTACGATGAAAAAAGTTGTTTTTAATTAAAATATAGCGTGTTTTTACTATTCATTAAAATGTGAAAGTTACCAGAATAATATGAAAAATTTATCCAAAGTAAATTTTTATTTCTTGATTCCAAATAAGAATTTTAATTTGTCAAATTGAACTTATAAACATGTCAAAAACCATATTTAAAGTGGGTGCGCCATCAAAAGGCGGTAAAACTGCATTTTTTGAAAAATACTTATTTTACCAGAAAAATTTATTTTGTTCTTATACCATGTTCTAGAAATGTGTAAGATGAATAATAATGTTATAAAATTCAAAATTTAGTTAATACTATTCATAACGGCTAGTTTATGACAATATTATAATAATATAACATTGTTTATTAAAACCCGGTATTGCGTACAACACACGCTATCGAGGAAGGTCGTGATTGCGTGTAATGCAAGCCAAGTCAGGGTTGCGTGTTGTGAAAGAATCCTTTGTTGTTTCGTATAACAGAATCCAACCATATTTCATTTATACATTTAATATATATATATATATATACTCAATGTTGCATAGAATAACTATTATCAAAATTGTGTGTAACACGGTCCAAGAATAGGGTTGCGTATACTGCAAGCTAATACGGTGTTGCGTATAGCGCAAGGTAATCTTGGTGTAGAATAAAACATAAGACATTAATGAAATTAAAATAATATTTTTCATAAAATCTCGGGGTGTTATACCTTAACTTATAGACCAGGTGTCCGTTTGATGCACCATCTTCTGCATTGAGAACCCTATTATAGGGTGGTACTTTGGGGATATTTATTTTGGTATCTTTGTGGAATTTGAAGTATCTACATGTGGCATGAGGAGAAGACCCTCCCAGAATCATGCGAGCTTAGTGCAGGAACTCTCTGTCTGCCTGTAACATGAGAAAGGGATCCAATGTACTGTGCCTTGAGATCCTATCTGGGTCTGTGCTTTGGGATCCTACGTGGGTCTGTGTTCCAGGATCCCACATGGATCAGCTCTTGGAATCCATGTGGGACAACTCTATGATCTTATGTGGGTCTTCTGTACTAGGATTCTACATGGGTCCAATGATTTAGGATCATACGTGGGTCTATCTATCAACTAAGTAAGATTATTGAGAAGTTATATGTAATCATCATTATTATAGTAACTCTGTTATACCTCTTTTCAGATGAGTTCTAATATATGTGGTGAAATCATTGTGTATTATTTCTGTGTGGTGTTACCTTCATCTTACTTCTTCCTTTATGGACTGTTGTGGTTTTGGATCAGGAGATAGACCTTGGTGTAATCTTGACAATTTAGGTATATGTAAGGGCATATACCAAAGTAAGGATAGCTGTTAATTCGTACCTCGAGACAGTACTCTTACTTTTGAGGATTATCATTTGTAGATTCTGGGAGACCCTCAGGGGTCTCAGGGTCCCTATTGAGTATCATTATACTCACCCCTACATGGGCTATGCCCGCTCCTTGTTGAGTACTATGCAGATGACGAACAACATTGATCGAGGCTAAGGGTGACAGACAGGAGGCTGTTCGGAGGTGGACATAGAAGAGACATACCACAGGGATGACTTGATTGAGATTCATACCTACCCTTCAGGTTGGATTCCCAATGAATGATCCATTAGCATTTTCCCATTGCATTGTACTTGTACTTTCAGTTGGGCTTGTATACTAGCCCATACATTCTACACACTTTTTACTATATTAGTTACTTGTGGTTACTCCTTATTGTTTTTTAGACATTGTGTTTTAAAGGATTTAAATGCAATACCCTCCTGATTACTAGGATAATCCTTTTGGTTCTAGTCGCCATCCCCTGGCCTATGGAAGGTGGGCTTGGGGTAGTCATGGCCCGAGCCTCGAGGATGGGTCCTAACAATTATCTCTTTTCATTCAATACCACCAGTAATACTCCCAAAAACCACTCTAAATATTAGCACGACCAGGATGAATTGAAAACAGAAAACTATGAGATTCACACAATAATAATTTTTTTCAACTGGAAACCAAAAGGAGCACATAAATTCTTTCAAAACCTCAAAAAATGTATTTATCAATGTTAAATGTATCTAACTTTCCCGTCTAAACCATTTCAATATTTTTCTGAAACTCTCTATATTTTTCTGTGCTTGCATAATTCAGTTTGATTGAGATTATTGTACTGAAACCTGAATCCAAATAGAGAAATTCACACAAAACTGACTTACAATCAAAAATTCCACAAAGAAAAAACCTAATGATATTTTTCTAAATTTAATGTGGTTAATGTAGAATTAATTTTCTGATTCAAATCTCCCACTGATCTTTTTTGTTTTTTTTTTCAGATGGTAATGAATCGGGTAGTCATAATACGTAATTAATTATATACATATTTTTTGTATCATATTCAAATCATTCTGAGTAAATATATACTTCAAAATTTTCTTATTAGTATATATTTCACACTTTACACCATACAAATGATGACCACATATTTTTAAAGGTAAAACAACCAAGACTAATTTAAAATAATATTTAGGGAAATATAACTCATGAGATTTCAAATGAAGTTATGAATAACTGATTACATGATCATTCTGCATTTGGAAACAATCATGTCCTTTCAATAAAGTAACTATAAATAAAATAAATTCACCATTCTTGGAAGGTAGTTACAAAACTGGAGAATTCAACAATCTTCTTTTGAATTTCTAATAACATTCATCACATTCATTTCTCCTAATGAATTTAACACCATTTTGAGTCAACATATTCAGTGGCCCAGATAACAATGAATTGTTTTCAATAAACCTCCAGTAATCACCTATTAAACCATGAAAACTACGAATCTCAATTGTGGGACTTTCCCATTCTTCAACAACATTTGTTATTGTATGATCAACATTTATGCCATATTTAGAAACAACATGACTGATGAATTAATTTTATTATAACCAAAACTCACACTTGCTAAATTTCCAATAAAATATTTTTTAATTAATGAAAAACAACCCTGAAATGACAATAATGCCCTTATTTACTTTAATAATATTCCAAAATATCATCAATAAAAACATAAAAAAATTAATCAACATAATAATAAAAAATTATATTCATAATATCCATGAATACAAAATGTGCATTGGTTTACCCAAAAGGCATAACTAAATATTTATAATGGTTATATCTATTACGAGACACTGTCTTTAGAATTTCGGGCTCATTAACATTCAACTGATGGTACCCTGGCCTCATGTCAATATTTCATAAATACCGATTTCCCTAGAGATGGTCAAACAAATAATTGATTTGAGGAAAATCATACTTGTACATAATAGTGATGGTGTTCAAGGATCAATAATCAATATAAAGTCTCATTGGACAATCATTTTTTTAATAATCAAGACAAGATTACCTGATGGTGATGTGATTGGTTTAATGAAACCATTATCTAATAACTCATGTTATTTCTTCTTCAATAATAAAATTTCAATTTAAGCCATTTTAAAAGGGGGTTTTGAAATAGGTTTAGCGTCCGGAACCAATTCCACGGTAAATTCATCTTACTGATTAGGTATTATACTAGGAAACGCATTGAAACAACATCAATATACTCATTGACCCCTAGAACATCAATAATATGAATAGTTCCTTTGTTTCCCACAATATATGCAAGGTAAAATTCATTTAAATATTTAACTAATTTCTCATCTTCCTTGTATGTTATCAAATTTATGTGTTAATTATTATACACAAACTGAAATTCTTTCTGAAACGATACATGTTTTTCTCTGTAGTCAATCTTGGCATGGAAAACAGAAAGGCATTCCATACCCAAAATAACATCAAACTCTATTATAAGAAAAATAATAAGGTTTAAATGTAGATTATTTCCACACCCAAGTATAGGAAGATTTATATTCTTTTGTTTTTTTTCTTATAATTTCATCATGGTTTATTTACAAAAAGTTCAGGATTTATATCCTGAGATGTGATTCCCAATTAACTAGAAAAATTCTCAAAACTGATTCAATGCGTAGACCAAGAATCAAACAACACATTGGTATAATCTTAATAAACAAAAAATGAAACTGGTACTACTTATTTTAATGGCCCACCATCTTCTAAAGTTGTTATAGAGGATTTCACAAACCATTTCTTCTTGTAGTCTGGTTTCTTTCCATCCGTTTAGTTCTTCTTTAGACATTCATTTTGACAATGAGCCATTTCATTTATTTAAAAACATTTTACTAACTATAAATCATATTTTTTATTACCACCACCTAGATATTTTTATGTAAAATTAAGATCCTTATGTCCCATTTTACGACATTGGAAGCACTTACGAGAATTTCAAATGCCTTATCCACTATTATTTTTATAACAATTTTCTCAAACTTTAAACTTATGTTTTTTAACATAATACATTTTTGAAGAGCTATTACCTTTTGTCTGCCACCTAGACCTCTTATTTTGTAGTTTTTCAAAGAACACATTTACATCAGAAAACTCCATTTCCACCTTCTCTATAAATTGAACAAGTTTTTCATAACATTTTTACTCAGGAGAAGACAATCTCCTTTGATACTTTGGCTTTAATCCCGAGGAAACATTATTGATTTTACTATTAAGAACCTAAATGATATAAAGAGCATACCTTGTTAGTCGAGTGAAGTTTTCATCATATGAATCCAAAAATTCATCATACTTCCTCAATAAAATGAATTTTTCCCATCCTATGTCGATCCACCTTATGAAAATATTTCTCATGGAATATACCTTTAAATTTATCCTAACAAAGAGCATAAATATATTCACTGTCCCTAATATTTTTAACCATCGACCACCACTGATCGGCTTCACCTTGAAAATGTTAAACCAAGAGACTAAAATTTTAAGGTTCTAAACATCCCATGACATAGAAAATCATTTCCAATGCTTCACTACAACTTTCAGCTAGCACAAGGTCAGATTATTCTCTGAATGACAGGGGATTTTGCCACATGAAATGATCCACTACTGACATGTTCCATTATGGTTGATCTGGATGATCTCAGGCTTGGATACACCACCATTTATAGCTTGAGTCAACTATTCCATCACTATATGAAACTATTCTATTCAAATTCTGACCATCTCAAGTAGCTGATTTAGAAGGTTGTTTTCCTGTTGATGATGTCCCATCATAGTTGACATGTTTCCTATATGGAAAACCATTCTAAACACATAAATATATTAGATGAAGAAATATGTTCATATTCAAATGATATATCATTTTCATCTAACCATAATGTAAAAATAATTTGTTGATATTTTTTTACAATATCTTAACTCCTAATGTAATAAAAACTGACCACTGATACCAACTATAAGGCCCCAACATGATAAGTTACATAACCTATAATTAAGTAAATAATTCACAATGCGGATATTTTCAACTTTATTTTTTTAGAGAATTTGTCCATAGCTGATACATTACTTCTAAAATATTACAATGTAGTCACCTCTACTCTATCCAATTTTTTGTCAAAAACAAAACTCCTTAAATGAAACATGAATTTTATTATTGACATAAATCTTATTGAATTATTCCTTTTTTCTTTCCCTTATTTATACCATATGAAAAACATTTCAAAAATATAGTATGATTAAAAAATTTTGTGTAACTGTTATAAAATATAGAAATTAAACATTTGTCCATCAATATATAAAAATAAGTGACCTCATACATTTCAATCATTAAACATATTATCCTTAACAAACCACATAAAATAATATGATTTATGAATAACCCATATAAATAAATAATCATAATGGTATCTTGTGGAATCCATAACAAACATACATTATAGCATTCACAACAACATATTGAGTTACATTTGAAATAACCATCACAATATATTCCATAAATCACTTAGGATAAACAATAATGTTTAACACGGTCATGTTACAAAATTCGTGGGGGGGATATCACGAGCTCAAACCCCCTCAATTAATCATGGAACCGCATGTATACGTAAAAAATTCCCAAGAACCATAACATCATCCTAGTATATAAAACAAACATAAAGGATTGATAAAATTTCCACATTACAATTACAATATATCATTTCAATATAATGACATAATAAATCATATATAAAAACCATTTAAAATTCAAAAATAATAAAAAGGGTATATGTCATTTATTTTTATTTTAAAAACACTACTGCCTGTCAAATAAGCCAAACATCAAATAATCCTTATAGTGGCAGAAAGGTCGTTATCATTACGTATGTTAAAAAGAAACATTCTGTTTTTCATTTAGTAATATTATTCATAGAAAAAGTTTCATTTTGAATACCATTGAATTAATTTAAAATACAAAGGGTATAATTATACATTGATTAAAATAAGGTGGTGTATAAAATAAAAATATTCCTCAATGAACGGATATTGACATGATGTCCCTTACCTTGAGTCTGACTAATCTTTCTCGTTCTTAGTATTGCTGAATAATAACAATGGGTTAATTTATAAATTATTAAGAACCATTTTCATGTTTGTTATTAATGTTATATTTCATTCATCATGTTATAAAATAAACATTATAAATTATGTTCATATTGTTCGTTTTATCGATATACGGTACTTGTGTCGAAAATGATCTTGTTGTAATTACAAATAGTCCATGTGGTAAAAATTCCATTATCTACAGAATAGTATTCATGATTTAAATATCATATTTTTTCTATTATTTATATGTTATTATAATAGTACATAACATTTGGAGATAATAAATGAAATTCAGTATTCATAAAGATGGTAAGCCGTACATATACAGGAATGCTACTCTCATTTATTTTTCATATTTAAAGTAATGGAAAAAATGATACATAGGTATATTATAATTCTATTATAATATCATATGTTATATATGTTATAGAATTTCATTAATCCCAGCCTCTATATATTCCATGTATGTAGTGTTAATATGTCATGAACCTAATTTTCCAATTACAGTGGTCTTTATGATCTTTTGGGATTGTATAATGTGTAACTTGTTTTAAAAAATAATGAATTAAGGAGTATTAAAGGTGTTGTGATTTGTATAAAATAACTTGAAAAGACTACAAATAAAACTAAACCGATACAGACCAAAGTGGCTGTAGAGACCCAAAACCTGACGTACATTGACATTACATTACATTTGCGGAATACTTAGTACATAACAAACACACACACACAAGGATCGTAATAGTTTAGTGTCTTTGGAAACTCGGAACGTAATCTTCTAATCGTGGTGAAAGATCTTCAACATATCCTATAAAGATCTTCTTCTTTTTTTACCTAAAACCTTTCTTTATATCCTGGGGAAAAGAAAACATAAAAGGGTGAGCTCAAATGCTCAGTAAGGGTAAACAAAAGAAATATCAATCACATCGTATTCATAAGAACATAACATTTTGGAAATCTTAACCTGCAAAAGAGAGCATAATTTCATAACATGAGATAAATCATGGCAGTGAAATGTAATCACAATAATCATAACATAAAACATGAAACTTTGTGGCATACACACATAATCATAGATAATCATTTCTTGTTTGTCAAGACTCATTTCCAAGACTATCTTAGTGGACAAAGTCCCTTTCTGAATCGAGTAACCCTCGTTTCAGTCCTGTTTCACTGAACCGGTATAACCTACCATTCCAGCCATGTCTATCTCATGAGATATAAAATCTTTACCCAATGCATTGGATGGAGATATAGGTCCCACCCATCTCATAATGATACCATTCTTATGTGTGCCACAAAATCATAAATCATACATCATTGCATAACCCATGTAATAAAAATGGGATTCTTAAACAACATGACATCATAAAACAATTCATATAAGATAAAGGAATTCATAAAAATATTTCCATCACAACATAATCAAATCCATGTAATAATAGGGATAGAAACAGAACCCTTTATTATCTTAGATGGAAAATAATTTTGATAAAACACTTGAAATCCATTCTTGAGGAAAATATCATTTCTACTTCAAAAACATTTTCCTTTCTTAACATGTCTTACAATTTAAAACTAAAAGAATTTGATTAAAAATAAACTTTAAAACTTGTAAAGGAAGCTTCTTGGAAATAATGTTTTAAAAATCCATTCATGCCGTATAAGTTAAAAAAAACATTCTTCGTACTTTTGTCGGAAAAGTCAAAAAGTACCTCGTACGGAAAAACGACAAAAGATTCCTTTCATATTCTTTAATAAAAACTCACCGAAGGGTAAAATTGGATTTAAACCATTGCAAGTGGATGGAAACAGTATTACATATTGAGGGAACATGGATGTGGATGATAAAATACACCCCAGTAAATACTTACGAATAAACAATCTCGGATAAAAATGAGATTGTGATATTTCCCTTACCTTAGGTCCGATTTGCATCGTATGTGTCCGAACCTCCTGTATAATGATTTAAATAATGTCATTGACTTATTACAGAATCATATTCATTGTTATGATATCATATATGGTTCACTTATGACATTATATTACCCGTTCTTTTGTAAATTCCATGTTAAAGAAGCGTTTTGGGTAAAATCGTTTCATTTATCGTAGGTGTTTTGACTTGTTGTTCTTGACATCATTATTACTTATATCATGATTTACATACTTCCAGAATATAAAATATGATTTATATATCATATATATTCAGTATATATATATATATAATAGATAGATAAATAAAATGAAAAACACCGTTCATGGAGACGGTAGTCCGTACGTACGCATGAACGCTGTTTTCGTTTCCTTATTGAATTGAATGGAATTAAGTAGATGACATACATATAAATATAAATAATTCCAGTATCATTATTAGGTCATATATTTCATTAGTACTTATTATATATACTTTATAATCATTCATGAATGGTTAATCATTGAGAATGAATCTCATCGCGTCGTGGAGACGGTAGTCCGTACGTACGCACGAGCGATGATATCATTTCCATATTTATTGAATTGAATTGGAGTGGATTATACAATATATCAGAATCAATATGATGTTGTAATAACTATGTATAGTTATTCTTTACACCATTATACCCATCCATGTAAGGTGGTGGTGGAAAATAGATTACACCACGACGTGAGACGGTATTTCGTACGTACGCACGCGCGGTGATTTCTTTTTCCGTAGGATGGATAGATGGTGAAATTGGGTTGTTTCATACTTAAAATAACATATCAGTATACTAGTGATACTTATGTTATTACTTCATAATGAAACAACCTAAGAAGAAGAAGTGGAAGAAGAAATAAAGATGAAAGAATTGGTAACGGTAATTACCTCTTCTTTGAAGCGCCTCTTTGAGACCTCCTCTTAGGGCACTAAAATTGGTCTTTGAGGAAGACCAGAACCTCTAGGATGTTTCTAGGGAAGTGGAGAAGAGATTTTGGCAGGGGTTGGCCGAGCTTGAGTGCTCAAATTGGTGTGAGGAGGAGGGGGAGGAGGTGTCCTTTTATAAGGGAGGAGAGGGGCATCTTAGGAATACCTCAAAATATTATTTTATATTAAAGTCAAAATCGGTTTATAATGGTTCCAAAGGGTCTTATTTCGGAGCTAAAGTGGGTATGGGTCGAAATCCTATCAACCAATAAGATTTAGACAAGTTTAGGGTATTATGTTAACCTTATCAATTAGATTTAACTCTAAGTTAAATAATTTAACTTTTACCGTGTCTTTTTGTTTTCTTTCACTATATGGTTAATACACTTACTATAACATGCCAAACGAACCCCAAATTGTTTATTATTAATATATATATCCTTATCTAAGTCATTTGGCCGAACCTTAGATTTTTAGGAATAAAATAACAATTAATAATATAATATTTGATTTAAAAACTATTTTGTATCAATTTTGACACTATTTGATATATGATTTTTTTGAAAGTCATAACAGAATTATATGTTAGAACCAAGTTGATTAAATCAACACTAATATATCATAATAACTTAGAAAATTAGTGGAATTCATAAAAAGTCTTAAATTACATTTATTTTGGTGTTTATAACATCAATTATGTCAATATTTCATTAATAAGATAATTACTGCATCATCATTGTGTCATAAATAAATTAAATTATTTGATGTCTAAAAATTACAAATAAAATACCATCATGTAGTAAATATTTTTAGCTTTCTAATGAATATTTACAATATAATTTATCTTATGTAAAACCCTATATTAAAAATGTTTTAGTAAATATACTTTGATTTTAACTCTTTTAACTCTTCTTTGAATTAAATAATAATAAATGTCCTAATCTAATCCAAGTGGGCCTAAATGATAATATTTTACACTTAAGGTTGTTTTTGGTCGAGATACACTTGTCCAATAGGATTAGGACATGTGTTAGGGTAATATTAATATCATATTTACCCTTAGTTACCCTATTTACTATTAACCGCGGTAAAAAAAAGTAAAAAGTTACTATTCACCAAAAATTATTTTCATCTCATTGAACCACATTTTAGTCCTTGATATTAACCGTGTCTCTCGGATTTTTGAAATTCCATTCACAGAAGCGGTAAAATTATGTTTTATGAAAAATTCAGTTTTTTTAACTACCACTTAGTAGTTTCACTATTCATCAAAAATTGATGTTTTTCAGAACAATGCCAAAATTTCATCCTAAGCTATATTTCATATTCCGAATTCAAAAATGAAGTCTATTTTACCAAATTCATAACATAGAAGTTGCATTAATTAATTTTATAATTAAATCCCGCTGTTAAAACAAATAGCGTGTTTTTAAGAAACAATATCTATCATAAGATTGACACTTGTTTATGTCTGGTTTAAATGTGAAATTACATCCAATGACCAACATTGTATTAAATTGTAAAAATATATTCTAAATATACTTTAAAACCACTCAAATTAATAATTTATCACTATTAATTATTTCGATTAAAAAAGTTGTTTTTAATTATAATTTAGTAATTTTCACTATTCATCAGAATATGAAAGTTATCCAAAAAGTACCAAAATTTCATCTTAGGCTAAATTCGATACTCCGAATCCAAAAATGAAGTCCATTTTGAGAGCTAAAATTTCTAAAATTTAAAAAGTGGTTATTACTATTCATAACGGCTAGTTTTAATAATAGTGTATCGTTGTTTCGTGAAACTCAGTATTGCGTACTACACACGCTATCGAGGAAGGTTGCGATTGCGTGTAATGCAAGGCAAGTCAAGGATGTGTGTTGTGCAAGCTCCTTTTGGTGTAGCGTACAACACAAGACATTAATAAAATTAAAAATAATATTTTTCATAAAATCTCGGGCTGTTACATTCTACCCCCCTTAAAATGAACTTCGCCCTCGAAATTTGTCGGGGTTATAAATGGTTTACTATTCGAAAGTTTCTTTAATAGAAACCCACATCGTAAAAAGGAATACCAAAACCAATATTTAAAAATGAAAGTATGAAATGTAATGGTTACCCAAATAAACTAATCACTGGGTTTCCACATAGGTGAAAATATGGATATGGAAGAAAAATCTAACCATCATGTTCTGATGGAGAGTGGTAGAGAACATGGCTATGGAAAAGCCAACAATCACAAATCCATAAATTTGTGACGATCTAAGGTACCATCTGATTAATCAGATATAAGAGCACTAGGACAACATTTTTGGTTTTCATGATCGTTTCCCTAAAGTTGAAGAATTTGAATTAGAATAAATACTTACTTTATTTTGGTACAATCTCACTGTTGTTCGTGCCTTGAACAATTTCCACTTCATCTCTTAAATAAATGAAGTTGAATTGGTTATTCGTGAAGTGTTAGCAGATCATGTGATAGAATGACGGGTCATTCCATCTGTCTCAAACAAAAGGTTAGCAAAAATTACATAAGTCGATCTATAGTGAGATTAATCATATATGGTTCCTAAAATGTACTTATATTTCATATATCATACTGCTTAATATAATAAAACTAGTTTCTACTAAACAGGGACTTCCTGTAGGCCAGTGGTAGGCGATAAAGGCCAGTCTCACTTCGGTTGTGGGTTCGATTCCCACAGCCTTGTCCGACGCGATGGGTTGTCGCCCGTCCAGTAGGTTGTCCTTTTTCTAAAGCTATATTACTATAACATCCCATCAATAATATCGAAAAAACGTTTTATCCTAACTTATGTCCAACATAATCTATTCTAATCTTAGGCTTATCCATAATACTGCAATCCACTCTCATAACATAGTGAAAACGATTACCAGAGATTTAATACCATCGTTGATCCCCATATATCATAAGATATGTTTTGTTGGTCACATTCCAAACATTCAAAGTCCTTAATCATGTATTCTTTTGAATACCCATTGAACCTTAGTGAAAACATGAATGCAGTTAAAAGTTAACACTTTCCACATACCAAAATCCTCAAAATTCTATATACTCAAACCATGATATCACTTAGTCCTTATATCAATCATGAGCTCATGAATAATGTTAAACATTTCGTTCTTTTTCCCTTCATTATGCGCATATCATCTTATTTCAAAAAAAAAATATCTCAATCACTTTGAATACCACATCAATAAATATTGCAATACTCAATGATACAACATTATTTTGGAATCCCATTACATAAACACTTAATCATTCCACCACATTATTGTCATATTCAACATTGCCAATAGTGATCGCATGTGACTTCCCTTTGGCCTTTGCCTTCAGTGGTTGCTCATGTTGATCATCACTAACCCTTGGATTAGGGCATTTATTAGCATAATGCCCCATTTCCTTGCACTTGAAGCATTGAAGTGTTGGTGGTGCGTTCTCTGCAGTGTTTGCTTTATTCACATCATTAGAAACCCTTTTTCCATTACTTAGACACTCAGCTGCTCGATGACCTTCTTTTCCACACTTAAAACATTTTATAGTCCCTTTAAGACAATCTCCACCATGCTTCTTTCCACACTTTGTGCATAAGGAAACATTCATCTTCTTTTCACCATTATTCTGAGATTTCTCCTTGAACTCCATCTTTCGTTTCTTGTCAAAACCATGAGATGGATATGTAACACCAACTTCCATTTCTACCTTGATAGCACAACGCACAATTTCTTCATAGCTACTGAAGTCTCTTATAGCTAATGCCCTTCGAAGACTTGGTTTTAAGCCACTGAAAAATCGATCAACTTTACTTTCAGGTTGGATGATAATGCCAGATGCATACCTTGCAAGTCTTTTAAAATTCGCTTCGTATATACCAACAGATTCATCATCCTTTTGCTTTAGATCAAGAAACTCCTTCTCCATCTTTGTTCGAATAATACGAGGGAAGTACTTATTGAAAAATAAGTTCTTGAACTCGTCCCATTCCATGGACTCAATTTCATCTCTTGTATTCTTGATAAGATTCCACCATTGATCAGCTTCACCTTCCAAACGATATACTGCTAAGATGACTTTATCATGTTCAGAACATTGAAGAACTGAAAATATCTTTTCAGTGGTACTGATCCATTGTTCAGCAACAAGTGGATCAGAAGACCCACTGAAAGAAGGTGGGCGTTGCCTCATGAAGGACTCAATAGAATATTGTTCCCTTCTCTGCTCATTTGGAAGTCCAGAATGATTCATAGCTTGTGTAAGTATAGCAATAATATTTTGCACTCCATCTCCCATAACATTTGTTTGTTCAGGAGGACAATCATTGCATTGTCCATTGCATTGATCAACACGGTTCCTTCGGGTTCCAGCCATCGTCTAAAACCCAAAAAGAATAGTGTGAGAGGAAAAAATCATGCTAGGGAAAACAACATAATAAAGGTGGAGTACATTCAATATCTAACATCTTAGGTTTAATTCTAATATCGTTAGCGCAATTCTAGGACTATAACCTATACGTATACTTAACCTTAGGGACATCACTAGACATACTGTAGAAATATCTCTAGGGATCTCACTAACATTTTCGCATCCTAGTTTCCAAAGGTTGACTAAACCTTTCCTCTGATACCAACTGTAGAGACCCGAAACCTGACGTACATTGACATTACATTACATTTGCGGAATACTTAGTACATAACAAACACACACACACAAGGATCGTAATAGTTTAGTGTCTTTGGAAACTCGGAACGTAATCTTCTAATCGTGGTGAAAGATCTTCAACATATCCTATAAAGATCTTCTTCTTTTTTTACCTAAAACCTTTCTTTATATCCTGGGGAAAAGAAAACATAAAAGGGCGAGCTCAAATGCTCAGTAAGGGTAAACAAAAGAAATATCAATCACATCGTATTCATAAGAACATAACATTTTGGAAATCTTTACCTGCAAAAGAGAGCATAATTTCATAACATGAGATAAATCATGGCAGTGAAATGTAATCACAATAATCATAACTTAAAACATGAAACTTTGTGGCATACACACATAATCATAGAGAATCATTTCTTGTTAGTCAAGACTCATTTCCAAGACTATCTTAGTGGACAAAGTCCCTTTCTGAATCGAGTAACCCTCGTTTCAGTCCTGTTTCACTGAACCGGTATAACCTACCATTCCAGCCATGTCTATCTCATGAGATATAAAATCTTTACCCAATGCATTGGAGGGAGATATAGGTCCCACCCATCTCATAATGATACCATTCTTATGTGTGCCACAAAATCATAAATCATACATCATTGCATAACCCATGTAATAAAAATGGGATTCTTAAACAACATGACATCATAAAACAATTCATATAAGATAAAAGAATTCATAAAAATATTTCCATCACAACATAATCAAATCCATGTAATAATAGGGATAGAAACAGAACCCTTTATTATCTTAGATGGAAAATAATTTTGATAAAACACTTGAAATCCATTCTTGAGGAAAATATCATTTCTACTTCAAAAACATTTTCCTTTCTTAACATGTCTTACAATTTAAAACTAAAAGAATTTGATTAAAAATAAACTTGAAAACTTGTAAAGGAAGCTTCTTGGAAATAATGTTTTAAAAATCCATTCATGCCGTATAAGTTAAAAAAAACATTCTTCGTACTTTTGTCGGAAAAGTCAAAAAGTACCTCGTACGGAAAAACGACAAAAGATTCCTTTCATATTCTTTAATAAAAACTCACCGAAGGGTAAAATTGGATTTAAACCATTGCAAGTGGATGGAAACAGTATTACATATTGAGGGAACATGGATGTGGATGATAAAATACACCCCAGTAAATACTTACGAATAAACAATCTTGGATAAAAATGAGATTGTGATATTTCCCTTACCTTAGGTCCGATTTGCTTCGTATGTGTCCGAACCTCCTGTATAATGATTTAAATAATGTCATTGACTTATTACAGAATCATATTCATTGTTATGATATCATATATGGTTCACTTATGACATTATATTACCCGTTCTTTTGTAAATTCCATGTTAAAGAAGCGTTTTGGGTAAAATCGTTTCATTTATCGTAGGTGTTTTGACTTGTTGTTCTTGACATCATTATTACTTATATCATGATTTACTTACTTCCAGAATATAAAATATGATTTATATATCATATATATTCAGTATATATATATATATATATATATATATAATAGATAGATAAATAAAATGAAAAACACCGTTCATGGAGACGGTAGTCCGTACGTACGCATGAACGCTGTTTTCGTTTCCTTATTGAATTCAATGGAATTAAGTAGATGACATACATATAAATATAACTAATTCCAGTATCATTATTAGGTCATATATTTCATTAGTACTTATTATATATACTTTATAATCATTCATGAATGGTTAATCATTGAGAATGAATCTCATCGCGTCGTGGAGACGGTAGTCCGTACGTACGCACGAGCGATGATATCATTTCCATAATTATTGAATTGAATTGGAGTGGATTATACAATATATCAGAATCAATATGATGTTGTAATAACTATGTATAGTTATTCATTACACCATTATACCCATCCATGTAAGGTGGTGGTGGAAAATAGATTACACCACGACGTGGAGACGGTATTTCGTACGTACGCACGCGCGGTGATTTCTTTTTCCGTAGGATGGATAGATGGTGAAATAGGGTTGTTTCATACTTAAAATAACATATCAGTATATTAGTGATACTGATGTTATTACTTCATAATGAAACAACCTAAGAAGAAGAAGTGGAAGAAGAAATAAAGATGAAAGAATTGGTAACGGTAATTACCTCTTCTTTGAAGCGCCTCTTTGAGACCTCCTCTTAGGGCACTAAAATTGGTCTCTGAGGAAGACCAAAACCTCTAGGATGTTTCTAGGGAAGTGGAGAAGAGATTTTGGCAGGGGTTGGCCTAGCTTGAGTGCTCAAATTGGTGTGAGGAGGAGGGGGAGGAGGTGTTCTTTTATAAGGGAGGAGAGGGGCATCTTAGGAATACCTCAAAATATTATTTTATATTAAAGTCAAAATCGGTTTATAATGGTTCCAAAGGGTCTTATTTCGGAGCTAAAGTGGGTATGGGTCGAAATCCTATCAACCAATAAGATTTAGACAAGTTTAGGGTATTATGTTAACCTTATCAATTAGATTTAACTCTAAGTTAAATAATTTAACTTTTACCGTGTCTTTTTGTTTTCTTTCACTATATGGTTAATACACTTACTATAACATGCCAAACGAACCCCAAATTGTTTATTATTAATATATATATCCTTATCTAAGTCATTTGGCCGAACCTTAGATTTTTAGGAATAAAATAACAATTAATAATATTTTATTTTATTTAAAAACTATTTTGTGTCAATTTTGACACTATTTGATATATGATTTTTTTGAAAGTCATAACAGAATTATATGTTAGAACCAAGTTGATTAAATCAACACTAATATATCATAATAACCTAGAAAATTAGTGGAATTCATAAAAAGTCTTAAATTACATTTATTTTGGTGTTTTTATAACATCAATTATGTCAATATTTCATTAATAAGATAATTACTGCATCATCTTTGTGTCATAAATAAATTAAATTATTTGATGTCTAAAAATTACAAATAAAATACCATCATGTAGTAAATATTTTTAGCTTTCTAATGAATATTTACAATATAATTTATCTTATGTAAAACCCTATATTAAAAATGTTTTAGTAAATATACTTTGATTTTAACTCTTTTAACTCTTCTTTGAATTAAATAATAATAAATGTCCTAATCTAATCCAAGTGGGCCTAAATGATAATATTTTACACTTAAGGTTGTTTTTGGTCGAGATACACTTGTCCAATAGGATTAAGACATGTGTTAGGGTAATATTAATATCATATTTACCCTTAGTTACCCTATTTACTATTAACCGCGGTAAAAAAAAGTAAAAAGTTACTATTCACCAAAAATTATTTTCATCTCATTGAACCACATTTTAGTCCTTGATATTAACCGTGTCTCTCGGATTTTTGAAATTCCATTCACAGAAGCGGTAAAATTATGTTTTATGAAAAATTCAGTTTTTTTAACTACCACTTAGTAGTTTCACTATTCATCAAAAATTGATGTTTTTCAGAACAGTGCTAAAATTTCATCCTAAGCTATATTTCATATTCTGAATTCAAAAATGAAGTCTATTTTACCAAATTCATAACATAGAAGTTGCATTAATTAATTTTATAATTAAATCCCGCTGTTAAAACAAATAGCGTGTTTTTAAGAAACAATATCTATCATAAGATTGACACTTGTTTATGTCTGGTTTAAATGTGAAATTACATCCAATGACCAACATTGTATTAAATTGTAAAAATATATTCTAAATATACTTTAAAACCACTCAAATTAATAATTTATCACTATTAATTATTTCGATTAAAAAAGTTGTTTTTAATTATAATTTAGTAATTTTCACTATTCATCAGAATATGAAAGTTATCCAAAAAGTACCAAAATTTCATCTTAGGTTAAATTCGATACTCCGAATCCAAAAATGAAGTCCATTTTGAGAGCTAAAATTTCTAAAATTTAAAAAGTGGTTATTACTATTCATAACGGCTAGTTTTAATAATAGTGTATCGTTGTTTCGTGAAACTTAGTATTGCGTACTACACACGCTATCGAGGAAGGTTGCGATTGCGTGTAATGCAAGGCAAGTCAAGGATGTGTGTTGTGCAAGCTCCTTTTGGTGTAGCGTACAACACAAGACATTAATAAAATTAAAAATAATATTTTTCATAAAATCTCGGGCTGTTACATTCTACCCCCCTTAAAATTAATTTCGCCCTCGAAATTTGTCGGGGTTATAAATGGTTTACAATTCGAAAGTTTCTTTAATAGAAACCCACATCGTAAAAAGGAATACCAAAACCAATATTTAAAAATGAAAGTATGAAATGTAATGGTTACCCAAATAAACTAATCACTGGGTTTCCACATAGGTGAAAATATGGATATGGAAGAAAAATCTAACCATCATGTTCTGATGGAGAGTGGTAGAGAACATGGCTATGGAAAAGCCAACAATCACAAATCCATAAATTTGTGACGATCTAAGGTACCATCTGATTAATCAGATATAAGAGCACTAGGACAACATTTTTGGTTTTCATGATCGTTTCCCTAAAGTTGAAGAATTTGAATTAGAATAAATACTTACTTTATTTTGGTACAATCTCACTGTTGTTCGTGCCTTGAACAATTTCCACTTCATCTCTTAAATAAATGAAGTTGAATTGGTTATTCGTGAAGTGTTAGCAGATCATGTGATAGAATGACGGGTCATTCCATCTGTCTCAAACAAAAGGTTAGCAAAAATTACATAAGTCGATCTATAGTGAGAATAATCATATATGGTTCCTAAAATGTACTTATATTTCATATATCATACTGCTTAATATAATAAAACTAGTTTCTACTAAACAGGGTCTTCCTGTAGGCCAGTGGTAGGCGATAAAGGCCAGTCTCACTTCGGTTGTGGGTTCGATTCCCACAGCCTTGTCCGACGCGATGGGTTGTCGCCCGTCCAGTAGGTTGTCCTTTTTCTAAAGCTATATTACTATAACATCCCATCAATAATATCGAAAAAACGTTTTATCCTAACTTATGTCCAACATAATCTATTCTAATCTTAGGCTTATCCATAATACTGCAATCCACTCTCATAACATAGTGAAAATGATTACCAGAGATTTAATACCATCGTTGATCCCCATATATCATAAGATATGTTTTGTTGGTCACATTCCAAACATTCAAAGTCCTTAATCATGTATTCTTTTGAATACCCATTGAACCTTAGTGAAAACATGAATGCAGTTAAAAGTTAACACTTTCCACATACCAAAATCCTCAAAATTCTATATACTCAAACCATGATATCACTTAGTCCTTATATCAATCATGAGCTCTGGAATAATGTTAAACATTTCGTTCTTTTTCCCTTCATTATGCGCATATCATCTTATTTCAAAAAAAAAATATCTCAATCACTTTGAATACAACATCAATAAATATTGCAATACTCAATGATACAACATTATTTTGGAATCCCATTACATAAACACTTAATCATTCCACCACATCATTGTCATATTCAACATTGCCAATAGTGATCGCATGTGACTTCCCTTTGGCCTTTGCCTTCAGTGGGTACTCATGTTGATCATCACTAACCCTTGGATTAGGGCATTTATTAGCATAATGCCCCATTTCCTTGCACTTGAAGCATTGAAGTGTTGGTGGTGCGTTCTCTGCAGTGTTTGCTTTATTCACATCATTAGAAACCCTTTTTCCATTACTTAGACACTCAGCTGCTCGATGACCTTCTTTTCCACACTTAAAACATTTTCTAGTCCCTTTAAGACAATCTCCACCATGCTTCTTTCCACACTTTGTGCATAAGGAAACATTCATCTTCTTTTCACCATTATTCTGAGATTTCTCCTTGAACTCCATCTTTCGTTTCTTGTCAAAACCATGAGATGGATATGTAACACCAACTTCCATTTCTACCTTGATAGCACAACGCACAATATCTTCATAGCTTCTGAAGTCTCTTATAGCTAATGCCCTTCGAAGACTTGGTTTTAAGCCACTGAAAAATCGATCAACTTTACTTTCAGGTTGGATGATAATGCCAGATGCATACCTTGCAAGTCTTGTAAAATTCGCTTCGTATATACCAACAGATTCATCATCCTTTTGCTTTAGTTCAAGAAACTCCTTCTCCATCTTTGTTCGAATAATACGAGGGAAGTACTTATTGAAAAATAAGTTCTTGAACTCGTCCCATTCCATGGACTCAATTTCATCTCTTGTATTCTTGATAAGATTCCACCATTGATCAGCATCACCTTCCAAACGATATACTGCTAAGATGACTTTATCATGTTCAGAACATTGAAGAACTGAAAATATCTTTTCAGTGGTACTGATCCATTGTTCAGCAACAAGTGGATCAGAAGACCCACTGAAAGAAGGTGGACGTTGCCTCATGAAGGACTCAATAGAATATTGTTCCCTTCTCTGCTCATTTGGAAGTCCAGAATGATTCATAGCTTGTGTAAGTATAGCAATAAGATTTTGCACTCCATCTCCCATAACATTTGTTTGTTCAGGAGGACAATCATTGCATTGTCCATTGCATTGATCAACACGGTTCCTTCGGGTTCCAGCCATCGTCTAAAACCCAAAAAGAATAGTGTGAGAGGAAAAAATCATGCTAGGGAAAACAACATAATAAAGGTGGATTACATTCAATATCTAACATCTTAGGTTTAATTCTAATATCGTTAGCGCAATTCTAGGACTATAACCTATACGTATACTTAACCTTAGGGACATCACTAGACATACTGTAGAAATATCTCTAGGGATCTCACTAACGTTTTCGCATCCTAGTTTCCAAAGGTTGACTAAACCTTTCCTCTGATACCAACTGTAGAGACCCGAAACCTGACGTACATTGACATTACATTACATTTGCGGAATACTTAGTACATAACAAACACACACACACAAGGATCGTAATAGTTTAGTGTCTTTGGAAACTCGGAACGTAATCTTCTAATCGTGGTGAAAGATCTTCAACATATCCTATAAAGATCTTCTTCTTTTTTTTACCTAAAACCTTTCTTTATATCCTGGGGAAAAGAAAACATAAAAGGGTGAGCTCAAATGCTCAGTAAGGGTAAACAAAAGAAATATCAATCACATCGTATTCATAAGAACATAACATTTTGGAAATCTTAACCTGCAAAAGAGAGCATAATTTCATAACATGAGATAAATCATGGCAGTGAAATGTAATCACAATAATCATAACTTAAAACATGAAACTTTGTGGCATACACACATAATCATAGAGAATCATTTCTTGTTAGTCAAGACTCATTTCCAAGACTATCTTAGTGGACAAAGTCCCTTTCTGAATCGAGTAACCCTCGTTTCAGTCCTGTTTCACTGAACCGGTATAACCTACCATTCCAGCCATGTCTATCTCATGAGATATAAAATCTTTACCCAATGCATTGGAGGGAGATATAGGTCCCACCCATCTCATAATGATACCATTCTTATGTGTGCCACAAAATCATAAATCATACATCATTGCATAACCCATGTAATAAAAATGGGATTCTTAAACAACATGACATCATAAAACAATTCATATAAGATAAAGGAATTCATAAAAATATTTCCATCACAACATAATCAAATCCATGTAATAATAGGGATAGAAACAGAACCCTTTATTATCTTAGATGGAAAATAATTTTGATAAAACACTTGAAATCCATTCTTGAGGAAAATATCATTTCTACTTCAAAAACATTTTCCTTTCTTAACATGTCTTAAAATTTAAAACTAAAAGAATTTGATTAAAAATAAACTTGAAAACTTGTAAAGGAAGCTTCTTGGAAATAATGTTTTAAAAATCCATTCATGCCGTATAAGTTAAAAAAACATTCTTCGTACTTTTGTCGGAAAAGTCAAAAAGTACCTCGTACGGAAAAACGACAAAAGATACCTTTCATATTCTTTAATAAAAACTCACCGAAGGGTAAAATTGGATTTAAACCATTGAAAGTGGATGGAAACAGTATTACATATTGAGGGAACATGGATGTGGATGATAAAATACACCCCAGTAAATACTTACGAATAAACAATCTCGGATAAAAATGAGATTGTGATATTTCCCTTACCTTAGGTCCGATTTGCTTCGTATGTGTCCGAACCTCCTGTATAATGATTTAAATAATGTCATTGACTTATTACAGAATCATATTCATTGTTATGATATCATATATGGTTCACTTATGACATTATATTACCCGTTCTTTTGTAAATTCCATGTTAAAGAAGCGTTTTGGGTAAAATCGTTTCATTTATCGTAGGTGTTTTGACTTGTTGTTCTTGACATCATTATTAATTATATCATGATTTACTTAGTTCCAGAATATAAAATATGATTTATATATCATATATATTCAGTATATATATATATATATATAATAGATAGATAAATAAAATGAAAAACACCGTTCATGGAGACGGTAGTCCGTACGTACGCATGAACGCTGTTTTCGTTTCCTTATTGAATTGAATGGAATTAAGTAGATGACATACATATAAATATAAATAATTCCAGTATCATTATTAGGTCATATATTTCATTAGTAATTATTATATATACTTTATAATCATTCATGAATGGTTAATCATTGAGAATGAATCTCATCGCGTCGTGGAGACGGTAGTCCGTACGTACGCACGAGCGATGATATCATTTCCATAATTATTGAATTGAATTGGAGTGGATTATACAATATATCAGAATCAATATGATGTTGTAATAAATATTTATAGTTATTCTTTACACCATTATACCCATCCATGTAAGGTGGTGGTGGAAAATAGATTACACCACGACGTGGAGACGGTATTTCGTACGTACGCACGCGCGGTGATTTCTTTTTCCGTATGATTGATAGATGGTGAAATAGGGTTGTTTCATACTTAAAATAACATATCAGTATATTAGTGATACTGATGTTATTACTTCATAATGAAACAACCTAAGAAGAAGAAGTGGAAAAAGAGATAAAGATGAAAGAATTGGTAACGGTAATTACCTCTTCTTTGAAGCGCCTCTTTGAGACCTCCTCTTAGGGCACTAAAATTGGTCTTTGAGGAAGACAAGAACCTCTAGGATGTTTCTAGGGAAGTGGAGAAGAGATTTTGGCAGGGGTTGGCCGAGCTTGAGTGTTCAAATTGGTGTGAGGAGGAGGGGGAGGAGGTGTCCTTTTATAAGGGAGGAGAGGGGCATCTTAGGAATACCTCAAAATATTATTTTATATTAAAGTCAAAATCGGTTTATAATGGTTCCAAAGGGTCTTATTTCGGAGCTAAAGTGGGTATGGGTCGAAATCCTATCAACCAATAAGATTTAGACAAGTTTAGGGTATTATGTTAACCTTATCTATTAGATTTAACTCTAAGTTAAATAATTTAACTTTTACCGTGTCTTTTTGTTTTCTTTCACTATATGGTTAATACACTTACTATAACATGCCAAACGAACCCCAAATTGTTTATTATTAATATATATATCCTTATCTAAGTCATTTGGCCGAACCTTAGATTTTTAGGAATAAAATAATAATTAATAATATAATATTTGATTTAAAAACTATTTTGTGTCAATTTTGACACTATTTGATATATGATTTTTTTGAAAGTCATAACAGAATTATATGTTAGAACCAAGTTGATTAAATCAACACTAATATATCATAATAACCTATAAAATTAGTGGAATTCATAAAAAGTCTTAAATTACATTTATTTTGGTGTTTATAACATCAATTATGTCAATATTTCATTAATAAGATAATTACTGCATCATCTTTGTGTCATAAATAAATTAAAATATTTGATGTCTAAAAATTACAAATAAAATACCATCATGTATTAAATATTTTTAGCTTTCTAATGAGTATTTACAATATAATTTATCTTATGTAAAACCCTATATTAAAAATGTTTTAGTAAATATACTTTGATTTTAACTCTTTTAACTCTTCTTTGAATTAAATAATAATAAATGTCCTAATCTAATCCAAGTGGGCCTAAATGATAATATTTTACACTTAAGGTTGTTTTTGGTCGAGATACACTTGTCCAATAGGATTAGGACATGTGTTAGGGTAATATTAATATCATATTTACCCTTGGTTACCCTATTTACTATTAACCGCGGTAAAAAAAAGTAAAAAGTTACTATTCACCAAAAATTATTTTCATCTCATTGAACCACATTTTAGTCCTTGATATTAACCGTGTCTCTTGGATTTTTGAAATTCCATTCACAGAAGTGGTAAAATTATGTTTTATGAAAAATTCAGTTTTTTTAACTACCACTTAGTAGTTTCACTATTCATCAAAAATTGATGTTTTTCAGAACAATGCCAAAATTTCATCCTAAGCTATATTTCATATTCCGAATTCAAAAATGAAGTCTATTTTACCAAATTCATAACATAGAAGTTGCATTAATTAATTTTATAATTAAATCCCGCTGTTAAAACAAATAGCGTGTTTTTAAGAAACAATATCTATCATAAGATTGACACTTGTTTATGTCTGGTTTAAATGTGAAATTACATCCAATGACCAACATTGTATTAAATTGTAAAAATATATTCTAAATATACTTTAAAACCACTCAAATTAATTATTTATCACTATTAATTATTTCGATTAAAAAAGTTGTTTTTAATTATAATTTAGTAATTTTCACTATTCATCAGAATATGAAAGTTATCCAAAAAGTACCAAAATTTCATCTTAGGTTAAATTCGATACTCCGAATCCAAAAATGAAGTCCATTTTGAGAGCTAAAATTTCTAAAATTTAAAAAGTGGTTATTACTATTCATAACGGCTAGTTTTAATAATAGTGTATCGTTGTTTCGTGAAACTCAGTATTGCGTACTACACACGCTATCGAGGAAGGTTGCGATTGCGTGTAATGCAAGGAAAGTCAAGGATGTGTGTTGTGCAAACTCCTTTTAGTGTAGCGTACAACACAAGACATTAATAAAATTAAAAATAACATTTTTCATAAAATCTCGGGCTGTTACATTCTACCCCCCTTAAAATGAATTTCGCCCTCGAAATTTGTCGGGGTTATAAATGGTTTACTGTTCGAAAGTTTCTTTAATAGAAACCCACATCGTAAAAAGGAATACCAAAACCAATATTTAAAAATGAAAGTATGAAAAGTAATGGTTACCCAAATAAACTAATCACTGGGTTTCCACATAGGTGAAAATATGGATATGGAAGAAAAATCTAACCATCATGTTCTGATGGAGAGTGGTAGAGAACATGGCTATGGAAAAGCCAACAATCACAAATTCATAAATTTGTGACGATCTAAGGTACCATCTGATTAATCAGATATAAGAGCACTAGGACAACATTTTTGGTTTTCATGATCGTTTCCTTAAAGTTGAAGAATTTGAATTAGAATAAATACTTACTTTATTTTGGTACAATCTCACTGTTGTTCGTGCCTTGAACAATTTCCACTTCATCTCTTAAATAAATGAAGTTGAATTGGTTATTCGTGAAGTGTTAGCAGATCATGTGATAGAATGACGGGTCATTCCATCTGTCTCAAACAAAAGGTTAGCAAAAATTACATAAGTCGATCTATAGTGAGATTAATCATATATGGTTCCTAAAATGTACTTATATTTCATATATCATACTGCTTAATATAATAAAACTAGTTTCTACTAAACAGGGACTTCCTGTAGGCCAGTGGTAGGCGATAAAGGCCAGTCTCACTTCGGTTGTGGGTTCGATTCCCACAGCCTTGTCCGGCGCGATGGGTTGTCGCCCATCCAGTAGGTTGTCCTTTTTCTAAAGCTATATTACTATAACATCCCATCAATAATATCGAAAAAACGTTTTATCCTAACTTATGTCCAACATAATCTATTCTAATCTTAGGCTTATCCATAATACTGCAATCCACTCTCATAACATAGTGAAAATGATTACCAGAGATTTAATACCATCGTTGATCCCCATATATCATAAGATATGTTTTGTTGGTCACATTCCAAACATTCAAAGTCCTTAATCATGTATTCTTTTGAATACCCATTGAACCTTAGTGAAAACATGAATGCAGTTAAAAGTTAACACTTTCCACATACCAAAATCCTCAAAATTCTATATACTCAAACCATGATATCACTTAGTCCTTATATCAATCATGAGCTCTGGAATAATGTTAAACATTTCGTTCTTTTTCCCTTCATTATGCGCATATCATCTTATTTCAAAAAAAAAATATCTCAATCACTTTGAATACAACATCAATAAATATTGCAATACTCAATGATACAACATTATTTTGGAATCCCATTACATAAACACTTAATCATTCCACCACATCATTGTCATATTCAACATTGCCAATAGTGATCGCATGTGACTTCCCTTTGGCCTTTGCCTTCAGTGGTTGCTCATGTTGATCATCACTAACCCTTGGATTAGGGCATTTATTAGCATAATGCCCCATTTCCTTGCACTTGAAGCATTGAAGTGTTGGTGGTGCGTTCTCTGCAGTGTTTGCTTTATTCACATCATTAGAAACCCTTTTTCCATTACTTAGACACTCAGCTGCTCGATGACCTTCTTTTCCACACTTAAAACATTTTCTAGTCCCTTTAAGACAATCTCCACCATGCTTCTTTCCACACTTTGTGCATAAGGAAACATTCATCTTCTTTTCACCATTATTCTGAGATTTCTCCTTGAACTCCATCTTTCGTTTCTTGTCAAAACCATGAGATGGATATGTAACACCAACTTCCATTTCTACCTTGATAGCACAACGCACAATATCTTCATAGCTTCTGAAGTCTCTTATAGCTAATGCCCTTCGAAGACTTGGTTTTAAGCCACTGAAAAATCGATCAACTTTACTTTCAGGTTGGATGATAATGCCAGATGCATACCTTGCAAGTCTTGTAAAATTCGCTTCGTATATACCAACAGATTCATCATCCTTTTGCTTTAGTTCAAGAAACTCCTTCTCCATCTTTGTTCGAATAATACGAGGGAAGTACTTATTGAAAAATAAGTTCTTGAACTCGTCCCATTCCATGGACTCAATTTCATCTCTTGTATTCTTGATAAGATTCCACCATTGATCAGCTTCACCTTCCAAACGATATACTGCTAAGATGACTTTATCATGTTCAGAACATTGAAGAACTGAAAATATCTTTTCAGTGGTACTGATCCATTGTTCAGCAACAAGTGGATCAGAAGACCCACTGAAAGAAGGTGGACGTTGCCTCATGAAGGACTCAATAGAATATTGTTCCCTTCTCTGCTCATTTGGAAGTCCAGAATGATTCATAGCTTGTGTAAGTATAGCAATAAGATTTTGCACTCCATCTCCCATAACATTTGTTTGTTCAGGAGGACAATCATTGCATTGTCCATTGCATTGATCAACACGGTTCCTTCGGGTTCCAGCCATCGTCTAAAACCCAAAAAGAATAGTGTGAGAGGAAAAAATCATGCTAGGGAAAACAACATAATAAAGGTGGAGTACATTCAATATCTAACATCTTAGGTTTAATTCTAATATCGTTAGCGCAATTCTAGGACTATAACCTATACGTATACTTAACCTTAGGGACATCACTAGACATACTGTAGAAATATCTCTAGGGATCTCACTAACGTTTTTGCATCCTAGTTTCCAAAGGTTGACTAAACCTTTCCTCTGATACCAACTGTAGAGACCCGAAACCTGACGTACATTGACATTACATTACATTTGCGGAATACTTAGTACATAACAAACACACACACACAAGGATCGTAATAGTTTAGTGTCTTTGGAAACTCGGAACGTAATCTTCTAATCGTGGTGAAAGATCTTCAACATATCCTATAAAGATCTTCTTCTTTTTTTACCTAAAACCTTTCTTTATATCCTGGGGAAAAGAAAACATAAAAGGGCGAGCTCAAATGCTCAGTAAGGGTAAACAAAAGAAATATCAATCACATCGTATTCATAAGAACATAACATTTTGGAAATCTTAACCTGCAAAAGAGAGCATAATTTCATAACATGAGATAAATCATGGCAGTGAAATGTAATCACAATAATCATAACTTAAAACATGAAACTTTGTGGCATACACACATAATCATAGAGAATCATTTCTTGTTAGTCAAGACTCATTTCCAAGACTATCTTAGTGGACAAAGTCCCTTTCTGAATCGAGTAACCCTCGTTTCAGTCCTGTTTCACTGAACCGGTATAACCTACCATTCCAGCCATGTCTATCTCATGAGATATAAAATCTTTACCCAATGAATTGGAGGGAGATATAGGTCCCACCCATCTCATAATGATACCATTCTTATGTGTGCCACAAAATCATAAATCATACATCATTGCATAACCCATGTAATAAAAATGGGATTCTTAAACAACATGACATCATAAAACAATTCATATAAGATAAAAGAATTCATAAAAATATTTCCATCACAACATAATCAAATCCATGTAATAATAGGGATAGAAACAGAACCCTTTATTATCTTAGATGGAAAATAATTTTGATAAAACACTTGAAATCCATTCTTGAGGAAAATATCATTTCTACTTCAAAAACATTTTCCTTTCTTAACATGTCTTACAATTTAAAACTAAAATAATTTGATTAAAAATAAACTTGAAAACTTGTAAAGGAAGCTTCTTGGAAATAATGTTTTAAAAATCCATTCATGCCGTATAAGTTAAAAAAAACATTCTTCGTACTTTTGTCGGAAAAGTCAAAAAGTACCTCGTACGGAAAAACGACAAAAGATTCCTTTCATATTCGTTAATAAAAACTCACCGAAGGGTAAAATTGGATTTACACCATTGCAAGTGGATGGAAACAGTATTACATATTGAGGGAACATGGATGTGGATGATAAAATACACCCCAGTAAATACTTACGAATAAACAATCTCGGATAAAAATGAGATTGTGATATTTCCCTTACCTTAGGTCTGATTTGCTTCGTATGTGTCCGAAACTCCTGTATAATGATTTAAATAATGTCATTGACTTATTACAGAATCATATTCATTGTTATGATATCATATATGGTTCACTTATGACATTATATTACCCGTTCTTTTGTAAATTCCATGTTAAAGAAGCGTTTTGGGTAAAATCGTTTCATTTATCGTAGGTGTTTTGACTTGTTGTTCTTGACATCATTATTACTTATATCATGATTTACTTACTTCCAGAATATAAAATATGATTTATATATCATATATATTCAGTATATATATATATATAATAGATAGATAAATAAAATGAAAAACACCGTTCATGGAGACGGTAGTCCGTACGTACGCATGAACGCTGTTTTCGTTTCCTTATTGAATTGATTGGAATTAAGTAGATGACATACATATAAATATAAATAATTCCAGTATCATTATTAGGTCATATATTTCATTAGTACTTATTATATATACTTTATAATCATTCATGAATGGTTAATCATTGAGAATGAATCTCATCGCGTCGTGGAGACGGTAGTCCGTACGTACGCACGAGCGATGATATCATTTCCATAATTATTGAATAGAATTGGAGTGGATTATACAATATATCAGAATCAATATGATGTTTTAATAACTATGTATAGTTATTCTTTACACCATTATACCCATCCATGTAAGGTGGTGGTGGAAAATAGATTACACCACGACGTGGAGACGGTATTTCGTACGTACGCACGCGCGGTGATTTATTTTTCCGTAGGATGGATAGATGGTGAAATAGGGTTGCTTCATACTTAAAATAACATATCAGTATATTAGTGAAACTGATGTTATTACTTCATAATGAAACAACCTAAGAAGAAGAAGTGGAAGAAGAAATAAAGATGAAAGAATTGGTAACGGTAATTACCTCTTCTTTGAAGCGCCTCTTTGAGACCTCCTCTTAGGGCACTAAAATTGGTCTTTGAGGAAGACCAGAACCTCTAGGATGTTTCTAGGGAAGTGTAGAAGAGATTTTGGCAGGGGTTGGCCGAGCTTGAGTGCTCAAATTGGTGTGAGGAGGAGGGGGAGGAGGTGTCCTTTTATAAGGGAGGAGAGGGGCATCTTAGGAATACCTCAAAATATTATTTTATATTAAAGTCAAAATCGGTTTATAATGGTTCCAAAGGGTCTTATTTCGGAGCTAAAGTGGGTATGGGTCGAAATCCTATCAACCAATAAGATTTAGACAAGTTTAGGGTATTATGTTAACCTTATCAATTAGATTTAACTCTAAGTTAAATAATTTAACTTTTACCGTGTCTTTTTGTTTTCTTTCACTATATGGTTAATACACTTACTATAACATGCCAAACGAACCCCAAATTGTTTATTATTAATATATATATCCTTATCTAAGTCATTTGGCCGAACCTTAGATTTTTAGGAATAAAATAACAATTAATAATATAATATTTGATTTAAAAACTATTTTGTGTCAATTTTGACACTATTTGATATATGATTTTTTTGAAAGTCATAACAGAATTATATGTTAGAACCAAGTTGATTAAATCAACACTAATATATCATAATAACCTAGAAAATTAGTGGAATTCATAAAAAGTCTTAAATTACATTTATTTTGGTGTTTATAACATCAATTATGTCAATATTTCATTAATAAGATAATTACTGCATCATCTTTGTGTCATAAATAAATTAAATTATTTGATGTCTAAAAATTACAAATAAAATAACATCATGTATTAAATATTTTTAGCTTTCTAATGAATATTTACAATATAATTTATCTTATGTAAAACCCTATATTAAAAATGTTTTAGTAAATATACTTTGATTTTAACTCTTTTAACTCTTCTTTGAATTAAATAATAATAAATGTCCTAATCTAATCCAAGTGGGCCTAAATGATAATATTTTACACTTAAGGTTGTTTTTGGTCGAGATACACTTGTCCAATAGGATTAGGACATGTGTTAGGGTAATATTAATATCATATTTACCCTTAGTTACCCTATTTACTATTAACCGCGGTAAAAAAAAGTAAAAAGTTACTATTCACCAAAAATTATTTTCATCTCATTGAACCACATTTTAGTCCTTGATATTAACCGTGTCTCTCGGATTTTTGAAATTCCATTCACAGAAGCGGTAAAATTATGTTTTATGAAAAATTCAGTTTTTTTAACTACCACTTAGTAGTTTCACTATTCATCAAAAATTGATGTTTTTCAGAACAATGCCAAAATTTCATCCAAAGCTATATTTGATATTCCGAATTCAAAAATGAAGTCTATTTTACCAAATTAATAACATAGAAGTTGCATTAATTAATTTTATAATTAAATCCCGCTGTTAAAACAAATAGCGTGTTTTTAAGAAACAATATCTATCATAAGATTGACACTTGTTTATGTCTGGTTTAAATGTGAAATTACACCCAATGACCAACATTGTATTAAATTGTAAAAATATATTCTAAATATACTTTAAAACCACTCAAATTAATAATTTATCACTATTAATTATTTCGATTAAAAAAGTTGTTTTTAATTATAATTTAGTAATTTTCACTATTCATCAGAATATGAAAGTTATCCAAAAAGTACCAAAATTTCATCTTAGGATAAATTCGATACTCCGAATCCAAAAATGAAGTCCATTTTGAGAGCTAAAATTTCTAAAATTTAAAAAGTGGTTATTACTATTCATAACGGCTAGTTTTAATAATAGTGTATCGTTGTTTCGTGAAACTCAGTATTGCGTACTACACACGCTATCGAGGAAGGTTGTGATTGCGTGTAATGCAAGGCAAGTCAAGGATGTGTGTTGTGCAAGCTCCTTTTGGTGTAGCGTACAACACAAGACATTAATAAAATTAAAAATAATATTTTCCATAAAATCTCGGGCTGTTACATTCTACCCCCCTTAAAATGAATTTCGCCCTCGAAATTTGTCGGGGTTATAAATGGTTTACTATTCGAAAGTTTCTTTAATAGAAACCCACATCGTAAAAAGGAATACCAAAACCAATATTTAAAAATGAAAGTATGAAATGTAATGGTTACCCAAATAAACTAATCACTGGGTTTCCACATAGGTGAAAATATGGATATGGAAGAAAAATCTAACCATCATGTTCTGATGGAGAGTGGTAGAGAACATGGCTATGGAAAAGCCAACAATCACAAATCCATAAATTTGTGATGATCTAAGGTACCATCTGATTAATCAGATATAAGAGCACTAGGACAACATTTTTGGTTTTCATGATCGTTTCCCTAAAGTTGATGAATTTGAATTAGAATAAATACTTACTTTATTTTGGTACAATCTCACTGTTGTTCGTGCCTTGAACAATTTCCACTTCATCTCTTAAATAAATGAAGTTGAATTGGTTATTCGTGAAGTGTTAGCAGATCATGTGATAGAATGACGGGTCATTCCATCTGTCTCAAACAAAAGGTTAGCAAAAATTACATAAGTCGATCTATAGTGAGATTAATCATATATGGTTCCTAGAATGTACTTATATTTCATATATCATACTGCTTAATATAATAAAACTAGTTTCTACTAAACAGGGACTTCCTGTAGGCCAGTGGTAGGCGATAAAGGCCAGTCTCACTTCGGTTGTGGGTTCGATTCCCACAGCCTTGTCCGACGCGATGGGTTGTCGCCCGTCCAGTAAGTTGTCCTTTTTCTAAAGCTATATTACTATAACATCACATCAATAATATCGAAAAAACGTTTTATCCTAACTTATGTCCAACATAATCTATTCTAATCTTAGGCTTATCCATAATACTGCAATCCACTCTCATAACATAGTGAAAACGATTACCAGAGATTTAATACCATCATTGATCCCCATATATCATAAGATATGTTTTGTTGGTCACATTCCAAACATTCAAAGTCCTTAATCATGTATTCTTTTGAATACCCATTGAACCTTAGTGAAAACATGAATGCAGTTAAAAGTTAACACTTTCCACATACCAAAATCCTCAAAATTCTATATACTCAAACCATGATATCACTTAGTCCTTATATCAATCATGAGCTCATGAATAATGTTAAACATTTCGTTCTTTTTCCCTTCATTATGAGCATATCATCTTATTTCAAAAAAAAAATATCTCAATCACTTTGAATACCACATCAATAAATATTGCAATACTCAATGATACAACATTATTTTGGAATCCCATTACATAAACACTTAATCATTCCACCACATCATTGTCATATTCAACATTGCCAATAGTGATCGCATGTGACTTCCCTTTGGCCTTTACCTTCAGTGGTTGCTCATGTTGATCATCACTAACCCTTGGATTAGGGCATTTATTAGAATAATGCCCCATTTCCTTGCACTTGAAGCATTGAAGTGTTGGTGGTGCGTTCTCTGCAGTGTTTGCTTTATTCACATCATTAGAAACCCTTTTTCCATTACTTAGACACTCAGCTGCTCGATGACCTTCTTTTCCACACTTAAAACATTTTCTAGTCCCTTTAAGACAATCTCCACCATGCTTCTTTCCACACTTTGTGCATAAGGAAACATTCATCTTCTTTTCACCATTATTCTGAGATTTCTCCTTGAACTCCATCTTTCGTTTCTTGTCAAAACCATGAGATGGATATGTAACACCAACTTCCATTTCTACCTTGATAGCACAACGCACAATTTCTTCATAGCTACTGAAGTCTCTTATAGCTAATGCCCTTCGAAGACTTGGTTTTAAGCCACTGAAAAATCGATCAACTTTACTTTCAGGTTGGATGATAATGCCAGATGCATACCTTGCAAGTCTTGTAAAATTCGCTTCGTATATACCAACAGATTCATCATCCTTTTGCTTTAGTTTAAGAAACTCCTTCTCCATCTTTGTTCGAATAATACGAGGGAAGTACTTATTGAAAAATAAGTTCTTGAACTCGTCCCATTCCATGGACTCAATTTCATCTCTTGTATTCTTGATAAGATTCCACCATTGATCAGCTTCACCTTCCAAACGATATACTGCTAAGATGACTTTATCATGTTCAGAACATTGATGAACTGAAAATATCTTTTCAGTGGTACTGATCCATTGTTCAGCAACAAGTGGATCAGAAGACCCACTGAAAGAAGGTGGACGTTGCCTCATGAAGGACTTAATAGAATATTGTTCCCTTCTCTGCTCATTTGGAAGTCAAGAATGATTCATAGCTTGTGTAAGTATAGCAATAAGATTTTGCACTCCATCTCCCATAACATTTGTTTGTTCAGGAGGACAATCATTGCATTGTCCATTGCATTGATCAACACGGTTCCTTCGGGTTCCAGCCATCGTCTAAAACCCAAAAAGAATAGTGTGAGAGGCAAAAATCATGCTAGGGAAAACAACATAATAAAGGTGGAGTACATTCAATATCTAACATCTTAGGTTTAATTCTAATATCGTTAGCGCAATTCTAGGACTATAACCTATACGTATACTTAACCTTAGGGACATCACTAGACATACTGTAGAAATATCTCTAGGGATCTCACTAACGTTTTCGCATCCTAGTTTCCAAAGGTTGACTAAACCTTTCCTCTGATACCAACTGTAGAGACCCGAAACCTGACGTACATTGACATTACATTACATTTGCGGAATACTTAGTACATAACAAACACACACACACAAGGATCGTAATAGTTTAGTGTCTTTGGAAACTCGGAACGTAATCTTCTAATCGTGGTGAAAGATCTTCAACATATCCTATAAAGATCTTCTTCTTTTTTTACCTAAAACCTTTCTTTATATCCTGGGGAAAAGAAAACATAAAAGGGTGAGCTCAAATGCTCAGTAAGGGTAAACAAAAGAAATATCAATCACATCGTATTCATAAGAACATAACATTTTGGAAATCTTAACCTGCAAAAGAGAGCATAATTTCATAACATGAGATAAATCATGGCAGTGAAATGTAATCACAATAATCATAACTTGAAACATGAAACTTTGTGGCATACACACATAATCATAGAGAATCATTTCTGGTTAGTCAAGACTCATTTCCAAGACTATCTTAGTGGACAAAGTCCCTTTCTGAATCGAGTAACCCTCGTTTCAGTCCTGTTTCACTGAACCGGTATAACCTACCATTCCAGCCATGTCTATCTCATGAGATATAAAATCTTTACCCAATGCATTGGAGGGAGATATAGTTCCCACCCATCTCATAATGATACCATTCTTATGTGTGCCACAAAATCATAAATCATACATCATTGCATAACCCATGTAATAAAAATGGGATTCTTAAACAACATGACATCATAAAACAATTCATATAAGATAAAGGAATTCATAAAAATATTTCCATCACAACATAATCAAATCCATGTAATAATAGGGATAGAAACAGAACCCTTTATTATCTTAGATGGAAAATAATTTTGATAAAACACTTGAAATCCATTCTTGAGGAAAATATCATTTCTACTTCAAAAACATTTTCCTTTCTTAACATGTCTTACAATTTAAAACTAAAAGAATTTGATTAAAAATAAACTTGAAAACTTGTAAAGGAAGCTTCTTGGAAATAATGTTTTAAAAATCCATTCATGCCGTATAAGTTAAAAAAAACATTCTTCGTACTTTTGTCGGAAAAGTCAAAAAGTACCTCGTACGGAAAAACGACAAAAGATTCCTTTCATATTCTTTAATAAAAACTCACCGAAGGGTAAAATTGGATTTAAACCATTGCAAGTGGATGGAAACAGTATTACATATTGAGGGAACATGGATGTGGATGATAAAATACACCCCAGTAAATACTTACGAATAAACAATCTCGGATAAAAATGAGATTGTGATATTTCCCTTACCTTAGGTCCGATTTGCTTCGTATGTGTCCGAACCTCCTGTATAATGATTTAAATAATGTCATTGACTTATTACAGAATCATATTCATTGTTATGATATCATATATGGTTCACTTATAACATTATATTACCCGTTCTTTTGTAAATTCCATGTTAAAGAAGCGTTTTGGGTAAATTCGTTTCATTTATCGTAGGTGTTTTGACTTGTTGTTCTTGACATCATTATTACTTATATCATGATTTACTTACTTCCAGAATATAAAATATGATTTATATATCATATATATTCAGTATATATATATATATATATAATAGATAGATAAATAAAATGAAAAACACCGTTCATGGAGACGGTAGTCCGTACGTACGCATGAACGCTGTTTTCGTTTCCTTATTGAATTGAATGGAATTAAGTAGATGACATACATATAAATATAAATAATTCCAGTATCATTATTAGGTCATATATTTCATTAGTACTTATTATATATACTTTATAATCATTCATGAATGGTTAATCATTGAGAATGAATCTCATCGCGTCGTGGAGACGGTAGTCCGTACGTACGCACGAGCGATGATATCATTTCCATAATTATTGAATTGAATTGGAGTGGATTATACAATATATCAGAATCAATATGATGTTGTAATAACTATGTATAGTTATTCTTTACACCATTATACACATCCATGTAAGGTGGTGGTGGAAAATAGATTACACCACGACGTGGAGACGGTATTTCGTACGTACGCACGCGCGGTGATTTCTTTTTCCGTAGGATGGATAGATGGTGAAATAGGGTTGTTTCATACTTAAAATAACATATCAGTATATTAGTGATACTGATGTTATTACTTCATAATGAAACAACCTAAGAAGAAGAAGTGGAAGACGAAATAAAGATGAAAGAATTGGTAACGGTAATTACCTCTTCTTTGAAGCGCCTCTTTGAGACCTCCTCTTAGGGCACTAAAATTGGTCTTTGAGGAAGACCATAACCTCTAGGATGTTTCTAGGGAAGTGGAGAAGAGATTTTGGCAGGGGTTGGCCGAGCTTGAGTGCTCAAATTGGTGTGAGGAGGTGGGGGAGGAGGTGTCCTTTTATAAGGGAGGAGAGGGGCATCTTAGGAATACCTCAAAATATTATTTTATATTAAAGTCAAAATCGGTTTATAATGGTTCCAAAGGGTCTTATTTCGGAGCTAAAGTGGGTATGGGTCGAAATCCTATCAACCAATAAGATTTAGACAAGTTTAGGGTATTATGTTAACCTTATCAATTAGATTTAACTCTAAGTTAAATAATTTAACTTTTACCGTGTCTTTTTGTTTTCTTTCACTATATGGTTAATACACTTACTATAACATGCCAAACGAACCCCAAATTGTTTATTATTAATATATATATCCTTATCTAAGTCATTTGGCCGAACCTTAGATTTTTAGGAATAAAATAACAATTAATAATATATTATTTGATTTAAAAACTATTTTGTGTCAATTTTGACACTATTTGATATATGATTTTTTTGAAAGTCATAACAGAATTATATGTTAGAACCAAGTTGATTAAATCAACAATAATATATCATAATAACCTAGAAAATTAGTGGAATTCATAAAAAGTCTTAAATTACATTTATTTTGGTGTTTATAACATCAATTATGTCAATATTTCATTAATAAGATAATTACTGCATCATCTTTGTGTCATAAATAAATTAAATTATTTGATGTCTAAAAATTACAAATAAAATACCATCATGTAGTAAATATTTTTAGCTTTCTAATGAATATTTACAATATAATTTATCTTATGTAAAACCCTATATTAAAAATGTTTTAGTAAATATACTTTGATTTTAACTCTTTTAACTCTTCTTTGAATTAAATAATAATAAATGTCCTAATCTAATCCAAGTGGGCCTAAATGATAATATTTTACACTTAAGGTTGTTTTTGGTCGAGATACACTTGTCCAATAGGATTAGGACATGTGTTAGGGTAATATTAATATCATATTTACCCTTAGTTACCCTATTTACTATTAACCGCGGTAAAAAAAAGTAAAAAGTTACTATTCACCAAAAATTATTTTCATCTCATTGAACCACATTTTAGTCCTTGATATTAACCGTGTCTCTCGGATTTTTGAAATTCCATTCACAGAAGCGGTAAAATTATGTTTTATGAAAAATTCAGTTTTTTTAACTACCACTTAGTAGTTTCACTATTCATCAAAAATTGATGTTTTTCAGAACAATGCCAAAATTTCATCCTAAGCTATATTTCATATTCCGAATTCAAAAATGTAGTCTATTTTACCAAATTCATAACATAGAAGTTGCATTAATTAATTTTATAATTAAATCCCGCTGTTAAAACAAATAGCGTGTTTTTAAGAAACAATATCTATCATAAGATTGACACTTGTTTATGTCTGGTTTAAATGTGAAATTACATCCAATGACCAACATTGTATTAAATTGTAAAAATATATTCTAAATATACTTTAAAACCACTCAAATTAATAATTTATCACTATTAATTATTTCGATTAAAAAAGTTGTTTTTAATTATAATTTAGTAATTTTCACTATTCATCAGAATATGAAAGTTATCCAAAAAGTACCAAAATTTCATCTTAGGTTAAATTCGATACTCCGAATCCAAAAATGAAGTCCATTTTGAGAGCTAAAATTTCTAAAATTTAAAAAGTGGTTATTACTATTCATAACGGCTAGTTTTAATAATAGTGTATCGTTGTTTCGTGAAACTCAGTATTGCGTACTACACACGCTATCGAGGAAGGTTGCGATTGCGTGTAATGCAAGGCAAGTCAAGGATGTGTGTTGTGCAAGCTCCTTTTGGTGTAGCGTACAACAGAAGACATTAATAAAATTAAATATAATATTTTTCATAAAATCTCGGGCTGTTACAGTGGAAATAGGAAAATAATCCCCCTACCCGATATATTTTACAATTCAATAATCCATTCAAATGGTATAAAGATGAATCACTAGAGAAATAAGAAAACTTATATTTACATGATTCATGATATATTACTTTTTTATATGTACTGTGTTTCTCATATAGGGCTGAGTATAAGCTAGCAGAGATTCCCCAATAACTTACCAAGGCATAACATTATAAACTGAACTGGTTAGAACATTTTATTTAAAATATATTACAACTAGTTAAATAGATTATATAAAAAACAATTAATATTTCTTTGGTAAAAAAAATCATTGATTCGAAATCATTTTCCAACTATTTTGAATACTCATATTCTTGTTTCCACTAACACACAACCATGAATTCTAAGTGATATTTACATACTCTAGAGTAGTATCTAATCGATCCAACAAGTCATCACTTGTTGGCCAATTACTAGGTACCCCAATGAAACATTACATTTATTTATCTTCATGTACAAATAATGATATCCCCATTAATTCCAAAATCAAAATCTATCTATTTCACACAAAAAAATTCATTCATTAAATAATTTCAAAAATAACATTATGTGATTGATCATAAAGACATAATTTTAAATCCTTAATTTTAAAATTCTAACTATAGATTATTTTCCAAAATCTATCGAATTTATCTAATTTAAAAATCCTTTCCCATATGGGATTTTAAAATATAATGATAGAATTATTTAACAATAATCCCAATATAATAAATCAATAAAAACATAGAAATCAGGTTCTATATCAGATAGGGATAAGAGTGGAGCCATAAACCTCTCAATATATAGACAATTTGAAAAATGACACTATTATATTTTAGATCCAAGCTCAAAAAAACATCAATTAAATAAATCCAATCATACCTCATTAGGATTTCTATCATAGTTCATATATAAATTCATAAAGAAGTATAAATATTGTTTTGAGAGAGTGGGGTAGAGTAGATCAAAAAATAAAGTGAAATAACATTTACTTACTGGTGAATCTTTATTTCTATTACATTTATACAAAATAATATTTTTCTACCGAACAAATGAAATCAACAATAGAGCATCAGGAGAAAAGGGAAATGGAGAACCTACATGATTGGGAAACAAAAGAGTGCCTCAGCCTTAATTCGGATTAGGTTGCCAATTTTTGGGTGCCAACTATATTGTGGGTGGTTTTTTATATCGTGTTTATAACCACGTGGTTTGGATAACATTGTTTGGAAAACTATGCACCAAACCATTTGGTGAAACTACATGGAGCCACAACCCGTATGGTTGGCTCACACAATTAGAAAAATTGTGCACCAACTGTGTTGCTTGCACTATTTTTTAAATCACAGTTTATCATGGGAACTACATATTTTTTGGAAACTATGTATTAATATTTTTGTTTCCCAGTTACTTATAGAAAATCAAAATGGTTTCTTATATTTGTTTCATGGTTTATACAAAATATGGTCCAACCATACACCTAAAAAAATGCTCCCAAAACAGTCAAAAGCATTCTAGAAGTTCCCATTAGATAACCCGTGTCTTATAAAAACTCAAATAACATAAAGTAGTGTTCAGGTATATGAAACTTAGAGTGCTAAAAGTTACCCCCATATATGTAATAATTTATTATCATATTTATATGAGAACATCTGTATACATAGATATATGGTTCTCCATAAAAGGAACCATATATATATATATATATTAGATGTTCTTCATATTATTTAATTTTAAATAGAGTTTTCACGAGTTTAAGGAACTTTGGATTAAATCTACATAGTTGGAAACTATGGAATATATAGAAGTACATGAAGGTAGTGATTTATTATATGTTGGGTTCCAGAGTAAGATGGGATATCTATATGTCCTTGAAAAAGGAATCTGAATCCATGTTGTTGAATTCCACCTGAAAAGACTCATCATACATTTTATAACAATATAAAAAACAGTAATACATTTATTTTAATTTCATGTAGTATTGAAAACTAGGTGACACATTATAGAAATTGTTTTTGTGGGGATTATGAATGAGAGACCCTTCATACATGATAATGCAAGGAATGTGTCCTAATGATATTTAGTTGATATTATTTTATAGGCCAATGAAGATAGAACACAATGTATATGCGACCTGATGATGAGGGAGTTGAATAAATTGGTATAAATATAGATCTCTATGTGAGATTGGTGTGTTATTTTGACCCTTTTGGATTAATAATATGTTTTCTATTGAGATGTGATTGAAATCCATTGTAGTTCTATTGTAGTTGGGGACTAAACCTTGATTGGATGCCCATAATCCTTGGTAATTAATACCTTTGAAGGATATGGTAATGTGATTGGGTTTTATACCTATTGATGGGGACCATGCATGAATTATTATCCTACTTGTGGAATTATCACTTCAAACCCCAAGGCCCATTTAATTCAGTCATACTATGAGAAAAGAAGGGACAATTAAAGATCAATTCCATTACCTGAATGAGAAATTGGATGGGGTTTATTCCAAAAGTGGAAGTTGTGATGTAATTTTTATCCTCACCCAATGATGAGTAATGACATGATTTTTTTTGGACGTTGGGATATTAAACCTTATATGAAAGGACATGGACATAATCCTAGAGCGATTCAAATGAGAATCTACTCCCAATTTGTTATTGTATGAGGGATATGATAAATTGGGATAACCTAAATGAAATAATTGGGACATTTTTCTATATGGATACCCATTTTCAATATTCTATTTTTATCTAAACCCCAATATTGAGATTATACAAATGATGATTGAGAAAAATGTCATGGATTCTTTTAGATTTAGTTTATGTTTTGTAAAGATGTGAGAGGTTTGTTCTGCAACCTGAAATGATAATATTCCCACCACTTCATTTAGTATTGGTGTCCCTATTACCAAGGGGATTAATTATTATAAAAATAATGAGGGATTAATCTATTAGGGTGCTTATGTAAAGTATATACATTAACAAGGGGATTCATTATCAAAATGGGGAAATAAAAATGTGATCCCCTCATCAACCATGGTAATCTAGTGGTTTTAGTGGATGACATGATGATAACATTATGAAATAGAAGATTTGTTTAAAGGAGGATATAAATTTTGGAGTGAAACACCATTATTTGATGGGTTACCAAGGTGGGTGGTCCTTGGTGATTTTCTACTATGATGGGAAACTCTAAGTGATGATTTATTTTGGTATAATGCCTTAGGTGAAGGGCCTCTATAGTGGGATGCTCTGGGTGTTGGGTTACTAACGCTGTAAAACATGGGATATTTTTCCCTAATATTGGTTTACCAATGGGGTCAGATTCTATGGGGGGTATCCATAGAGGTTATCCCCTATGGTGGGGAACCTAGGGTAGATGGTTTTCTAAGGTGAGGTATCCTGTGTAGTTGGTTTCAATGATAATGTATATTGCTCTTCCACTTACAACAAATAAGGATAATTTTTATTAGTTCCCATATTTTGATAAGATAATTAAGAAATGTGTTGGAGGCCAGAGAGATAAATCTATTGGAGGATTTATATATCTTATGTATCTGAGAAAATCATATTCTGTATATTGAAATGGAAATAAATTTATATAGAAAAATGTTGGTCTAGTTGATGGAGTCATATGTAAGAAATTTTTTGGAAAATGGTGTGCTAGAAGATGTAGTCAAAGAAATAGAAGAGTATATGGGTGTGATAATGATCAATACCAGTGATGACAAGGGCATGGAAGAATTATAGACTATAGAAGACACTGAGAGATTTATTAGGTGTTTTCATTATGGTTTTTTGTTCTCTTATGTCAAAATTTTTATCCTCAAATTGGATAACCTAAAATAAGCCCCCCCAATAATGGTATCTGAGTAGAACTTTTTTGATGGGGTTCTAGGGTCACCCCTACACATGGTAAGATAATTGGATGAAGGTATTCATAGCATGTTCACTGATGTTATTAGGGAGTATCACAATGGTCTAATTTACTAAGACACACTATCTATGAAGATTATGTCATGTTGATATGGTTGATCAGGTTGATTAGTTTTCTTATAAATATGGGTGGTCATCCCAAAAACCTGATCATGTGATCATGTTCCTATTTCCCCACATTTCCCTAACATCTCTAAGGTTATTGTTAATACTCATTTTTCATGCGAGGTCATCTATTTATGGATGAATTAGTGAGAAAAACATAAGAGGGGGCTTTAGTGGGATCATCATTGGGGTGTATTAATGAGTAACCCATTTGATTGGGCCATAATGGGTATCCATTTTAGGGGGCCTATGAAGCCCACCCTAATGAGGGGGCCTTAATAGGAAACCCTATTGAAGGGGGATACCCTATAGAGTGGTCCTTAGTGAGACACACTAGTATAAAAATTTAGTATAGGACACATATGTGAAATTCATTATATTATTAAAATTTCATCTACTTTTCTTCACACAATACTCATCACCCTCTGAGGGTATCCCTTTATCCATTCTTGTTTTATTGTGCTGACTCATTTTTTGAAACCAATTTTTGGTGTGTAAATTATATATCTTCTAATATTATCTCAGATGATCAAGATTCTTCTCATATTAGTATTATGGGTTCTTATGTTGAAAAATAGTTTTTTTGGTTGTTATGAACTCTCTATATCTATATTATTCATTATTATGAAGAAACACCATCACGATTGTCGGAAATTTGACATCTATTCCTTATATGGGCATATAATTTTTATTAATATGGATATTAATAATTCATATATCTTTCTCCCAAGAATATAGATCATTGAGTACATAGATATTGTTGCGGTGAACATATAAGTAAGGGTTAGTTATATTCATGATGTATCAAGACACTTTTCATAAGTACCTAACAAAAAAAAGTCTACACCAAATGAATCAATCTCATAACAGATTCCTAAAATTACTTGTAATACTACATATTCTATTTATATATTGTTTATTGATCCAATTATTGGAATAATGATAGAGAACTACATACCATGGTAGGCTTCATAGATAAATCAATGTGTGACTCTTAGGTTCAGATTATAAGTGTATATTATGAGATCATTCTTATCCAAGGTTCTATTTATGATGTTGTCTGGGATTCCTGGATTTATGTATATAAAATAGAGGATTAATGACTCATATTTTGAGATGATAATGTCCTCAAACCAATACGTTTCATCTAACTCATAGAGATGTGGTAATCAATTTTTGTGACATATATACTATTTTGGGGGTGTTGATCCTTAGGGCCCCCAAGGGATACTTGTTTATATATATGAATAGTTATGTATTAATTTAGGGAATCAAGTAGAATAGACTGGGATGTTAATGTGGAAGAGGCTGGTACTTGGGTTGACATCAATATTGAGGATTGGATGAACACATTCTCATATCCCTATGGACATGAGATTACAAGAATGTGCCTAATAGTATATCCCTCCATCCATAAAAGAGGTCTTATGGGGACATATTGTCTTGATCATGAGTGGGGAGAGTATAATAAATATTGACATGATACTATCATGAATATATCAATTTATAATCTTTTATAAGGGCTCCTATGCATGTGTATGAGTGGGTATCTCCATCTATTACAACACTCTAACAATGGATCTAGGAAATGTACTTTTTTTATTTATATCAAATATTGAATTCCAAAAGTATGTTTTATTGTTTTTGTATGTATTAACAATGGTACAGTATTTTTTGGGACTTAGACAATGTGAATGTCCCTTTTGGAACCCTCAGTAAATTACATATTCTTTCAGGAATGATGTTGGAAAATTTATCACTTATGTCCATTATAGTACCATGGGAATTATTTAATGGATGTATTATCTATTTATAAATTAAATTTTATGTATAAAGCCATTGTTTCTAAATAGTTTCATAGAACTCAAGATCTTAATCATTTATAAGGAATTAAAATCCTTTCCCTATGATACAAATCCATTTGAAAAAATCACCAATAATTCAAATTTGTTATTTGAGTTGTAGTAATCTATTATGTCATTATGTGGTAGTGTTGTAGTGGATCATGTGTAATATGATATTATTTTCACAGATTCTATGCTCAATAAATTTTCAAACCAATTATGATGTATGAAATATTTAACTATATCACCTTTGGTGATTGTGTAAAAAGAGGAAAACCCTATAAAAGCATGAATACTCTAAGTGATAAAGGCCCAAGATAGAAAATGTATGGTGATAAACCCAACTCCTAATTTTTAATTTGATAATATTTTATATGATTATGGATGTGAATGGATGTCATCAAATCCCCATGGGATATTAAGAATGAATATTCCCAAAGTCATAATTAAATCCCCATTAGTTAGGAGGAATCAGGTGACCAATAAATCCACCAAGATGAATGAAATCGTAGAAGTACCGGAAGAGTGATAAAAAACTATGCATCAACACACCAGACTAATCATTAAATACTCATCCTATGGTGGTCAATAGGGAAATGAAAAAATAGGCCCATGTTGTGGATCAATTGATTGAGAAAAAAATAACAAAATGTGAAAATATATTCTTCTAGAAAACATAATAATATGGTTGATTATTTAAATTTTTTATATGTATAATCTCTCAACTTCTGGAAAATAATTGTTTTCTCATCCACTACTATATATTTAGGACCCCATATACATGAATCATAATTATTTATCATATTTAATGTATAATGGATTCATAAGACATTATTATGATAAAAACCCCATGGAACTGTGGATGATCATTTAAGAGAGATATATATTTTTTTTGGTCTATAAATACAATGGTACCCATCACTCAGTGAGTAAAACCCTTAAATGATTAGGGATATCCTGAATGAAAGCTAAACTTATATTTATATGAATGGTGTGAATCTCTCATTGAACATGAGGATGTATTTTTATTTATTTAAACATCATATCGTTTTATCATAATAATTTTTATAATCTTGATCACTATTTGTTTTAATAGAATGGTGGAAATATGATGTGGGGATATAACCACTATGATTATCTCTTTGTATAGAGCCTTGTATTCCCTTGGATATAAACAAGAAGTGGTAGTCATTGAGGGTAATATATCTCTTATAAATGTAGTGTTTTGAATGGAAAACCACGAAGCTATTTATTAAATTTTCCATATTCAATTTTTTAATTCAAACCAATCACTGAGCATACATTTATTCGATCTAAATTTCATATGAGGGACAAAAACCAGGAAAACATATTTTGCTGGACAATAGTGATATAATTTAGGCCTATATATGATTAATGCATATGATGGTGTTCATAAATTCCCAAATAATGATGATAAGATACCAGTAATAAAGGACACAGTCTTTTATAAAATATATAGAGTATCCTAAGGATTTCAGAACCTGTTTCCCAGGTGATGTTAAAATTACGTTTTTCAAAATGGTGGTGATTTATATGGAAAATAATCTTATTACAGAAACCCCTCATTTGGGAAATATATTTCTTTGGAAGAAATGATTATGTTAATAGTGTGGACATCAAGGATTTCTTCCACATTATTTTAGTCCCCACAACCCATGGAGTATCTATTGGTGAACATTGGAGCCCTTGTCATGTAAAACAAACCTAGATAATTTATTCAGGTTTTGGTGGGGTTTGGGGTGTGACTTGAATATATTTCAAGTGCCTCTTCCCTACCCTACTATTCTATTTTTAACACTTAAGAGTTATCCAATAATGTGGGAAATGATGTTTTGATAGGTGGTCAGGTTATATCATCGGATTAAAATATCACAATATTTCATACAAGAAAGGCTACCTTGATTGTTGATTTATATGTAACCATTGAAAAGGGGAATGTACAAGAATATTTTCCATGACCCAACAATCCAAAATATGTTATGGAAGCACATATTCATATTCTATAATTATATATCATTCTAATATGTAGTGTGGGATTACATTAACTAACTATCCATTCCACTATAAATTATTTCATTTGGTAAAATGAGTGAGGAAGAGTTGATGTAAAACGTCTTCAGGAAGTAGAAATAAATGTGTACTCCACCAATGATTGGGGTTTGAAATTTCAAAAAACATCCCATTAAATAGTAATTTAATTGGTTCAATTATATATTCCTTTACAAGTGGCATCCTAAATATAAAAATTCTTATTTGAGCAATACAGTGTTATGTGGATGCTAGCAGAACATCAAAGAATTGGATAGGATTCCCATTAATGGAGGGACTAGTCGATTACTAAAGTATGATGCCTTCCACTCATTGAATAAGTCAATCCTATATGGATATACTAATTTCACCGCATTGTTATAGAGGGCCAGTTTTCTATTAAATAAATTCAAACCTCTAGGGATTTTTTCCAATAATAACGTACTATTTATAGAGAGATACCCCATCCATTGGATGTTTCTCTCATTAATTTGAAAAAAAATTAAAAATTTATATTACCCTAAATTTTAAATCTCTTGTTATATATTTAAGGTAAATTAATAATAATAATTAGTTCTTAAAAAATTATTATTAAGATTCCTAGGATCATTTGACCAATGAATTATGAATATCTAAATAGTCATAATTCATGAATACTCTAGTTGAAAATATCTTCTCCGTGATGTTTCTCAACTATGGGTTTCAGTGAAATATTTCATCATAGTAACAATAGTGTTTTTGTTTTTTGTTAAATGATATTTTATCCTAGTATTTTAACATTTTATGGATGTATACAAACCAATATGTCTAAAATGAAATGATTCTATAATCCTTTTCAAGGCTAGAAGTCTAGGGAGTATAACCTGACTATTATTGTGGCCATATAGCGGGGCCTAAAATCATTGCATCCTTAATAATTTTATAATTTTATTATAAATCCAAATATAAAGAAGGATTTATTGGAAATATGATTCATCTTATTAGGATTCCATTTTTGAATTTTACACCTAATAAATTTGGTGAATTTTCAATTTCATGTTCCTTTTTTCGATTCCATGTGATTTATGTATTTAAAATGTGTAGTGTCATATTTTTTTATAGAACCCCATTTACAACATTTATTTCAAAAAATTAATTTTTATCATCTCTTGTTTATTTTATGAAAATGAAATTTATACCAATATTTTCTATAGTTTAACAGTGTATTAAAATAAATAATGGCATCATCATGAAAATGGTTATGATATATAGGTATGTAATTTCCAGGATGTTGGATCTACATGAATTATTAAATTTTTTTAAATGAAGCCAATGAATTAGGGAATTAGTTCTAGAGACTAGTGGTAGTAGAATGACCATTAGTGATTGTGGAAATTTAATGCCACACTCAGTCAATAGACAGTGGTGGGAGAAGGCTATTTGTTTCCAACCACAGTTCGGAGATATAGAACAGAGTTTGGGTGGACATATCTCATATGACAAAAACATTCCATGTGGGGTACAACACATTTAAATGGTAAAACTATTCAATTCTCCATCAAATACTATTTGATTACCATTAGATCATTAAATTAATTTATCTATTTTTTCTAGGAAATAGTGAACTCTGAGAACTGATCAACTAATGTTTTATGTATTCCAATAGTAGTATATTGACTCAAAAAATTGGTTTTTACCAAATAATACATTAGATATTTTTTGTGGGTTCACATAAAATATTAATTTTTATGTATGATTCCAGCCCCATTTTAATTAAATTAGTGCACATGATATTAAATTTTGAAATATAATATATAGAACCAATCCCACAAAGTTTTTCATGTAGTTTATCATTTGTTGTAATCTGACTATTAAAATTAAAATAATGACATGAATTAGGGATTATAATTCAAGGATTCTATAAAATATTTTTGAATATGATGATAAAAAATTTATCTTATAAGTTTCGGTTCATGAATTCCAATGGTGTTATAGCAAATTTATATAAGGAATTACTATAGATCATGCTTGAAAGGAGAATTCCATTATGATGATGTCTTGTCGTTCGAAGATAAATGTATTTTCCCCTCATGAATAATATTCCATTGGTTGAAAATATGTGTTGAGGATCCGTATACCAAACCATGATTGGGGTTTAGTATGAATACACAATATAAATGTGTCTTTCATAGTCTAATTATTTGGTATCTAATTTGAAATGAAGGATTCTAAAAATCTATGTTATTCAAGACATGAAGTATGAAACATGAGAGGATTTTGTTCTAAAATAATTTTGGAGGTGTCAAATATATATTTTAGTTATATTTATATTAGGTTAGAAAGATTTTTTTTGATTCACAAATAGAATAGGGTGTGAATTGTAGTTTAGAAAATATTGTATTTATAGAATAATCCTAAATCAATTCAGAAAACCACTTTTAGTTTAATATTAGATTAATACATGGTCATCAGATTGATTACCAAATTATCGTAATCAAGATGATTCTAATAACATCATCATCTAAAGATCATAATAAAAATATTTACAATTATATACGAGTTTATTAGATTCCTAGTACATCCTATAAATGGTACATATTGTGTTTATTGTATTTAGAATTATTATGAAAAATATTATACAAAAATGAATAAAAGAACGTAAAATTTGTATGAAACAATTAATACCATAAAAATTTAAGGATTACTTATTTGTATTTACTTATAATAGATTTATTTTATCATTTAGAGTAAGGTATCCAAAAATATTGTCTTAAGGATTCACCTTTTTTTTATTCTTACACGACTGTCTATCATTCCTCTATAAGAAAATCCCTTTATATGAATATTAAATTCATCATCAACTTATCCTTGGTGGTCCTCAATCTAATGGAACAACTTTGCCTTTTTATCCATGAATACCATTGATTTTTTATCAGACTCTCTTTTTATATCCCTATAATCCCTTGACTGAAATCACATATCAAACATAGTTATAATTAAAAAAATTATCTAAATAATACAGCATGAAAATAATTCCAAATCACGGTTTATTATAAAGAAGTACCTAAGATAAAATAAAATATATCCACACATTTATATTTGTTATAAAAATTTTAGGGTGAATATAATAACCTAGGAGATCTAAACATATTGAATGCCCATATATTTATAGTCATCCCCTAATGGCCATATTGATTTTCGAATGGTCATATTTTTCCCATGTTTGTAGAAGATACGTAGACACATAAAAAATAAAACAAAATGGCCAAAATTGTATTAATTTACAAAATTACAATGTAAATTTGTACACATTATAGTAAAACATGTGTTCTATATTCTGATTATAAACATAAATCGGTCTGATAGAATTCTATATTACTATCAATAGAATTATCATAAAAATAGTTAGTCTAATTTTATCAGTATTTATATTATTCTGATTATTAATACATTTTTTTTGTATAAATACAAGTAAAATTAATTCAACTATATGATAAAATTATAATTCTACGGATCATATCGAAACTCATTTCAGTTACCATAATCAAAAAATAAAATAAATGTTTATAAACATAGTACTTTAAGACATATTCTATGTTATATAAAAGGAAATGATTCTTATAAAAATATCATAAAATACTCTGGAAATAGACTACTCATAAATCAAGTTTAAAGAAATTGTTTGTGATTTTCAGGAAAAAAAAGAAATATAAATGTGAGAAGTATAACATTTTACTTAAAAGTATCCCTATTTTTGGGAAATAAAAAACCTCAAACATATATATAATATAATTTCAGAAAAACATAAATTTCTTTTCTTTTAAAATAAAATCATATTTTGAATAGTACATTTGATCATTAACTCACATGGGTTTATATGTAAACTGAATACGATGGAGAAATTGATGAAAAGGATAAAATAAACCATAAAATATCCTCTCTCATAAAAGATCATATTCTATCCCTTGTTTAAATATTATCTACCAATTTATATAATAAATCTACTATATATAATTATCTCCATCTTATTTATTTTTAGTGAATCCACATCTTTATTTTGGTCATTAGTCTGGTGATTTAACCCATTAAAAAAATTTTACACTCTCATACATATAATTATTTAACTGATTAAAATATTTATATGATACAATATTTTCCATCTTCATTTATTGAATCTGATCATTTTGATAAGGAGAATCGACATCAACATCATTTGACCATTTCACTATTCAATTATAAGATATTTTGTGGGAATTAGAACTTTCTTGTACATGTTATATGTCAGTCTCAATTTGGATTACAAATTCAATAAATACATTAATATAATATGATTATTTGAAAAGAATATCATAGGGAAATTAAACTCTTTATTCTAGTCTCATGATTTATGTAAAAATCCATTCCAATATTTTTTATGATTGAATGATGTAATCAAAACCTATCTATGTAAGGCATCCTATAAATTCTGATAAATCAATATTAGGTTGTGGAAGCATAATATTTATTGTCACAACAAAAAAATTCATTTACATAATCTTATATTATTATAGATTATTTTTAATAGATTTATCAACTTTTTAAGAAACAACATTATGATGACTAGCCTCTATAATGTAAACAACATCGATAGTAAATTTTTTAGATGGTTTTGACATTAAAATGTGATCTTTGGTATATTTTTTACCAAAAATAATCCTCTTCTTCTCTAGAAGGATATTAATTATTTGAAATTTATAATTCTACAAAATATCCTACTTTTTAAGGAGTTTCAAGTATGGATAATGTTTATGAAGACGAATTTGATAATTTTACAAATTGAGTTTCTTCATTATCACTTACTTCTTTCCCTTTTTATTACTCATATTTTTGAACATCCCCATCACTCTCTTGAACATCAATTTATTCTTCATCATATTCTCATTATAATATTTCATTTCACAAATTCTCCTTCTTCTCCTTATTTATATTCTTTTTTATTTCAATATTTTTCTTCTAAATGATCCCCACGAACCTTACGAATAACAACTTTTTGTTGACCATAAACCATGTCACTGAGATTTTTTGTTTTCATTATATTTAAGTTGTCAAGTAGATCTATGTATTTATTTTCATGATGAACCTAGTGATAAATATATATTTTTTGATGGTGGTGATGATTAGTTTTTCATTTTGAATATTTAAACAAATTCTTTTTTTATGGTGGTTCCGTTTAATCCAAAAAAATTATTTTCCCATGATTTTAATACCAAGATATTTTTCATTGATGACTAATGTTTCCTTATGGGATAACCCTACATTTAGGATTTTTTAACCAATATTCTTAGAATAAAAGTATCCTCCATTCCTCAAGTTTTTACATAAAATACTTTCCCATAGTTTCCTCTTTGGCATTTTCTTTTCAAATTCTTGTTGAACAGTTTTAGCTGAATGAACTCTGAAGGCCTAAGCCTAACTGGGGATTATATTTATTTTAGTAATATGAGGGCCCTTATAGTATTTTAGTGCCATTAATTTCTTAGGAAAATCATATTTATATTTATTGGGTTCTTTATTCCATATATAATTTAATTTTCAAATCTTGATATTTTCTTTTTATTTTCATCATCTTCAAGGACTTCCTTAACAACTCTACCTCTTGTGTGGAAGCCCCAAATTTTTCAAAAAACATTTTCAATATATCCTCAAACATGAACATCATTATCATTATTATATCATTAGTAATGAAGGAATATTTTTACATTATGGAATAAAATAACTTATCAACATTAATAACCTATAAAAACTAAACAATGATCTCACTTTTGTTGTCCAAAAACATTATAACACATTCATTGATGGAATTATTTTTGATTTTCTCTAAAATCAAAAGAAAAAAACATGACAAGGTCAATTATTATCATTTTAACCAAATATTCTAATATTAAAATTTATTATAAATTGAGAGGATCACAATCACCTTTTCTGGGTATTAATAACCATTTAATCTATAAAGTAATATGATGATTATCTGGCGTTAGAAGGGAAAATTTTCTGAATTTATTGTAATAAGTAAACGATGAATACTCAACTTTTATTTTTCAAAGGTTCCATGACTATCAGAATATTTGTGTGAGGGAAAATGTGAATCACCTGAAAAAGGAACTCCAACCAATTTTGATAATCTTATTTTTGTGAATTTATATAAAATTAATTTTACATATATCCTAAAATAAATATAATCTTTATGGTTAATAAATTCCACAAAGGCATAATGTTCTTGATTATGTTCAAGTTAATACTTATTAACTTCATTTTCATCTTTCAATAATCATACCAATTACCATCCTTGAAACATAATATCCATATAAAGAGTAATATATTAATTTTTTATGAAATATATCCTTAGTAACCTTTATCTATAAATAATAGTTTTTCATAATATTGTTTTCCTACAATCAGATCAAAGTAGAATATGATCAGCAGAACAAAAAGAAAAACTTTCAGAGTGAGAAAAAAGTAGGCAGTAGAAGATTGGTGTTAGACCCTCTGAACAAAAGAGGTGGGACCTTTTAGGGGTCCAGTGGGTTTCATATTTTTATAGTTGATTTTATTTTTGGTTAATATTTTAAAAAATATGACTGGTTGAGATGAAATCAATCTGATATAACATATGATAATCACCCGAAGAAATTTATAACGTTTTTTCAAAAATATTGAGGTTTTTAATAAAAATTTTGCATTATTGAAAGTGAAAATGACTCTAAAAATTTTAAATTTTTTATACAAAAAAAGTTTTTTTATTAAAATTAAAAAAATTGTCTCAATAAAAATTTCAAAAAGTATAATGAATTATTAAATATATTAAAAAGATAATACTAATATATTTTTAGTGAAATTGCAATATTTAAGAATGAAATATTCTTATAGATGTTTTTAAAATAATTTGATTACAATAGTCATAAAATTTTTAATATGATACTTTGCATACATTATATAAATAAAAATGTTTTTAACAAAAACAAACAATTATTTTTAGATGTAAATTTGAATACAATATTTTAGAGATAAATGGTCATTATGAAAAAATGATTAATCCAAAAAAACATTTATGAAAACCTGAGTTCAGAAAATTTGTAACATTTTATGATTTCAGTGATACATTAGAAAATATTATCTAAAAAACTTTTATAATGAGGTACGTGTCTAGAACCTCATTACAATTTTTTTAGAAATAAAAAATTCTGAAAAAAACATATATACTTCACCTATGAAGAAGAGTAACATAATGTAAGAAGATAAGTAAAAAATAAAAAATATAAGAATGATTATTTAAAATTTATCGTCCCTATATTATTTTTAATGTTTTTGAATCTATCTTAACGTAATGTTTTTTGAAAATAGTTTTCAGTTGATATTGTATTATGATGAATTGTAAAATGATATGTTCTTCAAATTCATGATCACTATGAATTTGGATTCCAATATCTATGTGATTTTCAAGGGAGTTATTTATAGGGTTGTTACATAATGAAATGGAACTCGTATTATCACAATTTATTTTCTCATTAGAAAAACTCATGCCACTATTAGTGGCTGTGCGTGGCATCCACAACACATGAGTACAACAACATACAACATCCACATATTCAGCTTCGGTAGTGGAAATTTATATGGATTGTTTCTTATTACAAGACAAATACCATAATTAAACTCATAAGAAAGGGCTTAATTCATAGGTACTTTTTCTATCCATTCCATACCCCACATATCAAACATATGAAAAAAATTAGTTATAAAAATATATAATTATAAAAAATTTCTTTATTCCATAGTAACCTTTAGATTATGAAAAAATAGTTTTACTACTTCTAAATTGTAATTTTTATTATTGTTTATGAATGTGTACAATTAGTACATAAAACACTAAGCATGGTTGAGTAGAATTTATTTATAGTAAACTTCCTATCATAACTCCAAAAATATTTTGATCAAATAGTTTCCCAGACTCAAAAATATATAGTGTATTTGAGCTATAAATTTGAGTACTGTTAGTATTTTTACTGACATATCGAAACATTTAATGAAGATATTTTATATACTTTTGATGAGATATAAATGTTCTTTATAGTTTTTGTGAGATTTTAAAAAGTAGAAAATATGATAACTCAGCTATCATACTCATCTAAAACTCAAATTTCCTATGATATGAAAATATATCTATTAATAGTTGTTGGTTTGATCTGAATATATTGTCATCAACGTATATTTTTTATAATCATAATGTTTTTATTTATATTTCTTTATAGAATTTTATGATTATGTGATCCCATTAACACAACATTATTGTAACAAATATCTAATTAACCTATCATTCTAGGATCGAGGGGGTTTAAATCTATAAAAATATTTATTATTATTATAAAACAATTCAAGATGATAATTATTTTAAAAACTATGGGTTTTTTCAACATATACTTCTGCTTGATCGTATTTGTTTAGAAAAGAACCCTTCACATAAATTGTCAATATTTTTAAATTAAAGAGTGATGCAAAGACTAGTAGAATATGAATAGATTCTAGTCTTGAAACTAGTGCTTTGGTTTCTTCGTAGTCTATATCTTCTTGTTGGTTATAACCGTTAGTCAAAATTATTGATTTATTTCTAACCATTCTTCCTATTTTATCAAATTTATTCTGAAATACTGATTTTATTCTAATTACAGAAGTTTCATTACATCATTCAACTATGGTCCAAACTATGTTCCCATCGAATTCATTATATTCATATGGAATTTCCATAATCCAACCCACATCAACTAAATCCACATCAATATTTTAGGTATCAATTTTTAATGGAAATCAAAATACTCAATTTCATTCCTTATGAAAGTTGTAGTCCAATTATCATGATCTACATCTCTAATGGTATTAACACAATGACGATTCATAATAAACAACATAGGTCTTAGGTTATAAAAAAACTATTCTTCACCATAGGATAAATATTATTACTATTCACTAACATGGGAATCTAATAATGTAGTTATTTACTTATATGAATATCCTTCTAAAAGAGGTTAAAATAAAGTTTAGAAATGACATTCGGGGATGTGGGTTTGGATTGTTTAAAAAAAAGGACCAGTTTCATCAAACATTACATGGAATATTTAAACGATTGTATAATTAAATGTATTAAAATCACTATATGCCTTAAATTTAGTGGAGAAACATAAAATTATTAATTTAAGAAATTTGGGTGCAAATTTATAAATGAAATATTAACTATTGTTAATGAATACTTCGCAATAAAAAACATTGATCTAAAAATATTTTTGTTTAATTATTACCCAAAATACAGAAAGAGGTTTATTAATCAAAGTTATAATTAAATCAATATTTATAGAATATCAAGAAGTAGAAACTATGTTAGACTAAAAATGTAAAGTTATTTTGTCTTCACTCATCATGGTTATTGTTATTTCTTAAAGAATATAATTTATTCCTTCCACTAAAACATTTTGAAGAGGTAATCCTACTCTCATATCAATTTATCATTTTTATAAATTGATCCTACATTAAGGCATTTCATAATTTGAAAATAATACTAATTGTTCAATACCATATTAATGAAGACAAAAATATTTTCCTTTATTTGAGTAATGGAATCCTACTATGATACCAATTGCACGATATCAATATTAGATATAGTTATATTAGGATAGAATGAATAAGTTCTTTATTTACCAAGTATATGTGGGGGTGAATTTATGTTTTAAAGAAATAGATTAATTGAATTAAACTAAAAAAAATTAAAAAAAACTATTTTAGTAAAATATCATATTGATACATGGTCTTTATTATGATTACCAATGTATCATAATCAGAATGACTTTAATAGTATCAGAAAAAATGATCATAATCAGAATATATATGATTACATTATATTGTCTCAGATTTACAGAACATCCAATTAATAGTTTATATTGTAATTATCATATTTATAATCGTTAAAATAAAACATTTACAAATAATAATGACATAATATATAACATGTAATAAACAAGTAATAGAACAAAAAACTATATTAATGAATTATGACTATTTATAATGTATATAACTCCTTGCACCTTATGACTATTGTATCCAAAAACCATTGGATAAATGTATCCATGGTTAACAATTACATTATAGGCTATGATTCATCAATATATAAATCAATTGATATGAATATCAGATACGTCATCAAAATTTCATTCATCAATTTGATAAAATTTTAGTCTGATAGATCTGATTCAAACACATTAAGATTTCCATAATTATTTTTTTTGTAAAAATAATACATTAGGACTTATTCTATGTATTTTACAATGTAACATTTTATATAAAAAACTTGTAAAAAACTTTTGACAATGAAAGTTGGTAATGTAAGTATAAAGAAAGTGATTGTGATTTTCAAAACAATAATGAATATAATATTGATATGTAATAATATTGATTCAATAGGAGGAATTTGTACTTATGTTTTACATGGTATTGTTATTTTGATCATACTAACAAGTAGAGAATAAACTCTATATGACTTTGTTATAGATATCCTTATATAGATATGGATCGTATTCAATAAAAAAGTGAATATTTAATTGTCTGTTATTATGGGTAGGATAACATATCATGGAATCACAAAGTATCTAATCCAAAGGAGTATTAATCCACCCATAATACTCTTTATGAACCTCCCAGTATAGATTTGTATTTTATAGAAGGTGTAGTGTATTTTTCTAATACATTGCATTTGAGTCTAGGATAGGGAATCTAATCATCACTATGAATCCTTTATTGATAAAAATCAAGTCACATATCGTTTTTTGAGTCAAATGTCCCTTTCCATGATTTTACTCATAGATAAGGGAGGAAGCCTTTTATTTTGAACATGAGTCTATAAATTAGAGAACAAGTGACACAATCTCTTAAGAAATTTCAACTCGTATGTATAAGGGGGGATGTATAGACATTTAACAAGAGTATTTTGGTTGGTTATATGGTTGAATTTATATACATCGATAAGTGTCACATAGGTATGCAAATTACACTGTACATTGTTCATTCATTTTATCCCAATTTATAGATCTTAATCATATACAAGGGTAGGGCATAATTATATCTCACATTCCTTGAATATGGGGAATTGATATTCTGTTTCACTATTTAGTTTTTTCCCAAAGTCATATATATTGATTGAGATATCCGGAAAGGAAATAGAGTAAAATAAATGGGCCACATAGTGAGGTTTTGAGTCATGTAGGATATACATCCACCTCAAAATTTAATTTCAAGTCGAAATGATAATAAAATCAATGTTTATTGTCATACTATATAGAATCTACTATAATATTTATCATAGTTTGAATAATACATGTGTTGGGAAGTTTAATTTCATGGAACACAAACTTACATGCTATGCAGTTTAAAGTCATTCTTCAAAGACTAATGTCTATGTAATTTAATATTATAAATACGATGACCATGTAGTTAGATTATGTACAATATGAAAATTTTCATTTATATATACATGATGATGCAAGGATGTCAAATAGGATATTTAAATTCATGAAAATGGGCTAGTGGTTCAATTTTTGAAAAGTATTTATGTGTTAATAATTTTTTTGACCAGAATATTATGTTCTCCAACAGTTGTGACCATGAAATATGCTGCGTTTGAGATGTATGTGTGTATGTAATAAGGTTATTTTTACATTGGTACATATTTAAATTTTTTAATCACATGTATCATTGGAGTTATTATATCAAATAACAATTTCTATTATGGGAATAAATTGTGGTGAACATTCACATTAAAGTCATGTGCTATTTAGTTATAAAGAACATCAATGTTATACATGGTACATAATATTTTCCTATAATGTTATTCTAACTAGTCTAATCACATATATGATTTATCAATGGTTGAAAATTATTTCAAATAGAAACACATAGTGAATGTAAAAGGAGCATGATGGGTAGAACCATATTTTTCACATATACAATGGAATATATGGTGACTTGTGTAGTCATACGTGTTGTACTATGACAAGCCCAAAATGTATGAATAGGTTTTTCATAACACTATTTTTTGGCTTTATTATCTAATATCAATAAATTATTTAATTGGTTCTATTATTCCTAATTCCTTAAATTCACTGATCTAAGGTATCAATATGAGTGGTTAAACATAATCCATATTATTGATATGTCATTATTAGTTTATAATATAAAATTTTAGTTCTGTTATACATAAGAATTATATGCGGGACATCAAATATAGTAATAATATTTGTCATGAAAAAATTGATAATACTATATTCCCTATCATCATTTTGGGATATAAACTCATCCCTCATGGAGAAGAAGTCGGTAAAATCAATGATGTTTTTGAATTTCATTGCTATTACAAATTGGTTTTTGGCCCCATGACAAGAATTTCCTACCTAGAGAATTACGCTAAATATTTGTAGATATGAAACAATTCAAGGGGTTGAATAATGATATTTTCTGATATCAAGAAGTTATCAAATCTCTTAGCGAAATTGACACTATCATATAACATTAAAGGCCATATATATTTTATCTTCCCAATATAATGGAAATGTATGATGCCAGAATTATGATCACCAGATGTACATTCCAATATATCATAAATAATAGTGTGAGATTCCCTACCTTAAGGTCGTATAGGGAGAACTCCGTCCAAGTCTTAAGTATAGAGGAATCCACAAGAATTTTAGCAGTCAAAATGTGTAATACTGATTTCCAATCATCAGATTTGATGATATATTTCTTTATCCAAATGTAGAATCAAATTTTTGAGGAATCCTTATATGGGGGAGATATAGTAATTAGTAAAAAAACATTTCTAGTGATGTTGATTGAACTTCTTTATTTCTTCTTAATCGTTTCAAATTATAGGTGAACCCATCCTATAATGTGAAATGATGATGACTACTTCATCCCAGTATCAGTCTATAAATTATATAACATCTATTTTTAATGTGTCTACCATTTATTTTTTGGAATGAAATGTTGAGTCAAAAGTTCTCTTTTGACTTTTATGCCTTGTTTTGGAAATCACAAATCTATTCCGACCATGTTTATCATATTTAATTGTTTTATCGTACAGACTAAAATTATCTTAATGAGTATGTAAATCATACTGAATATGTCAATCATACTGACTCATTCAAACATACTGACTCTATCAATCATACTGACTCTGTCAATCGTACTAACTCTGTCAAACGTACAGACTCTATCAATCATACTGACTCTGTTGATCATACTGACTCTTTTGATTATACAGAATGTCAATCGTACTGATCATGAAAATTGTACTGAACATGTCAATTAAACTCATGTTTATCATTTTTATATATCTTTTGTTTTAACCAAAATAATGTCGTGGAGTTAGTTACAAACTAACCAAAACGATGTCGTGTTTTCTGTTTCAATATGACCGTTACAATGCCAGGTGTCCAAGTCCCTCGGAGTTTTTCAGAGAAATATGACCATTGCAGGAAATGTGACAATTGGAACCAGAGGCCTATACATAGAAGGTCATTTGAAGCTAATCTACAAAGCTTAAAGATTGAGACTTTGATCATTCTATGCTTCTATCATGTTCTAGAGAGAGACGTTGTGACTTCTCTCCTGCTTCGTTCGAATGCCTTGAAAATAAAAAATTTGAACAGATCATTCTTAGTTTTTTTATTTAAATAAGTGATTTTCTTTTCTTTGTGTGAACTATCTGGTGATAATGATCAAGGGTTTCCCAAGATAGGGAGACAGTGCTACCGATCATCGTATCGAGGGCTTTCAAGTGATTGAAAGTCAGAGGTTCCGATTACCTACAAAATTGAGCGCTTGCAGGGATAACAAGACAGACGTACAGATCATCGTATCGAGGGCTTTCCAAGGTTGTGGTAAGACAGACCTCTTATCAAAGGTGAAAGGATAACCCTACTCTTCTGGATAAAAGAATTGTAATACTTTTACATTTTCGCTGCTGTTTATTTTAGAAAGGGAGCTGTATTGTTTCCTTTCTTCATTTTATATTCATTTGTAATTGTTTCAATTACAATCATACTGTTACGTATTGTATAAATGGATTCTATATGCTTTATGGTAGAATCCTTCACTATTTTATTACTCTCATTATTGTATTCATATTGAATACAATTTCTTTACAGTTCTTATAGTATTACATCATATCATACATTTATATTCAATAGAATTTTGATTGTTTGTTTTTGTTGTGAATTGTATTAGTTTAAGATCATTTAAACTAATTTATTAAGTGTTTAAAAACAATGTTTTTAAAACAAAAACTCACCCCCTCTTGTATTATTCCATCTAATATACATATACAGCTACATATTCTATCCATCAATTGGTATTAGGGAAGGTTTCCACTGATTTTTATTTTATTATATGGTAGAAACGAATATTGGGTAAATTGACAATCTAAATCAAACTATACCACCTATATCTGAAGGGAATGATTATGAGTACTATAGAGATCGAATGAAAACATTTTTTATCAATACTGCTGTAGACAATTTAATTATGCTTACTGGAGGTTATAAAATTCCTGAAAAAGAAGTCAGTACTTTCACTAACCAAGAGAAGAAAGAATATCATATGAATTACAAGGTACCCAATACTTTTCAATGTTCTATGACTAGGAATATATAGAGTCTGATATCATCTTGTGAAGCAGCTAATTGTATTTGGAAGAAATTGGAAGTCACACATTTTGGTACATCTAATGTTAAAGAAATAAGAAGAGCAATTCTTCGAGTAGAGTATCATGGATTTATTTTTCCTTATAGGGACCTGGTATGTAAAGTGAAACAAAGATTTATGAAAATTGTCAACAGTTTATAATCCATGGGAGAAAAATCTCTTGATGATGAGGCTCTTGTTGATAAGATTATTGATATCATTCCAAACGAATGGGAGTCAAAAAGGACAGCTATTGATGAAAACAGAAAAGTTTCTCAGATTAATCTTGATGAACTCTTCGGAACTCTTCTATAGTATGAGACAAAATGAAGAGAGATGTTGATTTCAATAAAAATAAAAATGGGAATGGAAGTGTAGATATTACTACTTCATCTAAAGCTAAAACACCTAAAAGGATAACAAGATCCAAAGCCAAGAAAGTTGTTATGTTTGATTCAAGTGATTGTGATCATTCAGATAATGAGTTAGCCAGTCTTGCTTGAATGATGAACAAGATTGTGGGAAAGAAAGACTTATAATAAGATTCAAAAAGAAAGATAGGCAGGCTAAGAATGATTCAGAAGTAACTTGTTATGAATGCAAGAAAGTAGGTTATATAAGACATGATTGTACTTTACTAAAGAGAAAAGATAGAAAAGAGAAATAATCTGAAATAAATAAGAAAACATATTACAAGATAATGAAAATGAATGTCTTGAAAGAAAATGACACTTGGAGTGAAAGTGGTAGTGAGTTATCAGATAATTCTTCAGAATATGAATCCTTAGGACACAAGAATATTGGACTTATAGCCAGATTACCAATTGATGATCATTGTCTCATGGATAAGGTACACAATGCTAAAGCTATTACAAATGTTTCATTGAATGTGAATTATACTGATAATACATATTATGAATCTTCAGATAAATACTCATCATCATAAGATAATACATTACCTTCATTTGAATAAATTTTTAGGTTTGCTAAATTACTTGAGAATGAAAATTCTAAACTCAAGAAAAAGCATGATAAAGAAAATTCTAGAATTTAAATTTTAACTAAAGAAGTATCAGATATTTCTAATGATCTTGATATGAAAGCTTCTAATTTTTAATTTATTTTAAAAACCCTTGAAAAATCAATTCTTACACAGATAATCTTTCTAAAGAACTAGAAAAAGTAATTTCAAAGAAAAATTTTTTTTAGCCTAAATCTAGTTCAAATTCAAATGTTTTGGAGGATAAAAACTTAGTTTCAAAAATAAAATCAGAATTTTTGTTTGAAAAAATGTTTGTCAAACTTTACTCATGGCAAGGAAAACAATGACAAAATGTATTCTCAAGTTCAACCTTTGAGAAATCATTCTGGTTTTGGTTATAATCATTCTAAACCTATTTTTAGTAACAACTATTTTGTTCCTTAAAGTAACCCTTTTTGTTCTAAGTGTCAATGTGCTGGACACTGGAAAAGAGATTTCTCTCTTTATAGAACTCAGTCTTTAGGATTTCATAAAGCTCATTTTGCCAAACAAATGTGGATTCCTAAAATTATTTTATCTAACCATTCTAGATCCAAACACGTTTGGATTCCGAAAAACTAATTGTTTATTTTTCAGGAAAATAAGAAGTTTACAAACAAGAATATTTGGTACATGGATAGTGGTTGTTCTAATCACATGACTGGAAACAAATATTTCTTTGAAAAGATTATCAAAACAAAAGATCGAAAGGTTACATTTGGAGATAATGCTCAAGGAAAGATTGTTTGAATAGGTAATATTGTTTTTCTTGGAAAATTTCTAATTTGGAAGGTTTTGTTTGTTAAAGGTATTAAGAACAATCTCATCAGCAAATGCCAATTATGTGATGAAGGATACCTTGTCAATTTTAGAAATGATAAATACTTAGTTTAGAATTCCAAGGATGAATTCATTCTTTCTTCCCATAGGTAGAAAAATTTATACATTATTAACATAGAAGACCTTAGGAGCCAAAATTTACCTTGCTTAAGTGCAATAAAAGACCACTCATGGCTATGACATAGAAGACTAGGACATTGAAACCTATGAAACCTTTGTAAACATTCAAATAAAAGTCTTCTAAAGGGACTACTGAATCTTATATATGATTCTTCAAAGGTATGTAATCCTTGTCAATATGGCAAGCAAACATAAAACTATATTTAATTCAATTAATAAGTTTCAACTTAAAATGCATTAAAGCTAGTGCACATGGATATTTTTTAACCTTCAAAAACTGTAAGCATTGGAGACAAATACTATGTATTAGTTTTATTTGATGAATTTACTAGATTTACATGGGTCTATTTTCTAACAAAGAAAACTAATTCCTTTTAGTAATTCATAATTATTAGAGCCCAAGTTAAAAATAAAAAAACCTACCATTGATAACTATTCATAGTGATCATGGTGGTGAATTTAAAAATTCAGATTTTGTAACTTTTTGTAGTAAGAAAGGAATTACGCACAATTTCTCAGCTCCGAGAACCCCTCAGCAAAATGGTGTTGTTGAAAGAAGAAATCACATTCTTCAGGAAATTATAAGAACAATGTTGAGTGAATACTCAATTGGTATGCACTTTGGAGATAAAGCTATTAGTACTAATTTTTATACTATAAATCGTGTTTTAACTAGAAATTTTCTTAATAAAACACCTTATGAATTGTGGAATGGCCGAAAACCTAAATTTTCATACTTCAATGTTTTTGGGTGAAAAGTATTAATTTAGAATAATAAAGAGAATCTACAAAAATATGCACCAAAATATGATGAAGGAATCATTCTAAGCTATTCTACAACTTCTAAAGCATATAGATCTTTCAATATAAATACTTGTACTTTTGATGAAACCGTTCATGTTAAATTTGATGAAACTAATCCTTTTGTTTGCAAACAACTCCAACCTACATCTTCAGATGTGTTTCCTAAAAATGTGTATCAACCTCTATTAGAGATCCTTCTGATAAAGGAAAATGTTCATGAAAGTGTTCCTGACAATTTTACCCTAGAAGATTTTCTACCATATGTTGATGAAAAGGTATTACAAAACCCAAATCAGTTGCTTCTTAGGAATTATCCCAGTGATAACATCATTGGCGATTTAAATCAACCTGTAAGGAGAAAAAATTCCTTGATAAATGAAATAAAACATCTTACATTTATTTCCCAATAAGAACCTAAAAGTCCAAGTGGGGCCTTAGGTGATGAAGATTGGACTAAATAAATGCATGATGAACTAAATGAATTTGAAAGGAATCATGTCTGGACTTTAGTTGAAACACCTAAGGAAACAACTGTAATTGGTGTGAAATGGGTTTTCAGAAATAAATGTGATGAAAATGGAATCATTGTAAGAAATAAAGCAAGACTTGTTGCTAAGGGCTATAATCAATAAGAGGGAATAGAATATAAAGAAACATATGCTCTGGTAGATAGACTTGAATCTATTCATATTCTATTATCCTTTGCAGAATAGTTTAATTTCAATCTATTTTAAATGGATGTCAAATGTTCTTTTCTAATTGGTTTTGTTCAAGAAGAATATTTTTTCGAACAAACCCCTGGTTTTCTAGACTCAAAACATCCTAATCATGGTTTTAAACTTACCAAAGCTCTATATGACCTTAAACAAGCTCCTAGAGCATGATATGATAGACTTACCGAATTTATTTTACAAAACAATTATGAAAAAGGAAAACAAGATCCAACCCTTTTTATAAAAAAGGTAAATAAAAATGTTTTTATTGTTCAAATTTATGTTGTTTACATCATATTAGGATCAACTCAGCAGTCTTTAACCTATAATTTTGAGAATTTTATGAAACCTAAGTTTGAAATGAGTATTATGGGTGAGTTAACATTCATTTTAGGTTTTCAAATTTCTCAAAAACTAGAAGGAACATATATATCTCAACATAAGTATATTAAATATTTACTCAAAATGTATGGATATGATAATACTAAAATTATTAGCACCCCAATTGATACCTCAAATACACTTGATCTTGATGAAACTAGGAAAATATTAGATCAGACAATTTTTAGAGGTATGATAGGATGCTTGTTATACTTTACAGATAGTCGACCAGACTTAATGTTTTCTGTATTCTTATGTGCAAGATACCAATATAATCCCAAAGAGTCTTATTTAAAATCTATGAAGGGAATCATTCAGTATTTAAAAGGCTCTTTAGATCTATGTCTTTTTTATTCTTTTGGAAATGATTTTGTTTTAAAATTTTTTTCAGATGCGGACATCGGTGGTTATAGAATGGATAGAAAGAGTATATCAAGAACATGTCATTTCTTATGGGATTCCTTGGTTTCTTGGTCCTACAGGAAACAACACTCAGTAGCACTTTCCTCTGCTGAAGATGAATATGTAGTAGCTAGAAGTTGTTGTGATGAAGTGTTTTGGATGCAACACACACTCACTGACTATGGATTGAGATTTTCCAAAACTCAAATTCTATGTGATAATAATAGTTCCATAGCTCTTAGTAAAAACCCAGCACATCACTCTCGTGCAAAACAAATAGATATTAGACATCACTTTCTTTGGGATCACACACAAAAAGAAGATATTATTTTACAATTCATTAGAATGTAAGAAAAACTTGATAATATTTTTACAAAACCATTATCTTCCTAAAGATTTTAGTTTATAAAATAGAAGCTAGGGATGATTACATTAAAGTAATCATTCATGTCCACTTCATGTTGTTCACTTCTCCTTACATTAAAAAACTCCTCTTAAAAATGAGAACATTTTACTTAATATTCTTTTTTATCTGTTTATTATTCTGGTTTGTGTTTTTTCCTTTCTACTTATTGTATTGACTATTTAGTTATTGTTGTTTACCTTTTGTTTGTCATCTTGACTATTTGTTTTCCACCGGCATGTCACCCTATGGTAATGACTTTTTTTCCATCGGCATGTCACCCTATGGTAATGACATTGTTTTCCTTCGGCACATCACCCTATGGTAATTACATTGTTTTCCATTAGCTTGACAAACTATGGTAATGAATTTGTTTTCATCTCCATGATAGCTGATCATATTCTTTCTCTTTGTACGCTTGTGTATTCTTTTTCTATGTCAATACTAATTAAACCAACAATTACCTTACAATCTTTGGCATGTACATACTTTCCTTACCATTTTTTGTTTTTCACTTTTTATTCTTTTTCGTTTTTTTTAAAAACTTTTCTAATACTATCCATCAATTTTTTTCTTTTAATATCAACCGTACATGATCAAAGGTCAATTTTGTTCATCTATTAATAGACCTCCCCTTCCCAAACCCACACTGGTTTTTCAAATATTGTGGAGAAGCCCTACCCCTTTGTTTTTTAAACACTGTATGATCTTCCATCGTCTTCACCTATATGTCTAATTCCTCTGCTAACACTCATGTCAAAATTTCTTCAAATAATTTTTCAGAGAATGATTTCTTTAGAGAAAGGATAATATCTCGGGACTTCTTTGATTCGTACGATTTTATAATAAGAAGAATTATGTTATTTAAAGGATGGGAATATCTGTGTGTTGAAAAACCTGTGTCTCAAGATCCGGTTCTTATTGAAGAAGTTATCTAATTCTACAAAACTATATCTTTTGACAAAAATATTCCTATCAACTTTGCTGTGTACGATAGAAAAATTTCTATGTCTGTGAAACAAGCAGCCCAATTTCTAAATGTCTCAATAAAAGGTGATTCTTTTTGTCCATCTCATAAAATACAAGAGGAGATTGGTACGTTTAATAATGAAAGTGATGAAAAGTCATTGTTTTAGATAAATGAAGGGAAGAGGAATGTGGATCATCTATCTTCAGATAATAGATTCGTGGCACTTTGGATGCAAGGTTTTCTCTTCCCATGGTATGGGGATAGAGAAACTCTGAAAGTTTTTGATATCTTTATGCCTGACTATCTTGTCAACATGAGAATGGTAAATGTCATGGGATAAATTTTTGAAACAATCAAGAATATCATGTCAGGAGCAATAAAGTCCCATTTGATCATGTATCCATCTATTTGTACAAAGTTCATTATTGATAGCTTGAAGATTTTTAATATTCCTTTGAAAGGGAAATTGAAAGAGATGAAGCCTTCCTGGATAAGTAAGGGTACATTGAATAATTTTAATGTATGTTTTGATCAGAATTCTATGATTTTTGTTAAGTATTTAGAAGCTGAATCGGCACAGAATCAATCGGCACCTATACCGGTCAAAGAAACCCAACTGATATTGCTCCTCAAAAGACAGATATGCAAACTAGTTCTAAGACAAATAAGAAACCTAAATACAGTAAGGAGGTTGTGGCCAGATGTAGAAAAGAAAGAGAACAGATAAATGAATATGATCCGAAGTTTTATCTTGACCCAACAGAAGATTTTGCTGAGAGGATAAGGGTTGAGGATACCCTTCAGGCTGAGAAGAAAAAGAAGACTCTTTTGAAATGAAAATCTTAGGAATTTTATGTTTCTAAGGTCATGAAAATGGTTGAGGATGCTAGTGCTTAACTTACAGAAGATGTATATCAAGAGCCTAACATACATAGTCTCCCACAGAAAGAGAAAGGGAAAAAATGTTGGAAGAAATACAGGAAGTTGAAGAAGAGGAAGGAGATTTTCTTTTGGAATTCATTCATAGTTCAAAAAAATTAGAGAAGAAACGTTTCAAAAGAAAAGTTAAGGTAGTCAATGAACTCCTCATACAGATCAAACTCAAGCTCAATATTTTGAAACACTAGATAAAATTTCCTCTCATGAAAAGAAAGGTGCTCACTCATCTCAGAATGAAAAAGTAATTGTTATCAGTGACAATGTAGAAGAAGAAAGAAGGGAGAAAGAAAAATCAAAAGGAAAATATCCAGTTTAAAACTCAAGCTGATAAAATGAGCTAGATTCGTACAATGAAGATACTGATTCAGAACTCCACAATATCTCTCAAAAGGAGTGATTACATTGTTCATGATTTGAGAATAATTGAGAATAACCTTCCTTATTTTACTAGACTTGAAGGCAAAATTGATTTCATCCCTGACAATCAAAGAAAAAAGGTTGGTTCTATAAGAGTACTTAGAAAGAATGTTTTGTCAATTGAAGCCAATTGAAAAGTAATATCTAAAAGTTCAGCCACTCATAAAAAAGATTGCAATAGAATGACTAAGTGGTCATACAAAATAGAAAGCTCGGTGAATGATCATGAAGTATCTATTGGAGATCTGAGAATGCTTTCAAATGATCTTGCAATTGCTTTCAATAAGATTCACATAGAAACTGTTGAAAGGTTAGATCAATTTTCAATTACTCATGGAGCAGATATTCCTTCAGTAAAACAGCTGCAAGAGAGAATGAATGCTTTTCAATCAGAATTTTCTAAGGTTTCATATTTCAATGAAGAAATAGTTTTGTTGAAGAAGAAAAATTCTGAGTTTTCCATAGATAAGAAGAATCTTCAAAACAGAATTGATACTATTGAAGAAGTAATTAGAGTCCATGAAGAGACCATAAAGAATCAGGATCAGATTTTTTCTAATCAACAAGAACTTATCAGATCCCAGGGAGATTCTATATCTGAAGAAAATAAGGAAATCAAAATGATGAAATCTGTTCTTCATGAGTTGATCAAGAAAGAAAAGGAAAGAGAAAAAAATGAGTGTTTTTTTCTCTTTCTATAATTCATTAGACTTGTAATCTCTATAAAATTTATGTTTTCATTCCTATTGCTTTATATTTTTTTATCTAACACTTTCTGGAAACTCAATATTACCCCATTCTTTTTTTAAATCACAAAGAGGGAGAATGTTTTATAAGGGGAGAATTTTTTAATAAAACACTTCTAAATCAAGGAAAATTGATGAATACAATCCTTAGGAAAGTACATACCTAAGGGGGAGTTAGTTGTATTCAATATCATATTCATAAGAGTTTCCAAGAACTCAGGGGGAGATAAGTTTTTTTTACTTTATATTTTGTGCATTCCAAAAATGGGGAGATTGTTGAGCCCAAAGTTCTCTTTTGAATTTTATGCCTTATTTTAGAAATCACAAATCTATTCTGACCATGTTTATCATATTTACTTTGTTTATCATACTGACTAATATTATTGTACTGAGTAAGTCAATCATACTGACTCCGTCAATCATACTAACTCTGTCAAACGTAATGACTCTGTCAAACGTAGTGACTCTGTCAATCGTACTTAACATGACAATTTTACTCATGTTTATCATCTTCATATATCTTTTGTTTTAACCAAAATGTTGTCATGGAGATAGTTACAAACTAACCAAAATGATGTCATGTTTCTATTTCAATATGATTGTTATAATGCCAGGTGTCCAAGTACCTCTGAGTATTCTGGATAAATACGACCGTTAGAGGAAATGTGACCATTAGAATCTGATACCTATAAATAGGAGGTTATATGAAGCTGATCTACATGGCTGAAAGACTGAGACTTTGATCATTCTATGCTACTATCAAGTTCTAGAGAGAGACGGTACTACTTCTCTCCTGCTTCATGAAAAAGCATTGAAACTACAAAACATGAACGATTCATTCTTAGTTTTTGTATTTCAATAAGTTCTTTGTTTTTCTTTGTGCGACCCATCAGGTGATGACGATCGAGGGCTGCCTGGGATAGGCAGACGGTGCTACCGATCATCGTATCCAGGGTTTTCAAGTGATGAAAGATATAGGTGCTGATTACCTAAAAAATCAAGGGCTTTCAAGGATATCATGATAGACGTACCAATCATCGTATCAATGGAATACCAAGGTGGTGGTAAGATAGACCACTTATCCTAGGTGAAAGGATTACCCTACACTTTGGGATAAAATATTTTTAATAATTTTACACTTCTGCTACTGTTTGTTTTAGAATGGGAATTGTATTATTTTCTTTCTTCATTTAATATTAATTTGTAATTGTTTCAATTACAATCATACTATTACATATTGTATCGATTGACTCTATACTCTTTATGGTATAACCATTGAATATTGTATTACTCTGATTATTGTATTCATCTTGAATAAAATTGCTTTACAATTCTTATAGTATTACATCATATCATACCTTTATTTTCAATAAAATGGTGGTTGTTTTTTTATTGTGAATTGTATTAGTTAAAGATCATTTAAACTTATATCTTAAGTGTTTAAAATCAACGTTTTTAAGCCTACAATTCACCCCCTCTCGTATTGTTCCATCTAATATATATCTACATATACATATTCGATCCAACATGAAATACATTATTTTGTAAGGTTTATGAGGGAAATTATTCTATAAACCAACATACATATACACACACTAGGGAATCAATATTTCCCTTTTCATTGAGTACTCATAATTAATGTAATTGATTACAATCTCCAAATCTCCTTTGAGTTTATGGTGGGTTACTCGTATCTTCTACACCCATTCCAATCATAATATTATGGCTTTGTATTATGTATCATTTTAATTATATGGATAAAAAGAGGAATATGTCCATGTAACCTTTTATGGAAAGATAATCATGACACAAAAATAGACTTTTTTTTATCAAAGTGACTTAAATTTGTTTCCCATTTGTGCTCTTGGAATAACAATAATAGTTCATCTCCAATGTTATGGGGAAATAATAGACATGGTAGGATTATGCATCCAGACAATTAACATCCAATTGTGAGTTTTCAATATAATGTTTTTCCTTAAGAAAATCTATTAATTCACATCATTTTGTTTCCTTTTTTGGTACAAATTAAATTTAATACAACTAAAATATGACCTCCCTCCATGATAATTTTATAGTTAATAATGTATTGTTATGTATATATTATAGTTGGTCATTATGAGAGACTATGAATAGCTCATGATGTTGTAGGAAATGGAACATTTTTTGGAATTAAAATATTAACAGAACAAAAATTTTCATGATAGTAAAATATGACGTATCGCTAATAAACATTGTTCAATATAGACAATATATACCATAATCATTATATATGTCCTTTTTCTCAATATAAAATTTCATTTTTATCACTCTAATGATGTCTGATAAAAAAATTACTTCAATCAAATGGAGGGATTCAAACTGGTGGGATCAAATACAATTATTTTATAATTCCAAAAGGTTCATATAAATCATCAGTCTGCTGATATATACCTCTCTAGTTCATTAATTCAGAAATGGGTAAACACATTCTATTGATATTTTATATGAATAATCCAATATAGGATTTAAATCATTAAATCAATCGAAAATATTTAAGGATTCAACAGTGCAAATGTTAATTATAAATTTTGTTTTCTTAGGATCAATTTCCATGCAATGATGTAATATAATGGTGCCAAGAGACTATCCTGAGGTGACCCTAAATGCACATGTCAATGCATTAATCTTTATTTTATGTTGATGTATCATATTTTAAATGGTATAATGATTGGAAAGATGGTTAGTTTTCCAATGATTTTTCACAACAAAATCATCAATTTAACATTCAACTACCATCCCCATGATGGGCTTGAAAATACATATTATCATGTGCTGATATATGTTGGCAGTTTTTTTTCACACCAAAATGCATGACTTGAAGATAATATATTCATTGGGATAATCTAAAAGTGGTATATTCATTTTCATCAAGATCATTCATATCTTTTTTGTATCTTAAATATCCTTCAATTAATGAATGGTCTTGATAGCCTATAATTTCATTGATCTAATGATCCATATTTTGGTATGGGGATATCAAATTTCAGACAATTCCAATTGAGATCCCTAATGTCGATGAAATAATTTATCAATATTTCTTATTTTTGAATGATAATATATTAGAAATCCATTTTAAATATTGGTAATTCAAGGAAAATCAGTATTTTTGATTCTTATAAATATTAGCATCGAACATAGTAGTATTCATTGGATACATACTTCAATATTCTTAATCATATACACAATTAGCTTCTTGAAAACCCATTTAATGGGAGACTACCTTGGGATCAAGGCTAGTAATTTCTATATAATTTCTAGTGATTATAATCCAATGATTCTTTTAAAATAAGTTTACATATATTATTCTTCATAATTTATGGTTTCACTGATCAATGTGCGATACATATCATCATGTCAACCCAGATTTATTTATATGAGATCACTATTAATAGTGGAGATACCTTCCAAAAATGATATAGAAGCATCTAAGAGATCTAGTTATTTTTCTTCATCCTCTATTTCTAATTAAATGGTTGACATAGAGGAATCCATTGAGATAGAAAATAGTGTGCAGTATCTATTTGTTTTTAAAGATTTTGAGGTTGTCTCCCATGATTTTATAAGTGTTTCTGTAATGGCGAAACCAATAGTGAGACCTAAGGTGGTCTATCCTTCTCCATCATTTTTTGTGGCATTAGTGTTATGATTAAAATTTACATCTTAGAATTGTAAAAATCGAATATATATATTTTCTCTATTTATTGATGATATTATAGTCTTCTCTAATTCAGATAGTGATCTAGGGTCTCTATAGAATATTGAAAAAAATGTAGGGAGTTTTCAACTGGGCCATTTCTAATGTTATGCTGATTAGAAAATTCTTCAATTTTATTGGTTTTGTAGTATTAGAATGACATTATGAATTCTATGAATATGTGACTAATAATACATATTTTACATTTATTTGATTGATGGGTAATATATATTCATCTCCATGCTAAATAGGTTGATTGGGGTCATTTAAAGACCTCTCTGAGTAATAAACTAAGTGGATTCATCAATCATGGGTTTTTATTTATTAATTTGTTACTACAATGTGTGAATTTATTGCGAATCACATTATTTAAATGGATTCATATGACCATGAATAGTCCTAATTTTTTAATCAACATATTATGTGAGACATTGATGGTATGATGAATGAATGGTTTCATATTGATCCAACCATGGTCCAACAAATAGGACATTGAATGATGTATCCAATAAAAAATATAGAGTTAGTTATTATGTCCCAATATTCATATTTGAGCTTGATTCCATAGTGTGGTTTCTACTCACACATATCAACAACGTAATGTGATAAAGCATAAGGGAAAATATTTTTCGTTCTAACCCAATAGATGGAGTTTCAAGATTGAAATGAGGTTAAATTATTATCCATCTTCAATGAAGTGTAATCATATTTTTATTACATCTAGTTTACAAGATATATTCAATAGTATGACAAGTCCATTCATAATAGCTTCACTATCTTACTTTATGAAAAATATGAGTATGTGATGTTCAAAAGAATCAGTTTTTGGGTGATATTCATATGTATTAGTTACCTCATATTTGTAAACATGAAGGTTTAATATGGTCCCTAAAAGCACATCCGCAATCACTTTTTATAAATTGAGTTATTCTTGTATCTAAGGGTTAGCTAGGACCACAAACTACTGTTCATTATGTAATATTTTTAATATAGTGGTCTATTCATTCAAATATAAGGTTGATATTGGGATTTTTCCTTACGTCATAAAGATTTTAAGGTAAATAGGCTAGGAAATATAATAGGATTTGAAATAAATCATATCTCTCATAGATAGGAATGATGTAGCCATCCCACTCATCTGGGATGATATAATTATTGCACACCCAGTAGCTGAAATTCTAAAACAAATGAGTTTTCATGAATAATTATGGATTTCTGGGCACTTACATGATCTAATCGTGCTCATTGATGCTCTTGAAAATAGATTTATTCTATATATATGGTTCAAATGGTGATGTGGTTGGCATATTGGGCATGGCCATGACTGTGTATTCCCTAGTTCCCAAAGATTTTATGACCTCTAACTGTTAGTTCCAAGCTATTCCTAGAGTCATATTGGGTGTGTTCTAAGGATATTTTTTAATCTTTTATGTACCTTTGGGGTCGGTTATAACCTGAGGTTTTTTTGTTTGAAGTTTTTATGGAACGTGGGAATACAAGGGGTTGTGCACTGTTTGTTCATGGTTTGGCCAAACAGTGAGAAAACTAATCATGCAAACAGTGGAGGTCTGCATGTTCGGGAAATATTTTCTATAATCATGCGTCATCGAGCAATGTAGTTAGTGGGAAAATGTATTATTCATCCCCATTTTTCTCTAACCATGCACATCTTCATAGGAAATAATTATTGTTGGTATTAATTATCCAAAAATTAGTATTACAATCCCCATAACCACCGAGACTAACATATTTTGACCATGTCGTAGTCTTATCAAATTATAGGGGTTCACATAGCCTTCTGAAGGGATTATTAGGTGATCCAGACACTCTTTATCAAGATCGCATGCCCAGAAGATTTGCATTCTTCTGTGTAAGTGGATTTCATTATGTTGCTGCTTTTGTTCATTAGTTTTTATTTCCTTGATCTTTTAATGGAAGGTCTCAATTGTTTCCATGAATCTAAATTTATGAGTAGAGATCTAGATCTAGGATTGTGAGTCTATATCAATATTTTAAAGAACTTGATGCCTTTGATCTTATTTTTGGTTTAGAGATTTAGATCCGAAGCTTGATCGGTGGCATTGTGCTGCTCAGATTTTGGAGACATCCATTGGGATAAAAACCTTACATAAATTTTGGTAGGTGGTCTAAATCAAACTCCCATAGTCCGGATTTTGATATGTGTATGTGATTTTATCATTTTTTATCTTCCCTTGATATAATTGAATTCCTAAATTGGATTAATTAGTATTATGGAATATATTTATGATTTATTTGGTGATTAATTGATAAATTGAATCATGAAACAAATGAAGAGGGGTTTCCCAAATATATATTCTGGATTTTTTTTATGGGTTCTAATATTGTAATGGAGTTATTGAATTGTTTGTGTTAATATAATTAATTGGGGGAATTAATTATGAAATTTTGTTGCTTTGTAAGATATTTAGTTATGAAATTATTTTCTGTATCATGATTTTGACAAAATCTATTCATTTGGGGGATTAAATTATATTCTATGATGTTGTTCCAAGATAATTAATTGTGATAATTAACTATGACATGTTGGGATTTTATTTGGAATACTAATTGTGTATAATTAATTATGGAATGAGAATTTTATGGATTGAATAATTAATTGGTGAATTACTTAATGTATTATGTTATTAGTTAATTGTTGTGTTATCTAAAGGAATTTTTAATGTTTAACTAATTATTTGATTTGTAATGGAATTTTGTGGATAATTCTTGTTAAATAATGAATGATTAAATGGTTGTGCTTTTTTTGATACTAGACATGGAATTCTAGACCGATTAGAAGTTGGGACTAGGACGTGGTGTTCCTCTAAAATATTTATCCAATCATGAGATTGTGGGTTTCAAGTCATGAAGACCTACAATAAATTAGAAAAGGAGTTATAGGAAAGCTGACCTACACTCAATGATATTATAGGGTCATAGGCATGAGGAGAAACACCAAATGAATGATAATAATTATGACGATTCGAATTAGATTTTCTGTACTAGGAATGATGCCCTACACTACATGAATGATAATAATGAATGATGACTGAAATGGTAAAAATGACTTGATATGGGGCCTAATGTTATGATTTAAATATTGAATGAGAATGTGATAACTTTTTAATTATGAATTGAATTTATTGCTTCATATAACTCCATGAACTATCTTTTTACTGAACATGTTTTAGACAACATTGGTGGTGGCCTACTAAGTTGTACTTACACCCTATCTACAAAACTTGATCAGCACCTGAGTAGACATTATTGTTGCAGGACTGGATAAGTGCAAGGCCCTAGGATATGTAGCAGTTTTGGATCAGATCATGGGTGAGGGAACAAGATGTGGTTCAGTGCCCAATTTGGAACCTTTGTGTATTTACATTATTTTGAAATGTAGAAACATTGCATTTTCATTATCATACATTGTTTTAACATTCAGTTGAGTATTGTATTTTCATGTTTTGACTATCATATGACATGGTATTATTATTCATATTTATTCACATTTGCACTTGGCTATTGTTTTGTTATTCAGTTGGTGTTTTATTCTGATAAAAGAGGGTATAGTCTCCCCATGAATGTCTTATCAGACCCTCTCTACTAGTCGGCATCCTACAACATACAAGGAGGTGCACTTGAGGGAATGTTTCCAACCTCATAGGGGATTCATTTAATGTCTCCCAGGTTGGGACATCCCAAATTGGTATCAAGGAAGTTTTCTTTTATTTCTTCTTATTTTTTACTATTTTGGTTATGCTATACAAGAGAATAGGAATAATCGAGGCTTGGTAATGAGCTCGTGCTTAAGTTTTTCAAACCCATGTATGGGAAAAATCCATGTACTCATGGTTTGATTATTTTGACACCTTTTTATTGTAATAGTTTGATATTATTTCACCTTGGTTGAGGAAATTGTGTTGTGATTTAATGTTTTCCTTGAAAATTTTTGTAACATGATTTCTAGACAAAAGAGGCACAATACAAGAGTTTTCATGCATCATTATAGTTACTCACAAGAAAATAGGTTATGGGGAAGTTGTTCAACATGAACTTTTTTTTCATTGTAGTGATATATAAATAATGATTCAAAATATGAATAAAGGGTTATCTAATGAGAATCATGATTGACGAAATGAGTATGATCTATTAAATAATTGTTGAATTAAATAATTTTAAATAATGTTATTATATAATGGTCAGGACGATTATTTATAATGAACATACGCTTGATAATGAATTCCTAGGAGTAGGATGGTTAAGGTCAGTGATATGGCCTCGATGTTCATTGTGTAGTGATAAAAGGGTGGATGTACATGTTGAAACTTTTGGTATTAGGCTCTTCTAGTATATAAATGTTATAATGTTGAATTATGAGACCAAATAATTTTTTTGGATTTGTAGAGAAATACCCCCAGGATTTTTATTGTGGGAGAGACCGAGGGGTATGTCCTAGAATGAAATTCTTAAAAAGGGAGAATGTGACACCATTGGTTCATGCTGAGGAGGAAGGAGAATAGTTCCGATAAGACATTTCTCACTTCATAAAATTCATGGGGAGATACCCAGGGAGGGTTCATAAAATCATGTTGGAGTTGAAAAGGCCGTTTTACCGGCAACGCCATACTACTTTTACAAGAGAGGGTTGCCCTAAGGGAGCTGAAATATAGATAGAATCCATCGAGACAATACATGAACATTTAGAGACTCTGACTGAGATGTGGATCATATTGGATGCTTATATGCGATAGGGTTCAGTGATGCACTGGAGGGCCATTAAGGTACACTCTGTACAGACTAAGGGCATGTTATGGAAGGACATTCTAGTGATGTTCATGGAACACTTCTTTCCACTGATGATGAGAAAAGAGAAGTCTTTCTATATTATGAATTTGACACACGGAGGCATGTCCATAATGTAATAAGTTGAACGTTTCATATATTTTCATCATTTTTCTCCAACTTAATCAGAAGGAGAGGCTTCATTAGCTAAACAATTTCCGGACAACCATAGGTGTGAAATTAAGTCTCAGATAAATATTAATATGCTGAAGAAATTTTCAGAAGTGGTTAATTAGGATCTGATTTCATAGGTGATCCTAAAGTTGGATTCAAGTACTTGATATGTAGTTATCACTGGACAATCATGGATTTTTACATCCGAGAGTAGTAAGAACAATTAAGAGAAACACAGTCATGATTGTGGATTGAAAGGGGGGAAGTCAGGAGGAATTGTTTCACCAGATCATACTCATGTGCATTTACACCAGTGTGGTAGGTAGGGACAATATCATACAAATTGTCCACAACCACCAGTGGAATACTGGTTTTGTGGATGGATGGGACACCTACAGAAGTTATATATCAAGCAGTGTCATGCTGGTGCTGAGGGAGAACTTACTCAGAGTCAGGGTGTTGGAAGGGGGTCATCTACACCATATTGGTCAGGAATGTGGAGATCTATTGGAAAAGGCATTAGAGGTTTTGTATGTGTGCTTCAGGGAATGGGTGATCATATTAGAAGAGTGGTGCCTCTTATGGGAGTCAGAAGACACCACAAGGAAGAGGGGCAAGAAATTTACATCCTAGGTAGCCTAAACATGTGGAGAGAGAGGCTGGTCCATCAGTAGTGAGTGATATTATTATAGTTTCTTCTAATTTAGCTACTACCTTGTTTGATACCAGTTCCTCTCATTACATTATGTATGTAAATCTTGTTAATGATTTGATCCTTGAGGTGGAGTCCATAAGTGGGCTGATGAATATCGATACACTGTTGGGAACACAGTTTAGGGATATCTGTTTATGAAATGTATTTTCTCTAGATATTAGACAGTTTCATTTTCATTGGGACTTCTACATCCTTTATATAACGTGCTTCGACCAAATTATGGGTATGGACTATCTAGTCGCACACTTAACCCACATAGATTGTTACTACATGAGAGTGACCTTTTAATCTCCGAAGATAGACATGTATGTTCTTCTTGGATAATGAGATATCTATGCAGGACGAGATGGGCCCATTACTCAACAATTGAGTGAGTTCATAGCTCAAGATTATTTTATTTAGTTGGATGAAGGGAGTGGTAGGTAATATGTCCATCCACCAGTAGTATAACTATTTTAGGATTCCTTTAATGAAATATTTTTAGGGTTTACATGAGAGAAAGATGTGGAATTAACTATTGACATCATTCTAGGAGCTGAGACGGTAAATATTCGACCTTAAAGAATGAAACTCTCAGAGCTTCAAGAGCACAAAATGCAGTTGGAGATGACATAGTATAAAGGGATTATACATCCATGTATGTCACCATGGGGATCACCTGTTGTTTTGGAAAAGAAGGTCGATTGGTGTTAACACTTTGGTGTCAATTATCGTATGTTGAATAAAATGATTTGGAATAATTTATATCCTCTTCCACATATTGATGATCTATTTCTCCATATTTTGGGGGATTATGAGTATTCAATGATTTATCTGAGATAAGGGTATCATCAGGTGATAGTTCAGACCTCTAATATACTAAGAACTGCTTTAGGGCACATGTTTGGCTATAATGAGTTTTTTGTAATGCCGTTTGGGTTGAAAAAATTCTGCATTGGTATTTATGGCCTTGATGAATAAAATCTTTAATCCATACATAGATCAATTTATGGTGGTTTTGGGGATGAAATATTGGGGTACTCTAAGATTCATGGTGATCATGCCCAACATCATGACATCATCTTGGGTACACTGATCGATCATCGGTTATTCCCTATGATATCTAACAGTCAATTTTGGATTGACAAGCTACAATTTTTGGGGAACAACATCTCATAAGAAGGTGTGGATTAAGGACCCATAAAAAGTGTAGGTAGTGATTTCTTGGTAAAATCCCCAGAATGATTTTATTATCAAAATCTTTTTCAGATTAGCTGGTTATTACATGAGGATCAACCAAGACATTTCCTGATTGGAAGCACCAATTTCAGTGTTGACAATGAAAGGGATATTTCTTGATTGGAAAGAAACATGTGAGAATTATTTCCAGTAGTTGAAGAATTTATTAACATTAACACCAATTCTTATCTTACCTGAGTCGGGTGAGGAGTACCTGGTTTATTGTGATGCATTTGGGATTAGACTCAGTGTTGTGTTGATGCAAGGGGATCAATTAATTTATTATTAGTCTTCGAAGCTGAGGCCACATAAATGGAATTACCCTATGCATGATCACGAGATGGCAAAAGTGGTTTATGCTCCTATGTGTTGGTGACGATATCATCGGGTTAAAAAGTTCACAGATTTTATAGATCAGAAAAGATTGAAGTATATCATTTCACAGTGTGACTAGAATCTTCAACAGTGAAGATGGGTAGAGTATATGAATTCCATTGATTTTGAACTGGCATATACACTGAGGAAATGTAATATTCTGGCTAATGCCTTTATCTAGAAAACTCAAACTCAATTGGTACATGAGTCGAGTGCGGAGTAGAAGATGGTGAATCTGCTAGTGGAAATTCACATGGTGGCTCTAGAGAGTCAAAAAGAGGATGAATCTAGTTTCTCTAGTATTGGAGTATACACTTCAATGATGGATCGTGTATAGATAGTAAGAAAATCCATAATGTTTAGACTTAAGGTAAATCCTGGAAGGTAGGAAGACACCTTCAGACTGGATGACAAATGAGGATGAGATCATCTAGGTGAAAAATTGGGTTGTTTTGACTATGCATAGGAGAGAGTAATTCATGTGACAATTTCATGAATCAAGGTGGATGATACATCCAAGGGTGAAAATAAGTACCATGGCCAACAATGATAGTTTTGGTTGCCATGCATGAAAGAGGAGATGGTAGGGTTCATAACAATATGTCTCACCTGTCAGCAGGTGAAGGCAGATCATCAACTACCTAGAAGCCTATAGCATTTGTTTCCTATTTCATAATGAAACTGTGATGACATAACTATGTTTTTTGTGGTATTACATCCAAATAAAATTATGAAGAATGATATTATTTGGGTTTTAGTGGATCTACTAACGATGGTAGCACATTTGTTTCATATCAGGGAAACCTTTATAGTATAATAGTTGGGAGGACTGTATGTATGATAGATATTTCATTTTGATGGTGTGTCATAAAATATAGTTTCATATTGTGATTTTTGCTTTACATCATGATTCTTGCAGGGATTACTATAGGTTTTTGGTACAAAGATTATATTTTGTACGACCTTCCACCCATAGACAGATGGGCTGTTGGATTATATCATATTTGTGTCAGAGGATATGTTGTTGTCTTATGTGCATGACATTGGTGGTTCATGAGAGAATCAATTGTCTTTTATGGAGTTTTACTATAAAAAATTACATTAAGAAACTAGTCAGATGGAACCATATGAGGATCATTATGGTAGGCCATGTAGACCTCTAAAATGTAGGTTAGAGGTGGGTGAGTAAGAGATGGTGAGACCGACTCTCATTTATGAGACATCAGAGAAATTGTAGATTATGGGATCTAAGGATGTTCTTTTTAGAAAAAATAGAAGGTTTTTTTATCAATCCTATCATGGATGAAATGGGAGATTTCAAAGAAAATGATCATAATGTTCATGATGTTAGTAGTTTTGAAGGTGATGTTTTTTCACAGTGTTTACCAAACATTTGTGGTACAAAATTTGGGGAATGCAATGCACTTATTAATGTGGTTTATCATGAAGGTCTCATAAATAAATGAAAAAATACTGATATATGCCATGATGGGCTTCATGAAGAGTGTTTCGCAAAGACACAGAGCTTTTTATGGTGTGTTCTATGATTATGAGACTTTATTTGTCAATTGTGATTTGTGGTGGGGATTTTTGGCTGTTTGATTGTTTTGATGGAGAGATCTATAGTAATGAAAAGAATTGGGAAGTGAGAGATTCATCACAAAGTCTTTTTTGTCCAATCAGGATATTTCTCATAAAGAAGTGGAGCTGTATGTTCAATTGTGACTTTAAATAAGAGGCCACCCACTTCATTTCATAAGATTGTGATAGAGAAAATATAGGATCGATTTGTCTTCACGAAGCAAGGGGTGCTTCACAAAGCTGATTTTTCTATGTGAGATTGAGCTTCATGAAAGAGGCTTTTAATGTCTTTAATGATTCCAATGCTTTTAATTCATATGTGATTTTTGATGATGGGATGTTCTGCATTGGCTCAGTGAGATTTGCGAAGTACGTTGCAATGCGAGACAACAAGATCCATAAAGGGTTGTGCTCTTTGAATGTAGTGAGCTCTACATAGGGTTGTGCTCTGTGAGTTAGTGAGCTCTGTGAAAGTTTGAGCATTGCTAAGGGGCTTTCTAGAGGGTTTTTTTGTGTTTCAGTGTTTAGTAGTCAAGGATTTCAGTGAGCATCTACTCTGGTATTTGATGCACGAAGTGTCTCATGTGGGGAAGAAACAAAGACTTCAATGCCAATCTATTGAAGCGACCTTCATGTTGATAAACAGAGTTAGACAACTCTCACATCCCTGAGATAAGGATAGTTTACAGAAGTTTTCCAAGGGAAGAAGTAAGACATACCAAATTTTTTTAAAGGGAAGTGTGTCTGGTACATAGTGACTTTGACCAAACTCTTGTACTCCACAACAAGTAAAGATTAGTAGATTTAGGTATGACTAATAGACATTCAGAATATTCTCCATAGATTTATTCCTTTACAATGAGCCATGTAAAAGTGTTATTTCACCTCCTTGAAAACATATGACTGACATATTTAATAAGTTCCTACCAACATGGGAATAAGACCCACAACATTAAAAAGATGAATTCGACACCCGGATTCACCATTTCATATCAGTGTGTTTCAAGGTCCTTCAAGTTGAATCAAAGGAAGGTTACTAGTTTTAGATCTACCATTTACCATCATGGAGAATTCATTCAAGGTCAGGGGAGTCCCCCTATTCGATTGAAGTAATTTTCATATTTAGAAGAACATTATGAGATCTCATCTACGATCTCATAGAATGGAAGCACTATATGATACTATTAATGGAATAAATGTTACTGATCCAATAGAACTATCTATGACTGAGGCAGACAGGAAAATTCATGATGGGTAAGCCAAATCCCATAATTCACTACCTGCAACCTTTTGTAATCAGATATTTATAACTGTGATGAGGTACACCTCAGAAAATTCCATGTGGGATAAACATGAAAATAATTATTATGGAGATATCAATGTGATTGAGGAAAAACTACAAGTCCTACAAAACATTTTTTACGATCATCAGATGCATCTTGATTATAATGTTGACTCTTTCTTCAATTGAATTGCTAAAGTGGTTGGGGAAATTTGAGGTCTATGTGAAGAAATAAAATAAAATAATATTATAAAAATATATTGAGAAGACGTCCAATCTAGTACATTTCTATGGTTTCACCCCTTGTGGAACTATATATTTCTAAAATCTCTCTTGATAATCTATTGAGTAGCCCGATTGCATAAGAAATGAGAGTTCCGATCGATGATGCTCTAACCAGAGTGAGTAAGGAGATGGCCTTCAAATCCATGTACAAAATGAAAACTTCAAAATATAGTAGTGGTGAAGAGTATTAGGAAAAATAAATTCATTATCTCATTTCTATGAATATCTAGAAGGTAAATGGGAAATTTAATGGGATGTTACCTCTATCTTGCTTTCTTTGTGAAAAGTTGGGACATTGCCTATCAGTGCTCATGAATGTTTGATGATGAATAAAGCAATGTTGAACACAATGAGAAGCCTGAAAAAACTTTTTAAAAAAATGGAGACATAAAATACATAAATTAAATATAGAAGAAGAGTTTTTTATTGAAGAGGAATATAATGATAATGAATCTTATTAAGAATAATAACATGAAATTAAAACAAGAAACCATGCTTACAAGATGGCTACCATTGAAAAGTCAGAACCATAAATCGATAAAACCAGATATAACCAGTTGAAAACTATTTCTGATCAGAAGTTAAAACATAATGATGATTTTGGTAAGCTTGAAAATAAATGTAAGAGATTCCATAAGTGTAAATAAATGGTGGAAGAATCATTAGAATATGTTAATTATCATGAAGTTGAAATTGAACGACTTGAAGAACTGGTGAATGTACCGTAATCATTTCTCTAAAGGGATGATGATTTAGTGAAGCTAAATCTCATGATCTAAGAATAGGAAATTATCTTCAATGAAATTACCATGAGATTGGAGAAGAATCCCAAAACTGTTGTGGGACTCGATGAAGAAGTTGTTACTCTTAAGGGTGTGTTCAAAAGTGAATCATGTTAAAATGAAGAAAATAATAAAATAAAATTTGGTTGGTTCTCGAATACTAAGCTTCTAAAGAAAGAAAAAAAGGGTATGATCGATTTGGAAATATTTTGAGTGATTAAAGACCCCCACATATTGGAAACAGTGGAATTGGTTGTGATGAAAAAACATCAAATGATGCAAATAAAATGGGACAGAAAAAAAGGCAATATGAATGTTGATCATGTTGAAAAATCGCCGTAAGTGCTGGAAAGGAGACCCTTAAATCAAAATGATAGGATAAAAATTGAATATTCTTAGGCATTCAGGAATGACAGGATGTCAAACATTTTAACCCAGGAATATATCATAAGAAAAATAGAAGTGAGATGAAATTTTCTCTAATGAAGTGTCAATTATGTGGATATCTAGGTTATTTAATGTAATATTGAGAAGAGTCAAGGAGGTATCTTAATGGGGGAGATATAGGATTTCAAAAGGGGTGAACAAAATCTTATCCTACTACTTACAGAAGAAACAAATTCTATGGATGTTGTTTTCATAAATCAAACATTGTCCATAGATCCATTTATTGTAGGAAGAAGAGTGACATGGACACCTCATAAAAATATCTGAGATAGTTCAAGGCTCATCAAAAAGATAGTTTTGGTATTTCAAATAGGTTATCTCCACTAGAATAATTTTTTTACTATGAATAATACATGTACATTGAATAGTGAATTGAAAGTCCGTTACTGTCATACACGTAGTCCAATGTCTCATGGAATTAAAAGAAGAAAAAATAGAAATCAAAATTTATAGAGGTATCCCACAAAGATACAATAAGAAACAGAACTATGATTATGGATAGCATTTTTTAGTTTCATATGATAGGTAATGCAGACATATTAAAAAATGTCAATTGGAGGGTTGATGGAATGGTATGATCTATTAAGGATGGAGGTCTGAAAATCAATTGCAGTGTAAGTACTGAACTAACTAATGGAGAGCTAATGAAAACTGAAGACCATTATGTGGATGGTCTAAATCATAATCTCATTAGTAGGATTCCACTCTACGAATCGTGACTTATAGTTAATTTAAATTTGAAAGGCTATACTTTCAAGAGAAATAAAGTAAATTCACCTATGAATGGATACAGAATAGAAGGAAACCTGTATCAGGTTGATAGTAAAGAAAACACAAGCTACATGACTATTGGTGAATAAAATAACCTGTGGCATCCGAGATTTTGGAACATCAATCAAAATAGACATGGAGAAGATATCAAAACTGAAGATTGTTATAGATATTCCCAACCAAAAACATCAACGTGAAATGTCTTTTGATGCTTGAAGTTGGGGGGAAGTTGTTCGGTAGTTCATATAATCCAAATAAGAAATGGGAATCCCATCTTCTTGATCTCATTCAGACTGACATATGTAGCCTGATAAATGTGGTCAAAACTCATGGAGACTTGTACTTCATCCTTTTCAAATATTATTACAGTATAATTGAATGTGTAATGGTTATACATTGGAAATTACAAGTGCTTGAATTCATGAAAACATATTGTCGAATCACTGAGAATTATATGGGTTAATAAATTAATGTGCTGCGATATGAAAATGGAGGGGATTAAATGTCCATTGAATTTGAAAATTACATAGAGAGGCATGGGATACAACATGAGGTAGCTACTATGATAACTCCCTTGAAAAATAGTTTTGATGATCATTGAAATAAATAGGTGAACAATATGTCAAGAACTATGTGGATTGATAATCGTATTCCTTAACATTACATGAAAGAGGTTGTTCAAGATGCATTGTATATTAAAAATGAATCATTGATTTTTATGGGTGAATTGAAGACAGAATATGAATTTTGGCATGGAAGGATACCATTTTTGACATTTTTTTGTGTTTTTAATGTATGTTTTTAATCATAAACAATGAAGGAAATCAAGGGATATATGAAAACACTACAGACAATGGAATTTTCCGTGGATACATAATGAATATAAGATCCTACAATTGTTTCAACAAGTTCTTGGTAAGGATTGTGGAAGGAAACAATGTTATGATCATTGAAGAGAAAATGGAAAATACTTCGATGAATTAACATAATGATGTGATAGAAGATGAAGAAGAGAGTGAAGATGGGGAAAATTAAAGTACAAGAAATAGGGGAAGGAGTAAAAAACTCTCATGATCCACATCATGATCTTGACACAGAAGAATTATCCGAAGAGAAAACTAGGGATCAAGAGAATTAACTTGAATATCCATGTGGGAATCAATGTGAACAAATTTATCAATTTCATTGTATTGGGGATTAAAATACACCAACAAAGATGAGGAAAACGAGGATTAATGATTAATCTGCATTTGTATCAGTTGTGGAATCATCCTCACATAAAGAAGATGCAAAGGATAAATCATGGGTGAAATCTGTAAATAAAAATTTTGGTCATATTGATAAGAATCAGACATGGGACCTATTCAGGTAAACCAAATTTCACATTGATATTGGTACAATGTGGATCTTCAAGAACAAATTTGACGATCATGGAAAAATGGTCAGAAAAAAATCACACTTAGTTTTTGAAGGATATTAACAAATCGAATGCATTTATGTTGAAGAGGCATTTTCTCCAATATCAATACTATAGTCAATAAGATAATTTCTTACCATGGTGATTCATATAGGTTATAATGTTTATCAAATGGACATTAATACAACATTCATAAATGGAGTTTTGGAAGAGAAATATTACATTGAAAAACCTGTGGGGATTGTGCTTGGAAATGATGAACTGAATGTTTTTAAATTATCGAAATCTCTCTTTGGCCTAAAAGAGTAACCGAGAGAGTTGTAATTTCAGAAGGGCTCTTATCTGAGAAATCATGAATTTAAAAGAGGATGAGTGGATCACAATCTCTATGTGAAGAATTCTCAAATAGATCAGTTCATTGTATTTGTATACGTGTATGTTATTTTTTTAGTGGATGTAAGCAAAGATCAGTGGATGAATTATCCTATCACATGAAATAAATAAATGAAATGTCAATGATTGGTGAACTTACATAATTTTAAGGGATTAAACTAATTCAGATGCAGGAAAACACTTTAATTTAATAGGAAAAGTATGCGAGAGTGCTGCAGATGAAATTTAATATGCACGATTATGAACCAATAGAGACTCTAATTTGAGTTAGAACAAAACATGGAAATCATGAGGATGGGACGTTTGTTGATCACACAATGTATAGGATAATCATATGATGCCTACTGTACCTAACAGTTATAGGACCAGATTTTGGCTTTGCACCATGCTTAGCGGCCTACATTCAGAGTAATCTAAAGGAGGAACATATTGAGGCAGTGAAAATAATCATGAATTACATTCAAGGTTCACATTATTATGGGCTATATTTTTTTGTAGGAAGAGACAGTGAACTATCATCATTTTTTGTTGCGGAATTAGATGGAGATGTAGTGGAATGAAAGTACACTATTGGTGGACCATTCTAAAATGGGTATAAATGAGTGAGATATGTATATGAGAAATACGAAAGAACTTCACTTAGTACTTCTCAAGCTGAATATATTTCAGCAACCAAGGTGTGCACTGAGTTACTTTTAAGGATATAGAAACTGACAGACATAGGTGATGAGGTGAAACAACCAGTGGTGATTTACTATGCTAACAAGAGTTTAAGAGATCTTATGAAGAATCATGTTCGACATACTCTTACGAAACTTATTGAGATCCGATATCACATCATCAATGAAAAATCAGAACAAGGCGTGATCAAAATTGTCCATATGGGAACCAATGAGCAAGTGGCTGACATTATCACCAAGTCACTATCAGTGGATGTGTTTGAGAAACTTCTATTGAACCTCGATGTTCAGCTACCTCTCAATGCAGAAGGAGGTTATGATATTACCCTTTCCCTAGAAGTTTTAAATGATTTTAATTATATTGTTCAATTGATGTAGGTCTATGGGGGAGATATGATCCACATGGATCATATTTTATACAATACAAGTCAATATTCAGTTCATTGGGTTTATTTCCAATGGGGGAGAATGGATTAATTTTATGGAGAGTGTTAGGATTCTTTCTAATACAAGATAGATAATAGAAAAATCCATAAATGGAACTATATTTGAGAGAAGTAAAGAATAAGAACTACATTAATTTCCTCTCTCTTGTAATCTGCACCGAGAACTAATCATGTTGACATAGAGTGATGGATTAGTTATTTCATCAAGGTCTAGTTTTTTATCATAGCTGGCACATTCGTGAATTTATCAAAAGATTTCCAAAAAAACCCAAATGATGAGATTGTTGCAGCCAAGAATTTTCATTGCAAAAAAAGAAACACAGTTTATGTTTGTTTTCAAGGAACTCATGCATGATAAAGGATATTTCTTGGAAAGGGATCAAATAGTTCAATATGTATATAGTTTTAATGTTGATTTCATTTACAAGTGTTTGAAAAATTTTTGTTGTCCAAAATTTGGGTAATGGAAAGAATTAAAAAAGGTGGTTTTTCATGATGGTATCCAAAAATATGGAAAAGGAATGATATTTACAGGTTTGGGCTTCATGATTTATGTTTTTTTTGAATATATGGAGATTGTGAGGGTGTGATCTATGATTTCGATACATTCTTTGCAAGTTGTTCTTTTCAGTGAGAAGGGTTTTTTATGGAGATCTCTGTAGTTACGATGAGAATTACTAAGAGAGAGATGCTTTGTAAGGACATTTTTTGCCGATCCAAATTTTTATCCTAATGATGTGGATCTCCAATTTCAATTGTGCCTATAAATAAGAGGTCAAACCTATTCATTTAACATTATTTTGAGAGGTAAAATCAGGGATCACTTTGAATTCATGAAGTAAGGGGTGTTTCGCAAATTAGGTTGTTCAATGTGAGCTTGATCTTGAAGAATATATTTATAAATTATTGATTGAAGCCCATTAATCTTAGAAAAATGATATTATAAAAGATGGGGTGTTCTGCATTGGCTAATTGAGTTTCATGAATTATGTTGATCTGTGAGGTTGTGAGCTCCGTGAAGGGTTGTGCTCTCCGAAGGTAGTGTGCTCCATGAAGGGTTTTGCTCAACGAGGTAGGGAGATCTACCAATGGTTGATCATTGTGAAGGGACTTTCCAAAGTGCTATTTTGATTATCAGTGTTGAGTGGTAAGTGATTTTAGTGAGTTTCTACTCAAGTCTTTGATAGATGATGTTTCTCATGATGGACCGAGATAATGAATTCAATGGAAATCTATTGAAGAAACCATCAAGTCAATAAATTGAGTTAGGATTCACTCATAGCAGTGAGATAGGTTGAGTTTAGGGATGCTTTTCATTGGAAGAGGTTATCCATCCTTGATAATTTGTAAGGGAAGTGTTCCTAGAACATATTAACTATGACCATACTCATGTACTCCATATCAGTGAAGATTAGTAGAATTAGGTACGACCAACACACATTCAACATATTCTCCTTTGATGTAGCCCTTTTTGTTGAACAATGTAAAAGTGTTCTAGCATATCATTTATTTAATTTTACTAATATATTTTAAAAGTTCCTATAAACATGGGAACAATATACACAACTTTAAAAAAATAATTTGACACTGTGATTCACCCCATCCCTCTTAGGTGTTTCCGGGGTCCATCACACTTGATTCGTAAATGTATGGTTATGGCTTAGAGTATGAAGAATTCTTATGATAATAGAAAGGGATGACCCCCTGAGTTTACCGAGGATGATCATGTATTCCTTAGAGTGTTTACTAGATTAGGTCACCACAAGATATGGAGGTAGGGAAAGTTAGCACCCATGTTTGTAGTACTGTTTGAGGTACTGAAGAGAATTGGGCTGATGGAGTACTTATTAGACCTTCGACATAAATCTAGTGATATACATGATGTTTTCCATGTATCAAAACTATGAAGGTATCACCCTGACACTTATCATGTGATTTATGTGGATGAGGTTGATCTCTAGATAGATGCATCCTTTGGGAGCTTCTGATACATGTGTTTTGTCACTGTGAAAATGTGCTTTGAGGAAAGTCTGTGTTGTTAATTCCTTTGTTATGGAAACGTGGAAGTGTTGAAGAGGAAACATGGGAATGGTAAGAATACATGTAGGATCAATGGAAAAATATTTTTATCATGATATCTTAGTGATGTTCGGAATGGAAACTCATGGACGAACTATTTTAAGCTGGGGAGATTGTAAGATCACGACCTTTCATAGAGTCATATTTCATTTTCATGTGATTTTTTTAATGATTTTATGTATGTTTGGGTTGGTGTATGACCTGAGCTATGTTTGTGTGATGTTTTTAAAGAACATGGGAAGACATGGAGTTGTGCATGGTTTTCAAATAGTTTAGGAGAACTGTGTGCAAGCTAACTATGTGGATAGTTGTGGTTGGCACGGTTGTTGCATGGTTTTTCTAATTGTGCGCAATCGAGTTGTGCGGGTAGTGGAATATCGTCTAGATGTCCCACTTTTTTTCCTCACCCTATTCCAATTCCTAGGAAACTGTGTGTAGAGGCATCAATTATACCAAAATTGGTTTTAAAATCCTTCGAACCCCCGATACACCCCTATTTAAACCTTGTATTGGGGTTGAAAAAGTATCTAGGATCCCAAAGCCTTATGAAGGGATTCCAAGGTGATCTGAACACTGTTTTTCAAGATTTAAAGTTCGGATATAAGATCTTCTCTCTTCCTGGTATATTGATTTCATCCCGTTCCTTCTCCCATTCTTTTCCCTATATTTTCATGATCTTTTCATTAATGATCTCCACCATTACCATGGATGTAATCCTTTTATTTAAGATCTATATCTAGGAATTTGGATCTAGATCTAGATTTTCATGATCCCAATTACATTTATCATAATTTTTTATTAGGGATTTCTATCTGATGTGTGGTTATTGACATTGTGTCGCTCCGATTATAGTGATTTACACTATTTTAACATCATTCAATAAAAAGATGTAGGTTGTCTAAATCGAACTCACATATTCTAGATTTTGATATCTTTATTTGAGTTTATGATTTTCTAGCTTGCATTGATAAATGAATTCCTAAATTGGAGAAATTAGGAATGTGGAATTGAATTAGGATTACCTTGGGGATTAAGTTGTATATTGAATCAAGGAACAAACCAAGGGTGGTTTCCCAAATAGGTATTTTAGAGATTTGTTATGAGTTGAGATATTATTATTGATATATATAATTTTGTTGTGTGATAATTTCATAGGTGAAATTAAATATAAAATGATGTGTATGTGTACGATAATTAATTTTGTGAATTTATTATGTTCTATGATGTGGAAAAATTATAATTAATTGAGATAATTGACTATGTGATATGATGTTGATAAAATATAATTAACTTTGAGAATTAATTATGACATGTTGAGATTTGATTTGGATTAATAATTGTGAGGATCTAATTATGGAATGATATTTGTATCAATTTATTACCTAATTGTTGAATTAATTAATAGATTTTCTTCTTAGTTAATAATGGTGTTAACTAATGGACTTTGAAACATTTAAATAATAATTAGATTAGTAATCCAATGATATGGCTAATTCTTGTGAATTAATGATCAATAAATGGATATGATTTTTTTGGTGTTAGACATGGAGTTCTGGAATGATTAGATGTTGGGACTCCGAGAAGGTTTTCCACCCCAATAGCTATCCATGATTGAGATAGTGGGGTTCAATGCATGATGACCTACACTGAATGTGAAGATGATTTCTATGCATGATGACCTAAACTCAATATGATTATTGGGTGTTAGGCATGATGACATATAACAAATAACTGATAATACTGAATGATGATTCAAATGAGATTTTGGGTGATAGGCATTATTGCCTACACTCCATGAATGATAATAATTAATGATGATTCAAATGGGAAACATGAATTTAAACATGGACTAATATGATTATTTAAAGATTAAATGACAATGTAATGACTGTTTAATAATGCATTATATTTATTTCATCATATAACTACATGTAGTATCATTTGACTGGAAATGTTTTTGAAACTATTGGTGGTGGCCTACTAAGTCATACTCACACCCTATTTGGGATATCGAATAAGAACCATAGTAGAATTAGGTGTTGTAGGACAGGATATGGGATAGTCCCAAGGATAGGTTATAGTCTGGGATTGGGGCATGGGAGAAGGAACCAGATGTGGTTCTAAACATGTAATATAGACTTTAATTATTTACTTTTTGTTTTACTATTGACAATTGACATTTAAATTTTCATATTATGTTTTAAATTTCAGTGGAGTATTGTATTTTCATGTTTTGACTATCATATTACATTGTATTATTATTATTATTTATAAGCATCTGCACTTTGTTATTGCTCAGTGCTTCCATTGAGGTTTTATTTGGATAAAAGAATGTACAGTCTCCCAAAGACTGACTTACTATACCCTCGCTTCCTACCAACACCATTTTAGAACATAGGGAGGCGCACTTTAGTGCATGTGTCCAATCGGCTCGGGGAACCATTCAGTGGCTACCGGTTTGGGATGTAACAGTAACTATCACTCCATAAATAGTTATTGAAAACTCTAGTTCATGTTCATTTTCTGTATCAAAGATGTTGTCTATTAAAGGAATAAATTTAATAGAACCAAATATAATCCTATCATTTTAACATGTTTCTATTTTATAGGGTAGTACCTATTTTAATATTTGGCGGGAAGGTAAACATTTTACAATTTGTTGGAATGATTGTCATCATAACATTTTGTTAGATAAACATCATTTTACAATTTTTGTGCAATGAATCCCATTAACATAAGGATAAATTATTGAAATATGGGAGTGTAATAACTATATTTGGAATCATTACATGTTCATATTAATAATACTTACTATTTTCATGTTCATTACTATAAAATATATAACACAATATCATAGACATCTGTATTGGGGAAATGGATGGTGTAACCATAGATGAAGGGACTAGGGGCAGAACTGGTGGGATTAGAATTCCCCTAAGGATCAAACAATCACTATCGACTAGGTTTCAGGTTATCCAATATTAAAAATATATATGACACTAATTCTAACATATTTCAAGGAATTTTATTCATTATGGAATTGAAAAAACATGACATAAGTTTTGGTCACTTAACCAATTTCACATGGCTATATTCAACTATATTCTATAAAATATATATTAAGAATATGAACATATATATGGTTAATAACCATGTTTTATAAATGGGGAAACGGTTTAAGTGATCGCTAAGACCGTCCTAATCTATTCACTATAGCATTTGGATCTCAAAAAAATTGTTCTTCATAGATTCTATGAAGTTTTTAAGGTGTTTTATATCTTAGAATAAATAAAATTTATTAATATATTCTTTATATAGTATGCACTTATGATATTTTCTCCCATCAAGGTAAGGATGTTTAGGTTGTTGATGCCTTTGTTTATGGGGTGGTTTCACATAATATTAGGTGATCTTGAACATTGGTGTTAGTATTATAGGTTCCATGAGTATAATAGTTATAGAATTAACATTACATGTTATTTTCCTATATGATAAAGGTTTTGGTCTACAATTAGTTTTTTTCTTACAAAAAGGGTCTTCAAATATTTTTTAGATATGGTAATTTCATAGAATCCCTCAGTATATTTCATAATAATGAGTGGTGATCACACCTCATCATGGATGGTCTCTATATAAAGTCCCAACAACTCTACTTGGGGGAAGCTACATGTTATAATACTAGATGAAATCCTTCAACCTATCCCAGATTTCAAAGACTCTCTCATTCTAACAATGATTTAAATTTTTATTACAAAGTATTATTGTATTTCAAAATGTTGAGATATATTGATAATGTAAATTTCAATTGAGGTGTTCCATTCATAATATTGATATGGATGGAAAACTAATATACATGAAAATATTTGTCATCCCTATAGTATGTTTGTAATAGTTGAGAATTGATATTTATTTTAGCACAAGTGTTTCCATCCATGGACAATTTCAATGATGCAAAATGTTACTGGTTCAATTTTTCAATGAATTATGGGTATCTAAGATTCCAAATATTGGGCGGGGGAAGAGTTTCATTTCACCATTCATGGTAAAGATTTATTTCTAGATACTCTTGTGTAAGACACAGATACATAACCTCTTGTAATTGTTTCATTACCTCAATACTATTAATGAGTTCTGACAGTATCACTTTAAGGGATGAAACATGAGTAGGTGATGTAACAAGTTGAATGTGACATGGTTGTCCTACCTGAATTCACATCCTATAGATAGCTTAGGCTAACCTAGGGTAATTTTACTGACATTATCCTTACAACTATCATATTGTAGGGAAATATGTACTTAAATCCACTATCTAATATAAGTATATTAGTTTTATAGATTCATAATTTAGTGGTTTACTGGGGTCTATTTTAATTCATATTATAAGATCTCCCTATTAAGGAAAATAAAAATAATGTTAAATGTGAGGATTTACTTGGAGGAAATTCCCAACTAGGATATTTCTCTAAAGAAACTCATTGGCGAGTCTTTTAAAATAATTGATATCTTCCTAAAACTAATCGAATCATTACTCAGGCATATGGGTTTCATCATATTTGGTAATGTGGTGGGATATAGCCACACATTTACCTTTTCATTGATTAAATCACTCATCATTTTTAAAGTGGTTCATTTTAGGGAGAAACCAAATTTAAAATATTCTTTTAATTTATGGTATGAAGTATTCTATAGATATTTTTTTTGGATGGTACTTCAAATTGAATTATCTTCCTCTATTTACAATGTACAAGCTTCATGATTCGTAGAATTTATTGGGCAACTAATAATGAAATTTTTCGACGCATAGTGTTGTGTTTGTGTGATAAACCCATCAGAAGGATTAGTAGATTGGTTTCCCATATAGTATACATTGATATATATATTGTAATAGTAATTAGTAATTTCCATATTAAAGGATAACCTTTACATGTTTTCTTTAAGAGACATCAATTTTCCATGAATTAATATCCTTTATCTAATTTTAAAAGGGTAATTAGATAGAGTCCACAAAAAAAGTATACCAATTTTAAAGAAAATGATTAGTCATGTTTTAGAATATATAATGGTGACTAATCGAGTTGTGAATTTAATAATTAGTAAGTGGACAAATTCAATAAAATAATATAAAAATGAGTTAAATATACCCCCATCCACAAGCGATATGATTTATTCTATTCTCTTGATTCAATATTTTAAATCCATCATAGAATTTATGACCTTGAGATGGATTATGGGGCTAATAATTCCCTTTTTCATAGTGGAAAAGGGGTTATCCTATAGTTATACTTCCGTGGTAATCTCTAATGTCTATATAAACTTGTGAATCATTTCCCAATCATGTGCTGAGTGAAATGAATACTCTGGATTTTATTTTCTTACAACCAGAGGAAGTTTTTTCAGTAAATTGTTTGGATCCTCTCAAATGTAAATCTTTCGTTATCTTCTTAGATTCTTGATTTATGTTTCATTTAAATAAGGTATCTCATCTACTCTGTCAATTCTGTGATTCATTCAGCACCAATTCTGGTTGTTTGTGAACAAATATTAATCTAGAATGTCGGCCTAAAAAATTGACATTGAATTATGGCACTTTTGATGGGATTTTATAGTTAGGTATTAAGGTGAATTGAAATTCAATTTTTTAATCCAATGATAAGTAAATTAGAAGGAGGATCAGTGATAAACTAATGTAGATTTCCGATAACATCATGATATGGAAATTGAATATTTTTAATCTACTTTTGAAATTTACGGAATTGTAAAATGGAAAAGGACAAAAGTTCCAACTATATGTGAAATTATAACGACCAAATGTCTATCAGAAGGATATTAATTTCTAATAAATATGTCTTAAAATCTCATAAAAACTCAACATAAAGAAGTTTAAATTTATAAGTGAACTTAAAACCTAACTTGTCACTTCTGGGTTTGGAATTTCGAAAATACGACATACACGGTTGCAACTAGTAAGTTATTTGGAGTCTGAAAAGAAAAAAATAATTTTTGGATGAATAGTTACATACCCTTATGGATAGTAACATACCCTTATGAATAGTGATATAACCATATTTATTGTAACCTAACTAATGATGTTATAAAAATAATATTAATGTGAATGTATGATGTACCTATATTTTAGAATAAGTAAATGAATGCTTTAAAACTAGTTTTTTAATAATAAATTATGAGTTTAATTATATATTAAAATAATCATATGATGAAAATTATTTTTGGAAAGTGGAATTAATTTTTGGATTCTACACGTTGAAAAATTTTTACGGTGAAATTTTAGTATTTTTTTGAAATACTGGAAATTTTGGTGAATAGGAAAATACATTAATTTACTATATATATACAATATAGTGAAAATCAACTTTTCCTAACATCATAGGTTATTAAAGCACCAAAATTTCTAAATCAATTGAATTTATTACTATTATTTTTCATGAAGTACATTCATTTCCATTTCTCATCGAAAAATAATAATTTAATGATTATAATATTATGAAAAACCACATCCCCACCACTATAAATACCACCAATTATAACCTCTTCACTTCACTACTCTCAAGCATTGTTCCTTTCCAATATTATACCCAAATATCTCCCCATGTTTCTCCCCCACTTCCAAAGGCCTCTAGTATCTTATATACACCAACACATCTCCTCTTATGATGTTCTCAAAGGAGGAACTTTGAAGAGCTAAATTCCTCATTCAAAATCCATCATTCCTTTTAAGTTCTTTTCAATTTTTTCATTCCTCACGTCCCTTCACCCAAATTGTATGATAAATCCAATAACATACCTGTACTATAATTATATTATTCAAATGGTTTACTTAATTATCATCTCTACTTTCCCCATTATTTATTTGAAACAAATGAAAGGGCCATTAGAGATTTGCTAATTTTTCACATTCAAGGACTACAATTTATCAATTTATATTATCACCCATAAATATGTCCCTAAAACCATTTGTTTCATGGTTGAAACAAATTATTATATGTTTAATATATCTTATTATGCTTAATATTATACTTCTGTACTAATGGTATTAAGTTATAAAGCAAAACATGTTCATTGTAATCAAACCCACCGATCAACCAAAACTATTATCACTAAGGTTTTATATATAATGGATCAAATTCACTCAAAGTAACCAAATTATATTTTAAACCATGTAATATACTATATTTTCACTAATAACATACAACTTCAATTCTGGAAAACCACTTTCACCATACGTGTTTAACAGAACATTAATATAAGTAAACCAATTTCGAAATTCAAGAAAACAAACAGTTCTGAACCATTAAATTGAACAACATATCCGATTAAAAAGGTCATGTATAAAGTTGAAAGGGTTATAATAAATCATTTAAATATCGACGAGGTTCTGGATTTATTAATTACTAAACCAAATATGTTTATTAAGGTCATTAATAACAAGTGGAGAACACCACCAGAATTAAGGTAAGGGGTCCTCTCTATTTCTCTTTTAATCAAGACTGTTCTCTATGCTATGATTTTTTATATGAAAAAAAGAAAGATGGGGTTTGTTTTGGAACCAACCCAATAATTAACTCATGTTTTATAAGTGATGAGAAACCCTGTTTCCCTCTCATCAATCCCTTATAGGTACACTTGATACCATGCTTATAAACTGTAACGAATTCTACATGAAACTTATTTGTTATATTGGGTAGCCTTATCATTCTTTATAACCGAATGAAGTTATCATATATGTTTATGTAAATTTTCTAAAGGATGCTTAGTTGTAAAAAATTAATTTATGAATACCCTTTCATCACTCTCTTTTGGGGATACACGTGTTTTTAAAAGATTCCATCCAAAGAAGATTCCGAAAAGAAAACTTCTTTTATGGGAATTTCACGATTTTTTTACCAATTACAGGTCCAATATATCCCTTATTTTAAGAAACCATTGTATTTATAATAGCAGTCAATCTATTATTTAAAACATATTGGTTCAATTATATTTTTTTAAAAAATATTGTCCATGTTTCTATATTAAAAGCTCTATAGTATTTTCCTTAAAAACTCAAAAAAAAATTGAGCTAATTTTTCTCAAATACATTTCTTATATGTTTCACTTCTGTTTGACACCACATTCAATGTTACATTATTATTTAACCTTACTAATGTCCATGTATTTTTTAAATACATTCTTTCATAGACACTTTCATGATACTACCATTATTTATGCTTTATGTCATGATGATGGTACAGAATACTTTCCTTGGGAACCCTTATGTTTATGTATGGTTGATTATGTATGATTATTTATGTGACAATAATATTCATGAAAATATTTAGATGGGTTCACCCAGATAGAACTCCAATTTGTTGGGTAACGTTATGTCTCCTAAGATGTGATGGGAAATGGGATTGGAGGGTAGCCTTGACCTGTACTAAAATGGGAAATAAGATTTACGGTTATCCTTGACCCATACTAAAATGGGAAATGGGATATGGCAGTTAGCCTTTAACCATACTAAGAAAATATTTTAAGATCCTACCACATTTATATAATTCCATGATTAAATTACTATATGCTTATATGATAAAGTTTTATATGTTCCATGATTTTGGATAACATTATGTCTTGCTCCTATCTCATCTGCTTAAGTTGAGTCCTTATGTTCCTTCCATTACTGGGATTTTCAGCTCATAAATTTGTTCATGTGTTTCCCTAGGGTACACTAAGAACATGTAAGGGCTTGAAAAAAGTTATGATCTCTTTATTAAGATTAAATAATGAATTGTTTTTTAGCCCGATGTTTTCTGTTTCTTGTACCTAGTCCCTCAAGACACTAGAAATAATGATCCATGGCTTGTAATCTGATGTACAATTATTCATAAAATCATGTAATTTTTTATGCAAAAGGCTTGGGTCTCTATAGTTGGAATCAGAGGATGGTCTCATTATTTTTGGGGATTAGGAATAGAGAACATTAGTGATAACCATAAGGGTGAGACTATGTATAAGAAAACATTCTGATTTATTTAAGTATTGAGTAAGTTGTTTATCAAAAAAATGCATCCCTGTCTAGACACGTACAGGTAAAGGCTTCTCTAAAACCGATGTATATTGTGGTTAAATATGATAACACTACATTGAGCTAGACATGAATGAGAACTGGTGCATGACAATGATCATTTCTGCACACTTGGATACCACACTCCAGAGGATATTCATTGGTAGATTCATGAGCTTAGTACAAACCATTATTAAGGGTTGAAAATACCATAAGAATATATGTAAAAATATAGATCAAGGATAAACTATATTTAAACCTAAGGAATCACATGTTAGGATATACTTCTTCTTTATGAGTTTATCTTTTTATGTTAGATGTTTCCTTTAATTGTCAATAGATAAGTACTGAAGAACTCTAATTATACGTTATTTTTTTAATTTAATGGAGGGAAGTAGGAGAAAAAGTTCCAATAACCAATGTGATAGGAAATGTGAATATTTCCCTACTGATATGCTTGATATGATGGGATTTGGTTATCAAAACTTCATGATAGTACTCTCTACTAGATGAAGTTATAAATAATAACATGAATCATTAGGAACACCCTCCTCCTCCAAGTAAAGAGAAATCTTCCATTGAATACTTCATGCGACAAGGCCTCCCATGTTTAGAAGATATTTTAATCCCTTCCTCATAGAACAATGGATTAACTCTATTGAAAAGATATTATCCATCCTCCATTGCTCATATTTAGAGAAGTTTGTATTGGAGTTCTATCATTTTTATGGGGAAACTGATCAGTGGTGGACATTGATCAAGAATACAATGTGCTATGAAGAAATTGATTCCATGGACTGTGAGGAATTAAAGAGGATGTTTTTCAACAAATATTTTCCTTGAAACATATGTCTGATAATGGAAGGAGAGTTCCATGGATTGAAGCATAAGGAAGATGAGTCCATCAGGACATATTAAGAAAACATTACAAGGCATTCAAGGTACGCCTCTAGTGTTGTCATGAACACTAAAATCCAGGTGGTTTAATTTCTTAGCCGATGAAATCATAATCTAAAAAAACATTGGTGATTCAAAACTTCGATAGTTATGAGGATATTGTCTATTGTGTCCTCAAAGTTTAAATGGATGTTGGAGACTCCTAGGGGTCTCGTGGGCCAAGTGACATGAAGCAAAAAATAGAGAATAACTTGGCTGGTTCATCGATCAAATCCCATGATGGAAAGAAGCCTAACATATACCATTGTAAATGTTGTGGGAAGAAGCATCTTGGTAATAGTCTGAAGGGAACCAAGAATTTCTTGAATGGTCAAAATATTGGTCATCTGGACAAGAACACCCAAAGGGATATGAAAAATCTTGCTAATGTTGAATATAAAAGGAAGGTCCAGGTCAACACTTAGCATGCAGTGTACTGTTACATCGACATGGAGCATGGGCATTATGGAAGCAATTTCCCGAAGGTGAGGGTTGTCAGAGGAAATCAATAACAACATCCAAGGAAACAAGGAAGGGATTCTGTTCTCATTACCATTGAGGTGGAGCTAGAAAATTATGTGGTGATAGATATGCTAGTTATTCATTCAAGTATAGCAAATATACTATTTTATTCCGGTTCTATGCATTCTTTCATATCTTGCAAGTTTTGTTGAAATATTGAATTACCACATCAAAATTTGGAGTAAAATTTATATGTGATATCATGAAATGGGTAAATTATTGAATCCAAGATTTATAACTCCTCCCTAGTTATTTTTTGTTGACTGAACCTCTTAGAAAATATCATCATACATTCTTTAGTGGAGTTCGATGCTATCTTGGGCATGGATTTGATATCCTTATACAAACTCAACATCAAATTTTAGGGAAGGGAGATCACTCTTCAAATCCCAAGGAATACTTTGATTCTTAAATTTGTAATGTTGATGATTAATCTCTTTTATAGTCTTCATCTAAAGTGTGGATATTTCGGCCTTGTGAGAAGGCATATTTGGCTCATGTTTTTATGACAAAGGAGAGAATCATTCATCAAGACAAGCCCATCCTGAGGGATTACACTGTTGTATTCCATAAAGAAATTCCTAGCCCTCCTCATGACTGATAGGTTGAGTTCTCAATTGAACATAACATTGGATCTCGGCTTATCTCATAGAAAATGTATAGAATGGCCATCGTAGAGCTAGAACAGGTAAAGAAGCAGTTATAAGAGAATATGGAGAAGGGTTTTATATGGCTGAGTGCTTCACCATGGGGTGTGTCGGTCCTCTTCACCTGGAAGAAGGACGAATTAATGAGCCTATTCATTGATTATATTGAGATAAATAAAATCACAATAAAGAATAAATATCCCCTCCCACAGATAGATGACATTTTCGATCAGCTTTGTGGGGCCTGTTATATGTCTATGGTGGACCTTTAGTCAGGATATCGCCAATTAAAGGTAAGGAAGGAAGATATTCCCAAGAATACCTTTTGAATGAGGTATGGATTCTATGAGTACATATTTATGCCATTTGGAATCACTAATGATCCAACAATTTTCATGGATTTAATGAATTGATTTTTTAGAGATTATCTTGAAAAATTTGTGGTAGTATTTGTTGATTATATATTGATATACTCAAAGATCGTGGAGGAACATGAGAAGCATTTGAATACTATGATAAAGACTTTGAGAAGGGAGAAAATATATTCAAGGTACAATAAATGTGATTTCTGGATAGAGGACGTATCATTTTTGAGGCATGTTATCAACAACAAAGGGATATTTGTGGAGCCTTCCAAGATAACGACCATTGAAGAGTGCACATGATAACTTCTATAATAGAGATACATATATTTTTTAGTCTAGTTGGGTATTATCAACAATTTTTAAAGAACTATTCATGATTTTATGACCCAATGACCAATCAGACACGGATGGGTGTAATGTTTATCTGGACTCAGGAATGTAAAGACTATTTCTCGAAGTTGAAAAAGAGGCTTATCACAATGTCAATACTCACAATACCTACAAGTGGAGAAATCTTTATGGTGTATAGTGATTATTCTATTAATGGGTTAGGTTGTGTACTAATGAAAAATTATTAATGTAATGACCTACGCCTCAAGGTAGCTGAAAATCTATGAGAAAAACTATCCTACACATTATCTGGAGTTGGCGGCTGTGATATTTGTGTTGAAAATCTGGAAGTATTATCTCTATAGGGAGATGTTTGAGATATATATTGACCACAAGAGTCTCAAATATATATTCACATATAAAAATCATAATATGATCCAGCGAAGATGGATAGATCTCATCAAAGATTATGAAAACTCAATCCATTACTATCTCGGTAAAGAAAACAAGGTGGTGGATGCTCTATGTAGAAAGAATCCCACATCTTTATCAACAATGATAATTAAAAAGGATATGATCTTATTAGATTTACAAATAATGGTAATGGGAAGAATAAAGGGATGAACATCATCAACCCTTCTTCAAACTATTGCTAAACCATCCCTCTGGGAGAAAATAATGGTTGCTCAAAGAAAATATGTTAAAATTCATAAAAAGGTGGATATTATCAGAAACGGAGAATCCTCCAATTTTAAAATTGATGAGGAAGGAGTTGTATGATTTGGGTCACGATTATGTGTACCATCCAATAAAAATATAAAGATGGAGCTTATGCATGAAGAACATAGTTCAACATTCTCTATCCACCCAGGAAGCACAAAAATATTGGGATCTCTGTGAAAACTTTTTGTGAGACAATATGAAAAGTAAGATTGATGAATATAAATAAAAGTCCCTGGTATGTCAGCAAGTGAAGGCTGAGAGGAAAAATTCTAAAGGTATGATGAAACCACTACCTATACCAACATGGAAGTGGTATAACATTACCATCGACATTGTCACTTGATTTCAAAGGACATCCAGAGGAAAAAATGATATATGGGTCATTGTGGGTCGTCTTACATAGACAACACACTTTATCATGATTCAAGAGGAATTATAATTGGATCAACATGCACATATTTACATTGAATAAGTGGTAAGTATTCATTTAGTACCACTATGTATTTGTCAAATTGTGATACGAGATTCACCTCAATGTTTTGGAATATTCTACAACACGCACTATGCACCGAACATAACATTATTATGGCATATCATCCTCAAAATGATGGCCAATCTAAGTGAACTATTCATACACTAGAAGACATGTTGAGAAGCGTGTTCTATAGAATTCAAAGGTGTATGGGAGAAACATCATTCACTGGTTGAATTCTTCTAAAAAAATAGTTTCCACTTGAGCATCAGATTGGCACCATATGAAGCATGTTATTGGAAATGGTGCAGAACACCAACATGTTGGGATAAATTTAGTGAGCATGAGCTACTAGGACCTGAAACGGTCGGAGAAATATTGGAGATGGTGAAAACCATTCATCAACATATCAAAGCATCCCAAAGTCGACAGAAAAGTTATGCAGACAATCGTCAATGAGATATTGAGTTTAATATTGGAGTTAGGGTATTTTTACACATATATCCTTAGAAGAAGGTAATGAGGTTTGGGAATAAAACATAGCTAAGTCCTACGTACATCAGCCCTTTCAAGATCTTTAATTGAGTCAGAACTGTGGCCTACAGACTAGAAATTCCACCTACCTTGCCTAAAGTAGAGGATGTCTTTCATGTATCCCTCTTAAGGATGTAAATACTAGACACTTCACATATACACTCTTTAGAGGTTGTACAGTTGGGGGATGATCATTCATATAAGGATCATTTAGTGAAGATCTTGGAATGTAAATAAAAATTTATATGCAACAAAACTACTCATCATGAAAATGTACTATGGAAAACAATAATTACGATGAGGCAACATGGGAACCGAAAGAAGAAATTAAGAAAAAGTACCCCACCTGTTGATGACATAGAATATAAAACATAATTTCAAGTACAAAATTTTATTAGGGGGAATAATGTAACTAGAATTTTTTTTAAAATTGAAATTAACTTCTTATAAATATGTCATAAAATCACATGAAAACACAACATAATGAACTACTAAGTTCTATGTTACCATTAAACATAAGTTGTCACTTATGGGTTTAGAATTTCTAAAATCTGACATACACGGTTGCAACTAGTAAGTAATTTGGGGTTTGATAAGGGAAAACTATTTTTTGGTGACTAAAAACATACCCTTATGAATACTAACATACCCTTATGAATAGTGTTATACACTAATGAATAGTAATCGTAACTATGATAGTATAAATATAAAATCCAAGTGAAAATATGTTTTACCTATAGTTTAGAATAAGTAAATGAATATTTTAAAACTGGTTTTTTAATAATAAAATATCTGTTTAATTAAATATTAAATTAATATTATTTTGGAAATTACATTTAAAAAATGGACGTAATTTTTTGATTATATTCATCAAAAAATGGTTTGTGTGAATTTTTTTATATTTTTCTGAAATACTAGAATTTTGGTAAATAGTAAAATACATTAATTTACCGTATAAGTACACTATAGTTAAAATCCTCTATTCCTAACATAATAAGTGATGTAACAACACAAATCATGAAGTCAAATGCATTTATTAATAATCTTGGTCATGGAATAATTATTATTCCTTGTCACGAGATGAAATAAAAGACTAATGATAATAATATTATGAAAACCCTCCTCCCCTCCAATATAAATACCACCCATTCTTAACTCTTCTCTACAATCCTCTCATGCCTTTTTCTTTTGCTAATATTCTACCCAAATATCTCTCCAATCTCCTCCCCCACGTCCAAAGTCCCATAGTCTCTTAAATATACCAAATCCTCTCACATTAAGAGGTTCTCAAAGGAGGAAGTCTCAAGAAGTAAATGCCTCTTTCCAATTCCATCATTCATTTTAAGTTATTATTTTATTTATTTCCTCACCTCCCATCACCCAAAAGGTATGATAACTCTAGTAACATAAATGTAATAGAATGATATTATGCTAATGGGATACTTCATTTGTAAGTACCCGGCCTTAAAAAATTACATAATCATGAATTAAATGAATAATTCACATTGAGGATCTTCTCAAGTTTAGAGTTTTAGAGAATTAGGACATAACTATTACATCTCAAAAGATTACAAAGTAGACACTTCTACTAAGTTTCCATAAAATAAAAACTCTTAAAAAGAAACATGTATAGTTACATGTTTTTGTTAATATGTCTTTCCATGATACCATCCTTGACCCTATTCATCTCTAAGTCTGGTGGAGAACATTTCAAAAACTTGGAAAGAGCATAAAAATCCCAGTAAAGGATACACAAAGAAGGAAAACTGTTAGTTTTTCAAAACGACATGTAAACCATGAATACTTTATCAAAGTAGTAATTTTTACCATTATGAATTAGTAAATACTCATCACTGAATAAAATATCACTACTTATCCGTTTTAACCAAAAGATTACCATAAACCCATATAAAGAACACATAACATATAAAGGTAACTTAGGACATAAACATAATTAAATAGAATAACCATACGGTCGACTTCCACACATATCACTACATGGAATAGCTATATGGCTGACTTCCATACCCAATGGATTGGAGGTTATAACGTAACCTCCCATCCTGGTATTCACGGAACCACCCGTCATTTGGTTTATCACGTAACCACCCATCAAATGTCCAAGTGAAAATATAGAATCATATCATATAAAAAAATTATAATGGAAAGGAAACATTTCCACATTTCAATCACAGTATATAACTTAAATATATTGACATAACAAATCCATTTTCAAATCCATTTTCAAAACCAAAAATATGTAAAAGAGTATAAGGTATTTATTTCCTTTTAAAAACATTACGGCTTTTTGAAGAAGCCAAAGGTCAAATAATACTCGCCGTAGTGGAAAAGGTCATTGTCACCGCATACTTTAAAAGAAACATTCTATTTTTTTGTTTAGTAAAACGCTTCGTTGAAAAAGATTCCCTTTGAATGAAATGAAAATTCAAAGTTGTTTATACAGTGTATAAATGAAAGTCTTGTATTAGAAAAAAAATATGCCTCAATGAAAGGAGATTGAGACCAAGTCCCTTACAAAGATCATTTTGTAAATAAAATAGATATATTATGTGTATTAAATATAATCACACATAAAGCAAGTATAAATATATAAAAAATTCATTTCTCACATAATCATAGAATTACATAAACAAGAAAGGGAAGATCAACCCAATGAACAGAAATTAGGTTAAGAAGTTCCCTTGTAAAAATTTGACAGCCTAACGACGTCACTTTAAAATTCAAAAAACGAGTTGATGAGAGAGAAAATGGTATCTCATCACTTGGATAAAAAATTTACATCAATAATTATATATAAGAACATATTCCAACATAAAAATATTTAAATTAAAAGACCCATCAAAATGAAGTCTTTTAAAAAGAGGAGGGTGAAATGTTCCCTTACCGATTTGGGTATCATTCGAAACGTACACCCCATGAAAGAAGGGTCATACAATGAAGTTGTAAATACCCATAAAATAAATTATATTACCCAAAGAATACAATAATGGGCATTACATACACCACACAAAAGGAAATAGTGGCAAATGTAGCATGAATCTCACGGGAACATAAAGTGAGATAAAACCCCTTACTTCGTAGTGATCAATCGAGTCGTATGACGAAAAGATAATAAATACTAAATGAATCACATAATACCATAAATATAAATAGAATCATGATAATATATATGAAAGGGCATTACACAATACACCACATGCAATAAATAAGTGTCGAACAATGGAAATCTCACAGAATTAAAAGTGAGATAAGAAATCCCTTACGAAAATTCTGCATCCTAAAGGCGTTACATAAAACTTCCAAAAATGATTTGATGAGATAAAATAGGGGATCTCATCAAATGAATATAAATGGTATGGTAATAGGAATATAAAATACCATCCCCCAACATAAGAAATATGAGCTTAAAAGGAATGACATAAAAGAGAGTACTTAAAAAGAAAGAGAGAGGTAGGATCCCTTACCTCAAGTCCGACTAGTCTTGTTCGTTTATTTATATTCCTGAATAATAAAATTTGGTCAATTTATAATTTCTTAAGGAACTCTTTTGAAGATTATTATTCAGTTCATATCACATATTATAATGTTATAATAATTTGTTAATAATGTGAGTTCATATTAGACGTTTTTGTCGATGTTCAGTACATGAGTCAAAATTGAACTTCTTGAAAATGAATTTGGCATGTAGTTATAGGAACATCATCTCCAGAATAGTATTAATAATTTAAATATCATATATACCCAGTATATATTCATTTTATACTATTCCATAACATTTGGAGATAAAAAATGAAATGTATTGTTCAAGGAGATGGTAGGCAGTACGTACGCATGAACGCTAATTTCAATTCTTTGTCATATTAATGGAATTAAAACTAAATGAGAGATATTTATATATTATAATTCTAGAATTATATATATCATTTATATGTAATATATGACATATATATCCATTATATATATGTATTTCAATATTACATAAAATTTGGAGATAATAAATGAAATGTACCGTTCATGGAGACGGTAAGCCATACATACTCATGAACGCTACTTTCATTTCTATTTTATACTTTAATTGAATGAAAAAAATAATGATACATAGGTATATTTTAATTACAGTATAATATAATATATAACATCATCAAATCCATCCTTTATACATCCCACATATGGTATTAACGATTCAAATGACTTTGAGGGGGTGGTAGTCCGCACTTCCTAAAATGAAATTATTATGTTTACTCATTATGGAAACCATAAAGGTATGGCATCAATTAAAAATACAGAAGCATAAGGAATACATAAAAATAATTTATATATCATATATAAATACAGTGAAATTTTAATGGCCACCATGAGAGGTGTTAATACAAGATTGAACAATCATCATTTCGTGAGGCAGCAATTCACCACCCGCAGAACCAATATATTCTTTAACCATTAGATGGAGGTGTGTATGAGTGTAGCCCGAATCCTCCTCATAACAGAATCCTAGTATCATTAATATACTGGTTTTGTTACAAAATAAAGGAATAAAAAAAGTTTAGGGGTTGGAGAAGCAAAATAAAACAAAAGAACATAAGAGAAGACATTACCTTCAAATCAGATAACTCTATTTAATTTGAGCTCAAAGGCTTCCTTGGAAAGACTTCTGCCCAAGGTGAGACTTCTAGGAGTAAGAGAGGGATTTTTAGAGACAATATGAGTAGATGTTGGATTAGACAAGGGCTTTATAGGTGTGGGTAATGATGTAGAGGTGGTGGCCTTTTATAAGAGGGAATAAGGGAACTCTTGGAAAGTCTTAAATGTACATTATTATAAAATGATGTTCAGATATCAAAGGTCCCAAAATTTTATATTTTGAGGATAAGGTGATAAGAGTTCTAAATCCAACCATACAATATGTTTTTGACAAGTGTATGTCTTAGATTTTACATTATATTTTGATTTTATTTAAATAGTTCATTAATGAGTTAATCGCTGCATCATCATGGTGTCATAAGTAAATTAATTTACTTAATGTCTAAAAATTATAAAACAAATACAATGATGTATGAAATGTTTTTAAATCTCCATTGAATATTTATAGTAAAAAATATGACTTGTATAACCCCGATGTAAATTTTTTTTGTAAAACATTACATGTTTGTGACATTTTTTTAACTTAAAATAAAAAGTTATTAATGTCATTTTCTTACCGTAGTGGATCCATGGGGTCCCCAAGTTGACCCATGGATTGTCTTTATCGTCCATGACTTATCAAATAACGGTAGTACATGTCTGAAGGGAATTCCATATTATTATAACATTATCTTTTCCATAAATTACAATAATTACCTTTAATCGCTATTAATAAAACTTAAAATTTACTATTCACCAAAAAATATTTTCATCCCATTGAACCAATTTTTACATCCTAATGAAAAAAATGTATGTTGGATTTTTTAAATTCAAATCACAGAGGTGGTAAAATTTCATTTAAACAAATAATCTGTTTTTTAACTTCCACTTAGTGGTTTCATTATTCATAAAAAATTGATGTTTTTTAGAAAAATACCAAATATTCACCCTAAGATATATTTGATATTATGAATTAAAAAATGATGTATATTGTAAAAAATTGAAAACAAATATGTTGCAATAATCAATTTAATAATTAATTCCCATTTTCAAAACAAATAGCGTGTTTTTAAGAAACAAAATATATCAAAAGAATGACACTAGTATATGTCCAATTTCAAAGTGGAATTAATTCCAATGACCACCATTGGATTAAATGGTAAAAATATATTCTAAATACACTTTAAAACTAATTAAAAAGATAATCTAACAATATAAATAAATCAGATTAAAAGGTGGTTTTGAAAGAAAATACAACATTTTCAGTAAAAATGATCTTTGTTGGAAAAATAACAAAAATTTACACAAAGTAAATTTTGATGTCCTAATTCCAAAGAAGGATTTTATTTGGTCCAATATAACATATAAAATTGTCAAGAAGTGGATTTAAAAAGGTTTCTCCATCAAAAGGAGGTTAATTGACCTTTTAAAAAATATTATAATATTTACGCTTAAAATTGGATTCATTCACATTGTATGCCCCTAAAATTTATTGGATAAAAGTAAAAATATTTGACAAACATATATAACCATTTTTTAGTTCTATTCATTCTTGTCATTACAATGGCTAGGCATTAACTACGTTTTAAAATAATATTATTTTATTATTAGAGTGCAACATAAAACTTCATAGAAACTCATTGTTGCATATTGGGTATGCCATCGATCATAGCGTTCCCTTTAAAGTAATATTAATATTTTATTACCAAATACTAATAAATATGAAAAAGTAATATTCTTTTTTTACATGGGATGTTACATCCTTCCCCTTTTTGGGAATTGCGTCCTCGTAATTTTAAAAATTGGACATTGAAACTTCCTTGAAAGCCCTACATTGGAAAAAGAGTCAATTAAACTGTCACTTTAAAAGAGAGAATGAAAAGTACCAAGGTCACCCAATATAACATGTACTAGGATTCCATGAAAACATGGATATGGAAGAAAAAAACAATGGGTAAAGATATGATGGAGAGTGATAGAAACATGTTTAGGAGAAATTTGACCACCAGAAAATCACAAACTTGTGATGGTTAAACGGTATTTGATTCCCCAGTTGGAAAAGTTAACATACAACATTTTAGTTTTAAGTTACTTTTCATTGAGGAATTTATTTATGAGCTTAACTAAATCACAAGGAAACATACTTTCTTGTTGTTTAGACGTTCATATCTTACTATATTTCTTACAAAAACTCATTTTTCCTCCAAAAGAAGAGTATTTAGGATGACTTGTTCAAATTAAGAGCGCTATAATCAACTTCTAGAGAATAACCTAATCCACAAAAGAGAACTATATATTTCCCATGTCTTTAGACCTTAACCAGAATCAAAATTGTTAGAACAAGATCAGATAATCCACAAAGGATAATCCTTTATAAAAAAATCTATTCTTAATCCCAAAAATTTGTCCAACACAACCCCAAGTTCAACGAAGACCATTCGATAAACAATTTGTCCATAAAATTATTCAAAGTAAACCGAACCATGATTTATACCCAAATATTTGAATGATTTAATCACACAGTCTTCCAAGAAAAAAAATATCATTTATCTCGAAATAACATCAGTTTCTCTTAAAGTATCATATTGAAAATTAATTATCCTAATCACATATCCTTCATGATAGGTCAATATTTTCCTAGATAACCCAAAATCAACTTATTCTTGATTCATAAAAATATATAACTAAAAAGAATTTGTCATACTAACCCAGGGCTTCATATAGTCCTGTGGTTGGTGATAAATACCAGTCACACTTTTGTTGTGGGTTCGATTCGCACAGCTTTGTCCGACGCGACAGGTTGTCACACGGTCTACGTGATTTCCTTTTTAAAAAACTATTTAATTCTCAAAACATTCCATAAAAAGAGATAAAATCATCAAAAATAACCATAACATTATTTAACCTCAATTTTATCTCGTGCCTTTCATTTTCCAAAATAACATATAGTAACCCATAATTACCTCAAAAGTAAGGATCATATAAGACCAAATGGTTCTTTATAACTATGTGCACAAAAGAACAGATAACTATTACTTGAATAAAATTTTCATATATCAAACATCCGGTTTACACATACTATAAAAATTATTCTAATGTAACCCTATCATCAAAAGAGACTTAACAATTTTAAGAATTTCACCATCCTAAAATCTACCATAACTCTTGAATCCCTTTTATGTTGACTTATTACTAATTCAATAGTCTTCATGATCCATTAACCATTCCTTTCCAACTTATTCTGAAATACTCATTTCCTACAAACAAAATCATGAATCATATCCTAAGATTCAAAAATAGGAAAACATATATTAAAAAATAATCCATACCTTTGATTGGTTATTGTCAGTTTCTGCATCCTAAATAGGAATGGATTTAGGTATTGGTAAATGAATATTTGTACGATCTTGGTGATCCCATTACCGAAACTTCTTCATAGGACATGTGTTTGCATAATGACCATGCACACCACATTTAAAACATTAAATTGATCCCTCAGAAAGAACTTCATTCCCTTTCCTCGACTCAACTGGATGCTTCCTTTTTCCATGGTAGTTTCTTGCTTTATAACCTGCATTTCAACATCTATAGCCTCTTTATGTCCCTTTGAAACATTTTACTAGGTGTTTCTTTCCACATATTTGACACATAGGTTTTTGAACAAACATATCTTTATGATTATTACTTGAAATTCCATAAGGATTTGTTTCTTGCATATATGATGCCTTATAAAAATCACCATGGTTTAGGTGGTCAATAATGACTCCAGATAGTTGGTTAAGGATAAACACAAGAGTTCTCATTGCAGCTCCCATATCATTTAGTTGCTTTCTCAATAAACTGTCACAGTTTCCTTCACATCCACTATTTCTTTGGTGCCTCCTAGTTCCAGCCATTTACTAAAACCATAATGGTCAGTGTGAGCATATCTGTAAAATAATAATATAATAATGAGGAAGATAAAAAATAATATATAGTTATCCAACTTATCTCAAACTCATTCTAACTTTCAAATAAAACAATGACTCCATCTAATATACTACCCCTTGTTGTTATACACAACTTTTCACTTATCCTTAAACAACACTCTAACCTCTAAATTTATATAAACCTATCTATAATACAAACTGTAAGGACCTGGCCTTAAAACATTACATAATCATGAATTAAATGATTATTTCACATAGAAGATCTTTTCAGGTTTAGAGTTTTAGATAATTATGACATAAATATTACATCTCAAAAGATTACCAAGTAGACACTTCTACTAAGCTTCCATAAAATAAAAAATCTTAAAAAGAAACACGTCTAGTTCCATGTTTTAGATAGCATGTCTTTCCTTGATCCCATCCTTGACCCTATTTATCTTTCAGTCCTATGGAGAACATTTCAAAAACATGGGATGTGCATAAAATGCCCACTAAAGGATACACAAAGAAGGAAAACTGTTAGTTTTTCAGAACAACAAGTAAACCATGAATACGTTATCAAAGTAATACTTTTCACCTTTATGAATTAGTGAATACTCTTCACGGAATAAAAGATCACTACATATCCTTCATTGCCAAAAGATTACCATAAACCTATATAAAGAACACATAACATATAATGGTAACTTGGTACATAAACATACTTACATTGAATAACCATACTATCAACTTCCACACATTCCACTACATGGAATATATATACAGCCGACTTACATTCCAATTTCATTGGAGGTTATAATGTAACCACCTGTATTAGTATTCACGACACCACCCGTAATTTGGATTATCACGTAACCACCCGTTAAAAGTCCAAGTACCAATATAAAATCATATCACATACAAAAAATATAATGGAAAGTAAAAATTTTCACATTTAAATCACAATATATCACTTAAATATATTGACATAACAAATACATTTTCAAAACCATTTTCAATACCAAAAATACGTAATAAAGTATAAGGTATTTATTTTTTTTAAAAAAACATTACGGCTTGTTGAGGAACCCACATATCAAATAATACTCACAATGGTAGAAACGGTCTTTGTCACCGCGTACGTTAAAAGAAACATTATATTTTGTCTTTTAGTAAAACGATTCGTAGGAATTGATTCCCTTCAAATGAAATGAAAATTAAAAGGGGTTTATACAGAGTATAAAAGAATGTCTTGTATTAGAACAAAATATGCCTCAATGAAAGGAGATAGATATGAAGTCCCGTACAAAGATCATTTTGTAAATAAAATAGATCTATTTTTTTATTAAATATAATCAATCATAAATAAAGTATAAATACATAAAAAATTCATTTCATACATAGTCAAATAATTTCATAAACAATAAATGGAAGATCAAACCAAAGACTGGAAATTGGGTTAAGAAGTTCCCTTGCAAAAATTCAATAGCCTAACGACGTCACTTTATAATTCAGAAAATGAGTTTATGAGAGAGATAATGGTATCTCATCACTTGGAAATAAAATTTACATCAATAAGGATATATAATAACATATCCAAACATAAAAATATGTTAATTAAAAGACCCAATAAAAAGAAGTCATTTTAAAAGTGGAGGGTGAAAGGTTCCCTTAACAATTTGGGTAACTTTCGAAATGTACACCCAATGAAAGAATGGTCATACAATGAAGATTTAAATACCCATAAATTAACTTATATTACACCAAGAATAAAATCATAGGAATTATATACACCACGCAAAATGAAACAGTGTAAAATGTAGCATGAATCTCACGGGAACAAAAAGTGTGATAAAAACCTCTTACCTCGTTGTGATCAATCGAGTCGTATTACCAAAAGATAATAAACACCAAATGAATCACATAATACCATGAATATAATTATAATCATGATAATATATCTTAAAGGGATGTACAAAATACAACAAATGCAATAAATAAGGGGCGAACAATGGAAATCTCACAGAATTAAAAGTGAGATATGAAATCCCTTATGAAACTTCGGTGGCCAAACGATGCCACTTATAACTTCCAAAAATTGTTTGATGATATCAAATAGGGGATATCATCAAATGAAAATAAAAATTAAAGTAAAATGGATATAAAATAACATCCCCAAAATAAGAAAGATGATCTTAAAAGGAATGACATAAAAGGGAGTACTTAAAAAGAAAGAGAGAGGTAGGATCCATTATCTCTTGTCTGACTTGTCTAGTTTGTTTTTATATATTCCTGAATAATATACATTGGTCAATTTATAATTTTGTAAGGAACTCCTTTAATTATTATTATTCAGTTCATATCACAAATTATAATTTTATAATAATTGGTTAATAATGTGAGTTCATATCAGACGTTTTTGTCGATGTTCGGTACATGAGTCAAAATTGAACTTGTTGGAAAATAATTTTCCATGTAATTATAGGTACATCATCTCCAGAATTGTATTAATGATTTAAATATCATATATATCCATTATATATTCATTTAATACTATTCCATAACATTTGGAGATAAAAAATTAAATGCACCGTTCATGGAGACGGTAGGTCGTACGTACGCATGAACACTACTTTCATTTCTTTGTCATATTAATGGAATTAAAACTAAATGAGAGAGATATATATTATAATTCCAGAATGATATCCATGATTTATATGTAATATATTACATATATATCCATTATATATATGTACTTATAATAGTACATAACATTTGGAGATAAGAAATGAAATGTACCGTTCATGGAGACGGTTATCCATACGTACGCATGAACGCTACTTTCATTTCAATTTCATACTTTAATGGAATGAAAAATGTAATAATACATAGTTATATTGTTATTAAAGTATAATATAATATATAAAATCATTAAATCCATCATTTATACATCCCACATATGGTATTAACGATTCAAATCACATTGAGGGGGCGGTAGTCAGCACTTACTAAAATGAAATTATCGCGTTTAACCGTTATGGAAACCATAAAGGTATGACATAAATGAAAAATAAAGAAGCATAAGGAATAAATAAACATAATGTATATATCATATATAAATACAGTTACATCTTAATGGCCACCATGAGAGGTGTTAAAAGAAGATTGAACAATCATCATTTCGTGAGGTAGTAATTCGCCACCCACAGAAATTGTATGTACTTTAACCGTTAGATGGAGGTGTGTCTGTGTGTAGCTCTAATACTCCTAAAAAATCATCCTAGTTTCACTATAATACTGTTTTTTTACAAAATATAGGAATAAAACGAGTTTAGGGGGTTGGAGAAGCAAAATAAAACAAAAAAACATAAGAGAAGACATTACTGTCAAATCAGATAACTCTTTTTTATTTGAGCTCAAAGGCTTCCTTGGAAAGATTTCTACCTAAGGTGAGGATTCTAGGAGAAATTGATGGATTTGGAGAGACAATATGAGCAGAGGTTGAGCCAATTTCTTGAGAGGTGTGGGTACGGATGTAGAGGTGGGGGCCTTTTATAAGAGGGAGGAGGGGCACTCTTGGAAAGAATTGAAAAGTTGCATTATTATAAAATGATTTTTGGATATCAAAGGTCCCAGAATTATATATTTAAAGGATAAGGTGATAAGGGTTGTAAATCCACCCATCCAATATTTTTTTGACAAGTGTATGTCTTATATTTTACAATTTATTTTCATTTTATTTAAATCGTTCATTTCTGAGGTAATCGCTCCATCATCATGGTGTCATAAATAAATTAATTTATTTAAAGTCTAAAAATTATAAAAAAGTATTATGATGTAGAAAATATTTTTATATTTCTAATGAATATTTATGGTAGAAAATATGAGTTGTATAACCCCATGTAAATATTGTTTTAGTAAAACAATACATGTTTGTGACATTTTTATTTTAACATTAAATAAAAAGTTATTAATGTCATTTTCATACCCAAGTGGCTCCATGGGGTCCCCATGTTGACCCATGGATTGTCGTGGTCTACCCGGACTCATTCAATAAGGTTAGGACACATGTCAAGGTCATTCCGTAATATTATAACATTTTCTTTACCTTAAATTACACTAACTACCTTTAGTTGTGATTAATAAAACTTAAAAGTTACTAATCACCAAAAAATATTTTCATCCCATTGAACCACATTTTACATCCTAATGACAACCATGTATGTCGGAATTTATGAAATTAAAATCACAGAGGTGGTAAAATTTCATTTAAACAAAAAATCAGTCTTTCAACTACCACTTAGTGGGTTCACTATTCATCAAAAATTGATGTTTTTCAGAAAAATACAAAAAATTTTCCCTAAGATATATTTGATATTATGAATTCAAAAATGATATCTATTTTACAAAATTAAAAACATATATGTTTCATTAATCAATTTAATAAATAATTCCCATTTTCAAAAAAATAGCGTGTTTTTAAAAAAACAAAATATATTAAAAAATTGACACTAGTTTAAGTCCAATTTCAATGTGAAATTAATTCCAATTAACACCATTGGATTAAATGGTAAAAATATATTCTATCAAAACTTTATACCAAATTAAAAATATAATCTATCCATATAAATAAATCAGATAAAATGGAGTTTTGAATTAAAATACAACATTTTCACAAAAAATGATCTTTATTGAAAAAATAACAAAAATTTACGCAAAGTGAATTTTGATTTACAAATTATAATGAAGGATTTTATTTGGTCGAATATAAAATATAAAATTTTCAAAAAGTGGATTTAAAAAGTGTTCACCATCAAAAGGCGGTTAATGGACCTTTTAATGAATACTAGAATATTTACGATTAAAATTGGATTCATTCGCATTTGAAGCCCCTATCATTTATTGGATAAAAGTAAAAATATTTGAAAAACATATATTACAATTTTATAGTTAGTTCTGGTCATTCCCGTCATTACAACGGCTAGGAATTAACTACCATTTAAAATAATATTATTTTATTATTAGAGTGAAACGTAAGATTTCAAAGAAACTCATTGTTGTGTATTGGGAATGCCATTGAGCATAGTGTTCCCTTTAAAGTAATATTAATATTTTATTCAAAAAATATTAATAAATATGAAAAATTAATATTCATTATTTACCATGGATTTTACATCATTATATTCTCTCATTTCCCTATCTTTTATTTGAAGAAAATTAAAGCACTATTTGAGATGTGCTAATTTAGCACATTCAAGGTCAACCGTTTATCAATTTATTTTATCATCATTAATTTTGGACATGTATCCATTTGTGTAATGGTTGAACTAGATTATTATATGTTTAATATATCCTGGTTACGATTCTATAATTCTTTTTTAGTAATTTTATTATGTTATAAAGAAAAACATGTTTATTGTAATCAAACCCACCCATTAACCAAAATAGTAATCACTATGGTTTTATATATAATGGTGTAACTTCAATAAAAGTATCAAAATAATGTTCTTAACAATTTAATATCTTATATGTTCAATAATAACCTAATAATTCAATTCTGTACCACATCTTTAATCATACATGTTTAACTGATCATGAATATAAGTAAACTAATATTGATAACCCAGAAAAAAACTGTCCCGAACAATGAAATTGATGAACATAACCCATTAAAAAGTTAATGAATTAACTTAAAAAGGTTATAAAAAATCATTTAAATATATATGAGGTTATGGATTTATTAATTAATAAACCTAATTTGTTTATTCATGTCTTTAATAACATGTGGTGAACACAACCAGATTTAAGGTAAGGGATCCTCTCCATTTCTATCTTAATCAAGATTTTCCTCTACGCTATGCCTTTTGTTATGAAAATAAAAAATATGGGGTTTGTTTTCTCACCCCCCATACTTCCATCATCATTTATATGTGATGATAAACTCTTTTTCTCTCTCATTAAGCAGTGTTTTATACACCCGACACCATGCTGATAAAGAATACCGAATTCAACCCGGACCTTCATTGTTCTTTTAGGTATCCTTATCATTCTTTATATAAAAAAGAAGATATATTATATGATTATATTCATTTTATAAATTAATTTTACTTGTACAAATTTCATTTATGTAGACCCCCTCATCACTCTCTTTTGGGGATATACATGTTTTTAAAAGATTCCATCCTTAGAACATTCCGATAAGAAACCCTATTTTAAGGGAACATCTTGAATATTTACCCAATTTCAAGTCCAATATATCTTCTATTTGGAGAAACTATTGTATTTATAAAATTAGTCACTTAATAATGAAAAACATCTTGGTTCCATTCTAATTTTATATTAAATATTTTCTTCATTACCATATTAAAAGCTCTATAGTATTTTCCTTAAACCGCACAAAAATGTTTTAGTGCTAATGTTTCTGAAATAAATTTCTAATATGTCGTCACTTCTATTTGACACCACTTACCTTGTTATATGCCTATATTAACTTATGAAAGTCATTGTATGTTCCAAATCCATTATTTCATGGACAGATTCACGATACGCCCATTGTTTATACATTATGTCATGAATATGGTACCCAATTCATTACTTTTGTACCCTTATGTTTCTGTATGGTTGATTATGTATGATTATTTATGTGGATAGAATATTCATGAAATTTTTGAGGTGGGTATGCTCAGATAGTTCTGCATTTCATTTGGAAAAGTTAATTCTAATGATATGTGGTGGGAAAAGTTATTTTCAGATAGCCTTTACCCGTACTAAAATTGGTGATGGGATTGGCGATTATCCTTGAACCCTAATAAAATGGGAAATGTGATTATTGGTTATACATGAGCCCTAACAATGGAATGTTTTATGATCTTACCACATTTATATGATTCCATGTGTAAATTATTACATGCTTATATGATAAGATTTTATATTTTCCATTCTATGGATATCATTATGCCATGCCTCCTAACGCACGTACTTAAGACGTATCCTTATGTTCATTCCCTTACTAGGCTTTTCATATCGTCCCTTGGTTCATGTGTTTCTCTAGGGTAACCATTGAAGATGTAAGGGCTCAAAGGAAGTTATGAGCTCTTTATAAATATAAAATAAAGAAGATAATTTTAGCACCACATATTATGTTTTATGTACTTAGTCTTCCAAGACATTAGACATAACAATCCTTATATTGTACACTGATGTATAATTTTTTCTTAAAATCATGTATTGTTTTATGTAAAAGGCTTGGGTCACTATAAAAATTATTCAATGGAAAAATGTGATAGTTATTTACTCAATAATGGAATAATTATATTTTAATATATATAATTGTTTTCGAAATATTTTTTTGAATACAGTGTATGCACCAGTCTATAAATATTTTTTTAATGTTATATTGTAGGATTCCAAGGGAATTAATATGACTAGTATATTATCTTTAGACAAATATTTCATCACAATAAATGTTTTCTCTTTATATACTGTGATATATTCCTTTACATTTTCAAAAAATTGTGGTCATTCACCACCATCCTTAATGAATAATGTAGGGTTGAAAAGTATGTTATCTATTATAGTGAGGGATAAGATATATATAGTTGGTTCAAAGACTAACTATTTTCTAAGGTTGTCTTCTAGCTAAGAATGATTTTTCTTTTAAATGCCCATACCTCATGTATGGATGGCCACATCTTGAAATGTTCTTAATGATAAGAAGGATTTCATATAATTGATTTGGTAAGAAGAATGATTATTTTTATAATGTAATATCACTATAGTGTGAGAACTCATAGTGAACACCATCGTGGGGAGGACTACCATCATAGATAAATTTATGGACACATGGAGGAGTCATGAAACATATTCTCTTGAGAGTACCCTCATGGTAAATAGTAGAAAATGTATATATTTATTCCATCTTTAAAGTCTAACCATAAGGATGGATTCAGCATTACACATTTTTAGCAGTGTTATCCATATCAAACATAGTATTTCTAAAAATGTGAAATCCATGGAAAATGATATTAGGGGAGAATAGATATTTTTTGTAGAAAAACTATGGTGAGAATATCTTTAAGTGAAAATTAATCTTCCTTGTAATGGTAATGATTAAATAGGATCTTGGGCTACTAATGAGGAATATTTTAGGGCCTCAAGAATACAAGAAAAAATAAGATCCTGGATTTGGGACTTCTTTTGGATTTTATATTTTAATTTGTTATATTTCTTTATAGAGTCTATTCATCATGAATAATGGGTCACATATTGATAATAGTCAATTTAATGTATGGGAACCTTTATGGAGACTCCCATGCTCTTTTCAAGATATGTTCATCAGTTAAATTACATTATACATAATCTCATTCGATAAAGTATCCATAATAATGGGATGATAATCTTTTGTTCAATTGAAAATGTGTGGTTGATCCAATTAACCATAAATTATTGGGATTTTCTGATGACCCTTTCTAATAGGGGAAATTACATTGGACTTATACTATATATCTCCCAAATTATATTGATATGATACTATATTAGTGGGTGTGGTGTTGTGTGAATTCCCCTGGAACTACTCTTGTGTCCATGATATGTTGATTAAATTATAAAATAAGGATAAGGATGAATTCCTTTCACTATATTTATTCAATGATGTGAGAATAATATTTTGGATATGGAATGGGAATGTGTTATCATTCCATGATTGGATCAGTTATATAGAACTACAAATTTCCCCGGGTTCCTACTGGATTTTAATGATTGGATTTACATATAGTTGTGAGAAAGTGTGCCTCACTATTTTTATAATTAGAATTTGTGGATAATCATCACTTATTAAAACTATATTATGCTTTTAGTATTGGTGGGTGTGATGAGGAATGTGTGACTATAATTAATTTCTCACTACAATGTATTACAAGGCTTTCAAAGAGTACGTTGGAATGTTGGGCCACTCTTGGTTTTTAATAGTCTTCCTCCATTGAATACTTTTCCAGGGTAATTGTGTCTAACTGACCTAAATAGGTATTATATGGTGTAATCCTTATAAGGTATCCAACGAATTCATATTGACCAATGTTTCTTGTGAATATCATTTTCATGTTCACTACGAGAAGAATCTTATATTGTGATTAGGCTATTATCAACCTCCCGGTCCACCTCTCTAAGATAATGGAGGTACACTCTGTTGTGTTCTATGTATATGCTCTAGAAACTGTTTGAAATGTTTATGATATCATCTACTAATTCCCCACCACTCATCCTTAGATAGACTATTAGTGTGTATTCATGACCTATAGTTAGTGAAGATACATATCCAGTGTTGGGATTTTATATTACAGGTGGTACTCCAAAATGAGTGTATTATGCATAATGAACTGAGGTTAATGGGTGGGAGACAACATACTTTGGTTTGAAGAGGACCAAACATGGGAGGTTAATAATATTTATGTTCAATATGATGGAGACGTTTCAATTCAGATCAAATGGATATCTACTATATTTTTTAATTGAGATACAAGAAACCAATAAATGATATCACATCATCGAATAACAAAAAGACAACAAAATCATGAATGATATTAGACTTTTACTATTAATGGATATATGTTAGGTAATTTTTTAGATTAGATAGTATATTAAGTATAAATAGAATGATTTGTGTGCGATATAACTGTTTTAAAGGAATATTTCATAACAATTTTAATATTATTGATTCTAAAATTTGGAAATGGTTATACTATTTGATTTTTGATACATTTTTTTGTCACACAAAATTTCTCAATGGATTTAATCTCCTTGTGGTTTTTTTGATTGGGTTTAATCAATGAACCAAAAACACCTGATGGATCCCATATCTGGTATATACCACAAACCTTATTTATATATATATCCATATATTCATCTTATTTACCAATAATGATTAAGAAGTCACATTTTTCATGAGAATGGGTGGTCAATATCCTTATAACCTATTGGTGGAAATTATTTCCTATACTATGACACTCATATATATCTATTTCATGTTCATGAATCCTTTCCAAATAATAGTTTTAGATACCTAAAATATAAAAATAATTTTACATTATATTCATATCTGATCATATGTATGTATCGTAGGATCTACATTAATGAAGCAATCTTTGTATATCATAGTTTATCCATATTGATTCATTATTACTTGATGATGACTAATTTCTAGGGACTATCACTTAATTCCACACGAATATGAAATCTTGAATTTATTACCTTCCTGGATGTTAGTGATTTCATTAATATTTGGATGTGGAAGATGATGGGATTTTGGTCTATCCTTGAGAATGGAATCAGAACCCACTTAGCTTAGTGACACATACTAGGATACACCATACATTTTATGGGTGTTTTAAAAATACCTATCCATGTTGCTTAACTACATGTGTTAAGGATGATAAGATAAATATATCTAGAATTGGTATTTGTGTGCAATATTCCTGAGCGTCCTTTGTGGATTTTCTATTAGGGATTATTCCACAAATGATATTGAGTTGATATAATAAAAATTATCTCCCCTTGAAGATGGACCCACCTAGGAATTTAGACCCATGATGATGGTTATGAAATAATTTATAATGAATTTATCACATTGGTTGAGTTATGATTTTTGGTTGGATATTAAGAATGGTAGCCTATGTATCTGGTCAATATGTAAATCCAATACCATGTGGTTTGATTTTGGTTTGAGTTTAAACTTAGGGAAGATGCTCATATTGATTAGGATTGTGGGAGTTATAAGGAGAATTTATTATTGATATTTGTTTCCCCTATGTATGAGGCCTATGTTTGGAATCATATCATAATTATATAATAAAACCTATATATCCCTTTACCAACATGATTTTTTATCAATGTGTGAAACAAGAGAAAATAGATGATCAACCAGTTTTCAAGAAGACAAAATTCTAAGTCACTTCTACATGACAAGGAAGGCCATAATGGTATTTAATTTCACATTTACTAATTAATGAGAATACATGTATAGATAGTAGAAGAGATATGACATCCATCATGATTTTTGAGGGGCCTACTCGATGAAGGATAGACATAGGAATCTTTTCTCCATCAACAGATGGATGTGGATGCAATTATAGTGGATTGGATAAAAAATACCTATAATATTATTCATGGTGGGAATCCCATTCTCATCATCTAGTATTTTTCTAAAATTCATTATTTGGATTACAAATTTGTTGATTTAAAAAAAGGAAAATATGATATTAAATTATCTTCATGTTTCATTAATCATGTGGGAAGTAAGTGATACTACATGAAATGTGAAAATTACAACCACTTCCTCCATGATTGGATTATTAGTTACCAAGGGGTGGATTTATTAGAAGAATAATTATGGCCCCATCAATTTGAGTGGTTTTGTGGGGGTTGTCCTTTAACAAGGGAATGGATGATCGAAATGGTTGGAACAATAATGTTACACATGTCATGAACGTGTATAGCTAGATATCATATGCTATAAATTAATAATAAAATTCTCATATATGTTATTTTGATAAACAAGGATGAAATTTTATTAAAAAAAGTACCCAAGATAATGGGTCTCTTTGATGAGATACCATTGAAAAGGGGGACCTATAGTGGAAATCCCTATATAATGAGACACTAAGGAAGGATTCCCAGAGATATGGGGTTCTATGGTGTGTTTCTCTGGTCAATGTGTCTCAAATGAGAATAATCGATGTGATTGGTCATTAATGTGTTATACCCTAGGTGGTTGGCAGGTAAAGTGGGCTGCCCCAAGTGGTTGGTCACTATTCTTAAAAGCCCTTTCTGAATTGTTCTCCCAAATGAGGGAACTTATAATATTGATCACCTTAGTGATGACTTATGGATAACCACTTACCCCTACTTATGTTATTTTTCTGATGTCCTACAATGTTATATGCTACCTAGGAGATGTGATTGAGGCAAGAAAGATACATATCAATGATGATTTCTCTCGCATACATAAATGGTAAAATAATGTGCAATTCATTAAACATAGAGGTCAACATATAGGTAAAAATGGTGATTTTAGATAAGTATATCCAAGTTATTAACATGGTGTACATATGTGAGTTGGATTCTTTAGGCTGAGTGATTAGAGTAGACTTGTTTGAGGCATTCCAGGACAATACAGGTGATCTGGTTGATGTAGGAATACTGATAAAAAGACACATTGGGAAATTAATGTGACTTCTTCATATTGTTTTAATTCTTTTCTCTATATCCCCATTTCCTAAAAATGGAGCTCTAACAATGAATACTAAGATCATTTATTGTTAATAAAGTATATTTTACTAAAATTTCCCCATTTCTTAATGATTTTTTAATTCATTAAATTTATGATTAACATGATAATTTATATATTATAGTAATAATTCGTTAACTCTAATTTAGTTTTAAAATGGTTTACTAAAATAATATTAATTGGTAATATTTAAATATGTCATTAAATAATAATAATATGTGTTTGTTATATTATTTTTTTATTTATTAGAAAATTATATTTTAAATTTTATAATTTTAATTTTATAAAATGGCATCATTTTGGTATTATGAATAAAAATATCATCTTAATAATAAATTTTCATGTTTTTATGACGTAATATATTTATAGGGGAATATTACAAAGTAAATATTTTTCAAATACAATAACTTTTATTACATTATTACTCATGAATAAAATGAAATTTATTTAAACCATTTCTAAAATAAAAAATATATTTTTTTATTTTAAAATAATATGTAAATATATAAATAACATCTTTAAGATCTTATAAATTTTTGATAATGTTTTAACCATAACGATTTTTCATTTATTTAATTAAATTAAATCATCACCTTATTTTTTCTTCTATAAATGTTGTTTTAATGTCCATTGAATATTAATTGAAATTATAACTTAAATAAAATATACTAAAATCATAATTTTATCCTAAACATAAATCATATAAAAATTAATTTTTTCTAGTAAAAGTTTTTTACCCTTTTATAAGAAAAAAATATCCCCAATTTCAATATATCATAGAAATTTTATTTAATGGTTTTATTTATATAATTGAAATTATAATTATAAAATTAATAAATAATTTAAATTTAAATTGTTTTAAAAATTAGATTCCAATTGTGAATGTTGAGTCACTTTAGTAAGAAAAAATTTTGATTAAACTGTTTTAACGTAGTAAAAATGATTAAAAATGTAGAAAATATTTTTGAAATTGGATTGTGGTGGGATAATAATCATTATTAATTATCATATAAAATAATTAGAAAAAATATTAACCTTTTCATATAAATAATTTATTTATATTATTGGGAAATAAATCATTATTTCAAGAGTGTAATTTTCAAAACTTATAAAAAGATACCAAGTCCTCTTTAATTATATAAACATTATTAGGAATTTGATAGAACAAAATGATTCCCTAGACTCTCATGAATACCCTCCTCATGTCATTCAATTTTTTTCATTAAAAAAATATCAAGGGAAATTATCATAAAGAGTTTCCCATGGGAGAAATTCCATGCTAAGGGAAATACTTGCAACCCAACATTTCTATGTTTTTTTCCACTTCAAAAATAATCAATTCAACTATATACATATATGAATGATAAAAATTTTAAATTTACCATGAATAAGTATATATATACTAACATAATATATTATTTATACTTCCCTAAAAAGTAAATGACTAAAATGAAATCATCATCATGATTTTTTGACGAATATTACCCTAATAAAAGACATGTTTGGTTTTCCTTAGAAGCATAACATGAAATAAATTAAAATTTTAATTATTATATACTAAGGGTATTTATAATGATATTAATATTACATAATTATTATATATAAAAAATCAAATATAACATAGATAATTTGTGGTTATAGTAACTTTTACTGCATTAAATGGACTTATCATAGAAACTCTTGTAATTCTTATCTTTTTAGGATAACCTTTCAAACTATATAGGTAATTTAATATTAGATTATTAAATAAAAAACCACTTCACAATTATGTATATCATTATTATTTTTAAATAATTTAGCAACGTGAAGAAACAATAACTGTTGTGAAGAACTTAACCAAAAAACCGTGATTAACTGACATAATCTTAGAAATATTAAAAATAAACCACAGAAAAATATAAATACCATAGAAATGAAATTCTTGTTTAACTTTTTTAGGTAAATATATTACGCAAATAATTTAATTAAATTTTATTTAATTTTAAACTAATAAAACCATTAGATATGTTTTAAGGGCCTTGTTTCAAAAATTTATTTCCTTAAGGCATAAATTTTTTATGCCTATAATTTACAATTAATTGTTTTTGTGATACCAATTGGAAATATAAAATCATTAATTTTAAATATTATTTTTTTTAACTTCAATTTCATTATTTATCTCTTTAAATGGGTTTTATTACAATGTTTCATATGATTTAAAGGATTATATCTCAATCACACTCCATTGAGGCATGCTTTTATATTAAGAAGAAAAAAAATCATTTTGCAACTAGTTCTTTGATGACTAATAATATCATTAATTATTAACTAACATGGAAATATTACATATATTCATGACCTTACTAACTTTGGTTTTTGAATGATATATTCCAAAAAATATAAGTTGTTTTCCATAAATCAATCTTTATTAATGATTTATGTTGTTTTTTCTTGCATTCTTTGTTTCATTTCATATGTTTTATCCTATTTATATCCTAGGAAATCATTTTTGAATAAAATATTCCATATTTTGGTTTTGTAATCCTATAATACAAATAAACTAGGTTAAAATTAATTTTTATCCTTTAAATGATGGTTTTATATCATTGTCCATTATTTGTCATCCCACTAATGTTATCCTTTTTAATTGGACACTTATTTATGTGATATCTCCTAAGAACATAATATTTTCCTCCAATTATTATGAAAATAGTTTTTATTATCTTATTTTACAGTGAGTTATTTCAAAATTATGTTTAAAAAAATTAAGGGGTTATCCTATATACCACCTTTTGGAGTTTTTGTTTATGTATTCTTTTCATTTTTCTACCTTTTATGAAATATTATCCTCGTTAAAATGTTCTTTTATTTACATATCTACCTTATATATATACCATTCTACATATCCATTTCAATATTGTGGTTATAAAATATTTTATTTCCCTAAAAAAGTACAACTTTTGTGTAAAACTAATTAAACAAAACATTCGTATTTCGTATCTAATTTTAAGAATAATCCACACAAACAAATTTTAAATCATGATTATATTCTATGAACAATCATTATTTTATTATTAAGCCTTTTGTTTCCACTATTTTTTTTGGAAAAACGTATATTTATTTTTTCATTGAATTTTCATTTATTTTTTTCAAAAATCCCCACCCTAGTGGTTTGTTTTTATTATTTCTTATCCTAGATAATTATAATGAATTTTTTATACTGAAAATAATTGTTCATGTCATATCTCACATTTTATTTATATGTCCTAAAAAAGTTAATTCATTCTCCCCTCTGAAATCCTAGGAATTAAGACTTCATTTGTACCGTGAATCAAAATTAAGAAACACACATCTTTATGATGGGTTTGATAATTCATATGATTTGAATATGTCTTATTTTCATGAATTATGTTGACTATTTTTTATTTTAATTATGTGATTAGGGGGCCTGAATTACAAAATACCTCTAATTAATTATTTAATTCTTTATATCTAATGAGATATTATGTAATGATTTTGACATAAACCTGATATGAATTTGATCATTCTTCATATAATTATGATTGGCTTGGGAGTGGATTTTGATTTTGGATTACGATGTCATGTTTTATTACGTTTTCACATATTTATGATCTTATGATATACCTTACATATTCCATGTAACCATGCTTATGATCATTATCATCAGGATATTAGGTCAGGATAAATCACTCTCATGTTATGTTTATATCTTTGGTTCATTTTTTGATGGATGTTCAATCTCACCCATTTTATTTTGAATTTTCCCTAGGGTATCCATAACAACAAAATATTTTATAATATCTTTTTCTTTAAATAAATTTAAATTTCTTTAATAGGTTTGGTTGGAAAAACACTATGTTTAAATAAACCACAATATACTGTAACGATATTATTATATAAACTTTAGAAATACAAAAATGCCATTAAAATAAGCTGTATGAATATCATAAATAACATTACGAAAAAAATTTATAAATTATTTAGATGATATGTGACTATTTTTTACTAATACCATAATAGGCTTTAAATTTTTTTTCTCATTAATGGGTTTTATATCTTTTTTTGAGTAATAAATTTAAATAATTTCTAATAATATTTGAAAATTTATCTCAAAATTTAATATTATTTTCTTTTTAATAATATAAAATTATTTCTATGATTGGAATTTTAATAATTTTCTAAAAAGAGTAATTTTTCAATGAATAGTGAAAAATATGTTTTTTCCTCAAATTTTTCATTTTAGAAACTCATCATAAAAAGATAATTTTTTTAAAATATTTTAAAAGGTAACAATAGTTTACTCATACATAAAATATTTTAATTAAGTTAATTGTAACTAAATTTAGGTTGTAATTTAATAAAAAAAATGTATACTTCACTAAATATGTTTTCCTCGAAAAAAACTTTTCAACATACATTAGGAGGTTCATTTTAATTATTTTATGCCACTAAATTGAATTTAATCATGAATTTTTTTCCATATTTGGAATCATGAGTATCAAATGATTGTAAATATTTTATTTTTTAAATTTTTCATTTATGAATTATATCCTTGATAAATATTTTTCACCTTGGTAGGTGTAAAATAGTAATGACAGGTATAAAAAATTCATATAAGGATTTATTAATTTTATTACACGATATCATATCTTACTTTATGATTTTATTTCATAAATTTCCATCCACGTAAAAAATATTTTGCCACTTATTTTCAAATTTCTTTTATTGTGACAAATTAATTATTTTAAGAAAAGTGTAAATTAAAAATCCTACTATCTTCAATTTAATAAATCTAAATTTTTTATTATATGTATTGAAAATGATATGTTTGTATATGTTAGTTATTTAAAATATCAATTAATATTTTTTACAACTATAATTTATTTTAATTTTTTGGTGATTGAATAGTTACAATAAATTGTTATGAATCATCGGTAAAGTATTAACATATTTAATTGAAAAATAAAATTAACAGTTTTAATAATATTACGTCTGAAAAAAATTGAGAATTATTATAAAATTTTAATATATACAATAAATACAACATCTATGTATTGTGTGATGTGTCAAAATTTGAATAATTGTTTAGTCATGTTGTAATATAGTGAAATTAAATGAGTAGTGTCAGAAATTCATTCATAGAATTTTATGTTAAATAATAATTTGTTATATTATTTGAATATAATAAAAATATTGACCCTGAAAAATATGAATTATAAATAAACTAAAAACAACATCTAAAGTAAATTTATGATCAAATTTTTAACTTAAAACTATTATTAGAACATTTTAATATTTAAAATTCATTTCCATATTTATGATTTTAAATTTCTTATAAATAGGCAAAACCAAAAGATAATGTTTAAATTGACATGAAAACCTATATAAATTTTATTTCAGACAATATTTCTACTTTATCCCTTTTTTATTTGAATATCTGACCATTTAGAAGCATCTTCCTTTAGTATATCATAATTATATGTTATTATCCTTGGAAATTTAAAGTAGTCATTTCCCCCAAAAATAAAAGGGTACACTTATATATTTTCATTACAGAACAATGAGATATATAGTTTGGCCAAACACTAAAATATATCTTCTAAAATTACAAATCCAAAAATTATAGTGTTTGTTATTATTTTAAACCATTCAAAGGGTCATTAACAAATTATCTAGAGAATGTCTACTAAAGAAGCGGTCATTGTCTTACTAGAAGTGTTAGATTTATTTCTTCTTCTACCTCCTATAAATATGTGGTATTTAAAAAATAATAATAAATTTAGTATTCCATATATAATAAAATATTTCTTGATCATTAAGACACCATTATACACACTTTTTTAATAGAAAAGTAGGTGAATGTATCGCTTCTGCATATGTGTAGATGACCATGTTCACATAGTGATAAAATATAATTTTCCTATAATTTTAACATGGATGGGTATTATAAGGGTTATATTGATTTTAAATTATGTTTATTGTATTATTATTAGCCTATAAATTTACTATAATATCATCCTTGTTACATTTTAATATGTAAGAAAATGATAACGTCGCTCTCCGTATATGTGGATTGCCACCTATAAAAAGAGATATGATTCTTGTTTCATTTCATCATCACATGGATACTAATGGGGGTATATTTAATAATAATATATGATATGTATGATATAATATTGGTTAAGGGAAGTTAAATTAATAATTTCCTTTCTTTTGTCCAATTAATCGAAATGCGATATCATTGTTCACGTGTACGTATGACAAATTGTCACTGTGGACAGTGTAAATTTTTTATCTATATAAATTTTTTATATATGGTAATTAATATATATTTAAGGGATATATATGATATTTATATAATTATTATGATTATGGATATTATGTAAACCTGATCAATATAAAATAAAAAAACACCTGGACCAAAATATACGTGAAAAATGATGCCATTATCACCAGAATTAGTTATTTTAATACTACATTATTATAAACAATGTGATAAATGATTATAAATAAATGATATATGGTATTACAAATAATAATATTTTTTAGGGATATATATGTGTACTATAAAACTATATTTATCAGACAATAGGATAAAACACATAAGAAGTACGTCAGGAAATATGTAAGGGTTATTCGTCAAAATTTTCTTTCGTTGGGACTCAAGTTATGTTATAAAACTATATATTCTTATGAGATGTATATACTAATAATTTTTAACATTATATGATTTATGAATCATATTTCCTTTTTATGTTTCAATTATAATTATTTCACCAATTTATTTTCAATTGATTCTGATGTGGTAAGATTCAATTTCACAATTTCATCATCACTTAGAATTTTTTATGTCCTTGTATACACAAGGAGATTTTTTTATAATTTTAACATAATTTAAATCTATTTTATATTCCTTCTAATATATCAATATATGATAATTTTCCTTCTATATTCCTCCATATATGTACTCAATAGATAAAAAAATTAATGAAAAAAGCACTATATTCATATCTTCAATCAAGAATCATTTTTCTTATATTTCTAAGATTCCAATACTATTTTCATTCATATAATTTTTTTAGAAGGATTATTAATAATGATTGATATTTTCAAAATTGTGTAATAGGAATATTTTTGTCATTTTATGATGGTGGTTTCATCTATTTTCTTTTGAAAATGGGGAAGGATTCCCTATTTTAGTGTATGATGTATGAATGGAATTTCCTAGAGTCCTAGACGCTATTGTTTTAAAGGTTCTTTTAAATATATCCATGGTTCTTTTTAAGGAACGTTTTTTCAAATATTTGGTATATTTTCAATTTTCAAAATTCATTTCAATGTGAAAATGGTATCGTCCCAATTAATATTTTTTGGATCATTTTATTAAATATATATTTCATCAATAACTGTATCCATTTATTTAACTATGATCCACATTGGATTTTTTTTGTAACCACATCATCCATATTCTATATTGATTTATTTTAGTTCCATTTTCGCTTTTAAATTTATTGACATTCTATAAGATAGTTCTTCTGAAATAGACATATATTGATTATTAAGGCATGTTTATTATGTTTAATTGTGAATTAATATGATCAATTCAATGGACATAATATGTGATGGGTAGGGATCAGAATTACCTATCCCCTTGATTCATTTGATGTTCTCATGAGATAAAACAGGTTCATTATTTGAAAAATCCTTATAAATTTATATATATGACTTCACATGATACCATAATGGTACATTAAGGATTTCCATAATTATGCATTCCATTATTAAAAATTAGTAATTTATGTGTATGTGATTATTTTAATAGTTATTATATAAGTGGATTGGTTTCAAAATCATTTGATTATTTAAGTGGAATTATTTTATCATAATTTATTAATTCTAAATTATTTTTTTGTGCTCACATATCTGAATAAATGAAAAATTTTAAATTATTTAACATTACATTTTGATTATGCCCCATTTATTTAAGATCTTTTCCAATGAACAGATCACTTTCGGAGCATTTGATTTCATCCATATATTTTTGATTACTAAGGACACCAGAAGTATATTATGATTGATATAAAACCATATTATTGGTGGACTATTTATGTCATAAAAAAATTATAATTTTTATTTTATGTTTTCAAATAAAATTTAATATTTATGTATAATCAGTAATTCCACATCCAATAAATTGTTCCATCCTTTGGAATATGATCTATTATATCTGGTAGTAATGTAATAAAGTAACCACTAGATACCAGTTATTGGGGTAAGGGTATTTAGAATTTGTATCAGTTGTTATTTAATTAAAAATTTGTTTATTAGATTAAGTAATACATAGATTGGAAAAATATAACCATATGACTATCATTGAGGATAATTTTAAGTATAGGATTACATATTACTGTCTTATGAAGGTGAATATTTATGGTCTTCATATAATTTCATCAATGTATGTATACTATATGTTGATATGGTTTTGGAACTTATGAATAATGGGGTAATAACCTAGTGAAAAGCGGGTTGAGTATATCTTGATTAGTATTATAGTTACCTATGAGTGTTCCCTCAATGTACACCGAGTTTTACACTCCCATGATATATGATTATGTGATATCATAATATCATTTCAATAGAATTTGAAATATTTGTGGAAAAAATTATTTTAGGATTCTTCCCAAATAAACTATGTGTATGATTTAGATGGGGATAGTTTATGATTTTTCAGTACCAATATTTGGATAATATGTATAAGGTTTATAAAAATATTAAAATAATATATACCAATTTTTTGAGGAACCAATCCAATGGGGCTCAATTCACGACTCCCCAATCCTGCCTCTATAGTCTAGGGGTAAAAATCTAGCACCGAGTATGCTATTAAACGCATGGGAGGCCTAAAACTATGGTACTTGTACGCATGAACTCACATACACCTCCAGAGAGTAGTGATGATATATTTAATAAAACTGAAATTACATTTAGGAATATAAATACCCAAAACTAGAGTATAATAGAAATAAAAAATTGAAAATGCACAACCACCAGAAGAAAATATAAAATGTATCCAACATGCACAATATGTGTGGAAAAATGTGAAATGCACCCACAAGAAAGCTCATCATCCATGATCTGGTAGACACCCTGGTCAATCAACTATACCATTCTCTACCCTCTCATAGTCCTCCCAGGACTCCGCGTTCTAAAAAGAAACAACCCATGTGGGAAAGTCACATGTAGGGGTGAGTATAAAGATACTTATTAGGCTCCCTGAAGCACCAATTAAAAATTTAGTAACAGAAATGCAATAATCCACTTGACCATGCCAAAGGGATCCCATTTGAGAGAGATACTCAATCTCACTACCATCCTATTCTAAACATGAGTAGTTAGCTCATACCACATTCCTTTTCATCCAATATATGACAACACCAAATGGAAAACTCTGAAAAAATATTGATATACACATTAGAAGCACCATGCCTCATGATGTTCTGACATCATTGCCAATGATAGGTCTGTACTCAAGGATATAGCAGAACCAATCGAACAAGAGAACACACTATACAAGCCTGATCATCAAATAAGACTCTCATTATATAGATACATTCTGTAGGGAACAATCCATCTATCCCCGATGGAACATTCATGAGATACCACACATTCCGCTATCACAAGGCTAATGGAAACCCCACCATCAAAATGATTTTCATCTTAGAGAACAACATATTTAGATACCACCAATATGAATATAAAAATTAATCTTAGTGGATCATTACATTGAGATAAGAGATCCAACGCATCCCTAATGGTGAGTGATACATACCCTACTTCAGCCACCATGGTATCAAGCAACTGAAATAGAATCCCCCACAGGATACATTGGCGGATGCTTGGACCATATTCTGGATAAACAATAGCATTAACCCCTCATAGAGGGGATCACTCCCAGATACTCTTCTGACGTTTGTGATTGCACTTCATTTGATGCCACAACCCCTACATAAACCCTATTCTAAGTAGGGGATCATATATCTGATGATGTCAAAACCCTATAGAAACAATTCGTGGAACAATGTATCATATATCTAAAAATCCCAAAAACCCAAAAGGGTTATCCTACTATATAAGGGATCATCTCCCTTGTATTTTTAGTCATTAAATTCCTGGAAACCAGTATAGGAAAATGATAAATTAGAGGATCCCACCCCATCTTCTCTAGGGGAATACTACAACTCCAACGACATGATATAGCATCCCACCCTGTCTTCTCTGGAGACATAATAGAACTCTATCAATTATCATCCAATCAAGGGGATTACAATTTTTTAAAGAGGTCATAATTCCACAAAAACTAGTATATGGAAGAACTATGTAGTCCTACTCATCCATTGTGGGTCCAAGGATAGTTAACCCAAATGATCCAAATAATAACCTCTCCCCAGATTTTCATGCCCAAATTGGGGCCTTGATCACGTTCTAAATTAAAAAATCCCTAGGATAGGATATGCATAATCATTAATATGATACATGAAGGAGGATATTATAAAGGATTAAACGCCTCAATGATGAGACTACACAACGTGTATGTGAGTGACACAATGTGTGAACCTACCAAACTGCCCAACAATGTCCCCTCATAACACAGCTTGGATGGGCATGTAGGTGCGCGGGGCATGTACCATGAGTACATGGAATGTATCGCCTCACCCATGCCCAAAACATGAATTCCATTACACTGCTCATCCATCCGTGTTCCCCACATGGCGTGTACCCACCGGTACATTGTGTTTCTTAGATACATGGACCCTTTTCCATTTCTCATTCCCTTGGACATATATATATCTTCCCTATCCATGTCCTCATGCCATAAGACATGAAGTGAATTCATAATGAGTAATATAGTTTACACTATGTCTATTAAAAAAACATAAACATCCATTAAGGGGAATAAAATAGGGTGTGGTCTTTTGTACAATAGATCATGCAAGAGGGAAAATCCATGGTAACTTCACTAAAAATGGCCCGGATCACCCTAGTTCAACATGAAACACATAGATAGACCCAAAATGGTATCTTATAATGTATATAAGGACAAAAAACCTCAAAAATATTAAAAAAATAGATCATGGCAATTAAAACTCATACATCCCACGTCGAGGTGGAAACACCCATGATTTGGGTTTGGATCGCCTCTTAGAAGCTCTGTTGTATGATCTAGATGTGATCTCTGTCATCACCATAGATTAATGGTGCCTCGTATCTTCTCTTTTGTCCTTATCTTATATGTTTCCAAAGTTTAAAATGAGAGGGGATTTGTATCCTCATGCATGCTCACTAATGGGGGTGTGGGGGAGTATATTTTTTTATTAAAACAATATAATCCACTTAACACTTTTCCATTGATTCATCCCTAACCTGAAATCTTGTTCTGAAAATGTTTATATCATAACTAGTATAAAAAATATCTTCAAAACTAAATTATATTATCCAAAATCTAATATGAGACTCTAATGAGGAGTAATTTGTGTTTCTAATATAAATATACATGAGTTATAAAATATTTTTATTATTTTTATTATCACTAGACAATGTCTTTCTGGGGCTTGAAACTCCACATCTACTCAGTGTTTGTCTTTGGAAATATTCTTAGGAATATACAAATGTCTCATTATTCAAAACATATATCAGTATATCATCTCCAAATTAAGTGTTTTCATCCCCATAAAGAGTGTTTCTTTGTACAAAAAAGGAATCACCACTCAATAGAGACTCCCACGACTAAGATCTCACCAAGACCGCCACAAAGGACAGCAAGGGTTCTCTTACTTTATAAGAGAAATGAATTTGGGGATCAAAAAGATCTATTACACCCATAAAAATCAAAAATAGGTAGAAATTGTGAATCAAGTTGAAGCTTGTCTCCTCAAATTTGACAAGTGTGAAACACCAAACACCCTTCCCATCTGTATTCATAGGTTCTAGTATAACACCCCATATATCACCTATCATAGAGACAAATGACACGATAATCTGAACACATAAGTAAAAAAAAAACGAAACCACCTGCCCTCAATACTATCCTATTTTGGAGTAATTGACTCACACACATGGTTTTTCATCACATCCATAGAACGCCTGTTTTTTGGAAATGATCCTTGATCCGTTTGAGATTGAAACCATTTCAAAATAAACAACACCCTCCTTAAGAATATCAAATTTAAGATAACACCGAACATTTGATGTTACTAAAAAACATATAAGGATACCCAAGAACATGAATTTTGTTCTTACTATAACAATTTTTATAAATCCATTAACACACAACCACGCCCTGAACACTCATTCTAGAGGGACTCAACCACTATAGATCAACACTACCGACTTTGGGATGTACTAACTCACCCGCATAGTATTAAATTACATCAAAAAATGCATCTTCGTTAGGGATGGATCCCTCTTCCTTATTCATTCAAATAACATCAAACAAACCAACATATATTCTTCTTAATTCCCCACGATAACCTCGAAAAACATCTATCATAAAGAGGAAAGAAAATACTACCTCCTGAAAATTAATATAAATAAAATAGCTAAACGTATAAAGGAAACAAATAATACCTCTATCCGTCATCGGACCATCCTGGTGAAAGGCCTCTATAACCTATATTTTTCTTTACCTAATCCTCTAGTAACCTAAGAATTGCATGGACCACCCAAGGGAGTTGGTGGAAACATGTAATTTCTTCTACCTCATACATCTCAATCAACCCCTACTCAACATCCACTTTACTACCAAATTATATGCTCCAAAAACTATCTCTTCAAATGTGGTCTGTCAACCAGTTACTTCTCAATAGTATGATGGGTCATATAGTATCTAGAATGATTTCACTGGCCATCTCAAGCATAACAAAACCTCTCATATGATTGGGAAAACCAATCCTAGAATCCTAGAACCTCAGTCCCTCCATCCTAGGATTATATCATTAAGTGTCATGAATTATTGGATCCATGATACCTCCATCTGTTACTAGCTATTGAACTAGCAGGAAAGGTCTATGCTTCTACATTACATAAACTAACGGTCACAGTCTACTTAGTTAGAAACCTCTATACATCCAAGGCATGCTCCTTCACTCCAATATATGGGGGGAATACAACTGCATACCACTGACGCCCTAATCACCATATACGATCCCTTGTCAAATGTACTTTCTCTAAAAATTAGATCTCAATCCATATCCTAGGATTACTATGATAGTATTTTGAAACTAAAAAAGTAATAAACAATTACAATGCTATAACATTGAAGATTCTAAAGCTCTTGGAGCAACCTCAATAATTCTAGATAGAACTCTCCCTTGATGAGCCTCTACATGTCTACCCAATTGAGTGTCACCTCATCATGGGTCTGCATAAAAAAACACCACCATTTCCTAACAAAATAATGAAAAAGGATCGCCGATAGGACAACCATATGTTCAGGATGTGTCCTCATAAGGAGGAAGACATACATGATTACCATGATCTAGTCACCAGTTTTCTAATGGTCTGGATCACCCCAGATCGTCATAGGACACTGCATATAGAACTCATGAGGTACAATCAACCATCTCATGTCCTCGAGATGCACTACTGCACGACATACTGCTCGATGAGTGGTGGATCAACTTGAGAACCACCATGAGGTACAACCTCAGAATCAGTTCCCTACAGTGAATCCTCATCTCATAGTAGAACATCAATACAATACCACTAAATAAACATTCTTGGTTATCATTATTTTAGAATCTAGAAATACAAAAAAGATTCACCATGCTCAATTTGTTTATATAGGGATATGAATCAAGAAGTATTGTGAAAACCAAAAGCCATATCCTTTATAATGCGTGTACCATTATTTTCCACTAACCAGTGTCTCAATGTACTAATTTTAAAAGGCATGTAATCGTAGTCTCCATGAATTGATACATCATCCTTCATATAAACATTGGATTTTCTATCCTAAGAGACAAACTTAAAAATCCATAACACATTCCCTTTGTATCCTAATCCAGGCTCACGACACTATGGTCCCAATTTTGAACCAACTCTGATACCACTCTGCCATGACTCGAACCAATGGGGCTTGATCTCTTACTCGCCAATCCCACATATATAAAACAAGATCTTCTGTTGGGAACAAAGGAAGATATCACACACATGAGATGCCTTAGAATACGGTACCTACACACATGCACCCAAATACACATCCACAGAAATATGTACTAATATATAAACACATAAAGGAACTTCCAGCATACATCAATCGAAAACCGGAGTACCGAAAGAGAAAAATGGTAATGATATACAAAAAACAATAGAAAATAGAAAATGCTTATAACATTCTACGTTTGAGGGTATCATTTGGAAAGGAACCCACTAGAAAGATAATCATCCAATCTTGATTAAACACCACGTTTAGTCCATCTCATTTTTCAATGCCTACTCTAAGACCTCCTAGGACTCTATAAAATGCATGTAGTCAGAAAAAGAAAAAAATGTGTGAAAATCCCTCATAAGATTGAGTATAATGGTACTCAGTAAGCACCCCAAAACACTAGAAGAAACATGTGAAACTGAAAGGCAACAGTCTGCTTGACCTATCCCGAGGGAATAAAATAGAATTAGAAACACCATCTCGAGAGAAACCATGGAAAACACAACATGAGAATTCGTAGCAAAATATATTTCATCCAATATGTGAAAACAAAATATGTAAACCCACAAAATATGTAGATATACATCTCATGGGCACCAAGCCTGATGATGTTCCAACCACATTACCATGAACAAGTTTCTACATGAGGATCTATAAGAATCTATCTAATGGGAGAACACACTATATGATCTACATAATTCTATATGACTCATGTCCAAATGATACACTACATCATGAACTACCCATCCGTCCGTGATGGAACATATGCGATATTTCACTCAATTTGGTATCATAAGTCCATTGGAAACACCACTGTCTAAAGGGTAGGAATGTAAGAGAACATGCTTGTCAGATCTATACACTAAGAGTGTCACATTGAAATTATGATAATTTAAACACTCTCATAGGTAATGTAACCCATATTTGATGGGGGAAAATAATGACTCTACTCGAATCACCATGGTCTCAGTCTTCATAAAGGGGATCATTCCATGGATCCACATAGATGCTACAAACCATGTAAAAAGAAAATAAACCCCAAACCCTCTGATATTAGACCACTCATTGGATTCTCTGTGGGATTCCACAAAAAATTACAACTTCCCAAATATTTTTCTCCAAGAGCCGATCTCACCAATGATCTGTTATGGGACACCACAACCCAAATCTGACATCCTGGGGAACATATCACTTAGATATGGGATCATTGCTTTTGTAGGGTTATTCGCAAAAACAATACAACCCAAAAATTATAAACATTAGAAGTAGGGTATCTTACTATAGATGATTCCACAAACAATACATATCCTATATGCTATATAAATTATTTTGTATCTAGAATTTCCACAAATAAACTGAAACTTCCCACTATATTGGGGATCAAAAATATGATGATAACAAAAACCTTATAGTGATATCATTCTAGACAAGGGAACACCTCCATAGTAGTATTGGAAATGGAGGTTCTCTGAACACGATCTATTGAAGTGATACATTAGAGGATCCAACTATTTTTTCTCAAGAGGGATAATACATATCAAATAATAAGATGGAGGATCCCATCCTAGCCTCTCTAATGGGATTCTATCACTCTATCCATGCTCATATAGTAAAGGGGATTAGAATACTATACCAGGTAATTAAAACCACACAATCCCTCATAGGGAAGAACCAATGGCATTTCGTCAATCACAACTACTATGAATGTCACAAATCCATGAAACACATATCATCACCTCACCCCTAACATCAATGGACAAAATCATTCCTTCCATCACATTTTTTGTGAAAAAATAATTATCATAGGCTACTCAAATTCCTAAATATAGTCCCATAGGAAAGAGAATAGAAAGGTGAAAACTTCTCAAAGGTGAGACCTCATAGTGTGTAAGGGGGTCACATGGCATGTGACCCTGCCTGGATTTCCGACTGTGTCGTTGGACTTAATGACTTTTCTAGGAATGTAGGACCACCTGAAGTGTACCAGTGGTATACGACATGTCTCACCTCACTATAGACCCATCCATTTATTCCATCATGTGTATTAGCTATTTCTATTCCCAACATGGTGTGTACCCACTAGTGTACATTTTGTCTTGGCTACATGGCCCCTTAGTTGTGATTCATTCTCATGTAAATCAAAAAAAATATCCCTGGAATTTTCCTTAAGACATTAGACATGGGGTAACTACACAATGTGTAATTAGTGGTACATGTTTGTAGTCCAAAAAAATAATCTTCCTTGAACAAAAAGAATAAATAACCTGATCCTCTAGACTACACACCACGTATAATGAAATAATTCTTGGAAAAATAACTTGAAAAATCTTGGAATAAAACTATTGTCCCCAAATCAAATTGATCGACATTGAAGGGTCCCCTAGAAAGTGTCTTGGTATTATAAAATTGTAAAAAGATTTAGAAACATGTAGATTGATCCTTAAAACACAAATTACATACATTGAGGGTGAAAAAGATGATGCTTCAGGTCAAAAATTCACTATGAAGCCGGTGTTGCACAATCTAGGAGTGATCACCGTAATGATCATAGATCGATGGTACCTATTTTCATGCATTTTTTCAGGGGTATTCTATCAAAAAATTGGAAGACGGGATGTGTTTCAGCTCGCCTTCTTGCACACCAAAGGTGGAGGGGGAGAGTGGATAATGGTTTTCATTTTTATTAAAACAACATCCTCCACATTACACCCCCTCAATCACACCTCCGACCTAACACCTGACACCCCATAATTTTTTCATTGCTAGGGTAAAAAGGATGTTCTGAGCACAACTAGTGACTCAGATATCTAAACCAATACTCTACTCAGGAGTTATTCATATTTACATGGAAACTACACTTCTATGATAAAATGTAGTTAATATTATTAATATGACTGAGGTGAGGCTATCCGGGCCTTGAGACACAACACCGACTCAACACCTAAATATGGAAATATTATTTGGAATATTCTAATGTCTGAAATGTCCAAACTCAATTCACCACATACTAGATGGTTTTATTTCATGGATGTTCCTTGGATAAATTTACTATTTTTTTGTACATTATTGAGTTATATGTAACTATTATGTATAAATTGGGTTTTATTTAAAAGGTTATTTAAATAATAATGACATTATTTATTTTGTAAATATATTTAATGTTACTGATAACCATTTTAGATAATGTTATCATTTATGTTATGGTAATTACGATCAATTATGTTTATTTGATTTTGTTGAAAAATTAAGATGCATAGAATCCCATAGAGTTTATGAACCTATTTGAATAATAATGTTATTTTTTAGAATGTTAATAATATTTATATGAATATTATATAAATTTAAATCCTATAATCCCAAAAAATTACAATCCATTTGTTGGGTGATGACCCATACGATTTTGAAACGCTTTACAGATTGAACCTATAACCGAAGGGTGAGAAGGATGAAATGCCTACCACCCGCCTGTTTGATGTGATGATTAATATGATATTGGTTTTTAATAAATTAATTGATAGATAAATATAAATTTTATTTTAAAAAACATGTTAAATGATAAAATATTTTTTTTATTTTAAGGATTTTTAGGTGATTGCTGATATTTTGGGAGGTGTTTTATTTTGTTAGATATAAATAACAATTAGGTTTAACATTAATGATTATTTAGAAAAATAATTAATTTTTTTGTGTATTATGGAGGTAATGAACGTACCAAATATATTAAACAATTCATGAGTTTTTATGTAATTTTGGTTATAAGGTTATTTTTTTATGGAATGATCTACTTTAATCATTTAGTTTTATTGTTCAATTTTGAAGATTAATGAATTATTACATCATATAAATGATTATTCATTTTGGATATTATAATACATTGTGCAAAAGATTGTGGTCTGATTAAAGACTAAAGTAAAAAAATAGTATTCATTCATTGGTCTAAGGATCCATTAATATTTAATTTTTGTTCATTGATAATTAAAAAACCATATTAATTTCATTAAAACGTGATGAATTGTAAATTATTTGTGGCATAACGGAAGGATAATATTATTACAATAAAATTTTATTTAATTTTGTTTTTATATTTTCCCATTTTCTTGATCATGATATTAAATTAATCCTTCAACATTAGAAAAATGATCTTTAAATAACAAGTTTATATATTTACCTTAATTTATAGAGAATCAATTTCATTCAAACCCAATATAGATTTATATTTTTGTAGTCGTTAACTTATTCAATACAATTCTTCCTATCACTCACTATTAGTCTGAGGTATGTAGTTTCTCATCCATGATAAAATTTATACATTCCTATAATTTTCTCCCTATGTGGGAACATTATTATATTTTATTTTAGGTAACCATTATCCTCCTCACATGCCCATTTTAAAGGATGTTTTATTATCACTATGTACAATAGGGGTTTTATGTAAGGTAATTTAAAAATATTGAACCTTTTATGGTCCATACTGAATTAAAAGTGTTAAATACATATAAATTCTGTATAATGATAACCCCTGATATTTTTAAATATATTTACTTCAAATAAATTTTAATTTAAATTGATAAATTACATTACACACAATATCAGTTTAAAATGAACCATTATATATTATTGAGATTTTATTATTTAAACATGACTACTATTATCTAACCATTAAAATTAGTAGTAGAAATTTGATTTCAAAGAATATTTAATAAATTTATAGAGGTTTTATAAGGAATAAATATTTTTAGAAATTTCATTTTATGATTTCAAATACATTTTCCAAAATAAATTATTCCTTTTTGTGAATAAATAATAAAATTATTTCATACAACTTTAGTAAATTTTATTTAAAAAAAATATCAATTTTTTATTGATTTCATTTAGTTATTATGTTAGAGTATAATTTTTATTATTTAGAGAAATTATTTATTTTTCCACGAATAATGTAAAAATGTATTTTTTACAAAAACATTTCTCACCTTTTAAAGAATTTACAAAGTACCATTTTTCATAAATGGATATAAAATATCTATTAGTTCCTTTATATTATGAATAATCTAATTTGGATAATTGTAATTATATTTAAGTTTTGTGTTTATATAAAAACATTAATAATTCGGAAAATAAATTTTTTCTTCAAATATCTTATTGATCACATCTAGCAGGATTCATTTATAACTAAATTATTTTTCCTAAATGAATTGAATATTTAAAAATGGAATCCATATTGGAAATTATTATTATAATATTTTATAAATATGACCTTTTTAATATTTTTCATTATGTATAGTAACCATGAAAAATATTGGTCACCTCAGCAATGGTAAAACATGTTAAATATGATTAAATCATTGGGGTACAATTTAATATTTCTCTAATATGTGTATTTATCAAATTTTATGATAGTATTTCGTCCATTTGAATAAAAAAATCTAATATATGGCCACATGGTTCCATTTTAATATTATGATGACTGTTATATTATTTTTAGAAAACAAAAAACAAAAAACATAACTCTCTTTACATTAATAACACTAATTTGTTTTTTAGAAGATTAGAAATAGGATAAGTTCGATTATAAATTTTTATTTGAAATATAACTTTATTATTATCATCATATAATTTTATTTACATTTTTAGTGATTGAATATTTACCTTAAACTCTTATGAAATATTGACATTGGGTTTATCAAATTGATTAAAAATTAATATAAATTATATTTCAAATACTAGAAATAATAAAATTTAATTAAATTATTGTCATTCAAAAAAATTATAGACAAAAGTCATTTTTTTAATTGTCAAATCGTTTGAATTTTAATTACATTACATTCTTTTTTTATTTAATGTCAAATTAAATTAACAATGTCAAAATATATATTCCCCATGTATTTTTGGTAACGAATATTTTAATAAAATATTATAAAATCATAAAAATAGTTCATTAGTATAATTAGTATAATATATTTACTATAATTTCATCCATTGGTTATTTAAGAGCTAAGTATTATCTTATAAGTAAAATTATATGCCTTTAATATTGAAAAAATCATTACCATGAATATGATTGAAGCTTGCAGACAAAGGAATTAAATAACAATTTTAGATTTACAATGATAACAATGATATTATAAATATATTAGTATAGTGATATATCAATATTATATCCTTTTTAATATAATTTATGGTCAATTAAAATAATTTTGATTCAGAATGACTTAATTATATTTTATTTTTTTATAATTACATGTGTGTCTTTTCTCACTCTTATAAAAGGACTCCTCGCCCCAATTCCCTTTACTCTACATTGATAAATATATCTCAAACAGACACAATAAAATTAATTATAAAAATTAATATCTTAAAATTATAAGTTAGGTTCTTCATAAAATAAAATTCCATTTGTACATAATGAAGGAGCTAAAGGAGGACTCCCAAAGAAGATATAATCATCTTACCCAGAATCATTCAATTTTTTATTCCATCAACATTATATAAATAATTTTTATTCATCTTAAAATTATAAATTTAGTATTATTTACATAACTAAATTTTAAATGATCATTAAACCACTATTATACACCATCATTTCCAATAAATTAGATGTGAAATTATCACATATACATAGGGGTGGAATACTGCCTCCACATAGCAATACAATTTATTTTTCCTCAACTCATTCAACTGATGTATTTTATGATGTGTATAATATTGGTTCATGATGTTATTTAAATTATTATTATTATGTAATTATAATATCATATCTTTATTCTAACCTTAGAATATTTTTGAAAATGACAACATCGCTTGTGAGTAGGTTTGGACTATATCATCCTTAAAGGGATGTGATTTTTTAATTTTAAATTTAGTTGGATAAAAATAATAGAGAGTTTAGTGACTATATTTTGTATATAAGATATAATAATGATGTTTTGAAATGGATTTTTAACTTTCCTAGATTCCATCTATTTAAAAGTTAAAACAACATTTATGCGTATATACATCCTACGGTCTCCATGAATGGTCTAATTAAATTGTTCAATATAAAATTTTAAAAGATGATTATAAAATTATACTTAATAAATTTAAATTGTATTTATATCATTTTTAACATTATATAATAATTTTATGCATGAGAAATGTACATGGACCAAATCTATTAAACCAAAACACACCATGAAAAAATGAGTAGTTATAAACCGAAAAATTGGTTTAAATAATGAATTGTTTATATAAGGGTTATAAATGGAAAAGGTAAATAATATATTGAACATTATTTATGGTTATGGTTATTTAATATATAATTAATATATTTATATTTATTATACCATATGTTCAAACCCATATGATGGATTTGGAAGTTGAGGTTAGGGGTTTTCATCTCAATTTTGTTTTGTTGAGATAAGTTATGCGTTATCCATGCAAAAAACTATTTCTTCCTTTATGTTATAGATATTTGATTTTTGGATTTTACTTATGAAATTGGAGGGAAATTAGGATTAGGTATAGGATATAGGCTTATACCATGACATGATTAGGGGTTACAGACTGTGTAGTCCTAGTACACACTATGTAATGGTCTGGCCTAGAACTGCTTATGATGTGTAGGGAATATTAGAAGAAAATTGGTGAACTGGAATATACGTGGGGTGTATTTTCATGTAAATTCTTTGTATTTTATTTCAAAAAACTGGAAGTATCCTCATATTTTTATATAGACAAACCTCACATCCCCTAGTTTACAAACTACAGTGTCAGATGACACGAGGTAAGGTTTGGCTCTTGATTCTCCATCTAAAATACTTTTTGATCACGTTCAATTGCATTAAAACCCCTTTTTTGAGTCATATATTCCTATGGAGAAATTATTGGTATCTTCTCCTCTATAACTAATTATCCTGGTTTTTAAATTTTCTTTATTTTTCAAATATACTTTGATTTTTGTCGAATTAGAGGCCAACACTGGGCAAGGAGAGTCGTTCGAGTACAAGGTAGGTGGTCTCATGCATTTCTCTAATTGTCAAGCTATTTATATATGCTTGACTACCACACACCCATTTTTGGGGTGTCTCCTTATTCTATAATTAAAACTTTTTATTTCTTATTGATGTATAGTAAATCTAATAAGTGTTTTGAAACATGTTTTTGGTTGTATACCTTGACTGAGGGCCACCCCATGGGAGAATTTCCTAGGATGACCATTTATGGAGTTCTATCCTAGGATATCAATGAGGAATGAATTGTTTTACAATATTGGTTTGTTTAAAATGAATTGAGATTATAATATAATTACTAGGTTTATAAATTTTAATTGAATTAATTAAGGGTATTGGAATTGTTGTCTTTCCCTTTGAACATTGAATTCCTAGGTTAATTTGAGCATGTATGGAGTGATCTTCTGAAAATATGAACCTATCCTTGTGAGTTTTTAATCTTATGTAGATGTAATATATTAATTAACAAGTGTTTAATTTTATGAAAATTGTGCCGATGTGTGTAATTTAAAGGCCACTCTTCATGATGTTGGTCCATGCAAGAGTTGTGTTAGATGTGTTTTGGTGTTGACCCTAGTATGGAAAATGAATTGTTAATTTAAATATAATATATTTGAATTGTAAATAGTTTTTTGTGAATAATGGATTTTCATTATAATTCCACGGATGTAATTATATCTCTATTGTACATTGTTCCATTGGTTGAACCATTGATCCGTAGAATACCTTGGACATACTCAACTATTTTTCTATAATTTTAGGACATGAGTGACTCATGGATGGCATGGATGGGATCAAGAGGAAATTTACCTATATGTAATGAGTGAGACTTGGGGATCCTTATAAGACTAACAGGGATGGGTACCATCGACATGGTTTTACACACACCTTGATTTATATTGTTTTTATGAGAGGTTCGCTGGAACATGCTCATAGGATGTTGGAAGAATTGCACCTAAAGTGTTACATGACTTCCAATCAAAGGAATTTCAAGGAAAAGGACTGGTTAACAATTTTATATTGAAATTGAATGGCTTATGACACAATTTCCATGCCAATATACAATCATGACTTTCGTCATAACTATTTTTTGTTTAGATGGTCTTCTGAGACTTTTTTTGTGATTAATTATATATAGGTGATGTCAAGGTTATACTGGATCATGAGTCTTATATAATTTTATGTAATTAAATTTTTATTGTACATGAAATAAATTATAATAGAAATCATTTATTATACGATTATCTACTTTTGAGTACTTCCTAGCTTACTACATTAATTATTATACAATGCCTTATATATATATATATATTCACTGATAGATTTGAATAGACCATGGGTGGTTTCCTATTTAGATTTAGTCTCACACCATGTTTGGTTCATGTTTTGGGGCCCCACTAGATTATATAGAAGCAGTTTTGTATAAGGGATTGTTCCCTTCTCCATGTATTTGATATGCTACATAGGAGTAGTAGAGCATGTGACCAAGCTGGTGATTGCAATGCATATGAGTTATTTTTGTTTCATTTTTCAATTTTGGAACTTATATCATATATTAATATAGTGTAACCTATTTATGATACATTCCTGGAACATGTACCATGATGCATCATCTTTTGTATGATTTGACACCTTGTTATTTATATTATTATTCTTTTCATATTTACTTCTATTTCATGGTATTAAAGCTTTGGATATTTATATAAAATTTTTTCTACTTTTTTAAAATATCATTTTGAGGGAATCTCTCCACACTCTTACTCCAAGTCCCTCACTAATAGTTAGAAACCATTGGCGTTTGGGTAGATGTGATTGAGGCCATGTGGCCAACTGGGTACTAGGAACCTTTGAGTAGCATCAATATCCGTGATGTTACAAAGTGGTATAAATTGAGATTCTTTTCTGGTTTTCATTATTTTTTAGAAATTCTAGAAATATATAGTAATAAAAAGCGATTTTTAAATAGTTTTTCTTAGGATTATATGTAACGCCCCGACCCCAGCTACCCAGAGTCGGTGCGTTATTGTGTAACATTGGCATGATCACAAAAGATCATGTCTCGAAAGACCGATTAGTTTAGTAGCCTTTGAAACACTAGATACATTCATAAAAGTTACATTACATCATAAAGTGAAAAACTATAATAACATGGTCTCCATAGTCCACACTCGTATCCCCTTTATACTATCCCTGCAGGTCATTCCTAAAATACTTCTTCACATCCTAGAAAAATTAAAACATTGAAAGGGGTGAGCTCAGATGCTCAGTATGAATAACAATATAGTGTAAGCTTTAATAAATAAACATAAACATATAAGGCAATTTATAACTAAAAAAAGCCTTTTAAACAAGAACTTAAACATAATAAGGCAAAAGTAAAATGAAATAATTCCATTTACTTATTCACATGGATATTCTACTGGTCGAATAATCACATGAAATATCAATAACCACTTTTATAATGATGGAATGCATAATGCCAGACTATCATAACCACATAGTGAAGGCCTCGTGCCAAGACTCCAAATAAGTATTTGTCAAGGCCTCAAGCCAAGACACTAGTTTGTCTCATGAGACCTGCCGATGCGTCAAGGAGCTATAGCAGGCTCCACCCATCACTTATTAAGTCCAATTCATTATTATATGAAAAGGTTATATAAACATTTAAGAATACAATTTTTTAAATTACTGTTTGAAATTAATTGTGTCATCAAAATATCAGTTCTATTTTTAGAAGATACTTACATTTAAAATTTCTCAAATATACTGCAGTGTTTTTCTGAAAACATTATGCAAGCTTCTAAAAATAAAATAACTTATTCTGAGACTGCTCGACTAATTGCAGGCCATGATGGGTCCACGCCCAATCCCTTCCTGTCTACCACAGACGAGAGTCGGGTTTTCTGAATATATTTTTAAGCTTGCGTTTAATACGTATACATTTTCCCGGGATTTTAATATATTTCCTGGAAATATCTCCCTCTTTTTTGAAATCATTTGAAAAAAGTTATGGCTTATAGAGGAAGGCGAAACTCAAATAATAGTCATGGCGGCGAAGAAGTTGTTGTCACTGCATACGAAATAAAAAACATTCCTTTTTTCATTTAGTAAAAACATTTCGTATAAAAAGATTCCTTTTGAATAAAAGTAAAAGTCAAAGGGTTTTATACACCGTATAAAGGAACGTTGTGTATAAAACCAAATATGCCGCAATGAAAGGAGATTGAGAAGAAGTACCTTACAAAGATAATTTTTTAAATAAAATAGATCTATTATGTTTATTCACTATAAATACACATAAAGAAATTACAAATACAAGATATGACATAATAATATCATGACATAATTTGAAAGTAGGAGATTAACCCAAGAAATGGAAATTAGGTTAAGAAGTTCCCTTACATCATGTCCGACTTGAATCGACCGCTCTTTATCCTCATGAATAATAAACTAGAGTTAATCTCTACTTTATTCAGAACCTTTTTCAAGTTCATTATCCCTTTTATATCACTTATTACAATGTTACATAAATTATGTAGTCATTTAAGTTAATAATAGTCGTTTTGTCAATCTTTGGTACTTGAGTCAACAATAAACATCTTATAATTACAAGTTGTTTATGTGGTAAAATATCCATTATATCCATAATTATATTAATGATTTAGATATCATATATATCATATATATCCAGTATATACATTCATTCATAATATTACGTCACATTTAGAGGTAAGAAATGAAATGCACCGTTCATGGAGACGGTAAGCCGTACGTAGGCATGAATGCTACTTTCATTTCTATTTCATATTTAATGGAATGAAATCATAATTATACAAATGTATATTATAATTCCAATATAATATCTTATATAATATCATTTACTCTATCCTTTATACATCCCACATATGGCATTAACGATTCAAATCACTTTGAGGGGGCAGTAGTCCGCACTTCCTAAAATGAAACTACCGCGTTTACCCATAATATAAATCATAAAGGTGCACCATAAATGAAAAATAATGAAGCATAAGGAAAAAATAATCATAATATATATCATATATAAAAAATAGTTTCATCATAATGGCCACCATGAGAGGTGTTAAAAGAAGTTTGAACAATCATCGTTTCGTGAGGTAGTAATTAGCCACCCACAGAAACAATATGTTCTTTAACCATTAGACGAAGGTGTGTGTAAGTGTAAATAAAATAATTCTCATAAAAAACTCCTAGTATTTTGAATATACTGGTGTTGTTACGAAATAATAGAATAAAAATAGTTTACGGGGATGGAGAATCAAAATAAAACAAAACAACATTAGAGAAGACATTACCTTAAAATCGGGCAACTCTTTTTGATTTGAGCCAAAGGCTTCCTTGGGATGACTTCTGCCCAAATTGAGGGTTCTATGAGTAATAGATGGTATTTGGGAGAGTATTTGGGCAGAGGTTGGCCGAGACAAATGGCTTGGAAAATGTGAATAAGGTGGTAGTAGTGGGGGCCTTTTATAAGAGAGGGGGAGGGGCACTCTTGGAATGTAATAAAATGATACTTTATTATATAATGAGTTTCGGATTTTAAAGGTCCCAAATTTATATATTTCGTTTCTAAGGTGATAAGGCTTCGAAATCCACACATCCAATAGGTTTTTGACATGTTTAGGTCTAGATTTTACATTATATTTTCATTTTATTTAAATCGTTAAATAATTAGGTAATCGCTGCATCATCATGGTGTCATAAATAATATAATTTATTTTATGACTAAAAATTATAAAAAAATATCAAGATGTAGGAAAACTTTTTATCTTTATAATGAAAATTTATATTCAAAACTATGACTTGTATAACCCCATTTAAAAATTGTTTTAGTAAAACAACTCATGTTTGTGACATTTTTATTTTAACATTAAATAAAAAATTTTTAATGTAATTTTCCTACCAAAGTGGCTCCATGGGGTCCCAAAGTTTACCCATGGATCTTCATGGTCGTCCATGACTCATAAAATAGGGGTAGGACAAGTGTAAGGGTATTTTCATATTTTTATAATACCATTTTACCTTAAATTTCACTATTTGCCTTTAATCGTGATTAATTAAACATAAAAGTTACTATTCAACAAAAAATTATTTTAATCCCATTGAACCACATTTTACATCCTAATGACAACCACGTATGCCGTATTTTTGAAATTCAAATCACAGAAGTGGTAATGTTTCATTTAAACGAAAAATCATTTTTTTAACTACCACTTAGTGGTTTCACTATTCATAAAAATTGATGTTTTTCATAACAATGCCAAAATTTCACCCTAATCTATTATTGATATTCCGAATTCAAAAATGATTTATATTTTAAATAATTACAAAAATATAAGTTGCATTAATTAATTTTATAATTAATTCCCACTGTCACAATAAATAGCGTGTTTTTAAGAAACAATATATATCAAAAGATTGACAATTGTTTATGTCTAATTTCAAAGTGAAAATAATTCTAATGAACACCATTGGATAAAATGGTAAAAATATATTCTAATTATACTTTTAAACCACTCAATATAATAATTTATCACTATAAATTATTTCGATTAAAAAAATTGTTTTTATGTATTTTTTCACTATTCATGAAAAATTGGAAGTTCTCAGAAAAATATCAAAAATTCAACATATAATAATTTCGATATTCCGAATCCCAAAAATGAAGTAAATTTTGAAATATAAAATATATATAATTTCAAAAAGTGGGTATTACTATTCATAATGGCTATTTTGATTGGTCACGGTGTGTTAGAATCTCGAACTTGCGTACAATGCAAGCAATTTCATTATTGAAGGAGAAGCTTTTCGTGGAAGCTCAGGGTGTTACATTCTACCCTCCTTCAATAAAGTGTGTCCTCGCAGTTGGAAATTTTTTCTTTGAAAATAGAAGGTTGATAATAGAAAATACCTTTGTGGAAAACCCACATCGAAAATAAGTTTAATAAAATTTATCTTTAATAAGAGTGAAAGGGGAATGAAAATGTCACCACCAAATTATGATCTCGATAAGGAGAACATTGGTGGAAATTAGAGACATATAATTTGAGAAAAACGTAAATATTTTTAGGGAGTGATTGAGGTCTTCAATCACAAACAAGTGTAAAATTAAGGGCCTCAAAGCCTTCAATCTATGTTGATTTAAAATATTATCAGTTCAAAAAGACATAAGGTATTAGGATAACACATTTTTTTGTTTTAATATCCCTTTACTAAAGTTTAAGAATTAATTTATTCATAGAATAATAGATAGGTATATATATATTTAGTCTTGAAAAGTATAGTTCCATCCTTCAACTAATTTCTACCACAAACTCATCTTTCACTCAAAAAGATAATAGAATTAAAGAATATTATATTTATCCTAATCGTACAAGGTTAAAAATATTAACACATACCATTAAGAAAAATATTTTGTAATAACCAGGGACTTCCTATAAGCTTGTGGTAGGTAATAAAGGCCTGTCGTACTATGTTTGTGGGTTCGATTCCTGCAGATTTGTCCGAAGCGACGGGTTATCGCCCAACCTGAAGGTTGTCCATTTTCTAAAACTATAGTATTATAATATTCAAAAAATAATATTCAGAAATGTTTTAACCTTAAACAATACTATCCAAGGTTCAACTTAATCCATTCCAACCTTTATTGTTATCCAAAATACTTCTGTCCAACTCACAGTCCAAATTTTATAAGGAAGGTAAACATAATGAATATCTTTTTTTCCGCGTAACAACATGAGAAAACCTTCATCATGTATTCTTTTAAAACATTGAAACATCCTGAATTACAATAAATCCTTGTTGATTACATTCATGATCCCTTATTCCTTAAAGAATACTAAATATAATCCTTCTATCCAAAAATGTATACAAATCATTAATCAGTTTTAAGAAAGTTAAGAATATCAAATATAATTTATCCAAATCAGTCATGTCTTATTCCAAAATAACTATCTCGTTATCAGAACAATATTATGTTTTATCTTTCTCTCAACCATATATTTTCCAAAAATTTAACCTGCTTTGGAGTCACTTTTCTTGGTTACACACAATCTCAAGTCCTTGATGAAATAGTACTGTAGTACAATCCTTATATACTCCATAATTATTATAACCAGTAAATCATTAATACAACACTAAAATGAAAAAACTTCTTTAATAACAATATAAGAACTCTAATCATTCCTCTTCATCTGTGGTAGTATCATAACTTGATTATTATCCAATAACATCATTTTGGGGCATTCTCTGATGATTTGGACATTGGTTTGCGTAGTGTCCCAAATCCTTGCAGATGAAGCATTGTACATTTTATCCTTTTTTTACCCTTGTAGTCACGCACTTGGTGTCCTTTTTCTCCACACTTAAAAAAAACTCTCATTCACTTTAGGCATGTTCCAAGGTGTTTCTTCCCACAGTTATCACATATTGGAAATTTCTTCTTTTCCCTCATCCCTTTATCCATCATTCTCTCTTCCATCATTTTCTTCTCTTGATTCTTTTCAAAGCCAAAAGACTCAGATAATTCTTTCCTTATCTTATTAACACATGATACTATTTCTTTATATGTTGAGAACACAAGGGAGATTATTTCCCTTCTAAATGTTGTCTTAATACCTTGAAAGATATGATCCTTCTTATGCTTTGGATCATACGTATTACTGGGGTTCACATTCCTTCCACTGGGCACCATTTCTAAACAATGGCATAAACTAGGTTAGTTTATGAATTGCAATGAATAATTCCAAACATGTAAAATACTTAATGTAAATTGAATAGTTTATGGATATAATCCATAATCATAAAAAAATGTTTTCTTTGAGGATGTATATACCCATAAACCCTTCATAATGGTTTGTAAAAAATGATAAGTATCCTAAGCATATCCCCCAGGAGTGTCGTAACAAAGAGTGCAGCAAGGCCCATTGTCGTGCAGTAGTTCCCGTTCAAGTCTAGCTCAAAATGGTGTTTTCAGGTTTTACCCCGAGGTACATCTATGGCAGAGCTGCCTCTACCTGCTCGTATCCAGACAGGGATGTATTGCTCGGAAAACTCACAAAATCTCTATAATACCAAAATTCTAGGTAGTTCTTCTATACTAATCCTCGATTTCTATATTAGGGATATGTGCTCCAATCAAAGATTATCTAAATCTAGCTTCAAAGGTTAGTACTAAACTTCCTATGATATCAACTGTAACGCCCCGAACCCACCTACCCAGAGTCAGTGCGTTATTGCGTAACATTGGCATGATCACAAAAGATCAAGTCTTGAAAGGCCGATTAGTTTAGTAGCCTTGGAAACACTAGATACATTCATAAAAGTTACATTACATCATAAAGTGAAAAACTATAATAACATGGTCTCCATAGTCCACACTCATATCCCCTTCAGACTATCCCTGTAGGTCATTCCTAAAATAATTCTTCACATCCTGGAAAAATTAAAACATTGAAAGGGGTGAGCTCAGATGCTCAGTAAGGATAAAAATATAGAGGAAGATTTCATAAATAAACATAAACATTAAAGGAAACATATAACTAAAAAATCCTTTTAAACATGAACTTCAACATAATATGGAAAAAGTAAAATGAAATAATGCCATTTACTTATTCACATGGATATTCTACTAGTTGAATAATCACATTCAATATCAATAACCACTTTCATAATGATGGAATGCATAATGCCAGACTATCATAACCACATAGCCAAGTCCTCGTGCCAAGACTACAAATAAGTTTTTGTCAAGGCCTCGTGCCATGACACTAGTTTGCCTCACGAGACCTGTCGATGCACCGGGAAGCTATAGCGGGCTCCACCCGTCACTTATTAAGTCCAATGTATTTCTTATATGAAAAATGGTATATAAACATTTAGGAATACCATTTTTTTAAAAACAGTTTGAAATTAATTGTGGCATCAAAATACCAGTTCCATTTTTAGATGATACTTACATTTAAAATTGCTCAAATATACTCCAGTGTTTTTCTAAAAATAATATGCAAGCTTCTGAAAAAAATAACTAATTCTGAGACTACTCGAGTAATTAAATGACATGATGGGTCCACGCCCAATCCCTTCTTATCTACCACACTCAAGAGTCGGGTTTTCTGAAAACATTTTTATGCTTGCATTAAATACGTATACATTTTCACTGGATTTTCATATATTTGAGGAAAATATCTCTTTGTTTTTTGAAATCATTTAAAAAAAGTTATGGCTTATAGAGGAAGTCGAAACTCAAATAGTAGTCATGGCGGTGGAGAAGTTTTTGTCACCACATACGTAATAAAAAACATTCCTTTTGTCGTTTAGTAAAAATGCTTCGTATAAAAATATTCCTTTTGAATAAAATTAAAAGTTAAAGGGGTTTATACACCGTATAAAGGAACGTTGTGTATAAAACCAAATATGCATCAATGAAAGGAGATTGAGATGAGGTACCTTAAAAAGAAAATTTTTAAAATAAAATTGATCAATTATGTGTATTCACTATAATTAGACATAAATAAAGTACAAATACAAGATTGGACATAATAATATCATGACATAATTTGAAAGTAGGAGATTAACCCAAGGAATGGAAATTGGGTTATGAAGTTCCCTTACCACGTGTCCGACATGACTCGACCGCTCTTTAACCTCCTGAATAATACACTAGAGTTAATCTATACTTTCTTAAGAACCCTTTTCATATTAATTATCCCTTTTAAATCACTTATTACAATGTTACAATAATAATGTAGTCATTTAAGTTAATAATGGTCGTTTTGTCGATCTTTGGTACTTTAGTCAACATAAACTTCTTATAATTACAAGTTGTTTATGTGGTGAAATATCCATTATATCCAGAATTATATTCATGATTTAGATATCATATATATCGTATATATCTAGTATATACATTCATTCATAATATTACGTAACATTTAGAGGTAAGAAATGAAATGCACCATTCATGGAGACGGTAAGTCGTACATACGCATGAACTCTACTTTCATTTCTATTTCATATTTAATGGAATGAAATCATAATGATACATATGTATATTATAATTCCAGTATAATATCTTATATAATATCATTTAATCTATCCTTTATACATCCCACATATGGCATTAACGATTCAAATCACTTTGACGGGGCGGTAGTCCGCGCTTCCTAAAATGAAATTATCGCATTTACCCATAATGGAAATCATAAAGGTGTTCCATAAATGAAAAATATAGAAGCATAAGGAAAACATAAACATAATATATATCATATATATAAAATAGTGTCGTCATAATGGCCACTATGAGAGGTGTTAAAATATGTTTGAACAATCATCGTTTCGTGAGGCAGTAATTCGCCACCCACAGAAACAGTATGTTCTTTAACCATTTGATGAAGGTGTGTGTGAGTGTAAATCAAATCATTCTCATAACATAATCCTAGTATATTGATGATACTGGTGTTGTTACAAATGAAAAGAATAAAAAGAGTTTAGGGGGTTGGAGAAGCAAAATAAAACAAAACAACATTAGAGAAGACATTACCTTAAAATTGGGTAACACTTTTTTGATTTGAGCCAAAGGATTCTTTGTGAAGACTTCTACCCAATGTGAGGCTTCTAGGTGTAAGAGAGGGAAGTTGGAAGAGTATTTGGGCAGAGGTTGGCCATGCCAAATGGCTTGGAAGGTGTGAATAAGATGGTAGTGGTGGGGGCCTTTTATAAGAGGTGAGGAGGGGAACTCTTAGAATGTAATAAAATGTTACTTTATTATATAATGAGTTTCAGATTTTAAAGGTCCCACAATTATATATTTCAAGGATAAAGTGATAAGGGTTCTAAATCCACCCATACAATATGTTTTTGACATGTGTAGGTCTTAGATTTTACAATATCGTTTCATTTTATTCAAATCGTTAAATAATGAGTTAATCGCTGCATCATCATGGTGTCATAAATAATTTAAGTTATTTAATGTCTAAAAATTCTAAAAAACTATCATGATGTAGGAAATATTTTTAGCTTTCTAATGAATATTTATAGTCAAAACTATGACTTGTATAACCCCATTTAAAAAATGTTTTAGTAAAACAACTCATGTTTGTGACATTTTTATTTTAACATTAAATAAAAAGTTTTTAATGTCATTTTCCTAACGAAGTGGCTTCATGGGGTCCCCAATGTAGGATCTCAATAATGATGTAGATGCTCAATATAAAAGAGGTGGGGGGTGAATTGTATACATTAAAAATTCCGTTGGAACCTTTAATGTTAGTTATTCCGAAAGTAGGTTCCGGAAATATGGATCTGGAAATTGAAACTTAACTAATGATTACAATATGCGATTCTACCATAAAGCGTATAGAATATAATTGAAACAAAGTACAAGTAAGGAAGTATAAACAAGTTATACTTTCCTTACATTACAAAATGCAGCGGAAACAAACAAGTAATAAAACTACAAGTAACAAGATATAAGTCTTTTATCCCAAAGAGAAGGGTATCCAATAACTTTGGATAAAGGTCCCTTGATTTATACTTTCAAGAAAGTCTGTCTTACCCACACCAGGGTAAGCCCTCGATACGAAGATCGGAGTCTCTGTCTTACTATCCCCGCAAGCCCTCAACTTCACGGTAGTTGGCAACCTCTGTCTTCCTCAGCAAGGAAGCCCTCGAACTTCAAGGTAGTTGGAACCTCTGTCTTCCTATCCCCGGAAGTCCTCGAATGTAATCACCAACATTTGGAGTCGCACGAAGAAAAAACTGAACGAGCGGTTCAATACGCACAAGGCATGAAAAGATATCTCTCTCTAGAAATCACCTTAGCAGCATGTGGTCTCTAGATCAATCAACTTCTACGATGTCATCATTAGCTATTGCAAATGAGATCCTATTTATAGGCAAGGTCATCCTCCTTTTCAACGGTAATATTTTCCTTAAAAATAAGAGGGACATGTACATGTTTAACCAAACCAATGGTTAGATTATAACAGAATAAACGACATAGTTTTATAAAAAAACAAGTGAAACAGAATATACAACATCGTTTTAAGTCTAACTCAAAAGTTCGGTGTGAAGGTTCAGAGTGTAAAAAAAATGTCATTGAGTAGACAAACTATAAAAGTGTAAGCAAAAAGAAAGTTCGGAGTCTAACCAAAAATAATTTTTAGAGACTATATAAATTCAGAGATTATAAAGGAAAAATGATCAGATTCTGTTTAATAGGTGAATTCGGAATGAGAATTCGGAATGAGAATTCTTCATCAGAATTCATAATGACAAATCTTAATCAGGATCCGTCATTAGATTTCGATGTCAAACTTCATGAGAATTCATATCCAGAATTTGGAGTAGAACATTATCAGAGTTCGTATCCAGAATTCGGAGTAGAACATTACCAGAGTTCTTATCCAGAATTTGGAGTAGAACTTTGTCAGAGTTTGTTTCCAGAATTCGGAATGAAACTTCATTACCGTTCTCATCCAGAATTCGGAGTGAAACATCATTAAAGTTCTCAACCATAATTTAGAGTGAAACTTCATTACAGTTCTCATCCAGAATTCGGAGGAAAATTAATTACAGTTCTCATCCAGAATTCGGAGTGAAACTTCATTACAGTTCTCATCCAGAATTCGGAGTCTAAAACATAATGCTTCATATTAGAGTTTCAAACAATTCCGAGAATATAAAAATGAATCCGATACTTATACACAAGAAAAATATAGTTAAAAATATGATAAGAATAATTTTACTTATAAAATCCATTTTTCTTATAAAATCAAATTTCCTCATAAAACCGATTTTCCTTATAAAATCAATTTTCCTTACAAAAGCAATTTTCCTTATAAAAGCAATTTTCCTTATAAAAGCGATTTTCATTATCAAAGCGATTTTCTTTAATGATAAGGTGATTGTGATTTTCAAAATAAGAAGGAATGGAAAAGTCATAAGGAAAACCTTATTGACTCAACAATCTCCCCCTTTTTGGAAAGCCCAAACATCCTTACGAAAAAGAAATTCTATGAAGAAAGAAAACATTAAGGATTATCTCCCTTTTCTTATGAATGTTGATGAATACGACTAACTCCCACTTAGGCATTGAATCTCTAAGGATCATATTCTAGATTTAAAGAATGATATTTCATTATAAATAAGACTGTCTTCTTTAATGAAAAACTCTTCCTTAGATAAACTCTATTAGAGTTGTTTTTCTTTCTCCCCCTTTGTTAAGGTTCTTTTTCCTTCTCCCCCTTTGTGATTTTCAAAAATAATTTGAGGGAATAGAAAATATAACAAAGTACCTGAATAATTAGTTACAACTACAAAAGAAACCAGCAAGCCAGATTTTCATTATGTTTAGAAGTTCAAAATCAAAAAGGTCAAGATACAACTAAAGATCAGATTTGACTATTTGGATCTTTTTCCTTCTCCATGAAACCCTTAAGAATAGTATTTATCTTTTTCAAGACTTTATGGTCTTCCTCATCTTGCTTTTCTATAAAAACTATTCTTGCACTTTGAGCTTCAATCTTTTCTTCCTGGGCATGAATCTTTTCTTCCTGAGCCTTCAAGATTTGTTCCTGATTTAACAACTTCTCTTAAAACTCAATCCGATGATCCCTTTCATATTTCCAGTTTTGAGAAACAAAATCCAGCTTCCCATTCAGATCTCTGACTTCTTGAATCTGGAAATTATTCTCAGCTGTCAATTTTTCTTCAAAGGAAGAAGTAAGTTAATTTATCTTCATATCTTCTATCTCAAAAAAATCTTTAACATTATCTTGTAATTCATCAAAGTGCCTCATCTCTTCTCCAGTTTTCCCCAACCAACTAGTCATTCTCTTGCAAGATCTTTTGTGGGATTCATAGCCAACAAAAACAGTTTTGAACTGAGCCTCTATCTCAACACATTTGTCCATAACCATGGATACAGAGTCTGTTTTCTAATTCAAAGCATGTTGGAGCATCTGGCATTTTGAATCAATACTTGAGAAAGTTAGAATAGTACCTACCAACTTCATTAATGACTGAACAAAAAAGTCATGCCCCAACAAAGATGACTCTGAATCCGAGACTTTTCTTTGATAATTTCCTTCTTCAATTTGTTCATCCTTCTTCTTAGAAGAATCACCAACTTCCCTTCTCTTTACAACAACTGAGCTCAGGGTATCAACAAAAAATTGCTTTCCCTTGTCCTTTTTTGGAATGGATTGCTGTTCCGGATTCTTCTGTTCACTATCATAAACTTGAACAACATTGTATTCATCATCAACAACTTTTTGAGCGCCATCCTCTATGTTCTCCATTTGAGAAACATCATGTAGAAGTTGTTCTTCCTCTGCACGATAGGCTACTTCTTGTTCTCCTTCCTCCTCATCCTTCCTTGGAGTGATAACTTTGATGATTCAGCTTCTGATGTTCGGAGCGACAAATGTTTTGAAGGTGTCCCCTTATAATCATCTACTTGCTTCAAAACATCTCCGGTCTCACCAATACTTTTAGAAACTGGTTCTTGCTCTTCCACATGCTCAATCTGCTCAACTTCCTAAACATGCTTAGCATCTTCCTCTTCCGGAGCAACAAAGTTTCTTCTTGGAGTATCAGGTAGAGATTCCAAAGAAAAATATCTCGGAATGGGAATGTTTCTGGAGGCCATCTCAGTAAACTTTAATAAAGTCTGAACTACCTCAGCTTCAGACAACTTCTTCTTGAGATTATTTTCTTTTGCTTGTTTTTCTAGCTCATCCGCTGTTTTTTCTTTCAAGGCCCTAGCCTCCGCAGGATCCAAGCCAAACTGAGGATCCCCTTTGCACTCTCTTCTCTTTTTGTCCCTCCGCTTTGCAACTACCTCATCTGGGTAAGCTTTCTTCTTCTTCAGTTTTGGAGGTGCGGAATGAACTTCCTTAGATTTGGGATTCTCTGCATCACCTTCAACTTCATTCAACATTCTCTTCCTCACTGGCATAGAGGATTCAGGTTCACCAATATTCGAAACCACTTCTTCTTGAGCAGGTAAATCAACGAACTGACCAGTCTTCTTGTCGAAGGCTACATCCATCCTTTTGAGGGTACCATCACTCACTAACATAATTTTGCAAACTCTTGGCTTATATTTTCAAGCCTCCATGAAGGAATCAAGGCACCAAACTATTAGCTTCGAGATGATTGCTGGAAACATTATGATCTGAGCTCTCAGATTCCCTTTCTTAACATTCTCAATTGTAACAAGAATGTGTTTCATCAGGTTAAACATCCTTAGATTTATCAGAAAATCTGGGATATAGATCTCACTCTTCTTCATACTATCTTTGTCACCCTTCCTCGTTACGATAAAGCCTTGTACCCATAATTCTAGAATCCGAAAATTCGTAGACAGAGTTGTAATCTTCGGAGCCTTGTCATCTGCCAGTCCAAGAGTCTCTAATGCCTTTTCTTTGTCGAATCTTCCCTTTGAATCTGGAAAAACATGAGAGATGAACTCGGCTTCTCCTTCATAGGTCAGCCCTACCAAGATAGCTGCCTTTACATACAAAAGCTTATAATTCTTTCCATAATACTTAAATGAAAATTTCTCCCTATCATTTTTCTTAAAGAAGGAAACTGCCTCCTAGAACTCTATAAGTAAATCCGAAAACACTTCATCTTGATTCCCGGGCTTAGACACAACAACATCTTCCCATCCGTTAAGCTTAATATTCTTCGATATAAGAGAATCATACTTGTTGAAGAAATCAGGATGAACCAACCTTTCTCTATATGCTAACCACTTGGAAATCAGCTTAGAGGAAGACATGTCTTGAGAAGCTACTTCCACATACATTCAGATCTGAAGACTTCAATAAGTTGGGAACGGAGAAAGCTGAAGATCAGAACGGCCTTCAAATAGAGAGGCAGATCTTCTGGAAGCTGGATCTTAAAAAACCGTTGTGGGATGACCATTTGGGGTCCCCTTTATATAGGGAAAAAAAGACGGTTCATCTTCGTCGGTTGATCGAACGGTTGTAACAAGCTGAGATCAGATCTGATGGTTGAAAACCAATTCACAAGAATACTTGAATCCGATCATTTGAGGTTTTTATTAAAACAATGATTTTAGAAAACTATAATCCGAAAACAAAATATAAGAAAATACTAGCATGTAATGTATGATTACGAAAAGTTGAGTAAGGAAATCATACCTTTTGGATTGGTTTAGGAGGATTATTCGTAATGGGTAACATTCTAAAAAAATGACTATGAAAAATCTTTATTATGAAAAGACATAGTTCACAAAACTCACTATGAAAAATAAATTCATTATGGAAAATTCAATACGAAAAAAACGAAAAAACCTTATAAAGATTTCAGCACGAAAATTTCCAAAAAAAGTTTGAATAGGAAAAGCTCATTATGAAAGACTCGGTATGAAAATATCGTTATGGAAATACCAGTATGAAATTGTCCATTCTAGAAGTCTTCTATATGAACATATCCATTCCGAAAAATGTTAGGTCCAAAAATTCCCATTCTGGAATTTTCGTTCCGAAAAATTTGAAAACAAACATTGAAAAACATAGTTACTCTAATAATAAAATGTACTTCCCCTATGAAAAGGAGTTTATTAATGTATGGAGACTTTTTTTAACATAAAGCTAATTAAGAAATATTACCTTAAGGTTATCATTTCTAACATCTGTTTAATGTATTCAAATCTATCAAAAGGCAAAGATTTTGTGAAAATATCAGCAAGTTGATATTGCATTCCAATAAACTGAAGAATAATATCTCCTTTTAGTGTGTGATCCATAAGAAAGTGATTCCTAATATCTATGTGTTTTCCATGAGAGTGATGTGCATGGTTCTTACTTAGGGCAATGGCACTTGTGTTATCACACAAAATTTGAGTGTCAGTAAAACTCAAGCCATAGTCCGTGAGTGTGTGTTGCATCCACAACACTTGAGCACAACAACTTCCAGCTGCTACATATTCGGCTTCAGCAGTGGAAGGTTCTAGTGAATGTTGCTTCTTGCAAGACCAAGAATCTAACGAATCTCTTTAGAAATGACAAGTTCTAGATGTACTCTTTCTATCCATTCTACATCCACCAAAGTCAGCATCAGAAAATCTTTTTAGAACAAAATCATTTCCAGAAGTATAAAATAATCCAAGATCCATGGTTCATATAAGGTAGTGAAAAATACTTTTTACTACCTTTAAGTGAGATTCCATAGGATTTGATTGATATCTTGCACATAAGTATACTGGGAACATTAAGTCTGGTCGACTAGCTGTTAAGTAAAGTAAACTTCCTATCATACCACTAAAAGATGTTTGATCTACTGGTTTCCCAGCTTCATCAAGATCTAAAGAGTTTGAGGTACCAATGGGAGTACTTATACTCTTAGTGTTGTCATAACCATACTTTTTGGGAAGATCTTTAATATACTTATGTTGAGATATATAGGTTCTTTCTGGTTTTTGAGAAAATTGAAAACCAAGGAAAAAAGTTAACTCTCCCATCATACTCATTTCAAACTCATATTTCATTAGACTTGCAAAAGAGTTGATTAAAGATTGCTGAGTTGAACCAAATATGATTTCATCAACATAAATTTGAACAATCAAGCCATTTTTCTTATCTTTCTTTATAAAAAGTGTTGGATCTGCATTTCCCTTAACATAGTTATTTCGAAGAAAAAATCCAGTGAGTCTATCATACCATGCTCGTGGGGCTTGTTTAAGACCATACAGAGCTTTGGTAAGTCTAAAAACATAATCAGGATGTTTTATATCTTCAAATCCAGGAGGCTGTTCAACAATAACTTCCTCTTGAACATAACCGTTAAGAAAAGAACATTTCACATCCATTTGAAAAAAATTTAAAATTAAAGAATCCTGCAAAGGCAAGTAGAATATGGATAGATTCAATTCTAGCTATAGAATATTCACTCAACATGGTTCTAGTTATCCCTTGAAGAATTCTATTTCTTCTCTCAACTACACCATTCTGTTGAAGAGTTCTAGGTGCTGAAAAATTGTGAGTAATACCTTTTCTACTACAAAAAGTTTCAAAATCAGAATTTTGAAATTCTCCTCCATGATCAGTATGAATAGTTTTCAATGGAAGTTTTTTCTCATTTTTAACCTAAGCTCTAAAACTTTTGAAATAAGAAAAAGCTTCAGATTTATTTGCTAGAAAATAGACCCAAGTAAATCTAGTGAAATCATCAACTAGAACAAACACATAGTATTTGCCTCCAATACTTCCAGTTTGTGTTGGACCAAAAATATCCATGCGCACTAACTGTAATGCATCAATTTTTGAGACTTCACCGATTGATTTAAAACTAGATTTATGTTTTTTTCCATATTGACAAGGATCACAAAATTTAGAAGAATCAAATCTATGCTCCGGTGGATCCTTAACTAGTTTCTTCTTAGAGAGTTTGCATATGTTCCTATGATTACAGTGACCTAGTCTTCTATGCCATAACCAGGAATGATCTTCTATTGCACTTAAGCACGGTAAATCTTGGTTCCTAAGGTCTTTTAAATTTAAGGTGAAAACATTCTCCTACCTATTAGCTGGGAGAATAAATTCTTCCTTAGAATTGTGAACTAAGAACTTATCATTCCTATAACTCACAAGGTATCCTTAATCACATAATTGACTTATGCTAATGAGGTTGTGCTTAAGACCCTTAACAAAAAGAACATTTGAAATCAAAATTTTACCTAGAAGAACAATATTACCAATACCAACAATCTCTCCCTTAGCATTGTCTCCGAAAGTTACCTTTCCTCAATTTGTTTTGATAATCTTCTCAAAATAGCTTTTGTTACCAGTCATGTGCCGGGAACATCCACTATCCATGTACCATGTGTTGCTGCTGGTACACTCTTTATTTTCCTGAAATTAAAAAGAGAATTAGACTTTCGGAATCCAAACTGGTTTGGATCTGAGATTTCCAGATAACAAAATTTTAGGTACGCACATCTTCCTAGAGAAATAAGTTTTGTAAAATCCTAGAGATTAATTTTTGTTTATGGAAAAATTCTTTGCCCAGTGACCACCATATTGACACTTGGTACAAAATGGGGCACTTTGAGGAACAAAATAATTATTACTAAAAATTGGTTTTGCATGGGTATAACCAAATCCGGATTTATTTCTTAAAGGTCGTATTTGGGAATACATTTTATCAAAATTTTCCTTACCAGGGGTAATGTTTGATAAACACTTCTTTAAGGAAAAAATTTAAGACTTGAGTTTAATGGAAAAATTTTTATCTTCAAAATCATCAGATTTAGAACTAGAGCTAGGCTCAAAAATATTTTTCTTAGAAATTAATTTTTCTAACTCTTTAGAAAGTTTGTTCTTCTCTGAACTTACATCCTCAAGATTTTTTGAAATACTTTCAAAATCAGCATTTTTTTATCAAGATCATTAGAAAGATCTGACATCTCCGTTGTAAGAAAAGAATTCCTAGAGTTTGCCTTATCATGTTTCTGGTTGAGTTTAGAGTTCTCAATCTCAAGAAGTTCAGCTAACCTAGAAACTTCTTCATAGGTAGGTGAAGTATTTTCTTCATCAGAAGAGGATTATTCATCAGAAGAGTTATAATACTTACTATCATTAGAATTTTAAGATACATTGGTCAATGATTCAACATTTCATACCTTAGCCATAATGCAATGATTATCAATAGGTAATCTGGCTATAAGAACAATATTCTTCAGTCATGAAGATTCATAATCAGAAGATTTATCTGAAGAATCACCACCACTGGCACTCCAGGTATCACTAGCTTTCTAAACTTTCTTAGCTTTGCCTTTATAATACTTCTTTATGTTCCTAACTGAATTCCTTTCTTTCCTTTATTTATTTTAATGTGAGGGAAATCCGGTCTAATATGTCCAGCTCTCTTGAATTCATAACATGTGACTTCTCCATCTTTTCTATCTTTCCTTTCCTTTTTCTTATACTTGTATTGGAATCTTCTTTGGCCAGCTATCTTGTTCATCCTTCGAGCAAGATTTGCTAACTCGTTTTCAGAGACTTCACTCTCACTAGAATCTGACTGGAAAATAACATTCTTAGACTTGGACCTGGTTACTCTCTCAGGAGTCTTAGATTTCACCTGATTTGATGTTGTTGTAAAAGCAACGGTACCATTTCCATTATTTTTTTTGATGTTGTCAGCATCTCTCTTCATTCTTGTTTCATGTTGGGGAAGAGTTCCGAATAACTCATCATGAGAAATTTGAGTGACCTTCCTGTTCTCATCTATAGCAGTTCTTTTGGATTCCCACTCATTAGGTATGATATCAATTATCTTGTCCACAAGTGCTTCATCATCTAACCATTTATCTCCCATAGACTGTAAACTATTGACGATAGTCATAAATCTCTGTTGAACTTTACAAATTGGTTCACCAAAAGGAAAATTGAAGCCATGACATTCAGCTCCAAGCATAGCTCTCCTAGTTTCAATCACTTTAGAAGTTACAAAGTGTGTAACCTCTAACTTCTTCCAGATATAATTAGCTGCTTCAAAAGAAGAAATTTGGCTATATATATTTCTAGTCATTTAACAAAGCAAAGTATTGCGTACCTTATAATTGAGTTGATACTCTTTCTTTTCTTGGTTAGTGAAAGGTCTAACTTCCTTATCAGGAATTTTATAATCTCCAGTAAGCATAATAAAGTTGTCCACTCTAATATTGATAACAAAAATCTTCATTCAATCTCTCCAGTACTCATAGTCATTACCATCAAAGGTTGGTGGTCTTGTAGGATTTAGATTATCAATGGAACCAACATTAATTCCTTCTATACTTAAAATAACCTTTGAAACACAAACTTGTTAGTAGAAAATAATAACAAAGTTCGGAATGACAATGTTTGGAATAGCAATGTTCAGAATGAGAATGTTCGGAATTATAAAGTTATCAAGAAAAACTTATATGTGAGTACAAATATTTCAGAGACCTCCTTTGATACCAATTTTATGATCAAAATAATGATGTAGATGCTCAATATACAAGAGGGGGGTGAATTGTATACATTAAAAATTCCTTTAAAACCTTTAAAGTTAGTTATTCTGAAAGTAGGTTCCAGAAATATGGATCCGGAAATTGAAACTTAACTAAATATTACAATATGAGAATCTACCTTAAAGCGTATAGAATCTAAATGAAACAGAGTAAAAGTAAGGAAGTATAAGAAAGTTATACTTTCCTTACAATACAAAATGTAGCGGAAACAAACAAGTAGTAAAACTACAAGTAAAAAGATATAAGTCTTTTAACCCAAAGAGAAGGGTATCCAACAACCTTGGATAAAGGTCCCTTGATTTATACTTTCAAGAAAGTCTATCTTACCCACACCAGGGTAAGCCCTCAATACGAATATCGGAGTCTCTGTCTTGCTATCCCCGTAAGCCCTCAACTTCAAGGTAGTTGCCAACCTCTGTCTTCCTCAGCAAGGAAGCCCTCGATCTTCAAAGTAGTCGGCACCTCTGTCTTCCTATCCCCGGAAGTCCTCGATTGTAATCACCAACATTTGGAGTCGCACGAAGGAAAAACTGAACGAGTGGTTCAGTACGCACAAGGCATGAAAATCTTTCTCTCTCTAGAAATCACCATAGCAGCATGTGGTCTCTAGATCGATCAACTTCTATGATATCATCATTAGCTATTTCAAATGACCTCTTATTTATAGGCAAGGTCGGCCTCCTTTTCAACGGTCATATTTTCATTAAAAATCGGAGGGACCTGTACACGTGTAACTTAACCAACGGTTAGTTTATAATAGAATAGATGACATCATTTTATAACAAAACAAGTGAAACTGAATGTATGACATCATTTTAAGTCTAACTCAAAAGTTCAGAGTGAAGGATCAGAGTGTAAACAAAATGTCAAAGAGTAGACAAACTATAAAAGTTTAAGCAAAATAAAAGTTCGGAGTCTAACCAAAAATAATTTTCGGAGTCTAAATAAATTCGTAGTGTATAAAGCAAATATGATCAGATTCTGTTTAATAGGTGACTTCGTAATGAGAATTCGGAATTAGAATTTGTCATCAGAATTCGTAATGAGAAATCGTAATCAGGATTCATCATTAGATTTCGATGTCGAACATCATGAGAATTCGTATCCAGAATTTTGAGTAGAACTTTAATCAGAGTTCGTATCCAGAATTCGGAGTAGAACTTTATCAGAGTTCGTATCCAGAATTCGGAGTAGAACTTTGTCAGAGTTCGTATCCAGAATTCAGAATGAAACTTCATTACAGTTCTCATCCAGAATTCGGAGTGAAACTTCAATACAGTTCTCAACTAGAATTCGGAGTGAAACTTCAGTACAGTTCTCATCCAGAATTCGGAGTAAAACTTCATTACAATTCTCATCCAGAATTCGGAGTGAAACTTCATTACAGTTCTCATCTAGAATTCGGAGCCTAAAATAGAATGCTTCATATCAGAGTTTCAAATGATTCCATGAATATAGAAATGAATCTGATTCTTATACTCAAGAAAAATATGGATGAAAATATGATAAGAATAATTTTCCTTATAAAAACGATTTTCCTTATAAAAGCAATTTTCCTAATAAAAGCGATTTTCTTTATAAAAGAAATTTTCCTTATAAAAGTAATTTTCCTTATAAAAGTAATTTTCCTTATAAAATCGATTTTCATTATAAATGAATTTTCCTTATAAAAGCGATTTTCCTTATAAAAGGGATTTTACTTAAAGATAAGGTGTTTGTGATTTTCAAAAGAAGAAGGAATGGAAAAGTTATAAGGAAAACCTTATTGACTCAACACCCAAGTTTACCCATGGATTTTCTTGGTCAGCCATGACTCATCAAATTGGGGTATGACAAGTGTAAGGGTATTTTCATATTTTTATAATACAATTTTACCGTAAATTTCACTAATTACCTTTAATCGCGATTAATTAAACGTAAAAGTTACTATTCACCGAAAAATTATTTTAGTCCCATTGAACAAAATTTTATATCCTAATGACAACCATGTATGTCGAATTTTTGAAATTAAAATCACAGAAGTGGTAATTTTTCATTTAAATGAGAAATTAGTTTTTTAACTACCACATAGTGGTTTCACTATTCATCAAAAATTGATGTTTTTCATAACAATGCCAAAATTTCACCCTAAGATGTAATTGATATTCCGAATTCAAAAATGATTCCTATTTTAAAAAACTCTAAACATATAAGTTTCATTAATTAATTTTATAATTAAGTCCCACTGTCACAACAAATAGTGTGTTTTTAAGAAACAATATATATAAAAAGATTGACAATTGTTTATGTCCAATTTCAAAGTGAAATTAATTCTAATGAACACCATTGGATAAAATTGTTAAAATATATTCTAATTATCCTTTAAATCTACTCAATAGTAGAATTTATCACTATAAATTATTTTGATTAAAAAATTTGTTTTTAAGTATTTTTCACTATTGATGAAAAATTGGAAGTTCTCAGAAAACTACCAAAAATTCAACATAGGATAATTTTGATATTCCAAATCCAAAAATGAAGTCCATTTTGAAATATAAAATATATATAATTTTAAAAATTGGGTATTACTATTCATAATGGCTATTTTGATTGGTCGTGGTGTGTTAGAATCTCGAACTTACGTACAATGCAAGCTATTGCATTATTAAAAGAGAAGCATATCGTGGAAGCACGGGGTGCTACATTAGATACCCCGTGTATAGGGAAAATAAAAAATGCCAATAATTGAATTTTTATTTTTGGAATTTTTATTTTTATAGTTGATTTGATTAAATCGTTGGTTGACACACCTATATTGTACTTCTATTATTGAAATTATTTTGGTCTTATTTTGTTGAAACTCGATGAGATTAGGGTTTAAAATATCATGAATCTTCTAGAAACTTGCTAGAAATAAAAATATAAGCATTTTTTCCACTCCATTTAAGAGAATTTTTAATGACATACTTTTTAATAGGTATTATGATATATATTCTTACTGTTGTGATAGGTGTATTGGAATGTGTTATGGTTATAATTGGATAGATAAAAAACATTGACCCCTAAGATGTATAGTCCCTCATGGATCATAATTTGGTGGATCATGTTGCACCCTTTTATTGAAACATGTTGTGTTGTGTTATAGGTTGAGGCCAAGAATTAATTCAAGGGGGAACGGGCCCCCATGGATCTTAATTCTATATCCCATTTTGTGAAACGGATGTGAACATTTTTTTATTCATAGGGGTTGAGGAAAATATGACGGTTTTTTCTTTTGGAATCCCATATTACACGGTGTGTGGTTCATGGGAACACACTGGGTGTTCTTTCCAACTGGGGAAGATGGTGTAAAGGGGGGTACATGTTGTTGACATGGTATAATCATATTTTATTGGTACTAGGTCATGAGTTCAAGTATCCAGACATTGCTACTTGGGTAGGAGTGAATGGATGCGTAGAGTACACGGTCAGACACTGTTTAGGTAGCACACCATGTTGTAGTACATAGCATAACTAGGTAAATGACCAAGATAGTTGAGGGACACTAGAATGTACCTATATTGTGTACATGATATGTACCAGCATTACATGACACATTCTTGGGGTGTTTACACACCCATGATGGCAGAAGTACATGCCCATGTGAGAGGTTGAGTGAACACACCATGAATGGTTACTAAACCATGGGTAATTCTCTTCTGGTTCTCTTTTGGTGGATTTTCTTATTTTGTTTTTTCTCTCCTGAACTACGATCCTTAACAAATAATTTGAACTAATGTGTGTGCTTGATCTTGTAGAGTCGTGCCACCACAACGTCCTCCAATTGTACACCAGGAGGTTAGTGATAATCATGCCTGGAAGGAGGTTGGACATGGACTACCAATTGTACCTCCAATCTTCCCAGTTGTAGCACCCACAGTTATACCAGGAACAGGTGCTGATGCATAGTTATATGAATGATTTTTGAGGCACATAAAAATATTTTAGGGATCACCACACCCTTCCACCTCTATGTAAGAGCTTATGCGAGTGTTCCAGCAGCAGCATCTGACCATGTTTTTGGCGGTTGATAGACTATAGGTGGGGGTCTCATGGAAGGTGTCTAGGCTGTGGATATTTTATCATTTAGAGACACCTCATGTGGGGAGGGTAAACATCACACTCTATATTATTCATTATTCAACCATTAGATAGTGGGATGGTATCGCTCAGGTATAGAATTAACTGGATTTGGTGTGGTGATATTTTTATACCATCTTCTATTATTATTATTTTCTTGAGATCCGGAGGGATGACTGAGATTCAGTATTTATGCATCTACAGTAAGGTTCATTGTCATTTATGGACTACTCATCCCATTTTAATGAGATACAACTATTCACACCTATTCTGTTGGTTGATGATTTATCGAAGGGTAGGCGATTTTGGGATGGACTGATGTATGACATCTGATCACATCAAAAAAATTCAGGTTGTCCATCATATCTACTATAGTGAATCATGCATTGATTATTGAGTGTAATCTATGGTAATTTGGAGGTGAGATCCAAGTAGTTCGGTACCAAGATCTCTAATTATCTCAACCCATAGTATAAAGAATCATCTAAAGAATAAACATGATAATGTTAGTAGTCAAAATGTATCTTTTGGTAGACATGTGACGTGATAACAGTTCTGTAGGTCGGGTCATACAAGGCCACAATGTCCACATGACCTAGTTGGGTGCCAATCTTGTGGGAAGATAGACCATATTCACCATTTAGGTATGATATTTCCAATAGAATCTAGTGATAGAGGGTCTGCACTAACTCAATGATTAGGAATGATATCTATAGCTTCTCACCATTCAGGGTACTGAAATGCATTAGACTGTTCAGGATGTGGTGGTGGTCATGGTCATGGGAGACATACTCCGTGCATTCTGGGACAACATGGTGGATTCTCTTATGGTAGTTGGGAAGTTTCATTGGGCTATTATATAGGTCAGTCATATATAGTTCAATAGGCCTATTATTTCTAGGAACCCAGATCCTCTAATGTTAGATGTACATTTATAGTTTCCTTTATATTAGATTCTTTACATTTTGTTACTACAGATTAACATACATTCATATTTGTGACCATTTCAGAATTCCTTAAGCACTTTTACTTTACATATTATGATGTTTTGATTTTAGAAACTCTGTTAGAGATTATAGCCATAGTTGTGCATCTGTTCAAGGAGTTACCCCTCGAGGTTATTGGAATTTATTTCATATGAGACCTCGAAGCCTTAGAGATGATAGGATTTGCTATCATCATTATAATGAATTGGTTTGTTCCCTTCAGGACGTTGTTGATTACTATCATAATAGGGTGAGTATCACATCATCATAGGGTGGAGTGTTTTTATATAATGGTGAATGGGATTTTTAGACAAGCTGAGATGGGCCTGATCATTATTGGTTGGGTGGTATGATAAACCATATTTCGAGTTTATAGCATGATGATTATGGAATGTGTCATATGGATTTCCCTCCAATGGTTGATTTTCCCTAGGATGTCATCCCGATAGACAATTCAGGTTTAAAATCAATGAGATATGTTGATTTCTCTATTGAGATAATTCCAGGAGATTCATTGGTTTCCATTCCTCTATATAGGATAGATATTATGGAGTTGCAAAAGTTCAAGAGGCAACTAGAGGATTTAGAGGAAACGGTTTTCATCTGACCCAACACCTATCCATGGGGTTTGATAGTCCTTTTGTGAAAAAGGAAGATGTTTTCCTCAGACTATGCATGGATTATCAGAATTTGGTCCATATTATGGATAAGAATTGGTATCCTCTTGGAATGATAGATGATGTATTTGAAGAACATTAAGGTGCTTGTGTCTTCTCAAAAAATACCTGAGATCTGGTTATCTTCAATTTCTTAATAGTTTACCAGGAATACCTTTCGCAGCCTTTCAGAGTAGGTATGGTCTGTATGTGTACTTGGTAATGTCATTTGGTGTCATGAAAATACCAAAAAAATTTATAGAACTAATGAACTGAGTGTTCCATACTAATCTTTACCCGTTTTTTTGTGGTTTTCTTGGATGATATCGTGGTGTATTATTAAAATGAAAAAGACCATTCCACACATATTGGGTTAATTTTGAGTACACTATGAGAGCATCAAATATATTTTAATTTCACTAAGTTCAACTTATTGATGGATCAAATTCACATCCATGGTAAAATCATCTTAGAGAAAGTAGTATCTATGGACATAGGGAAGGTGTGGGATGTAGTTTACTAGGATCATCCCAATAACTCCTTTGAGGTTAGTATTCTTCTAGGGTTGGTTGGCCACTACAGGCTCATCATCAACGACTTCTCATATTTATCAGCGATGTTGATGGGACTGAGTAAAAAGGTATTGAAGTATGTGTAGATATATTATTGTGAGATGACCATTCGAGAGATGAATGGGAGGTTGAATTTCATGATGATAATAGTCTTTCTAGATCTAGGAAAGAGTTAAACTGTGTGCTATGACACATTTTGAATCAGTCTAAGAGTAGTTATTATGAAAGGGAATCAAGTCATCGTTTTTGGGTCTAGGAATTTGTGACCAAATTATAGGAATTTTGTGATGAATAATCTTGATATAGAAAAAAATCCTCATGTACATATTTATATAGCGTGATCATAATCCAAGGTAGAGAAGGTGGATGGAATGCCTTAAATATTTCAAAATTGTGAATTACTACATGACAGGTAAAGGTAATGAAGTGGATGATTCTTTGAGAATGAGTACATAGGTGAAAGCAGTGAATCAGGTTAGTAGAAGGTGTCAGATTATGACATAGTTATCTAAGATGCATTTGGAGGTGCAATAAATCCAGGGATAGATTTTTCATTCATCTTTTGTTGTTACCTCTAACCAACTAGAGTGAGTGAGGATGAGGAATCTATTAGATTCTGAAGGCCTATATCTCTAGGAGAGTATGTTAGGTGAGGAACCTCTTCTTTGTTGGACCATATCCACGTATGAGGTTCTATGTATACAACATCACATATGGGTTTTAGTAGACATGCACAAGGAGGTGAATCAGGGCTTTCATGCCTCTATTTGGGATGTGAATCCTGGAATAACCATGAGTTATCGAGATTTAAATCATCACTATTGGAATTCCATTAGGAAAAGGGATGTTTTTAGTTTTTTAGGAGGTGCTCCTCATGTTAGTAGGAGAAGGAGAAACACCAGCGATGAGCCATGATTTTACAGCAGGTACTATTCCTGGGTAGAAATTTAATGATGTCACGATGGATTTGGAGACTGGTTTATAGAGGTAACTTCAGGGAAATGATGTCTTATGGTTTTTTGTTTATAGCCTCATGATTGTTTCAAATTTATTAATGAAAATGGAATCCTTCACTTTTTATGAGGTTGGGAGGTTATACATCCATGGGATTGTACAACTGCATGGTGTCCCAATTTTATCATTTCAGATAATGATACTAAGCTTACATCACATTTATAGAAGGGATACTAAGGTAAATGGGTACATAGGTTCTCTTGAGAATTATAGACAACCCCTAGATAGATGGCGGGTTTGAGAACATGATTTAGGTGGTGGAATTGCTGTTATGGGCATGCATCCGGGATTTCAGGGTATCTTAGAAGAGACACATATCTTGGTTGAGTTCACATATAAAACTATATTTTGGAATACTATTAATATGGATCCCAATGTGGCATTGTGTGTTAGGACATGCTAATTACCATTATGTTGGGTGGAGATAGGAGATGCAGTTATTCTAGGACCTCATATTTTCCATGAGACCATTGAGTAGCTTTAGTTGATTCAAAACTGGATGGATACTGCACAGTCTTGTCAACAATCATATGTCGATCACTACAGATGAACTTTAGACTTATATGTTGGTGATGGGGTTTTTCTACGTGTTCCATTGAGGTTGGGACTCAAGATGATTAATAAATAGGGTATAATTTCACCGATATAAGTCGGGTCCTTCGAGATTCTAGAGAGTCAGGGTGATTGCTTCTGGGTTTTTGGTACCTCAGGGTTACCAAGTATGCACAAAGTCTCCCATGTTTCCCAGTTGTGATTTGACCTTTCATATACATCTCCTATTTCAGAAAAAGGGGGTTAAATTACCGGTAGATGCGTACTTTGTGGAGAATAATATACAAATTGGGGATCTTAGCCTAAATGTTCTCCACAACTAGTCTATTCAATTAGTATGGATGCTATGGAAGCACAATCAAGGTCAAGATGAGAACTTGGAGATGGGGGGATGTTGTATGATTGTAGTGGATTAAGTGGTTCCTAAATGTTTCTTCACCAACCATTGAGGGGTGATTCAAGGACAAATTTCTTCATGTGGGGATGTTTTTAAGAACCACATTCTTCCATTGATGAATGGATATTTTCTTCTTGAACTATACATAATAATGTAGTGGAAAAATACATTAGGGAAATGATGTATGTCCATTAAAAGACACGACATGGGGTTACATTCCATGTATTCCCGGTACATGGAATGTAATGCTCTGGCCAGGACCTATTTAAGACATGTAAGGCATGCTGGCGGAAAAGGGGGAACAAAATTTATATTATGAGTATTTTCTAGTACACTTCGTGAATTCTTTTCCCAAAATATGAAGTATGCTAATTTTTTTTAAAATTTCTGAACACACCTACCATAATTTGTAAACTACAACACAAAATTATATGATGTAAGGTTTTGATCTTAATTCATCATCTGAACCTAGTTTCAATCATCATTGGTTGCGTTGGAACCCCTCTAGCGAGTTCTTTATTTCCCCTTAGCCACTCTTAATTTCTTTTCCTATCAACTTAATTAATGTGGTTTGGGTGTTTATGATTGTTTTAAGATCTATTTAATTCTAGGTCAAATTATAGGATGGATCCTAATGAAGAGATTCATACATGTATGATGTAGTTTGGATCGTGACTTTCACTATTTTTCATGTTTTTAATTGCTGGAGTGGCACATGCCCATTTTTGGGGTGTCACATTGATTTATAATTGACTCTTTTTGTTTCTTATTTATTTCAGGTATTTTAATAAGTGTTTTAAAGCATGTTTTATGTTGTATTCAATGATTGATTGACAACACATGGTTGAGCATCCTTGGAAGACCGTTTACGGCCATTCGGGAGAGGATGTCTATGAGGAATGACTTGTTTTCCCTTATTGGGTTGGTAAAAATAAATAGAGTTTATAATATAATTACAAGGTTTGTCAATTTCAATTTAATTAGTTAAGGGTATTGGGATGGTTGGCATGCCCTTTAAACCTTGAATGCCTATGTTCTTTGAGCATGTTCAGAATGTTATTCTACAACTATGAACCGCACCATGTGATATTATTAATGTTAAATCCATCTAATTATATATTTTACATGTGTTGTTTGTTATGACAATTGTTCCCATGTGAGTAATTTGAAATGCCAATCCCCATGATGTTGGTACTCACTAGAGTTATGTTAGATGCATTTGGTGTTGACCATAGTGTTGATTAAGGATTTTTAATTAAAACCCATTGTGGTTGAATGGTAAAAATATTTGGGTGAATCATGGAGTCTATTTAGAATTACAAGGACACGATTATATGTTTATTATACCTTGGTCACTTGGGAGAAACATCGATTAATTGAATATAGTGGATAGACTCAATGGGTTTGTTATAATGTTATTCCATGAGTGAACCTTGGTCTCCTATTACCATCACAAGAGTAATTTGAATTATATGTCATGAGTGAACCTTGGGGCTCCCTATATGGATGCCAAGGATGAGCTCTATTTACATGGATTTGTACCACACCTCGAGTGATATTTGGTTCATGAGAGGTTTTACGAAATAGGATTGTATGATGTTGGTGTAATTACACTTGGAGTGATACTTGAATTAAAAATTTGGAATATCAAGGACATGATAGGGTTATTTGTTGAATATTGAAATAGAATGTTTTATGATGTGTTTTCCAAGCGAACACATATGTTTGGAATTTAACTTCACTATTTTTGTCTATATGTTCTTCTTGGAATTTTTTTGTGCTTACTTTTTTATGAGGGATGTCGGGATTACGTTGGATCTAGAGACATATACAACTAAATGTAATTTAATTCTTCATGGACATGAAATGAATGTAAATATAAACTACTTATTGTATGATTGTTCACATTGGAGTACATCTTTCCTTACTACTTACATTACTAAACACTAGTTAATATATATATTAACTAATATATTTCCACAGACCCTGGGTGGTTTTCTACTGAATTTAGTCACACACCCTATTTGGGTCATGTTTTTGGGCACAAATAGATTATATGAATGCAGGTGTCGATAAATACATGCACCCTTCTCCAGGTACAACATATGATGCTTTAGAATTGTAGAGCATAAGAGCAATATGATACTTGTTATGCTTCCATGTTTCTTTTGTGTCTTTTCTTAATTTTTGTATATATATAATGTATTACTTCTCTGTAACCTATTTTGGATGTTTTCCAAGAACATTTACTATTCCACATCATATTTTTTAAGATTTGACACGGGAATATTTATATTATATTTCTTCTACTATTTAAACATATTGTATGGTAATACAAATTTGGAATTTGGTTTAATATTGTTTCTATTGTGTTACATTCTAATAATGAGAGAATAGTATCCCTACTATCACCAATAATCCCTCGATACAATTCAACAACCTTTTGAATTTGGAGATATGTGGTTGAGACCATGTGGCCAACACAGTACGAGGTACCTTTGAGTGACATTCAGATCCAGGACACCACGATGCACCTATTTATGTCTATTTGGAATATATATAGAAAATTTATGATGTCAAATCGTTGATCCATATATATTAATTATATTAATGTTCTCATTTTATTTATCTTATCCAACATGTTTTGATTTGAATGTTACCAAGGTTGTAATTGTTTATTTCAAAATATTAACATTATTCATGGTTGTTAATAACTATGTATATGATAGAGTAATTTTTTAATTTTCCAACAATAAATTAAATCTATTTTTTATTGTTTTATAATTTATATAAATTATATTTCATCCCTTAATTTTTTCTTTTTTACATACAAAGTATCCCAAATAATAATTTTCCTGAAAAACAAACTTTATTTTTCCCTTCGGTTGAAAATCCTTTTTCTGTAATAAATTTGTTTTATAATAATTTTTTGAATAATGTTTGTAATATTTTTATATGTATTTATAAAACATGTTTATGCATTATTTAATTTTTAAAAATTCTAATCTTGTAATTTTAGAAATGAGTTTCTTTTGACTTATTACATAATGTTTGAAAGGATTCATCGTATTAATGTACATGAAATGAATGAAATTTCCATCCATCATGACCAATAAATAATATATATATATTTCAATTGAATTTTTTTTCAATATTTTCCAAAAAATCATTTTCTTTATATTATGTAATGTTTTTGTTTTTTAATTTTATTTTTAAAGCGATACAGGTATTTTCCTCAAGAATGTTTTTAATGAGCTTTTTGTATTGATAATTCATCAATGATAATCATAATTATTTAACTATTATACATTAGGAAAATTTTATAGTGAAACCATTCATATTATTCCTCCCATTTTTTTATTGTCATTTTTACTATGGATTGTATTGATTTTCTGCAAGATAGTTCTTCTAATGTCGATAGTTTTTTATTATTGTAGCATGTTGATTGAGTTTTATTATGTATTTGGAAAATAAATTCATTTTAATTTTATGTTACATGTTGGAACTACAATTTTATATTATATAGGTGATTTTTTTTTGGAATCATGAAAAATACATGTTCAGAATTTGGATGAGACCTTACCCATTTATGTAGATGTATTGGAATAAAGCCTTGAAAATATGTTTCTGAGTTTCGATAATATGAATTACCTTATTATCAATTATGTTAATTATTTATATTTGGTTATAGAAATAGCAGTGATATATATAGATATGTTTTGAGATCTTGTGGATTTTTATATGTAATTATTTTATCATAATCTATTTATACAATATGATTATTAATTCTCAATTTTTCAATTATGTTGAATGTTTTTTATTTAATTCCTTACAATATTGATTATGGATTATTTAATATAGACTTATTTCAATGTATATAAATCATAATTAAAATTTCATATCACCTATATTTTGATTCCATTTATAAGCATTCAAGGATGTTTATTATGATTAATATAAAAGGATATTCTATACGGAATAATGACGCTCCCAAATAAAATATTATATTTTATTTTAAGTTTTCTAATATAACAAAATATTTATGTATATAATATTTTTTCATCTAAAATTAAAATATTTGGTCCACTTGAATGTGATCACATGTATATAGTACCAATGTAATAGCATAATCACCGGATCAAGGTTATTATGGTCAAAGGCTATAACATATCCTATTAATTGTTATATGTTCTATTCAAGTTAGGAAATCTTCATATAATCTTAAATAATATTGATTTGTTTTATGATTAATATGGTATATTGGTATGTTTAATCTTACTAATTCATTAGATGTATTTTTTTTGGAAAAGTATGTTAGGAATTAGTAAATAATACATTTAATGGCATAAGTCGCTACAGATCTAATATAAAATTTTGGATACATAAAAAATTTCCACTCTTAACAAATTTCAAACATCATATTTATCAAACCATGTTGAATTTTTTCATCTAATCCTAAACAGAGCCTCATGTTGTTACATTTTAATTTTTTACTGGAAATATTAATAATATTATAAATAAACTATTGTAAGATTTTCATGATATCTAACATTGAATCCATCAAGATTGTTCTAAAATTTTATCAATAGACCTAAATGATTGTTCTAATTGTACATTAATTTTAGGATGAGCCAATGTGATAAATTCAAGTTATATACTCCATAATTATTGATGTGTTGTCTAGAAATTTTAGCTGAACCACTTATGTGAATTAGAAAATGTTAAATACGGATAACCAAAAATACTGAATATTTACATTATATATATCCTAAAATTTTCATGAAGTGTTAAAACCTATAAATTTTATATAATCTAATATGATTTACATATTAATTTACCATAACCTAAATTAAATCATTCCATTTATTGATCTTGAGAATTCCTAAAAAATCAAAATTGATGTAATTCTATTTCCACATAGTTTAGGAAAATTATTATATCAACCCCTTAGAAATTTTATATTTGAACATAATTTATAATATGAACCTGAATAATGGTTTATAATCTATAATCGATGTATTTATGTTATCCCATAACAAATGTTCTAATAGAACCCTCTATGTTTTTGTGCTTAATAGTTGAATAATGAATGATGATATATGTTCATAATTTGGAAACTCATTATTAATTCCTAACATTAATGGAACTTATATTAATGATCCAAATATATTAACATATTATTAATCAATTTATAAATCCAAAAATAATTTCCACATTCATCTTTAGAGTAATATAATCCTTTTAGACATCATTTTCACATACATAGATGGTCTAGAAAAAATTTTATGAAAGGATTAACATCATCCCATAACATTTCATTTTGGTATAAATATTTTTTATATAAAAAATGGATGGAAATATCTCTATCATTATTATTGATAAGGTAGTGTGATAATTTTTTATTATAGCATCAACCACCATATTGTTGTACCACCCTGACCCCAAAAGTCGGGAGCTAGTGCATTATCATATTACACTGTCATGATTATAAGGAATAAAATCGTGTAGGATTGATCAATTTAGAAGTCTTTGTTAGCTTGATTAATTTCATGATACCCATATTTCATGGGGAAATATAAAAGAAACATGATATATAATAAAATGAAATAAACCACACCTTTAACAGCATAGTCAATGATTTCCTATTCATATCCTTAGGGAAAGAAACCTAATAAGGGTGATATCATATACCAAATAAGGGAATGTAAAGCATAATTAATGCTGATTTTCATAGAAAAATACAACACGGTTAGTTAAATAAATAATAACACCTTCCATTACAACAAAATAGATAAGGAAGAATCACTATGGTAAGGTACGAAACTGAAACACATGCTATTTAATCAATAAATGGAGAATGAAATAAATCAACAGATATTTAGATTAAATATTATCATGGTTAATAATAATTAATTGATTTTATGATTTGATATATATAATTACAAGAAATCATGTTTCCCATGCACATGACAAATTTACCATCAAGATAAAGTTTAAAAAATTAAGATTTTTCTTAATGAATCATCTCATGAGAATACTGATGCATTGAGTGGCTTGCATTAACTCATCAATAACACATTGATATTTTCATAAAAGTTCCCAAACACATTTATTCCATGTATAATGTATTCCATATATATCCAATAATCAAATTAATTAAAACATGTTTTATTTGGGGAAAATTCACATAAGGTAACATTGTAGTGCTTTTTGTCCGATTGTGTTTGTCCACAAAAGGGGATTACAAGGATTTTTTTAGAGGTACAAGTATATTATATTTATGGTTTTTGGAAAAATAATATTTATAAGGGAATAGATTCCCTAGAAGGGGAGCTAAATTTTTTTTGGTTGGATCAAGAATCACGAAAGATGGAGACCTTTTGAAAATAAGGAATATTCATGAGTTCTATGAAGAATGGGTTTAAGAAATGCTAAATCCTGATTTTATGGGATATCTATAAAAAATATTTGGAATTTTTATAATTTATGATTGTATCTCAGTGACTATGAGAATAATCACGAACAATAAATTCCAATATTGATTTATGAAGACATGGACTACTGTGTACGAAATTAGAGAGTATAAAAAATTGGTGATGATTTGGATGGTATCTTCTAGAGTCATATTAAACTCTTATTAATAGGCATATGCCCCATAATAAAATTGTTATGATTTTACAAAAATTTTAAGGCTCCAATATTATGATGGTGGTTTGTGATGGAGGTTAGTGTGAAAAAATTCACAATGAAAGGTAGTTTTTGAAGGTTATGAAAGCCAACCAAAAAACTCTAAGTATCATGAAAGATTTGTTCTTCCTTATGTATGAGTGAGAATTGCGAATGATGTTTTCTTCGAAAATGCTATTTCAAAATCACGAAAAAGGTCAACTTAATGAAGGTATTTACCATCACAAAAGAATTCAATAATGGATTTCCATGTAAATCTATGGTAATGTGATATTAATCATGTGGATGAAAGTTAAACATAATGGTAAAAGGATGTGTAAAACATAATTAATCAACTGACCAATGAGTGATCTTAAGAATATGAAGTGATCACACTATTGTTGACAGTGTAGTGAAATTTCATATTAGGATAAGTTCTAAACCAGGGGAATAGTGAGTTATATCTGAACATTGAAATAGTAGTGTGCTTAAGTGGATATGGTATATAATCATGTTTTCTATGTATTCTCCTTATTAGTAGCCTAGTGTTTGTGGAAAAAGTAAAATTGTTGTGTCTCAAGCATGCTTTAAATTATTTTTATACATTGTTATTGGAAAGGGAAAGAATATTGTTTTTTAACTATGAAACATGATTATAAGGGATATTAGTTTTAATATTTCATACTCTCAATCACCCCCACTCTTAGGTTATTTAACCTTGTTGGGATGGCAATTGGTTTAATAACCAAATGTTAATTTAAGTGTTTTCATGGTGGAGGATGTTAATCACAATCGTCTTAGATATTTAATGAATTTATTTTTTCAATTATAGATGAATTGGATGAAGAGATATTTCTGATCCATAGGTTTGGATGCATATACTATTTAAGCACATGGTATTTCGGCTAATGTGGATAGTTTATCTTTATCAGAAGTCGGTAGATAAGAATTGAACACTGATGCCAGAGGAATAAATGAATTATTAGGAGCATGATCAAATGAAACATAAAAAAGATGTTTTTATGTATGTAAACTAATTCCACATTGGAAAATATGATGAATATTTGTAAAGGAAATTCAAAATATAGAGAATAAAAACTGAAGGTTTTGTGAAACAAATATATGGATCTGGTAATGACACCAATTGATTATATTTATACATTCATAGATTAGGTAATTTTTTTGTGGATTATATCCATCTTCATGGTGAAACAATTGAAAATATACTGATATTTAATAACATTTTTAGAATAATTCCAACACTGTTAAATCTAAAAGACATTATTATAGATGAAAATTTTCCAAATATGATGACAATGGATATACTACAAGTAATAATGTTTTATAAGAGATGAGAATTGAAAAAATTGCATCCTTAGAAAAAAGAAATTTTAAAGATGTTTTATTCAAGTCCATGATGAATCTTACTATTAAAGATGAATATGAAGAATAATATATGGATAAAGTGATTTAATAACCATCATAAAATATTCAATATATAAAAAAAAAATTCTAGGTGAAACACCCACATTAGTTATTTTTTGAGTGGAATGTTTGGAAATTTTGCATCAATGTTCCCTAATACGATTCAAGACATTGAAAGGAAGGATGTGATATTCTAATGAATAATCCTATGTACCATGTAAATTTCAAGAAAAGGTTTTGATAATTTACATTAATGAAAATGAATCATTTTTCATAGAAAAATGATTGTTCATAAGAATATGATGTTAAAGAGGTCGAGAACTACGAAGATCAATTATAAAATTCTATCATGTTGGTTTTAAGTATATCATAGAAAATTGATAAAAAAATATTGATGTGGAATAATTTAAATAAATGGATGATCTGAAGTCTTAATTTAGAGCCTCTAATTAATATATAAATGATTGGAGAGCCAATGAAATGAAACAAGATAATGTGGTTTATGCTTCCAAACACTATATGGAGTTGTGGGAAGAAGATACTTCTGAACTAATTAATGAAATTGGGAATATCATTTCCTCATTTTTAGGGGACTCCAAAATAAATAATGTACATAAATTAGATTTTGAAGAATTGGAAATGGTGATAAATTTTTTAAATAACATAGTGAAAAAACAAATCAAATGAATTTAAGAACCGAAATTGGATGTTTTTAGTATGTAAATAAAATTTAATGATCATGAAAAATATATGATTCCTGGTATGTTGTAAAAAATGGATATATCATGTTAAAAAAGTCAAAAGTGGAGAATAATGGTCTAATGAAAAAGAAGAATAATTCATGTTCAAATGGTAAGATCTATATAGGGATTTACTGAAAACAAAAAACTATGATGATTAATGTTACTAAACAAGAAACCACAATGAGAATGATGATTTATTTTGATATGAGGAATAATCAAAAGATTCAGAGAACCCCAGGAGCAACCATTGGTCTATAAGTGACAAGCACAAATGTACCCGACATCACGTGTTATTGTTCTGGAAAGATGGTGCAATTAAAAAATGTGTGTTCTATATCTAATACACACCTAAGGAAACAAGAATAATAATTTACAGAATAATGTCTCAATATATTATGATATCATTCAAGTGTCATTATTTTGGGTGTGGATGATTTTGACACATTTCTAGATATTGTACATCAACCAAAAAAATGAATTTTTCCGAGGGGATCCAAATTGTTTGTATGCAACATCTTAATGAATAACCAAGTGTATTGAAAAAAAAATCAATTTTCATCAACTAAAGATGAATCTATTCCATAATACCTCTAGGAAGATCATTATTTTAAATAAAAATCTAGTATGATGTGAAAAACATGGATGAAAAAGATAAAATACCTGAGAATGTGACGATTGTGGAAGTTCCCTAAACCCATCAGATCGTCCTAGTGAATGGATGATTCATAGTGAATTAAAATACGATATTATAGGCTATAAGGTTATTCTTACATGCACGACATTTTACAAGGAAGGTCACAGATAAATTCAACATGATGAATGTATGAAGATAATTGTCTATGGAAAATTCAAGTTTAAGGGTAATTAAATTAGATGTGTTGATGTATTAGTCTTTGACAATTTTAGTAATAAATTTCATATTTTTTTAACTATATTACTCAAAGGAAATGTATAATATTTAATAATAAGATTTATATCATCAGAGGGGGAAATGGTTCGATTGTTATATAGGGGAAAAGAATAATGTGGAATATTTACCTTGTAAGTGGAGAGGAACGTACATGATTTTTATCTAGAGAAGAGGAAAATATATTAGGGCATAAAAATTATAGAAATAAATTGAAACCATACTTGTTTGATTTGGTAAAATATGATGAATCTCAATTTGATATAATCTATCACATGATCATACTAATATGTGATATTTTTTTCAACAATGTATGATCTTCTGAAAGGTGTACAAAAAAAGGTCAAAATATAATCAGAGTTCATGAATTGGTGAATGAAGATGTATGAGAACATATATCACTAATATTAATTTATGGGAAGATGTAATATGTTATTTTCATTAATGATTTTATAAGTATGGAATGTGTATGTTTTTGTTCTCACCAAAGAGATGTGTTTAGTTGCATAAAAATTCACAAATGGAATAAAAAATTATTCCTGAAAAAAAAAATTATAATGATTCATACTGATACCGATACAGAATTTAGAAATGGAATAGTGGAGGATTATCTCAAGAAACACTATATAAGGAATCATGTTTTAGTTGTGAAAACTTCACAAAACTGGGGTGTGGTTCAAAGGAGAAATATGATTTTCAACAAAATTTCAAGATTAATACTCATTGAAAAAGACATACTAGAGAAATTCTAGAATTATGAAGTCCTAGAATCAGTGTAAATTTTTTAAAGAGATCAATTTATTCTAAATGTAAAATAGAATCAATAAGATATATGGTAGGGAAGGAAGAAAACATTGAAATAATTTTGGATCTTAGAAGTAATTGTTTTATTCTCAATAATGCAAACAACACAAAATTTGTGTCACATTGAGATGTCATGATATTCCATGGATATGCATGAAAAATTAAATCATATAAAAGTTTCAATAAGAGGATGGGAAAAGTATATGAAATAAATTTTTCACTATAATATAAACTGAACATAATCATCAACCATACAGTGTAATGTTCCTTCATGAAAGTGATAGGAAGGTAAAAACATAGTGGAGATGAAATGAAAAATTCTTATTCAAAAGTAAATTTTGACAATCATCCGGAAGAAGTCAAATCTATATCTAAATAGTTGAAAAAATGTTCAGTAAAAATTGATAGAAAAATTATCATTAGTGATTAGGTAACATTAATTAAGTGAAGTATAATTAATTCACTAAATCATGCATTTTTCTTATCTAAAGGTAGTTCCTTAAGGATTTGTTGAAGAAGTGGGTGGGGAAAGATGGGATCAGGCTATGAATGAAGAGCTGAACCAAATGTGTAAAAATTAGACATTAAATATTTTCTTAGACCATTGGATATGAAAATCATTGAGACATAATGGGTCATTCAAAAATATCTGAATTAATAAGGTGAAATGATTCAAAAGGAATCACGACTACTGCAAAAGGGTACTCCCTGATAGAGGGTATCAATTTTGATAAAATATTTTCTACTGTTTCAAGGCTAAAAACTATCAATTGATTATTGGACATATGTGTGAACATAATTATATATTTTCTAAATGGTTGTCATGTCAGAATTTCTTAATGGAGTTATTGAAGAAGAACATTATATTAATTAGAAATATGGGTTTCTCATTTATGAATATGGGAACAACGAATTTTGGATGAAGATGGAACATTAGGTGTTAAAGAAAGAATCAAGTGCTTGATAGTAAATTCTAGACTAATTCAACATGAAAATTTGTTTTCAACATGGTGGAGTTAATTTCAATATATATGTCAACAAAGAATGTACTCAAATGATGATGGTTCTAGTTTATGTCAATGAAATAATATTTGGTTTATCAGATGAAGCTTAGAATTTCATATAAATAAAGAAAATCCATTTTGATATTTAAATGATTGTTGAATTGAAATTTTTACATGGTTTACAGGTGACTCAAGGAATGAATGAAACATTTATTTCCCAATATAAATATTCCAAAGAGTATTTTAGATGTTTTATAGTGTATAATTCCAAGGTGATGATGAATTCGATGGCTACCAAGATGAAATATTCATAGGATGATGAAATAAATATTTTTTATATAAAAAAATATATGAAAATCATTAACAGTCTATTGTTCTTGGAAACAAAAAGACCTGATATTGATTTATTCACAATCTACGTACCACGGTGTCAAATAAATCCTAATGAAATATAGTTTTTTTAGTGATATGAATACAACAGAATATCTAGGTTAATGAGGATTTTTATTTTATGAACAATAAAATATCTCAACAATAGTTTTCGGGATATACAGGTGTAGATTGTGTTCGATCATCTTATGATAGAGAATCATTGATAGGTAGAGAATTATATTGAAGCGTATTGTATATTTCATGCCTAAGAATGAAACAAGATTTAATTTCATTCAACACCATAGAAGCTGAATATATTCTGTCTATGTAATGATTCACACATTTACTGTTGATAAAGAAGTATATTAATGATACGAGGGATGAATTGAAGTCTCTAATTGGAATCCATTACAATAATGGAAGTTCTATAAATCATATGAATAATATAGTCCATCTATTCAATTAAAAGAACATAGAAATAAAATATTATATTATCAAGGATAAGGTGGAGAAAAGGATTGTGATGTTTGAGTATGTTCCTATAGAATAATAGGTTGTAGATATTCTAACTATGACCAAACCTAAAGATTATTCTGAATGGCATCGATTGACTCAAAGATGTCAGTCGACTTTCCAAAAAATGAAAAAGTTTGTATGTGGTCCCCCTATCCCACATGTATGATGAGTTTTTACATAATTTTAAGATCAATGTTCATTAACAAATTTCATACAACAAAAAGGTGACCTTCAGTTTTATTGACAGATGTGGTGAAATTATTCACATAAAAGTGAAAAATGTCTACATAAATTTAGGGGAGAGGCTGATAGGGGGAGCAGTGACCTATGAGGATTTATAAAAGTTAAAATTGAGGGCGCATCGAAGTATGGAGGGTTTCAAATAATATGATGATAAAGGTGAAAATAAAAATATATATATCATGAACGTTATCGTTCGTGATGAAATTAGTTATGATGTTTTAGAAAGAAATTATATGATTCATTGATTCACTTTTTCTGATAATCTTGTTTATCACGTTGATAATTTCTCATGTGGAATTAGAGTGTGTGTGAGTAAATAATTATTTTATATACTACTCACATGAAGTGATGATCGGTATAAGATGGAAGAAACATCATGGAGGGATCAAAATTTTAAGATTTGTCCACAAAATAAAAGAGGTATACAGTTATGGAGATATCCCTCAATGTAACTTGATAATTTTTTCTGTTTTATTTTTTTCAATGAGATAACAGGTTTCTAAGGATAGTTGTTGGGGTCCAGATATATTTTTGACATATTATATTTACAAAGATACCAGACAAACAATTGATGCTATGGTAGTGGAATAAAAATTTTGAATACAAGGAGGTTTCGTTTTCAATTATTTTCACAATTTATGGAGTCTAATATTTAAAGGATGGATCAATAATCATGAAATATTGGTTTCCATGATTCCCCTTTAAATAATTGAAAATTCATAATTTTTATGAAGAATTGGTTTCATGAAACATGTATCGGGAAGGAATGGGTCATCACAAACCAACATAGGGAATGCATGAAGATTTTGTGGTATCACCACGAAAATGAGAATCTTTTCCAATGGAAAATTCCTATTGTTCCTCATGAATACATGGAACATCAAAAAATAAATTTTATAACATTCCAAAATGGTGATGAAAAGTATGGGATCTTGTGTAATCAAAAGAGGTGCCTATTAATAGGCCTTTAACCCCATCAAAAAAGTAATGTGAATTAATGAAAATTCTAAGGCTGTGGTTTTGAGAATGTTGTTCAAGAAAGTGGTTATTGTGAAAACGTTCATGATCAAAGAGAGTGTGTGAATGATATGAATTACAACTAAAAATAGTAATCATCATGAATATTGTGTGTTTAAAAAGGATTATTGAGCTTCATGAATTGTGGTTGTTTCCCAAATATAATTTGAGCTTCGCAAAAGAGGATAGGATTATGGAGGCTTGGGCATTGAGAAAGTATTTAAAAAGGGATTAACTTGTAAATAGATTTTTGTGTGATATTAATCAATTAGATTAATTTGGAACTTAATAATAGGCTAAAGGAGGCATTACACATATGGATATATTTTCTGAAAGGAGGATCTTATAATGACGTAGTGAACATTCATTATTTAAGAGGGAAGTGAGCTTTCATATCCATATTGTTTGGAAACTAGTAGGTATAATGACTCTTATCTCAATAATATATGTTTAGTGATATTTATTGGATTTGTTAAAGAGGATCATTTTATTTTGTATGCGCATTGGATATAGCTCATTTAGGGTGAGCCATATAATATTAATGTGTCTTTTTCATGATTTCATTTATTATCATACATTTATACTATTAAGAGAAAAATGATAGTTCTTATAACTATGAATCATGATCATAAGGTATTTTTTAAATGTTTCATACCTAGATTAGACCCCTCCCCCTCTTAGGTTATTAAACCTAGTTGGGATATCAAATGTGCCTTATCAAAATGTATCGATGTTGAATTAATGATATGTATTTATAAATTATTACATAGTGATGGATAAGTGAAAATAAGGAATTTTGATATTTTATTAATATAAACTCATACGAAATATTATTAAACCATTCTTTAGGAAAATAACATTAAATTCTCCAAACATGTCCCATAAAACACTAAAAATTTTGAATCATAAGACCATGACTAAAATGATATGAAATTAAAATTTAATTTAACATTAATATAAAATAATTCATTATAATATATATATATATAAATGGTTAGTAAATACACCCCAAAATTAATTAATGGGTGAATAATTGAATATGCCTCATGGAATGCAATGATATAAAATAATTCCTTACATTGCATTTCCTTTTGTGTGAAAAGCTATTATCAACCAATATAATAATTTCAAAAGAGATAATAACTTATTACATACAAATATTCATGTTTTTAATTTCAAATATTATCATCACAAAATATCTTATTACATGTATTAATTTACTTGTTACTTGTTGTTATTATTAAATAGATGATAGTTTCACCATATACAAAACAAAAACAATTATTTAAATATAGTATATAGTTAATAAATATGAATTTATAATAATCTATATAGTTTGGAAATAGGAAATGGAATGAACTATTAATGGAGATGATAGGCCATACATACCCATGAACGCTATTATCATAGAATTTTCATATTATAAAAAAATGAATAATAAATGATATATATGTATAAGTATATTATAATTCTATTATAATACCAATTTAATATATTCTACATAGGTTTATTAAAATCATCCTTTATACATTCCATGTTTAGCATTAATGTCTCACATAATTGGATTTATTTATTCAAAATTTAGGATTCAATGACTAGGGTAGGGACAATTGTGAGCTATTTGGGTAGATATTGGTTCATCCAAAGTGGCCTTAGATGTGTGAGGAAGTGGGATGATTAATTACTTTCTTATAGTGGTGGAAGAGTGACACTCTTTTAAATTTTGGAAAAGGTTATTCAAGAAATTATTTTCATAAAACAATTTCTAGAAATTATAGAAAATATTCTAGAAATTTGACGATAGGGTCTCAATGAGGAAATCCAATTTATTTTGAACATGTTTCTCGATCTTTACATCACTTAATATTGAGGGTTAGTTTTTTGTTGTGTTTAATTTTACCTTAATCATTGTAATTATTTTCTTTTACCTTCACTAGTTTTTTAGGTTGAAAAATAAGTTTACATAATTATAAATTTAAATTTACATTGATTATAAATATTGAATCTACGTATTGAAATTAAAATCACAAAAGTGGTGAAAATTAATTTAAATGTAATCTTGAAAATGGGACAACAATGTATGTTTTTATGTATAAAAATTCGAATGTTTCCAATGTTTTTATATCAAATTCAAAAGTCAAATTTATTACAATTACCTAAATTGGATAAATTTTAAAAATTATATTCTAATTATCATTTTAATAAAATTTTAAATTTTATTTATCATTATAAATAAAATATATGAAATAGATGTTTTGTATTAAAATTCATTATTTTTCCATACTCATTAGAAAATGAAATATCATAGAAAAAAACCAAAACCTAAACATAAATGTATTTTTATGTTTTGATTTCAAATATTAGTTTTATTTAGGAACATAATATTTAATTTGTATCTAAAACATGATTTATAATATGTTTTCTATTAAATGGTGGATAAATTTTTCTTAATAAAAAATATAATATTTTGTGCATAAATTTGTGGTTTTTTATCTTTTTCAAGAGAAATATAATGGATGAATATAAAAGAAATGGTTGGAATTTTAATATATAAATTCAATTTATAAACTCTCTAAACTTTTTTGAATTTATTTTAATATTTAAAATGTAAAAAATTAATGTTTGGTTTAGTCGGGTGTTGTTTGTATTGAAAAGAAAACAACAAAGTTAAATTTTTTATCGAGTGAAAATATGTTAATGTCTTGGGGTGATACAGTCTTCCCTAATACAAAATTTTCAACCTCTAAACTTAAATAGTATTACCATGAAAATGATTTGGGCAGTTCTACTTCATATAATCCTCTACATCCAATGTTTCTTCCATTTTTTTATTTCTCCACAGTTATTTTATGAGATGAGTCCTTCTATTTTCAAATACATTACCTCTAGTATCACAAATATTGATGGGCTCTTCACAGAATGAGATTTCTGTTTCCATCTATATCTATTCATAGATGAGAACATGTGTTGGGTCTAGCATGTAATTCCTTATCATAGATATATGGAAAACATCAGATTCATTTGAATGACTTGTCAGCATTACCAAATGATAAGAAAAAAAATGCATCCCATAAAAAAATCTATAAAGGTCAATTGTGTCTTGGATACACTTTCAAATTATTAACTAAACTGATAACACACTTAAATGAAGATACATCCAAGAAAAGATGATATACCACTTGGAATAATAAATAAATCCCTTGATTATTGGTATTAATATTATTTATACTATGTGTAGACTTAACATGATCTTGAATATCATTTACCTTTTTCATTGCCTCTTTATCATATTCTTAGCCAACAAGTTTCTTTTTACAATCTTTACCCAACAAGATGGAGTACACATCTGTATATAAATAATTCATTAAACAATTCCATTTTAATTATTGAATAGAAACTATTATTATAGGACAAATATTCAAAATGTATTTACTAATCCATCATACCTTTAATTTGAGGTGAAAAATAACATAACATGTTTTACATAGTTTGAATTTTTCTATCAGATTAGCAACTATTTTGAGGATTATATGCAGTGCTCAAATGAGGCTCAATATCAAGAGAATTCTGATGTATCTCTTAAAATATTGATTTAACATGGTGATACAGATCAGAGGAAATTGATAGATATGTTCCATTATGTGATACAACATCATTACTATAGATCCTTTCATGGTTATCAAGAGTAAGGTCGTCTCTTAAGTATAATAAAGGATCAAATTTTGTTAGTAGATCGATAATTAACTATATTTCCCCATTCCTTCTAGGATTATTTTGTAGTCCCATAAAAAATAAAATTACAATTTCACCCCATTTCTACACATGAATAAGAATATATTGTTAGAATCATTTGGCATACTTCTTTACTACCTTCTCTTATTTAAAAATCAAACGGTAGAACACAAAATTTGAAATTTCTAGTTTCATTTTATACCACCAAAAATGTTCCTTGAAATATCTCTACATATTTTTTCTCCCTTGGTAATTAGATAAATTTGAGCTATGGGAATCATCCAAAAACAACATTTTTAGCTTAGGTAAATATGTAAGACATATAATCTTTCAAAATTTTATAACACCATATTTACCAACCAAATCATCTAATTTACCTTCATTGACTACCAGAAATTCCATCATGACTTCCGAAATAAAAAATTGAGAATTAATTAGTATCTCTAATAAATATTGTTTTGAAATAATTTAAAAAATGTTTTTTATATCCTCTTACTTAGAAATTCCCATATCCTTCTTAAATAGTTCAATGAATATAGGATCCCTCTTAACATACATTTGGGTTAAAACTCCATAATCTTTTCTACTCGACAGATCTGATACATTCATTTCCATCTATGAGTGGTAGTGTATTGAGAAATCAAAATCCTTGTGTAACTCTATCCATTTCCAATTGTCTCATGTTGATCTCTTTATGAGGTAAGATTTTTTCATCTCTTAGGGTGCATGTATATTTCCCATTTTTTTCATAGTGACAATGCCTCCATATTTTCAATGTGAATTATATAACCGTAAACTCAAGATCATGGGATGAATAATTCTATTAATTAATCTTAAATTTCCTTGATTCATATTCAATAAAATTAATATTTTTTATTAGGGAAAAATAAATTTCCTTCTTAGTTGAAATACTATATATGAAAAACCCATCACTTAATGATGGTAGAATCAAAATTGGTGGACTGATTAGTCTCCTCATTAGTTCAGAAAATCATTTTTGACTTTCCTCTGTCAAAATAACTTCATAAAATTACTTTTATACTTGATTAATGGGTTATATAATTTGGAAATTTTTTTGAAAGAACCACAAATAGTAACCTTCGAAACCAATAAAAATGCATACCATGGTTATGTTCATTGGTGTATTCCATTATCTAACTGGATTTTTCTATTTAGTATCAACTTATATTCCATAAATTGAGAAAATATATCCATGAGAAATTTTTTTTGATTATTGATATAACAATTCAAAAATTTCTCATATATCTCTTCCTTTAAATGAGTCTTAAGAATCCTCCACAAGTAATTATTATGGTCGTCATAGATTTTATAATACAACATAATATCATCAATGAATATAAGAAACAAATCATTAAAAATATAATTTAATACTATATTCATTAGGTCAGTAAAAATATATGGTGAATAAGTCAATATAAATTACATTACTATAAACTCATAATGTCCATGACCTATCTGAAAAGCTATCTTCAGAATGTATTCCTTCTTCAACTACAATTAGTTATATATAGAATTTTGAGCAATGTTCGAATAATATTAGGATATGTGATGTTGATCAAACATGTCATCAATATGAGTTTCAGGATTTTTTTATTTTAAAACAAATTTCCCTATAATCATTCAAAATATCAAGGATACACTTTTCTAATTAACAAAGTGGATTGGGATCCCCATGTTGAAACACCAGGGAGAATAAATCTGTTTATAAAAAAATCTTTTAGTAGTTTCTTCATGTACCCTAATCCCACCATGGCCATTGTACAGGGAGTGTTTGATATTGGCCTTCCATTAATAATTAAATCAATGGAAAATTTAATGTCATGCTTTCAGATATATCCTTGTAATTTCTCAATAAATACATCAATGAATTCATGTACAATAGGTACATCCTCAATTTGAATATTAATTGATTTATAAAAGTATGTTGTACTCTATTGTTCCTCGTGAATTTAAATCAATAATGTTATTTGGGGTTGATCTACATTGGAATCAGGGGAGAAGGTATCTTCCCTAAATATAATGTATTCAATATCCTCCTTAAAAATTGAAATTCCCTTCATATTGCAACAAATATTTCCATTACATTTTGATATCCAGTCCATATAAAAGATTATATCAATGTAAATAATAGTTATAACAATGAGGATATCCAAAAAAGAATAATAAATTGTCATGTTGGGGACATACATACATATTTTTGTTATAATGATACTTCCCTTTAAAGTTTTTATAGATAACAATCTTACTAAATTAAAAGGTAAATGTCTAATGTGTGTTAACAAAATGGGTAGATATAAAATATTGAAATGATCAAGAATAAAAGAATTCATTGGATCAATTTAAAAGATTGAATAATATAACATCCACTATATCATTTTGTACTTCATCCTCCGTTGTAGTGATCATATAAGCCTGGAAATCTCCCATCGACCTCTTCATGGGTTTGTTCCCTTGACACATATGGAATTAATTTGAATAGTGACTCTTCTACCTATCATTAAAACCCTTAATATCATTATTTTACTTTTCCCCTTGTATCCATTAATATAATGACCCATTTATCATAACTTAAAAGAGGCTCTTGGACCCTCAATCTTTTCCCTGAGTTGTTTTTCCGATAGTTAACGCATATTGAAAATTATGTCATTTCCTTCTTATTCTTTGACTCTTTTTCAATTTCATGGTTTCTAAAATACATACTCTTCACATTCTTTCCATTAAATATGTATTATTTGAGAATCCATTTTCATTCATGATGTCATACTAAATTTTCTATTCAAATAATTATATATTCTTAGAAAAATGATGACCTTAAGATATTTGGATTCAGACCTTCAAAGAAGAGATTAATAATTCTCTCTTTGCTGTGTATGTAATCTATATAATACTTCGATAATAATGTAATGATATATTCATAATCTTCAACACTATATTCCTCCATTTTTATTAATCTAACGAACTTCATCTTCATATTAATTTTTTGATCATTAGTGAAGTATTTATTGAAGAATTCCAACTTAAAATTACTTCACTCAATGAGTTATATATCATTTTCCACTAAAAATTTCAAGATAAATGGCCACCATTGATAAACATAACCATTAATACAATACAACACATATGTATGTATTTCCATTTAGATGCATCCTAATGTTGTCAATATCATTCTAGTTAATTGATCCATTTCTTGGCACTAATTGGATTAGTGCCCCCTTACTCGATGGGGGATTCCATCATATAAAGGGATTCAACATTTGGGATTATATTTATTGAATAGGTCTCTCCATTCAAACATGGTTATTTATTATAGCCTGATTTGGATTCCCCCATATCGCCATAATTTTCTCTATTCCAATACTAGTTGTTTTGGTTTCCTAACTAGAGAAATATCATCATTTTCCCTAAGTATCAATACCAATCACCCTTCAAGTAATTGTTTCAATAAAATGACATACATTGTATTAGATCATTGAAAAATAATATATATTTCCAAATTTTATATATCAAATAACATAAATTTATACATCATAAATTTTTGAATAATGTGATTTGGTTTCTTTGGGGATGTCATTAATATTAAATCCATAGTAATGGTTTTTTTAGAAAATGGGAGATTTAATAAGGGTATACCGTAATATTGTCAATCTAGGTGAAAATTAATGATCATTTTTCATGTTCCATGTTACACCATGTCAATCCCAACACAAATTTTGGGATTTCTTACTCCTATGTACATTTTTGTTAGAACCGTATCAACTTGTTTTATCTAGAAAGGTATGAATTTATTAGAATACCAACATAATATCAACATTAAAATTATTCTATTATGTTATTCAATAATTATCCTCAATGACTATTTTATTTTTATTACCCTTAATCTATGATTTGTAAAAAATAATTTATAAGGATTTTGCTAATAATATTTTGATACCATCTAAAATGCCCCAAACCTTGTTTCTCAGAGTTAGTGGTTTATCATATTAAATTTTCTTGATTATATGTAATAGAATCTATATGGTCATATCAATTTACCATTCCTAAAAGTCCAGTTTATATATGTGATTCCCATATTACATTTGAAAATACAAAGTAAAACATGATATATAATAACTGGTAACACTAGCCATTCAAATAAACTAGTTAAGTCCTAATAAAAAAAAGAAATGGTAGAAAACTATAAGAGATACATTTATTCAAAAAATAACATTGAAATGCATCCAAAAATATTTTGATTCAATAATACAATTGATAATAAGAATAAATAAATTCTCAGTAAAGGCAATTCGTAATTTCTGGATGTCATGTTTCCCAGGAACATGATATATTTTCTATTATGAGATAATTTATAGTATCGTGATTTTTCCAACTGATTCATCTCAATTGACTAATAATGCATCAGGGGGACTATAATAAATATTCCCCAACATGTATGTATTTCTCTAAATGACCCACAACCCATTATATAATTTCCAAATCATTCCTCACACATTAAATAATTTATTTAATTAAAAACCATGCTCCTTATAAAAACGTATCCATATTAAATAAAAGATATATATATATTTGATTATTTTATCCTAAATTAAAATAGGGGTTTTTGAAGTTGATGAATCAAAATTTCCTTGAAATATTTTTAAAATGGTATTGAGGTAAACAACCATTAATAATTCCAAAGTGTCTCGTACCACATTGAAGCCTTTGAATCGTAACCCCATGAATGAAATGATATCAAATTAATCACTAAATAACATGAATATAAATAAATTCATCATATAATATATTTAAATGGGATCTATATACTCCACAAAATAATTTATGTTGTGAATAATGGCATATTCCACATGAAATGAAATGTGAGATAAGAATCGCTTACCTAACATTTCCTTTTTTCAGAATGGCCTATAGAAACATGTATACATGTTTTGCAAGATTTATTAACTTATTAAGGAACCCATATCATGTTTATTAAATCATTTATTATCATCATATATTAAATAATTTTCTATTTGTTAATAATTATTCATTGTTTCCTCTCTATCGGGTGTTAATTTCCTAGTTTTCCGAGTATGTTTTATCTTATTACATGTTTTTATTATTATTTAGATAATTATGCATCATTTATACAATGATATATATAATTTTAATATCATATATATTAACTAAATAGTCATTTATAATAATCTATAATGATTTAATAATTGAAATTAAATGCATTATTGATGGAGATGCTAGGTCATACATATGCATAAACGATACATTCATATCCTAGTCGTATTTTTAAAAAAAGAAAATTAAATGATAAATATGTATGTATATTATAATTATAGTCTCATATTTATGTCACATATGATACATAGGTTTATTAAGAACATAATTTATATATTCCATGTATAGTGTGAACAAATCAAATCACTTTGATGGGGTGGTAGTCCACACTTTCACAAACGACATAATATTATTTTGGCAGGTGTTCATAAGCTTATGTTTTATAAAAGAATTAAATAATTATAAATAAATTAAAAAAATATCATTTAGATCATACATAAAATAATTTCCATCACAATGTCCACTTGGAGAGGTAGTAATGGAAGAAATAAAATCTCTCTATGTGGTGGTAGTTTTCCATATATAGGCATGATATGTCCATTACCTAGTTGATGTATTTGTGTGTAATTATAGGTCAAAAACATAAAATAAAAACACCCAAGAATATTAAGGATACATGTGTTATTATATATGCGTGGAATAATAAAGGATGATAGTGTGAGTGTTTAAATAAAACTAAATAGATTGATGAATGATGTTACCTCTTCATTGGTAACTATTTATTTGTCTGCACTTAAGGGATTCATTGGATGGATTTTTACCCAATGGGAGGATTAAATGATAAGGGGAGGTACTTTGAGGAGATATTTGGTTAGATTTTGGTTTATTCAATGTACATTGAGATGTTTTATGATGTGGGATTCTTTATTGAATTTTCATAATGGATAATGAGTGGCACATTGGTATTTTTGAAAAATAGAAATTCAAGAAAAAAAAAATATTTATATCCATGGCTATAGGTCCTAAAATAATTGTTATATTTAATAACCACATCTTGGGAAATCGTTGATCCTATTGGTGTTGCAATAGGTTCATGGATATAACCATTGTATATAACCATGTCTACATGAATACTTCTATAGTTTCAACTGTGGAAACATCCCTATTGAAATGGTTTAAAAACTGGAAGTATCCCTATAGAAATGGTTTGAAACTGTCACTATAGGTTTTTAAAGAGAAAGTACAGAAATAGTATTATAAAATATCTAGAGGTCTAGATACATGCTAGAAATCATTGCTATAGTGTATATCTTCAAATAAAAATCACAGAATCATAATATTAACCTATATATTTTCATTGGTTCAAGTATGTTCCATTATAATCTAGAAATAGAAAATATGGATATATTCAATATAAAATCCATCGTTATTTTTAAGTCAAAAATAAAAATAATACTCAAATTAAAATAATTCCACTATACATAAACCCTTTTATAAATTTCAACACATCGTCGTGGACTCACATGACATGAGTTTCAATACAAAGCATTCATTTAGAAAAATTATTACAATCAATCCTTCTGGACCCAACCCACAATCCCTTCATGGATGATTTCTTAAATCATTTTCTTCTTTAATTTAGTTCTCATGTTCAAACACAACTTTAAACCCAAAAAATCACATAAATTCCTTCAAAAATGAGATTCAAAATCATATTCTGTCATTAATGCTAGAATATTAATGTGCATGTAGGGAACTATTCCCCATGTATCATGTAACTATATCTACCTCATATATGCATTTGATTTTTTATGGTAAGGGATTCATGAATCATTAACTTCAACATGTGGTGATAGAACTCAATTTTGAGATTTACTATCATTACTAATGAATCAATTATGATCCTTGTGATGATATTAGGAGTTGAAAGTGGACAAATACCTTGTACCGCTACATTCAACTAATAAAATCCTTTCACTATCACGAGTATCTACAAATTTCCTCCTTCCCTTTCGGTTTTTGAAATCAATACTATCAATTTGAAATCTACATCGATGATGATATTCAATTTTATTTAAAGAGTTCCATACATGGTTCTCCCTAACACAGTTTCTAGTTAGAATCATACTATAAGAATCTATGTCCCTTATTTTGTGACTGTAACTCTTATACCTTCCTCTTTTTTTGGTAAATGGTTCAATTATCATACCCTTTTTAAATTTCTATATATTAGGCCCATACAATAAAAACATAACCATTATTTCCGTACCATTAATGTTTTTTCCATGAAGCATCTCAATACCAATGTGTTCTTCATCACCATACTTCTATAAAACAAATGGAAAACAACATGAGTCACATGTCCTTCTTTATCTCAGGAAAAATATATTGACAACATTCCCCTTCTAGTAAAAATGTTGTAAGAGGTCATCTATCTGCATACCAAAGTGAAACATTATCATGGATACTAGGCTTAGATATCTAAATTATATACCTTTTTCTAATATCATAGAGTGGTAGGGAGATGTAACTATAGAATAACTGAATTAATTTCCCATAAAAATGTTACATATTAACATGTAGTTGATAAAATATCCAAATGAGAAGGAAATGAAGGGTAATATATTACACAATAAAATGTCTGGGATGAATGCACCCATCCTTTCCCATAATGCATGATTTAAACCCGTATCAAACCTATAAATTAGTTGTAACCATATTTTTTATGAATACCCAAATAAAATGTATGATGTAAAATAATTTATTTACACATATCCAATAGAAGAACTACATCTCAAAAGAATTATGGAAAAGATTATGTGAATTATTATCACTATAATTTTGAAGTTCTTGAACCATTATTCATACAATGGGTGAAACACAAAAATCTCATTCAATGGTTATATGTTTCTTAGAAGCTTCATGAGCTATTTCATGAATCAAATTCTCCAGTTTTGTACCCACATAGTGTAATAGATGTTATAGAGGTTCACTATGAAAAATAACTAAAATTGTCAAGATAGTGCATGGGAATTTTCATTATCTTTAGATCATCACATTATATCATACAATACTAACCACAAATGGAATTTAGGATATATAAAAATATGTCTTCCAATGAGAATAGGAAAATAATAATGTAGAATCTTTTGAAACCAAGGATATTCATTTATGTATATAAAACGACATCCAAAATACCTTGGTCAATTTACCTAGTTTTCATATCATATTGAATTAGATTAATTTTGATAAATATTTATTTTTAAATGTATCTCTATACATTTTACTAACATTAGGGTTATCTAATTTCAATATAATTCTATCATATAAACATAAATGGATGAGTTGGAAAAATATAAATGTTTTGATTTTAAATTCTTCCTCATCACTACCCTCTTGTTCTCTCCCAAGTTTAGATCTGCATTCAACTAAAAGTGTTTTCATAGTAGTAGAGGAAACACAACTTATTCATTATTAATTCTTATAATAAGTGACAAATTCAATAAGTAGTTTCCAACTATTGTTGTCAAATGATGCATAATAGTTAACATGTGAATATTATATATCATAGAATGAATAATACTAATATTTTTAGGGTTGAAATGTAGACCCATGACACACTCATCTAATTGGGATTATGATTATTACATTTACCTCATGAAATTGATTTAGTTTCGAGAATATCAAAATAAAGAACTCTTGTACATCCATGTGCGAGGGAGACAAAGTGAGAAATAAATCACAAGGATAATCATTCAAGAAAAAATTTATATTCATACCATAAACATTGAGGAATAAAAAAACCACAACAAATAAAAACATCAATTGAATAAACTTATCCAATAACAAAAAAAATAATATTTCATAATTCATTTCACGAATATAGGTTTTTAGGGAAATTAACAAAAATTCATTCCTAGAAACTCATTAAAATTTTCCAAATAATGAAGATCATTAAAAATTTCATGAATTCCCAATTAATAAAATATTTATAAATATCTTGGATGAAAAAAATTTTATTTCTGGTAGATCACACACCTATATGAAACATATTTCTTGGAATATTCATCAAGAGAACAAGTTATGTACTTATAAAATTTATAAATTTCATTTCCCGATAATGGTTAAATAGGAAAATACAATTATCATGACTAAATTCAATAATGATATTTAAAAAAATCTACAATGCACTTAAATTTTCAGGGATGAACACAAATCGTAATGTGGTCTAATAAGAGTAGTTCAGAGAGGTATATATCTTCTAGAAAAATTATTACTGACAAATAAATAAGATATCTACAACCTAATAAAAATAGTGGTTTTCTAAAAAATGTTATTTATCAATAATATATTCGTAATTATAAAGTATTATTTTATCAAGTACATAACATCTTGAAAAAAAGTAGTTACGGAAAGATAAATATTGAGATAATTATAGAACCACCATCTTGAATATATATATACTTATATCAATCATATTTGTTGATCAATAACACAACCGGTTGAACATATTAACTCAGTGGTAAGAGGGAGAAAAACATAAAAAATATAATTTATTGAGCATAGAGAGGCTTGAAATTGAGACATCCCAACTACTACCATATGGTTTAAATCACTAGGATGTGATTTTGGGGAAGTCCCGCTTGAATATATAACATATAAATAGTAGTTTCAGAAATGAATATACACCCACCTTCTTTACTCATAACACATTATCAAGAACATGTCTGCATAAATATATAAATAATATCGAAATTGTGGTTTTGAAACATGTATAATTTAAATAACTTGTAGAAAATGTTTTTTTCCAACGTGATACATTTTTTAAAATGCACCTGTCAGAGGAGGGTGGCATATTATGATAATTCTTGATGTCCAACATGTAGATTGGTTTCCTGTTTGGTGGATTGTGATTGGTAAAAAACAACACAATATTGTGTCATAATAATCATTATAAATTAATAACATCTTTTAATATACTAATTATAATTAGTTATGTGTTATTCCATAGATTGTAGATCAATGTAGATTGTAGATTCATTGAGCATAAGATGTATGAGTAAATATCCTTTTATTTTCTTGAAAATGTAATTTAATTATTCATATGCTTTTTATAAAAGTATTTCTAGTCATCTTCTAGAGTTGGAAATGGTTTTGCACTACAATTGTGAGTATTATCTTTAAATTATACCACTATATGTTATACATATTAGTTTTTGGTTCTATTCATAATTTTTTTTAAAAAATTACTTAATTTTTTGAGTGCATGAATTTTTTTGTTTCATTTCATTTTTATTATATTGATAAGGGAGATACAAGAAAATTAGGTTTCCCCTGTTTTACTACATTCACACTTCTTATTTGTTATAAGGGATTTTATTTATTTTTATTAATAATGTCACAAGATCATTGATGAGCTTTAATTTAAAAAAATATTGTGACATTCTATTTTTCATACACCATTGATGAAGTATGATGATAAACAACATAAACAGTAAATACTAATATCATTAGAATAAAATAGAACCCTAGGAAAATTTTTATAGTATGAAATAAAAATAAATTTTACATCTGAAATATAACTCAATATCTGTATAAACAAATCTGTCATGACCAATGTAAATAGGTTAAATCCCACTATATTTCATCCCATGAATTCAAATTGAAGATCCCACATTACTATATATGGTAAATGCAATAAAATTAATAAAGTATTTATTATAAAAAAACCTACAGAACACCAAAATAGTAAATATAAAAACATTCTTGGGGATAAGTATAAAATAGAATATAATTGTTTAAAAATGTCACTAAATTAGTTAAAAATGGTTTATATATGTAAATGAAACATATGGGGTGAGTAATCGTAGAGAAAGAGTCATCAGATAGAGAAAATACATGAAAATACATTATAAGAAGTTATTTTTATTAATAATTTAATTGGTTATACAATGAGGAAGAGATACCTTAAGAGGTGGATATTCTATAATATATCAGGTTTTGAGAATAAATGTTGTATAATGTACCTATTTCAATTTAATGCAAAAAATTAACTTGAAATTATTTTAAATTGTAGTTATTACATATTTTTTCAACTTGATAATTATATTTGGAACAAATAGCACAATTTATATGAGTAAATTTTATACAAATATGTGTAAATTATATTAATACATTACCAGAATAATGTTGAGAGAATCTATACATAAAAGATGTGGATACTCTATAGGTTTGATGTGAATAATCCATAGGAACGATCCGGCTTCATGATATTTTATTCACAGAAGAAATCATAAGATATTATTCATAATTATATCTTTATGAATGTAAACTACATATATGATAAATTGTCATGATATCTATGGATGATTACAACACTAGATAAAATATAAATAATAAAATGTTAGAACATTCATACACTGATATTTAACACTTAAATAGAATTACTTACTTTCCTAGAATATCTCGCTTTTCCTAGGGTGTTATTTAGTAATTCAGGACCATATTAGTTTTTATAAAAAAATTAGGGGAGAAAAGAAAAATTCACTATTTAAAATATTCATTAAAAAAATTCTTTGACATTTTCACCTAAAATGTGAAATGATCATAAAGAAAATATGAACTAAGTATCTCAAAAATATTGGGGAAAGACACAATTTCAAAAAAAATTCAAAAATAATAGACACATTGCCTTATTATGTAATAAATAACTGTGATATTAGTAGCATATAATCATTCAACATCTACCTTGGTTGCATCTTCACCATACATAAATTTATGTACAACATAAAAACTGATTCCAACAAAATTTTAACACTATAAGTTTCATGGGAAGAATGTGAAAGGTGAAAAAAATAAAAGATCACACCATTATGTGATGATACACTTTTACACACATCATCAATGATTCTTTGAGTGAATATGATTCAACTAGGAGAATCATGAATTCCTATATCATATGAAAATTTAGGCACAAACCTTGTGGGAGACATATTCATGGACAATATAATAAATATTCTTTCATTACATGCATTTGAATAGTATTTCTATCTTGGGAACCCCCATTAATGATATTGAATATAGGTATAGGCGTTGCTAATGATTTGGTTCAAACAATATTAGGAAAGTTATTTATAATAAATTGAAATAAGATGAATGAGTAGATAATGCTAAATAAATATAATTTATATTGGATGTGAATATATAATTAAAAGAGGGATATTTTTTGACAACACCACTAGCTTTACATACAAAAAGGGAAATTCCCATTATGGAATGTTCTCCTCAATGAAACCAATAAATAAGAAATATTAGCATAAAATTATTGAACAACTCTAGGAAACTATGATAATTACTATCATAAGAATTTCTATATTACAATTATTCGAAATCATAATTGTCTAAAAAGAAAATTATCTAATCTAGCAGTTTTTATCAGAAAGGTGAAGGATGACCATTTTTGAAGGTGTGAAATATCTATCACTATTGGTAAATTTTTAAAAGAATAAATTTTAATTCTTACTAGGTTTGAAATTATACTCAACAGCAATTACATTTTTTGTATAAAATGCATTTAATGTTTCCAAAATTCCATAATAGTAACTATATGTTCCTTAATAAATTTATAATGAGAGGATTGATTAAAATAGATTAATTCAATTGTTTTTATGGGGATATCTTTAATAATTAAGAAAATATATCCAATTCTCTAGTTAGAAATTTTTATTATCTCTTTGACTAGTAGGGTATGGATATTGATAAAACAGTTTTTGTTTTAATATCCATATCCGTAAGAGATATCAATCTACAAAAGTGGGTAAATAATGATCCATTTGGGTTGGTTATTAATATAAAAATATCAAATGTAATGTGGGGGAAATAAGGATGTATTATATTGATAATATAATTGTTTCCCCCAACCAGCGCAGGTTTATCCCATGTTTAATGGTTTAAGAGTGTTAATTCAAAACATTTGAATGTCTCAATAATCTTCAACATGGTAGTTATTTGGGTAGGTACTTTTCCCAATTACAATATTTCATTGTTCTTAATTCAATGTTAATATCATTATATTCATATGGTTTTCATACATATAAATAGCCTATTAATTTTATAAAGTGGATTGAAAATTCTGTCAATAATTTTATTTTGAGTGGTAGTATATATGATAATGTTTTCAAATGTGTCATAGGGAATTTTTTTAAATTCAACTAGCTTTGATTTTCTTCACATTATGAACATGAGACACTAATGATTCTTTAAAAGGTGGATTTCATTAAAATTTACATTTAAATTAAGCTGATCCAAAATAATTCTATAAGAATATATTATTTTTGGGGATTTATGAATGAAGATTTTTCTATAAACAATCAATATTATAGGAAACCTTATGCGACTAACACATTCCATTAATGCAATAGGACATATGATTTCATCCATGGTATTTTGTTCTAAATTTCTGGAGAAAAAATTGGTTTGCTACACATTTTAATCAATCTTGACCAATTTTATTATCCCAACATCATTTTAAAATTCGTGATTTGATTAATGAGCTCATCTTTATTTAAGAGCATACTACACCAAAATTTCCTGATCATATTCATAGTAATGTTTTTAATGGTGAATACTACTCCCATTTAATATTGGTATGGTTATATGGAATAACTAATAAAAATTATAATTATGAAGTATCCAGATTGATTGATTCACCTCCACTGTGTCTTTGTAAATTTAATAAGTAATTTATTAAACCTTTGATATATTTTACTCCTTTTAGTGCTTCATTAATAATTGTTTAAAAACAAATGATCACCTAATTTCTATAGGTTTAGAGTCTATCTCATATCACATAATAACTATAAATTAATGACAGGTTTCTTACACATTTTACCTATATTTTAATTATCTTCCATTTGTACTATAATATATCATCACTTGTGTTGCCTCAAGTTATTTTACAAAATATGTTTTAGTCTGTTTTTTTGTTATCTGTTGAATATGAAATTTGAAAGCTCATTTTTTACTTTTTTCTCATTTCAATATTGTTTAACTTAGAATTAAAAACTCTAGTTTAAAATTTTTTTAATTAATTAAGCCAACTCATTGGTTATACAAATTATTACTCTGTCGTTAATGTATGAATTTATGGTCATCTTTGAATTCACACTAATTAAAGGTAAATAATCATTCACTCTAAATTTAATATTAAATTTTCTGAGAAGGAATGATTTTTTTAAGATATCTATACTTGGTTTATCATAAATAATAATAATTTTGGAACATAAAAAATCAATATTTCATTGAAAAAATTATTTTGTGTAGTTTAATGTTTGATATTTATACTTCATAATGAAAAAATTATGTTAAGAAACACATCCTTTCTCATAAAATTTCATGGTAAAAACTAGTTATTTTGATATTAGGTTTGAAATTAACAAAAACAAACAATAAATAAATAATATCAGGTTAATACAAACAAATTTACAATTCTATTTTTTATTTGTGACAATTTCTAGTTCAATATATGTTCTAACAATTGAATCAAATTTGTAATCAATTGAATAATTTGAATAAATACTAATATATTCATCCATAACATCATTATCATCCATTACTTCATAAAAAATAGCTGTATTATTGACATCAAAAATAACAATAAAATGTAGTTCTAATGGTAAAATTACAAAAAATCACTTGTCTATCATGTGATGTATAAATAAATGTTTTTTCAGAATTAATAAAGAGGTTCAAATCAATCACTCTAAATCCAAATAAATATGTATGAATTCATTTTTATGTCATTGAATCAATTCACTGGAATTTCATCATTGTGACATGACCATGTTCACAATAACCTAATAAAATTATTCTATTTAACAACCCCATAATGTGTTATATTTTCTAACCAAGTTTTCTTTTCTAATGCACTGGAGGAACAATCTATTGTATCACATATCATGACTCTCTCCTGCCTTGTTTTCATTTTTGGTAAAAAAGTATTTATAATGCATTTAAATCCATTAAGTACCATTTACATATTATCCCATTCAATATTAATTAAGTGAATGTAAATATATCAAATTTTAAATGATACATAATTCACTGGTAAATATTAATCCTCAATGATAAAAACATATATTATTAAATAGATGCATGTGATTTTTATGAGGGATTAGAAAAATATACTATCATGAAATTTCATAATTTAGTAAATTATTTTTAACAAAATTGTTCTTTACTCTTAACAGATAGAGAATGATGTAACAATTTTATAATTTCTAACTGATCCCAACAAATAAGAAATAATTAAAATATCATAAGATACAGTGAAATAAAACAATGAAAAAATGTATTATAAATTAGTTTCTTTTCTTGATTTAATCTCCAATAAAACCACATTTGAATAATATTGTATGATTTTCCATTTCCAACCCTACCTTGCCTAATTTACACAATGTGGATGATCCTAAAATCATACTCGTTTGGAGAAGTGATGGAAATTTTTACTCAATTGGATCATATTTATTATCATTAGTTATCATTACTAGATTAGACCACCTAGTGACATTATCCAAGTATTATGAAAACAAATCAATGCATACATGTTCAAAAAAGCCTTTCATAATAGATCCTTTGAGATAATAATTATTTCTCACATAATATATCTATGTAAACAACATTTTTTCTATCAGATATATCCACATAATAGAATTAGGACCACTAAAAAACATTTGGGGAATGATTCACAGTCAAATGTAGTATACATGTAAAAAGTTGTGGTTGGAATGTTTTCTCCAAGTCACAAAGAATAACTAGTGCATCTTTCTACAATTTCTGAACTAATTTTATCCTCAGTATTTTATCACAGTGGTCTTGAAAAAAATGACATAACTTTAGCATATAAACTCTAACATTATCTGAATGTAAATATCGAATGGAAATGGGAATCAACTCATGTATCCTAAAATTGAAATCACAGGGATTTAAGGATTTTAGTTTCACATATTCTATATATTCAACCTTTTCTAAATGTTATGCGAATAACCATCTAGAACATTAAAACATTCCACAACCAAAAGAAATTGTTTTTCCTCTTCATTATTGATCTAATGGTAAGAAAAAATGAATTTCCACATATCACAATCAATTAAATTAGGATGATGTATTTCTCTTATACACAAATCTAATAAATAATTATTTGAAATAAAATCAACATTTTTTTGATGTTTATATTTCAATGTGTAGAAAGTAATATCTCAGAAATGTATTCCTCAACATGAATTACATCCAAATAGTGGCACAATAAATTTGCTGACTAATATGAAAAATAATTTATTTTTACCTTCCACATATTTTATTGAAATTTTAATTAACTTGATTTCTCTTCATGATATTTTATTAACTTTTCACCGATAATACTTCAAACCATATACTTATTGAATATTATCAAGACTTGACATTCGTTGAGGTGTTTTATCTGTTTCAATGACATTATGGATATTTCTCAAATTTTTCATATAAGGATGATCCATCGGTAGAAATTTTCGATTCCCTATGAAGCATAATATTAATCTAATTTTTATTCTCCAGGAATGTGTATTTTTTTCATATAGATCTGATATGATAAATTCAATTTTTACTCCATACAGACATCATTATTCATATTGGGAATTAATTTATTGTCCATAATAAAGCATCATGAAACATATTTCACTCATTCATAAATGCATCATATTCTGGTACACAAAAAATCCAAAAATCATTTAACTCATATTTTAATGGTTGAAAGTATATTTCAATATCATTTGATAGATCACTGGATCCATAAAGCAATATAATCATGAGAGTAAATGACTTCTTCATACACATCCATGAAGTAATGTTATAAATGTAAATGTAAATAGTCCAAGTACAATGTGTAGCATCGTTTTGATAAAACGGGTTCAAACCATCATAGGATAATCACAATATAACGTTTCATAGGTCATCTTAAAAATGAGGATGAAACCTATCAAATTTAATCCATCATAACCCATTGAATGGATGTACTATTAAATCATACTTCTTATTTCATTCATCATTATGCTATCCCAAAATCTAAGACATTTTTTATTTCATAAAAAGTATTTGAATCCTATGTCTTTAAAGGGCATGACACATAAATTTTCTAGTATAGAAGATTATGTTCATTCTTTATTAGTCTTGCACCATGACATATTAAATTGGTTTCACTGTGAAAAATATTGGTTCTTCCATGATTGTTTTTAATTCTATAAAATTATTACGAGTATGAAAAAACTGACGGCATGTGATTTTGAGGCCCGGTTTTCCCAAAATAAATTTCTGACCTTTTTAAAGGTACATACAGTAAACATGCGGGCGAAATTTTCTATCTTTTGAACCGTTTCTCGGACAAAAAATCTAAGGTCACCGTTGAATCCACAATGCCGAGATTCGCTTTAGAAAGGCTTCACTTCAACCATAGTTTGTGGGGTGAAAAAGTTAAATTTGGGGTCTTTTGAAATATTAATAAAATAAAATGTTGTGCTATTTTTTTCATTTTCTCCAGTGGATAAGTAGTGGTGAAAGGACCAATGATATGTCAAGCCATTAAATGGCTTGATTACCCTTTATATTTGTAACCACACTGTTGGAACTTAGAAGTTTCAAAAATTAAATGAACCTCATTAATTCCACATGCGTTACTCATATTCCCCTCTCCAATTTATATAGTGCTAGTGGTGGAGTGTTGGCAAGACAACATCAAGAGAAGAAGATCTAGAAAAGTACCATGATGTTAACCACATATAGGATGAGACCGGTTTCCGTGAGTATTGAAGAGTTCCACTGAATCATGAACCAATGACAATGATGAAGGAGGTTCTATCGATCATCGTCAGCGAACATCTCTTCATAGAAGGGTGTTTATTTTGATGTTTTTTTGATGAATTAAATCATTTCCCACTTGCTGTGACATTATAACGGAGGGGGCATGCCAAATGAAAAAGGGTCATACACTCTTCTGCTTCAATCATGCTCTGTTCATCTATGACAGTTTCATCATAATGATGGAAACATGAGATAGTGGGTCACTCTATGACGACGACGACACGGGAGAGCTGTAGGCATATAAAACACGAAAAATGGACACTAGAACACGTTCGGTGACCCACAGAATAAACCGTTGATGTGCCATGTAGTTTGCGGTTGGTGGTGGCCATAGGAGAACCACGACAACCATTTGTGTGCATTAGAAGGTGGCGCGCAACAATGTACTGTGGTGGCTGAAGGCAGCCAGCCTGTGCCAGCTACGTGGGACAAGGGTGGTGCCTGCTGGCACCACTGGCAGCGCGAACTGGCCTCTACAGAATGGGGATGGCACAAAGTAGCCGCAGCCAGCAGGGCATGGCAGGATGGAGTGGCGCGACCGTACACCACGTCGTGTTGGTGGAACCCGGTCGGTTATATGGCCGAACATTCATGCGGTTGGGAAACACCCCACCTGCTGGTAAAATGGACAATAAATTATGGGGCAAAAGGGACACAAAGATCCACCTTTGGGCAGACCGAGCCGGATGTGTGCTTGCCAAGTGGGTCAGAACCGCCCAGCGGAATAGACCCACCAGAGGGCGGGGTCAAACCCGAGAAACGGCGGGCCAGTGCGGGTTGGTCCTGCACCAATCGGCGGGCTAGGACAACCATGACCCGGCCCAACAAACCAAACTGAGCCAACCCTGATGGGCCGGACCCAAGGAACCAGGATGACCCTTAATGGGCCGGATCGGGCGGGGTCAGGTAGACTCTGTGACATATTGTGTTGGGTCGGTCTGACCGACTAGGACTAGCCCAAACCCAACATGTCCCCAAAAAAATAAATGCTCATAACTGATGTACTATCTGTCCATTTGACATGCAGTTAGTGCTATTGTGAACCCTTTTAGGAAGCTGTCCCTATGGAATATTTTGGCAGGGCTGACAATATCGGGCCCGACGGAGGGGTGATCACCCCATTTCACAGAAAGCGATGTAACTAACAGATTGGGCATCTGATTAACGCACCTTCTATGGAATAATGACCCTAGTCACAAGGCACTCCTTTGAAGATAATATAACTGAGTTTTGATAAAGTTATACATGCATCCTTGGTAGGATCAGACCTGAATCCAACAAGGCCTTTTTTAAAAAAGTGCCAACATCTCACAGACCGGTTGTATAAATGATGTACCATCTGTAACATTGGGACCCATTTGATGGGGCAATACCTTGGGTATTAATTTTGAGGGACTTCGTACTGGTTGAAATAAGACTAATGGCCTGAGGAGTGGTTTTCCCCGAATCAAGCGTGTTATGAGTGGGAATCCAATGGCTTGCTATGACATTAAGAATAAGAGCGTCAAATGTGGGTCAACATTAGAAACTCCAGAGTGGGATGATCTAGTTGTACAAATAATCATACCTACCTATGTGTGAGAGACCCTATGGGGATCATTATCTATAGACACTATGTGGATCAGAAACATAGCGAACATGTGTGGATTATCATCATGGCGACCATGTGTGCATCTACATCATTGTGATAGTGTGTGGATCATAAATCTAGAGACTCTATGTGGATTAGCATCTAGTGAATTTGTGCGGATCAGTAGTAGCATGACTTGATGGGGACCCTCTTTACAGTGACCCATCATATAACAACGACTCATGTCCATGAGTGGATTGATAATAGACAAACTTCTTGTGGTTTAGTTATTGAACATACTAATGGGATTAAATGATATAGTTTAAGAATAATCATCTTAGTTCATGATCACTGAGTTGTATAACAAGTGTGAACTAACTAATGTTTATTTCTTTGTGATTGAGGTCTTGCCCTGTGGATATTTCTTTATATAACTCTGGGAGACCTTCAGGGGTCTCAGGTTACCTACTGAGAATTGTTATACTCAGACCTAGATGGGATTCTCTCGCACATTATTGTGACTTTTATAAATGGTAAACTGTTGTCTGAGACTTGTGGGAGTATAGACTTGGTAGTACACAGAGGAGATATGATGACATGGAGTGTTGTGGAGGAAACCTATACATAACCTTTAGGTAGGATTCTCAGTGGACAATCCATGGGTTATTTTATATCTTCAGTTGTACTTTTACTTTTCTGTTGGTCTTGTATTCAGGCCCCTTTACATACATTACACTTTTTATTAAAGCAGTTTATTTCGTGGGAAATTCCTGTTGTGTTAATGTTTTGTGTGTTTGTATAGGTTTAAATGAAATTCCTTCACATTATAGGGATACACTTTTTTAGTGCTAGTCTCCAACCCTTGGCCTATGGATGGCAGGATTGAGGTAGTCACGGTACAGGCCCCGGGGGATATATCATGACAAAGTTGTATCAGAGGTGTCTGTTCTATTGAAGAACTAGAAATCTGATATTTTATTAGAGATACAGTGTTATGTTTTTTGAGTGTGGTATTTAGTTAGATGAGTCAAGTTTTGGTGTGGCATCCAACTTATATATACACTAGGACCTTGAATTCTTATTTCCAACTCGGTACTCAAAAAAACGGAATGCATTTGTTTTGGAAGTGTTGTATTTTTGTTCTCTTTGAGCCAGATCAACAGGTATAAATTATTTTCCAGAATTCACTTGTTTCCCATCATGATACTTCCCCAAAGACAGTCATCCATGATTCATGAGAGAGTATATGATGATGGACCACTGAGAATTGAGGCTTCAGTGCAGGGGCCTCGTACAGTGATAGTACCATTGGGTTGTGTACCAGCATCATCCCTACCCATTGGGATGCCATTTACAACAGCCCCCAGTTGATGGTGCACGCCTACTGAGCACACTTCATGAGTTTTAGTTGGAGGGGCCTCCGAGGTTCTGAGGTAAGATGGATCCGAAGGAGGATGAGGATTGGATGGAGGCCGTGGTCATAGTTTTTGCCTAGTTGGGACACCGGCTGACCGGATGGTGATCCTAGCACCCATTATTTTCCAGGGAGAAGTAGAAATATGGTGAGTTTGATGCTCGAGATACATGATGAGGCCACCCTCACATGGGAAGATTTAGAGGGCCTCTCTAGGGAAGAGTTAATTCTAGAAAATCTATGCTATGTGCATATACATGAGATGCTACAATTAAAGCAGGGCTGTCAGACCGTGGCCTAGTACTCATCAAGTTTCAATGACCTCTCGTGCTACTCTACCGACATGGTACGAGGCCCGTTCTTCCGGGCCCGAACCATCAAGCAGAGGCTCCAATTGGTGATCAAAAATTCTATGGTATCTCTCAGTATCCCGATGCATGCTATAATGCATGAGAGTGCACTCTTGGTGGAGTGATTCCTTGAAGAGAAGACAATGAAAATGTGACCCACCACCGAGCAACACATAGAAAATTCATCTATGGTTGGTCGAAGGCTGATGACACAGAGGTCCAAGAGGACCAGACCTTCTAGTGGATGACCCCATGATGTAGGTTCGGAGGTTCAATTCTCATGATGTAGAGTAGGCCAGCAGACGAGTAGACTGTGCTTCACGTTCAGCAGGCATGGTCACATGGCTCATGACAACCCTACTAGCTGCACTAACGAACAAAATACAGTTGATGGTCTGCCAAGGCCAAGGCAGATATTCGAGCGATGAGTTTTGTAGGGTAGTGGACGTGGTATAAGATTAGGTAGTTCAGAAGGAGGTAGATGATGGTTCAAGATTCTACTAAAACCTCCTCTAGGTAGTCCACCCCGACCAATGAGAGCTTGTGGACAAGGAAATGCTCAACTCCAGGCAGCGGAGGCCTGTGACCACATTGCTCCATAGATGATTTGAGGTACGATCTCTGTCTAATCCACCATAGCTGAAGTACATATAGAAAAAGGTTCCTCTCACTCATCCACTTCCACAACTCTCGTTAAGAGCTCAGAGATTCTGGTGGAGCCATTGGTTGAATCCTTGCAATTAGAGACTCTTACAGGAGAATACTCGATGATTACACAATGGCATCAGAAGTGTGAGCATACTTTAAGAGATGAGATATTTGACTGGGATCTTCTAGTAGAGGTTTCGAGGCCATACAACATCATCTTGGGTATGGACTTGTTATCCACTATCCATGCTCAGATTGACTGTATTAGGCCCATAGTGTGGTGTATACATGAGGATGGAACCAGTTTTTTCATTACATAGGGAAGGGTACCTTTTCAGCAAAAGATGGACTTACCCAGAGGAGGGTACAACCTATGACACATTTGTTGGATAGCCTTACTATTAGGGTATTTGATGTTGAGAGTTGAAGCTATCCTATAGTGGTGGAAGATTTTGTCGATGCCTCCCCTGAAAATGTTTTAGGACTACCTCCTTGAATAAAGGTGGACTTCTACATTGAACTATACCCCAAGATGACATCGATATCTACACAAGAATATCAAATGACTCCTTGTGGAGCTTCTTCCATTATGGGTACCACTATAGGACTTGCAGAGGAAAGGGTTCTTAAGGCCATGTGTTTCTCTATGGGAAGCCCTGATTTTGATCACCAAGAAGGAAGATGGGAGTTTGAGGCTTTGTGTGGATTATCAATGCCTGAACTAGGTGACTGAGAAGATCATGTATCCAATTTCGAGGAATGATGATCTTTTCGATCAGCTAAAGGTAGCTCATTGGTTTTCAAAGATAAACCACTGATCAGGCTATCATCATCTCAGGGTCCAAGAAGTGGATGTGCATAAGACGACCTTCAGATGTCAGTATGGCCATTATAAGTTCTTGGTTATTCCATTCGGTGTGACCAACGCCCCTATAGTGTTCATGAAACTCATGACCATGATATTTCATCCATACCTCGATCTCTTATTGGTGGTCTTCATCGATAAAATAATGGTGTAAGTGGTGTCTGAGGAGGAGCATGCATATCATCTATAGATAGATCTAGATACACTCTGAGAGCACCTGCATTATGGTATGCTCTCTAAGTGCTTGTTATTGATACGAGAGGTACAATTTCTAGACATTTTATCTCAGAGGATGGTGTTGCAGTGGATCAAACAATGATAGATGATGTGCTTGCTTGGGATCCACCCAGGAGTGTGACCAAGGTTCAGAGTATCATAGGGTTGGATGGGTACAACCTGAGGTTTTTGAATGATGTTTCTAGAGTTGGAGCACCCTTTTCAATGTTGAAAAAGATGATATAGCCATTCGTGAGGAAGGAGATATTCTAGAAGAGTTTCAATAGCTAAGGAAAAGAGTGATGAGTTTCCCCATCTTGAGGATACTAGAAGAGGTTGTTGGGTTTGTTGTCTAATGTGAAGCGTCGGGTACCAGACTTGGATGTGTCCTGATCCAAGAGATAGAAGTGACCACTTATGATTCACAATAGCTAAGACAACTTGTGGGGATCTACTCTACCCATTACCTGGAGTTAGCAACAATGGTCTTTGCTTGGACGATGTGGTTCCACTACTTTGTGGGAGAGGGCTTTATAGTCTACTATGATCACAATAGTCTCTTGTATTTCTTCTCACAGAAGGATCTAAACCTGAGACACCAATGATGTATAAAGTTCATCAAGTTCTATGACTATGAGATTTTCTATACTCTTGTGAAGGGGAACCTAGTAGCAGTTTCAATCAACAGGAGGCCTGGTCTACAGTTGTTGAGAGGCAATAGAACAACTAGCTGCGTTACTGATATCCTTTGTGGATAGAGATGGAGTTGCTTACCTCCACTCTATAACTATCACTACCCCAATTCTTCAGCGAGTTCGGGAGGCACATCTTGAAAACATGGACTATGTGGCTCAACGTGCTCATATATTCATGGGATAAGCACCAGATGGATTTTCTGAAGGTGGGGAGCACATAATCCTTTTCAGAGGATGCACCAAGGTCCATGTGGCGCTAAAAAAGGATGTGTTGCAGGATTTCCTCACATTCCCAATAGAGGTACATCCTGGTGTGTCGAAGATGTACTGGGTCCATCAGCATTAGAACATGTGGATAGGTATGAAGAATCCAGTGGAAGGGTTTGTTTCATGATGTCGCACTTGTTAGCATGTGAAGGTCGACCATTAGGGTCTAGCAGGCTTAGAACTACCACTAGAGGTACCAATGTTGAATTGGGATGTTTTCTTTATATATTTTGTGACAGGGCTATTACAAACGTCCATGGGACATGGTTATATCATGATGATCGTTGTCTGACTCACCATGTCGGCCCAATTTATACCCATATGAGAGTAGAGATCAGTAGAGGGCTTGAGACATCTCTACATAAAGTAGATTGTATAGCCTCCTGGGGTACCATTGATGATCCTATCTGACCATGACACACATTTTACCTCCTAGTTGTGGAAGGGATTAGCGGATGTATTCATACCTCTACTACATTTGATCCCCGACATCCATCCACATATGGATAGTTAGATAGAGTAGACCCATCAGACATTAGAGAACATTTTTTGTGCTTGGGTCATAGTTTTTTTCACAGTTGAGAGGATCACTTTCCCTTAAATTATTTTACATAAAACAATATTTATCACTTCACCATCAGTATTTCACCATTCGAGGCCTTCTACATTCAACCATGCAGATCACCTCTATAATGGACAGATCTGGGGGATTCAACACTTATGGGTCCAGAGATGGTACGGGCTACCACTAAGAAGGTGCAGATCATCCAAGAGTGGATGAAGACTACACATAGTAGAGAGATGTGTTACGCCGACAAGAGACAGAGACCATTGGTGTTTGAGGTGGGAGATCGTGTCTTTTTATGAGTATCACATCAATGAGGTTTGGGGTGATTTGGCCGGGGCAACAAGCAATCTATATGGTTTATCGGCCCATTTTTTGTTCTTAGTAGTGTTATCCAGGTGGTGTGTCACCTAGATCTTCCCCCACATATGTATCGTGTGCATGAAATTTTCCACATGCTGCAGATGAGGATGTACGTGCATGATTCATCACTTGTTATTGACTAGGGCGAGTTGTACATTGATGAGGGGGAGACTTTTACTGAGTTTCTAGTGAAGATTGAGGATTGATAAGAGTGGGTATTTCATGGACGATCAATACCTTGGGTGTGCGTTCACAGGTAGCATGGGTACCTCCAAGAGAGAACATGGGAGCAGGAGTCTCAGATTCTTGCTCACGACACCCATTTATTTCATTAGAATATGTTGTGGCTTTCTGGGACAAAAAGCCCTATGGTGGGAGGAATGTAAAGACCCATATTTTCCTTGTAATTTTTTTAATTATATATAATTATTAAGAGTCTAGGAAAATTTATGGTGCGTGATTTAGAGGCTGGTGTGTCAAGAATAAATTTCTGAAAATTTTTTAAGATACATTTAGTAAGTTCGTGGGCGGGGATTTATATCTTTTTAACCAGGTCATAGATTAAATATATGAGGGCACCATTGAATCCACAACTCTAGGATTAAATTAAGGGATACTTCACATTAACCACAGTAGGTCGGGTGAAAATGTTAATTTTGTGGACATTTGAATGATTAATAATATTACATGTTGTGTTATTTTATTTATGATCATTTTCTCCAGCGGATGAGTAGTGGTGGCGGGAATGATGACATGTTAAGTGATTAAATGGATTGACTCCCTTTTATTTTTATAATTTCACCATGGTAACATGGAAGGTTAATTAATTAAATTAACCCCATTAATTCCTTGTGTGTTACTCACCCTTCCCCACTCTTAATTATATGGTGATATGGGTGGAGCATTGGCATGAGATCACCAAGCGACAAAACTCCAAAAATGTTCCATGATGAAAACCACTTGGAGGACAATACTGGTTTTACAGAGCAGTGACGAGCCCCACCGAATCATGATCCAACTACAATGATGAAGGAGTTTCCATTCATCATTATCAACAAACATCTCTTCTAGGTAGGGGGTTTATTTTGATGTTGTATTTGATGAATTAAAATTTCCCCCGTTTACTGTCAACTTAACATGGAGCGTGCAGGACAAACGAACAAGGCTCGACGCCTCCACAGTTTCGATCATTCTTCATTCTTCCTGGACGTTTTTCTTTGATTTATGGAAATAAGAAATAGCGCGTAAAATACTGAAGGTGATAGGGAGGGAGATCCATTGGTGTAGACGACACCTAGAACAGACACAGGAGAACATCTGGTGACCAGCGGAACAAACCATCAACACGCCAAGTTTGTGACTGCTAGAGAAGACCTGAGGTTACGAGCCATAGTCAATGAAAGGTGGCATACAGCGACGCACCATCGAGGCCAAAGGCGGCAGCCCAAGATGGTCGCAGGGCACAAGGGCGATGCTCGTAGGTGGGGCCGACAGTAGGAACCAGCCACAACATGTGGGTCATAGTAGAAGTGTGGTGGCATAGTGCAGCTGTAGCCAGGGGCCATGTAAGGAGGGATTAGAGTAGCCCTATTCCACACCGTGTTATCAGGACCCGATCGGCCAAACAGCCGACCATTCATGCAGGGGGCAACACCCCATTGGTTGGCAAAACAAAACTACGACCATGATGCTAGTAGGACACATCAGTCCCCCTTTGGCCGGACCAAGCCAGACGTAGGTCGACTGTGTGGGTTGGACCCACGCAACATATAGGAACCACGACCCCAACCCACAAACCAAATAGGTACAACCCCGATGGTCTGGAACAAATGAACCCGGCTTACCCTTAACGATCCGAACTCGGGTAGGGTCCAGTAGACCCTAGGACCCATTGCGTTGGGCCGGTCTGACCGAGTCAGACTGGGCACAGACCCAACCGGACCCTGAATAAAGAAAACACATGTAACTGACGAACCAGGTGTCCGTTCGACATTATGTTAGTGGCATTGGGACCTCTTTTGAGAAGTGGTCCTTATGTCATTAGAAGGACTCAGCCGTAAAACATTACATAATATTTAATTAAACGAATAATTCACATTGGGGATCTTTTCAAGTTTATAGTTTTAGAGAATTAGGACATAACTATTACATCTCAATAGATTACAAAGTAGTCACTTCTACTCAGTTTCCATTTTTTTCGTAAAATAAAAACTCTTGAAAAAAAGTGTTACGTCTAGTTCCATGTTTTAGACTGCATTACATTTCATTGATCCAATCCATGACCCTATTCCACTTTATGTCCTATGAAAAAAAATTCAAAAACATGGGATGAGCATAAAAAGATCCATAAGGGATACACAAAGAAGAAAACTGTTATTTTTTTCAAAACAGCAAGTAAACCATGAATACATCATCATAAGTAATACATTTCACCTTTATGAAGTAGTAAATACACTTCACTAAATAAATGATCATTTATTACCCTTTTTGTATCCAAAATATTACGATAAAACCCATATAAAGAAACATAACATATAAAGGTAAATTGGGAAATAAACATACATAAATGGATTAACCATATGGTCGACTTCCACACATATCACTAAATGGAGTAGCCATATGGCCGACTACCATACCCAGTGCATTGGAGGTTATAATTTGACCACTCGTCCTGGTTTATCATGGCCCCACCCGTCATTGGGTTTATCACGTAACCACAATCAAATGTCCAAGTACCATTATAAAATCAAACCACATAAAATATTGCAAATATAAAAATTTAACTAATAACATTTCATTTTCAATCACAAGAAGCAATTTCAAGATATTGAAATAATCAATCCATTTTCATAAACCATTTAAAAAGATATTTTTTTATTCAAAGTGTCCCATAAAACATTGAAGCTTTTAATGGAATTATAACATGAAAACATTAATGTCCATATAATTAAATAATGAATTTTTTTAAAACATGGACAATAAAGATAATTATTTAGAATAATAAATCTTTAAAACATTTAAAATGATATTTTTGTTAATTAGTTTTTAACAAAATGTGATACTCTAGAATACTAATAATTGAGTCATAACACATAATAAAAACTTTATAATAACATGATAATAAAGGTATTCATTATATAATATGAAAAAGGATAGAATATACACCATATAAGAGTGAATTGGTGGATAAAAACAATGACATCTCAATGGAAATGTAAATTGAGATGAAATCCCTTATAAAGACGGTATCCTTAAATTAAGGATAAATCAATCACATTATTATAAATTAAAAATCCAAATAAACCAAATATAATTGGATATTAAGTGTAAAACAATAATGGGTCATTCACACATATTTATAGGATGACATATTCATGATGTACATGTTTAACCCAAAGAATTGAAATTGGGTTAAGAAGTTCCCTTGCAAAAATTTGAAAGCCTAACAACGTCAATTTAAAATTTAGAAAATGATTTGATGAGATAAAAAGGGTCTCTCATCACTTGGACATAAAATTGAAATCAATATGGATACATATAATAATATATTCCAACATCATAAGATGTAAATTAAAAGACATTACAAAAAGAAGTCTTTTGAAAAGAAAAGGATGAAATGTTCCCTTACCGATTTAGTAACATACAAAATATATGCCACATGAAAGAAGGACCATACAATGTAGATTTAATAACACATAAATAAAAGTATATTACACAATGAGTAGAATCATGGGCATTACAAACACCACTCAATGAAAATATTGACAAATATCGCATGAATCTCATGAGAATAAAAAGTGAGATAAAACCCTCTTCCTCATTGAAATCAATCAAGTTGTATGACCAAACGATAGTAACCACCAAATTAATCACACAATACAATGAATATAAATAGAATAATGATAACATATATTAATTGCAGTACACATTACACCACATGTAATAAATAAGTGGCTAACAAAGTAAATCTCACAGAATTAAAAGTGAGATAAGAAATCCCCTTACCTCGTATCCTACTTGACTTGTTTGTTTCATCTTCTTCCTGAATAATAAAGATAAGTTAATATCTACTTAATAAAGAAATTTATTAGTGTTTATTATTAATTTTATATCACTTATTATCTTTCTATACAAACTAGTTAATTATTTGAGTTCATGTTGGATATTTTATCGATGTTCGGAACTTGAGTCAAAAATGAAGTTGTTATAATTAAAATTTGTCCATGTGGTCAAAAGTCCATTATCTACAAAATAAAATACATGTTTTATATATAATATATATCATATATATCCAGTGTTTTTGTATTTATAATATTCCATATCATTTGGAGTTATGAAATGAAACACACCGTTTATGGAGATGGTGAGCCGTATGTACGCAAAAACAGTACTTTCATTTTTATTTATTATTTAAAGGAATGAATGCTTAATGATACATTGGTATATTATAATTCTAGTATACTATAATTGAATATTTATGTCACATAATTTCATTAACTCCATTTTTTATACGTTCCATGTATGGATTGAACGAATCATATCACCTTGAGGGGGTGGTAGACTGCATTTCCTCAAATGAAATTATCACGTTTACCCATAATGGAAACCACAAAGGTATTTTATAAATGAATAATAAAAACACATTAAGAAAACATAAAAATAATATATATCAAATATTAATACAGTTCCATCTTAATGGCCACCATGTTAGGCGGTAGGAGGTAATTGAATAATCATCGTTTCGTGAGGCGTTAGTTTTCCACCAACAGAAATAGTATGTTCTTTATCCATTAGATGGAGGTGTGTTTAAGTGTATTTTTAATCATTATAATAACAAAATCCTAGTATATTTAGGATTATGGTGTTGTTATAAAATAAAATAATAGAAAGTGTTTATGGGGTTGGAGAAGTAAAATAAAACAAAATAAAACAAAAGAATTTAAGAGAAACCATTACCTTTAATTTCGGTAACTTCCTTTGGTTTGATCCAAAAGGACTTCTTGATGTGCCTTATGCCTAAGGTAAGGCTTCTAGGAAAAAGAGAGAGATGTAGGGATCTTAATTGGGTTGAGGTTGGACTATCCAAAAGGCAAGAGCGGTGTGAATAATTGGTTAGAAGTGGTCTCCTTTTATAAGGGAGAGGATGGGATCTTTAGGAAAGTGTGAAAAATATTATTTTATAATATAAAAATATTCATTTTCTAAAAGGTCCAAAAATCATTAGATTCAATGATAAGACTACTCATGGACGAAAAAGAAATAATCCAATAGGAATTGGACAGGTTTTGGATAATATTTTAATCATAATAATCTTATTTATTTAAATAATTTATTAATGAGGTAAATACTGCCTCAGTATTGTGTCATAAATAACGTAATTTATTCGATGGCGAAAAATTATAAACAAAATACTATCATGTAGGAAATATTTTTATATTTATAGAGAATATTTATAGTAGAAAATATGACTTATATAACGCCATATAAAAATTAATTTCAATAATATTTTTGTTTATGTCATTTTTGCCTTTACTTTAAATTACTTAATCTAAAGTGTCATTAACATTCATATATGGCTCCATGGGGTCCCAAAATCAACCCAAGTATTCCAATGGTCAGCCATTACTCATTAAATAAGGTTATGACAAGTGGTAAGGTAATTTTAAATTATTATAATATTCTTTTTAACTTGAATTACCATATTTACCTTTAACTGCGGTAAATAAAAGACAAATGTTACTATTCACAAAAAATTATTTTCATCTTATTGAACCAAATTTTACTTACAAATAACAACCATGTATGCCGGATATTTGAAATTCAATTCACAAAAGTGGTAAAATTTAATTTAAATGAAAAAGTCTGTTTTTAACTACAACTAAGTGGTTTCACTATTCATCAAAAATTGAAGTTTTTCAGAAAAATACCAAAAATTAGGCCTAAGCTATATTTGATATTTATAATTCAAAAATTATGTTTATTTTTCCAAATTCAAAACATAAATGTGGAATTAATTAATTTTAAAATTAATTCCTGTTGTTAAAACAAATAGCATGTTTTTAAGAAACAATTACTATCAAAAGATTGACACTTGTTTATGTCCAATTTTAAAGTGAAATCAATTCCAATGAACAAAATTGGATTAAATGGTATAAATATATTCTAATTACACTTTAAAACCAATTAAATATATAATATCTCCATATAAATAAATTACATTAAAACATAGTTTTGAATAAAAATACTTTATTTTGACTATTCATTAAAAAATGAACTTTAATGGAAAATTACAAAAAAATTCACAAAGTAAATTTTGATGTCCTCATTCTAAATAAGGATTTTAGTTGTTCAAATAGAGTGTATTAATTTTACCAAAACTGTATTTAAATAGTGTTCACCATTAAAAGGCAGTAAATAGACCTTTTAATGTAAATTTTGCTTAAAATTAGATGCATTCAAATTTTAAGCCTCTAAATTTTATTGGATAAATATAAATTAATTTAAAAAACATGTATAAATATATTGGAGTTAGTTTTCTTCATTCTTTCCAATAAAACGTCTATGAGAAAACGACCATTTAAAATAATAATATTATATTATTAGTGTGCAATGTAAGCTTTCAAAGAAACCCATCGTTGTATATTGGGTACACAATCTAACATAGAATCCCCCTTAATGTAAAATTAATATTTCATTCACAAATATTAAAAAATATGAAAATTGTCTTATTCTTTATTTATTTGGGATGTTACATCCTTCCCCCCATTTAGGAATTGCATCCTCGCATTTTTAAAACTGGGCATGGAAACATCATTAAATGTCCCACATCAGAAAAGAGTCAATAAAACTATTACTTTAAAATAATGGAAGAGAAGTACAAAGGTCACCTGAGATAACCTATACTAGGATTCCATGTAGTAAAACATGTATATGGAGTAGAGAAGAAACGATCAAGTTCTAATTGAGAGTAATAGAAAACATGATTAGTAAAAAGTTAACCACCAGAAAATCACAAACATGTGATGGGTTCAACGGTTCTTGATTCCCCAGTAAGAAAAGTTAACAGAAAAAGTTTTTTAAGTAAATTTTCATTGGGGAATCTATTTATTAGCTTAACTAAAATCATAAAGAAAACATACTTACTTGTCATGTAGAATTTTATCCTTTACTTGATTTCTACCACAAACTCATATTTCAACAAATCCATGACTATTTAGGATGACTTGTTTACCTTATAAGTGCAATAATCAACATCAAGAGAATCAAGTAATCCACAAAATATGAACTATATATTTCCCTTGTCTTTATATATTAACTAAAACCAAAACGATTAGTACAAGATCAGATAATCCCCAAAAGGATAAAAATTTACATAAAGAAAAACTACTATTAATCACCAAAATTTTTCATACAATACACAAAGTTCAACAATGACCATTCAATAAAAAATTGTCCCTAAAATCCTTCAAAAGTAATCCAAAATGATATTATAACTCAAATATCATAAGGATTTAATTACATAGACTTCCAAGATACATCTAAACATTTATCTCCAAGTAACACCAGTTACTGCTAAAGTCCCATATTGATAATAAATTAACCTAATCACATATTCTCCATGATAGGTTAATCATTTTAATACATAAATAAAATCATCATATGTCCAAATAAAAACATAGAATCTTCTAAACTAAAATTTCAAAAATTATTCCACAATTGAAATCCCAAAGTATTCTATCTTCCTTAGGCATATAGTGTTTCCTCAAAAGAGAGAATGTCTTCCACAACAACCTTTATCACACAATCACTAAATAATTTTTATATACTAAGTATATACATTTGATAAAACATAAGTTCCAAAAATAAACATATTCTTGTTCCATGAAATCATTTTACTAAAATAATAAGTCATACTGACCAAAAAATTCATGTAGGCTACTGGTAGGCAATGCACCCTTGTCGCCCTTTTGATGTGGGTTTTATTCCTGCAACCTTTCCAGATGCGATGGGTTGTCACCCATCCTATGGGTTGTCCTTTTTATAGAACTCAAAAATAACCCTAACATATTTTAACCTCAATGATTTCCTTTTACCTCTCATTTTAATCCAAATTCATTATGATCTCAACATCATAATTCATGAAGACTTATTTCACCACCATATGATAAAATAAATCAATCCCCAAAATGAATAACATCATACCTTGATCATGGTGTCCATTTGTTTTCATTTTCATCTTGTTCACATAGGCAGAAGGTTCATGCATTGCAACAATGATTTAGAGATCCTTAAAAATCATTTTCTTCCTCCATCCAAATGCACCTTGTACAACATGGGTTATATGGGTGTTCACAAGAAAACAGTTTTGGAACATAATAATGTATGACATATAATTTCAAAACATCTGACAAAAGATGATTTCTATAAAACAGTCGAACTGAATTTGAGTTAAGACACTCAATTAACGGTCCTTTTAAAATACCATAAGTATGTGATGAGAGACTACATTGTAAAATCAAATATAAAAAGGTTGCCCAAGGGTCTCTTTCTTCAGAACCTTTTTTAAAATCATAATATGTTTCAAAATCTTGTGATAAGGTAAAATATTTGATAATCCTTTGATAATATTTACCTTTCTTGAAAATATAAGATTATTGTGAAAATAATATTTTTCTAAATACAGCCCATGATCCACGATGATAACAAGGTATAGTGGAGGTCTTTTATATCTCACCCAACTTCTTTTATGTGAGTTATACGCTAGAAAAAGTTTCACAATCATCCGAACATGAATTTGCAATAATTATTGCAAGCATGTCATCAGGAAGAGATAGGAATGTCGTTTGAGATCCTCCTCCTTCCATTTATAACTAAATTCCTTGATATGAACAAGGATTTAACTGAAATAATAGATAGGTACTAACCATATATCTAACAAAATTTTGTAATCCCTAAAGTTATCTAAACCGACCTCTGATACCAACTATAAGGGCCCAACCGTAAAACATTACAAAATATTGAATTAAACGAATAATTCACATTGAGGATCTTTTTAGGTTTAGATTTTTAGAGAATTAGGACATAACTATTACATCTCAAAATATTACAAAGTAGAATCATCTACTCAGTTTCCATTTTTTTCATAAAAAAAATACTCTGGAAAAAAATAGTCATGTTTAGTTCCATGTTTTAGATAGCATGACATTTCCTTGATCCCATCCTTGAACCTATTCCACTTTATGTCCTATGAAAAAATATTTCAAAAACATGGGATGAGCATAAAAATCTCTGTAAGGGATACACATAGAAGGAAAACTATTAGTTTTTCAAAACAACATGTAAACCATATCTTAATTAATACATTTCACCATTATGAAGTATTAAATACTCTTCGCTAAATATAAGATAATTTATTACACTTTTTGTAACCAAAATATTACCATAAAACCCATATATAGAACACATAACGTATAAAAGGTATTTTGGGACATAAACATACATAAATGGAATAACCATATGGTCAACTTCTACACATATCACTAAATGGAAGAGCCATACGGCGGACTTCCATACCCAATGCATTGGAGGTTATAACGTAACAACACATCCTGGTTTGTCACGAAACTACCCATCATTTGTTTTATCATGTAACCACCCGTCAAATTTCCAAGTACCATTATAAAATTATAACACATAAATTATTACAAATAAAAAAATTTCACTAATAACATTTCATTTGTTATCACAAGAAGAAATTTCAAGATATTGAAATAATCAATCCAGTTTCATAATCCATTTAAAAAGATAAATTTGAATCAACGTGTCCCATAAAACATTGAAGATTTTAATTGAATTATAATTTTAAAAAATGAATTTCCATATAAATAAATTATCAAAATCATTTTTGAAAACATGTAAATTAAATATAAATATTTAGAATAATAAATCTTTAAAACATTTAAAATGATATTTTAGTTAAAGAGTTTTTAACAAAATGAGTGACTCTTAAGTACAAATAATTGTAGAACAACACTTAATAAGAACATTATAATATAATGAGAATAAATGGATTCATGATATTATATGACAAAGGACCGTATATACAACGTATACGAGTGAATTGGTGCATAAAAACAATGAAGTCTCAATGGAAATGTAAATTGAGATGAACTCCCTTATAAAGACGTTATCCTTAAATTAAGGGTAAATCAATCACATAATTATGTGTGAAAAATATAAATACACCCTATATAAGTGGATATTAAGTGTAAAACAATAATAGGTCATTCACACATATTTACAGGAAGACATATTCATGAAGTACCAGTTTAACTGAAAGAATTGAAATTGGGTTACGAAGTTTCCTTATAGAAATTTGAAAGCCTAACGAAGTCAATTCGAAATTCAGAAAATGAGTTGATGAGATAAAAAGGGTCTCTCATCACTTGGAAATAAAATTTACTTCAATAAATATATATATAAGAACATATCCTAAAATAGTAAGATCTAAATTAAAAGACATAACAAAAAAAGTCATTTAAAAAGAGGCAGGTGAATGGTTCCCTTACCGATTTGGTAACTTACAAAACATAAGCCACATGAAAGAAAGAGCATACAATGTAGATGTAAATACCCATAAATTAAAGTATATTACACAAAGAGTATAATCATGGTCACTAAAAACACCACTCAAATGAAATATTGACAAATATAGCATGAATCTCACGGGAATAAGAAGTGAGATAAAACCCCCTTACCTTGTTGTAATCAATCGAGTCGTATGACCAAAAGATAGTAACCACCAATTGAATCAAACAATACCATGAATATAAATTGAATCATGATAATATATATTAATGTCAGAATAAATTATACCAAATGCTATAAATAAGTGGCGAACAATGGAAATCTCACGTAATTAAAAGTGAGATAAGTAATCCCCTTACCCCGTGACCTACTTGACTCGTATGTTCTGTGTTCTTCCTGAATAATAAAAATAAGTTAATATATACTTCATTAAGAAAATTTTTAATGTTTACTATTCATTTTATATCACTTATTATCTTGCTATAACAACTAGTTAATTATTTGAGTTCATATGGGATATTTTATTAATGTTAGGAACTTATGTAAAAAATGAACTTGTTATAATTACAATTTGTCCATGTGGTCCAAATTACATTATCTACAAAATGATATAAATGTTTTCTATATCATATATATCATATATATCTAGTGTATATTTATTTATAATATTCCATATCATTTGTAGTTAAGAAATGAAACACACCGTTCATGTAGACGGTAAGTCGTACGTACGCATGAACGATACTTGCATTTCTATTTTATATTTAATGGAATGAAAACATAATGATATATTAGTATATTGAAATTAAAATATAATATCATATGATATTTAGGTTAGGTAATTTCATTAACTCCATCCTTTATATGTTCCATGTATGGAATTAACGAATCATATCACCTTGAAGGGGCAGTGGTATGCACTTTCTCAAATGAAATTATCACGTTTTCACATAATGGAAATAATTAAGGTATGATACAATGAATAATATTGAAGTATAATGAAAACATAAAGATAATATACATCAAATATAAATACAGTCCCATCTTAATGTCCACCATGTTATGTGGTAGGAGATAATCGAACAATCATCGTTTCGTGAGGCATTAGCTTGCCACTCACAGAAACAGTATGTTCTTCATCCATTAGATTGAGTTTTGTGTAAGTTTAGTTCGAATCCATATAATAAAATAATCATAGTATATTTATGATACAGTTTTTTTATAAAATAAAGTAATAAAAAGTGTTTTGGGGGTTGTAGAAGTAAAATAAATCAAAATAAAACAAAAGAAATTAAGAGAAACTGTTACCTTTAATTTGGGTAACTTCCTTTGGTTTGAACCAAAAGGACTTCTTGAAGTGCCTTCTAACAAAGGTAAGGCTCCTAGGAGGAATATAGGGATTTAGGGAGATTAATTGGGAAGAGTTTGGTCGAGAAAAAAAGGCTTGATACGTTTGAATAATTTGTTAAAAGTGGTCTCCTTTTATAAGAGAGAGGAGGGGCTCTTTAGGAAAGTGTAAATGTATTATTTTTTAATATAATGATATTCAGTTTTTAAAGGTCCAAAACTCATTAGAGTCGAATATTAAATGACTCATGGTCTAAAAAATGTCATCCAATAGTAATTTGACCGGTTTTGGATAATATTTTTATCATTATAATATTATTTATTTAAATCACTTATTAATGAGGTAAATACTGCATCATTATTATGTCATAAATAATTTAATTTATTCGATGTATAAAAGTTATAAAAAAAATACTACCATGTAGTAAATAGTTTTATATTTATAGAGAATATTTATAGTCGAAAATATTTCTTAAATAACATGATATAAAAATTAATTAAATAAAAGAATTTTATTTATGTCATTTTTTCCATTGGTTTAAATTAATTAATCTAAAGTGTCATTATCTTTTATAAGTGGCTCCATGGGGTCATAAAATAGACCCATGGATGCCCATGGTTGGACATTACTCATCCAATATGGTTAAGAAAATTTTTAAGGTAATTTTGAAATATTATAATTTTTTTTTACCTTGAATTACCATATTTACATTTAACCGCGGTAAATAAAAGACAAAAGTTACTATTCACCAATAATAATTTTCAACTTATTGAACCAAATTTTACTTAATAATAACAACCATGTATGTCGTATTTTAGAAATTCAATTTACAAATGTGGTAAAATTTCATTTAAATGAAAAAGTCAGTTTTTTAACTATTACTCAGTGGTTTCACTATTCATCAAAAATTGATGTTTTTCTAGAAAAATACAAATAATTAAGACTACTCTATATTTGATATTCAGAATTCAAAAATGATTTTTATTTTTCCTAATTGAAAACATAAAAGTGGCATTAATTAATTTTAAAATTAATTCCCGTTGTTATAACAAATAGCGTGTTTTTAAGAAACAATTACTATCAAATAATTGACACTTGTTTATGTCCAATTGGAAAGTGAAATCAATTCCAATGACCATTATTGGATTATATGGTAAAAATATATTCTAATTAATCTTTAAAACCAATTAAAATGATAATCTAACAAATATAAATAAATTAGATTAAAACACAGTTTTGAATTAAAATTCAATATTTTCATTATTCATTAAAAAATGAACTTTATCGGAAAAATTCCAAAAATTTACAAAATGTAAATTTCGATGACCCCATTATAAAGAAAGATTTTATTTGGTCAAATAAAATGTATTAAAGTGAAAAAACTATATTTAATGAGGGTTTGCCATTAAAAGGTTGTAAATCAACCTTTTAATGTAAATTATGCTTAATATTAAATTCATTCACATTTCAGCCTCTAACTTTTATTGGATAAATGTAAATACATTTAACAAACATGTCTAATCATACTGTAGTTAGTTTTTTTCATTCCATCCAATACAATGACTATGAGTTAACTACCATTTAAAATAATAATATTATATTGTTAGTGTGCAACGTTAGATTTCAAATAAACCCTTTGTAGTGTATCAGGTGCACTATCGAACATAGCATCCCCATTAATGTAAAATTAATATTTAATTTTCAAATATTAATAAATATAAAAAATTTATTATTCCTTATTTATTTGGGATGTTATAGTCCTATTCTGGCGTTCCCAACTGAGCTGGGCCGAACCGAGGTGCGATCACCCCCATTTCATAGAAAGGGATGTAACTAACAAACCGAGTGTCCAATTGATGTGGATTCCATGGCATAATGACCTTTTTGACAAGGAGGTCCTTTGGAGGTACTCAATATTTGTTTTTAATGAGTTCTATGAGCGAACATTGTTAGATCAGACTTGAATCCAACTGGTCTGTTTTTACAAAATTTCTCATATCTCACCGAACGGGCGTCCGAACAATGCACCATCTATCACATTAGGACCCTTATGATTGGGTGGTCCCATTTGTATTTTGTTGACTTTGTGCTAGTTGAAATATGACACATGTCTTGAGGAGTGGTTCTTCTATAATTATTCATGTTATGAGTGGGAATGCAATGGCTAGCTGTGACCTAAATACGACGAGCGACCAATGAAGGACAGCCTCAGAAACTCCAGAGTGTGATGATCTAGCTGTATGAATTATCATCCCTAAATCTGTGTTATTACCATTTGTAGATCAGAAACTAGCGACCTTGTGTGGATCAACAACCTAACAACCCTCTGTGGATCAGTATCATGAAGACCCAGTGTGGATCAACATCATAGCGACCCCATGTGGATCAAAATTCTATTGACCCAATGTGGATCAAAATTTGGTGACCTTGTGTGGATCAGAAACCTAACGAGCCTCTATGGATCAGCATCATTGAGATCCTATGTGGATCAGCATCATAGCGGCCCTATGTGGATCAACTTTCTAGTGATCCTGTGTTGATCATCATCTAGAAACCCTATGTGGATCAACAGTATCGTGACCTAATGAGGATCCGACATAAAGTGGCTCTCCATGGAACAACAACTCACGTCCAAGAGTTGATTGATAATAGAACAACTTTTGTGGTTTAGTTGTGGAACTACCTAATGGGATAAACTTATATATCTTAAGACTAATCATCTTTATTCCCGATCACTGAGTTATATACCTGGTGTGAGTTGACTATTGTTGTGTGCATGTGAATGAGGTCTTTCTTTGTGATTTTTCTTTTGTGGCACTCTAGGAGACCTTTGGGGGTCTCAAGGACCTTAGTGAGTATTGTTATACTCCCTTACACGGGCTTCACCCACACCATAATGTTTCTTGTGCAGACAATGAGTAGCTGGGCTGAGACTTGTGGAAGCAAGGACTAGGGGGCACACAGTGGATACTGGTCAACATGGAGTGATGTGGATACTATATGTACATACCCTTCAGTTAGGATCCTCAGTGGATGATCCCATAACTATTTTCTCTTCTTATTTGTACTTGTACTTTTCAATTAGGCTTCTATTCTGGCATCTTTACTTCCATTACACATTTAATACAACAATTTACCTTGTGGTTTCTTCTAGTGGTGTTCTTCGTTTGTGTGTTTGTACTAGTTTAAAGGCGATGTATTTCTATTATAGGGATATGCATTTTCAGTGCTAGTAGCCAACCCCTGTCCTATTGAAGGACGGTTTGGGGTAGTCACGACATGGGCCCCGAGGAACGGGTCTTGACCCACTGACTCAACACATTATTTTCTTTATAGAATAGACAACAGTCTTTGTGGTAATAATGAATCATAGTATTTGAAAATCCAAATATGTCATCCAACATTGATTCCATGTATTCATTTTTTAATTAAATTCATCATCATGTAGTAAATACATAATAAATGAAGAAGATAGTCAATTGAAGTATTACTAAATCTATACATTTCATTCCCATTATATAATCACATTAAAGACTCATGTTTACTCATTAATTCACATTCCTGATATACTGGGGTATTCATATCTCCCATCAATATTCATAGAATATAAACATCATCATTTTGACTATTTATTGAAAATAATTATTTGATAACAATTTCCAATCATGCAGGTCTACATGATGAGTTTGCTTCATTATCTAATGGAAACTGATCAAAAATAAATTTTCTCTGAAAAAATCCTTTCATCAAAATGAATTTTAGTCTCCACATTAGTTTTTTCAACATTTTGATACCACACATGATATTTTTTTGGTAACTATATTTCCTGATGTATAAACTAATTTCCTCATGTTTTTACAATTGTATTCCGATGTAATCAAAACATGGGCATCAATCTAATCCTCCATTATAATCATTATTGAATGAAATTTATAGAAAATATTATATCTCCGTATGAAATTCATTAGGGATCTGATAAAACATTTATATAAAACTTCTTTCCAACATGAGACAAATAACATGTATATAAGAATTTCAAAAAAATATATTAAATTAAAATTCAAATAATATATGTACAAACTCCTATGAGATATCATATTTTTTTAGTTTTATATACTTTTCATATACAATACATAATATATTTGTTTTAATATGGAATTAATTATAATTTTTGAATTATGAGCCAATTTTCATGGATATTTATTGTAAAATTTCACACAATGGGGGAAAGGGCCACCAACCAAAAACTAATACTCGCCAAAACACATAATAAATATTAACATTTGGCACATAAAGGGATTATATTCCAATTTATAGGACAATAAATAACATTCTAGATAACTGTCTTTCTTGTTTTTCTTAGTCATAGAAGCCAATAAATGAATATCATAGAGTCCCAACAGGAAGGATGAACATAGCATTACATAAAAAAGTGTTATCCAATAATTTTTTTAATATATGTGGGTTAACAGTTAAAAAGACAAAAATTACAAAAATAGAAAAATATTTGGTTTGGAAATAATCAATCACGGTTTCCTCTCAGTGTTTTTGGGTGATATTGTGTTTGTTAACAAATATAGATGATCGTGAATGTGTACAGTTGGTGTTTCCTAATATAGGATATTATGGTAGTGAAATTTTCTGAAAAGGAGTACATAGTTATGGGATCTTGTACCGTAGTTCATAGGCCACAAAGGAGAAAGTGAGATAGTAAAGTAAATCATAAAATAAAGGGTTTCAGCAGAGAAATGTTATGTGGACAGGAAGCACGATATGTCGAAAATGTAGGGAAAATGGATCATATGGAAGAACAATGTTTTTGGGATGCAAACTATTCATGGAAGTCGACCAGTTCAGGGGAGGAATGTCATTCTTATCTGAGAGGTAGTGGTTTGCTCATGAAAGAGAATGGTCAAAATAGAAGAAGGGAGATAGTAAACATTCCATTTGGGGAAATATGGTTAATATATAGTGTATTATGCAGTGAGTACTATACAACATATAATATCTATAAAAATAGATCGAAATATATTTTGGATCTAATTTCCTTTATAAGGAGTTAAAATCTCGTCATTACTCAGAGAGATTTTCATTATAAAAAATTATTTCATCAAAATAAATTCATCAAAGTCCAAAAGAGATTAACTGTATTACATGAAATATAAGAGGTTTATGGAAGTTTTTTGGTACATGGAAGAACATGTCTATGAATTATTGATATTTTCCATATTTTGGCATGTTCCGCAAAAGAAGAAGTAGTTAGTGGAAGAGAGACAATCTGTGAATGCATAAGAATTCCATAGAGGAGAGGTGGTCTGCGGAGATAGAGGATTTCTATGGAGGATAGGTGGTCCATAAAGGCAGAGGATGTCTGTGGAGGAGAGGTGGTCTATTAAGCATTCTCAAAAAGAAGTTTAAGGAAGTTCATGGATGAATTTAAGAATATCATAGATAATCTATCAATATTCTCGAAAGTAATTTTCACAAACTAATATTATATGGAAAATGGTAAATAATTTATGGGTGAATTTTGGTCTTCAATAGATCATATATGTACATTCAAGGATGTGTGGTTTCATGAATGTGAATGTTCTTACATGTCCATATATTCTTTTTTGTCTATTCTAAGAATAGTGACGAATGGAAGAGAAAGATGATGCTCTATGCCACCAACAATGAGCTAGATACAATGACATATGGAGTGACAAATGGGAGAGTAGTGAGATAGCCCTAATAATTGTGTGGGAAAGGTCTATATATATTGATTTGATATATCACAAACAACATTATTTTCATTCATTTTGATGGAATTTTGTATTATCAACATTTTTTCGTAGTCAGCTCCTTGGTTGTAGCCCATTGAGGGTGAGCCAAGTAAAAATATCTATGACCTTTTCCAGAAATTATTTAATTAAATTAACTGCCTTATCAAAATATAAAATAAGAATAAATACGATCGACAATAACATTATTGATTATATGTAGTGACCATTGTAATAATGATTACAAGATCCAATGGGGCTATAATATGTTTCAAAAAAATATCCATAACCTGACCCCCCCCCCCTCAGGGTACCTAGGAACCTCTTGGATCTAATAGTTTGTGATAGATAATATATTACCTTTGCTAAAATGTTTTCATTGATAATTTTTACACTAATATTTGGATTTAATATGTAGTTTTCACTTATTTAAGTGGTCCATGGAAAAGAGAATAACTATAATGAAGAATATGAAGAATGGTGGAATTTCTTAGTGTGGAAGATTTTATAGAAAAATTGTGATTTAGTTTAAGGAAACACATTATGTACTGGATAATGTTTTGGAAGAATAAATTTGTAATTGTATTCACATGTAAAGACCTAGAATTTCCATGTAAATTTTTTTATTTAAATGGGAACATTACAAGTCCTCAAAAATTAACGGCGCGTGATTCTGAGGCCCAGTGTGCCAAAAATGAATTTCTAAATATTTTTTCTGGTATGATCAGTAAACGTTCGAGCAGGTTTCTTGAAATTTTGAACCGGTTCTAGAAAATGATATTCAAGGACACCGTTGAGCTTGCAGCGTAGGTATTTGATTAAGGAGACTTTCACCTCGACAACAGGTGATTGAGGGTGAAATTTAGTATTTGTGTTTTTCGTGGGAATAGAAATAAAATAAAATTGTATTTTATTTTATTTTTGATGAAACCTCCCATATGGTTGATCCACAGGTGGGGACCACCTGAACTAAATCCTCCGATATAGGTTATGCTGGTGGGGACCACCCAAGATTAAAACCCCCAATTTTAGAATCATAAAAGTGGGGACCACCCGAACCCACATAATGGGAGAAACCTCTTGAACTCCCCATTAATGGGAGGTAACCTTTGGTATCATCCAACATTAATGGTTCCACACCCTTTAATTAATTACCAACTCAATTAATTAACTAATCCAATTTGAAATTATTCCAAAAAAATAAATAGACAACATATTATATTATGTTAGCTATTATTTTGTTGGGAAGAGGGTTGGAAAAGGGCTTGGGGGATCTTGGAAAAATTCATCTCATACAAATAACATCACCTCCCAATGGAGAATGACCACTTGAGATTTTTGTACAAGGAAACCCACCCCCAGCTGGATCGGAAGCACCTTATGGAGGCAACCAATGTAGAAATTCTTCAATGACAATTAACTGATGATCGAGGAAACCCCGATGCTATTGACGTTCGTTCTTCCCTCCACTTTGACGTCAACAAATGAGTGAGGTAGGGGGTTGTTTTAATTCGATCGACATTAATTTCCCTCTCACAATGAATCATCTTCTTTGAACAGTATGCTACCTCCCTAACAGAGAGGGTATGAGCCAAATAAACATGGCCTGACCCCTCCACAAATCATGTGGATATTTTGTGGGTTCTTCAAGATGGTGATAGCGACCGGTGCTAGCTATTGGCACTGGTGAAACTCCGGAACCATGAAAAAGGAAATGAATGAAGGGTGGATGGTCAATCCGGCCACCAGCGAAGTCATGATGATCTCTTGCCCCGTGGCCTCCGCCCCTGGTGGCGCTCTGCCACCCGCGGCCTCCATCGCTCCGTGACCCCCATGGCCTCCACCACACTGTTGTACCCATGGCCTCTTCCAACCTATGTAACCCACGACCTTACTCCATCTTATGGCATCCACGCCCCGCAGTTCCCTCGGCAATATCGTGCCACCCCACGGCCACCGCTTCCACGCGGTGTCGCCGTACCCCTCTGTGGCCTCGCCGCACTGCCTCGCGGCCTCATGGCCCTCCGCGGCTCTCCGAAGCCTCACAACCACACTACACCGCCTAGTCCATGTCTCTATGCCGGGCCAATACAAACCTATCACCAGCTGGGTTGACCCGAACCGGGTTGACCTAGGCTGGGTCGTGCCAGGTTGGTCCGACCGTGTGGGACCAGACCCAGACGCACTTCGACTACTTACACTCTTTTGGACATAACTCTGGCACCATACATCCATTTTATGAACTGTCTATAGTGCCAGGAACTTTAGAGCGAGACAATCCCAATGGTATACCCCACTTGATATTTGGATAATGTAGGGATACTGTCAGGTTGGATCGAGCACAAATACAGCCGGGACCTCGGGATATAAAGGCAAATAACAGATAGACCAGATGTCCAATTGACATGCAGTCTATTGCGTTGAGACCCCTATGTTGTGGCTGTCATTTGAGATACTTCTTCGTGGGAATTTATTGTTGTTGGTGTATCTACTAGTGGCTTGAGGAGCGGACCCTCCCGGAGAGGAGCAAGCATAGCGCATGAACGCAGTAGCTGGGTTTGACATGAGTAAGAGATCATTTTTGAGCCTGTGATTGAGGTTCCCACATGGAACTACTCTAGGATTCCCTGCGGGAATACTCGTGAAATCCAGTGTGGGTCAGCACTTAGCGATCCTGTGTGGGTCAACACCTAGCGAACCTGTGTGGGTCAGCACAAAGTGATTCTGTGTGGGTCAGCACTGAGCGATCATGTTTGGGTCAGAATTGAGCGATCCTATGTGGGTTAGCACCTAGAGATCCTATGTCGGTCTGATGATGATTAGCGATCCTTCGTGGGTTTTCCTCTTAACAGAGTAAAATGACTCAGCTGTTACATCTAATCATCTGTACTACTGTACCTAAGTTATACTTGGTGTGAGCTGAGTCTGTACCTGTGTGGTACTTTCCATCTTGGTAATACCTTTGTGGTATTCTTCTGTGCGGTGTACCTATGTGGTACTTACCAATGTGGTATTTCTTTCTTTGTGGAGTTGTTGAGCTTTGGGCTTTGGAGTTGGACTCATTGTTTTCCACATGCTTGATATGATTTTACTTGATAACATAGGTATATATGTATGGGAATATACCTAAGTGGGGTTATTTGTTGATTTCATGCTTTCTGGATTATCCTTTTTGGATTTCGTTAGACCTTGAGGGTCTCAGGGTCTTTAATGTGTATCATTATACTCACCCCTACATGGGTTATGCCCACACCATGATGTTTTTGGTGCAGATGACGGACAACGCTAACAGAGGACAAGAGTACTAGGACCGGAGGTAGCTCGGAGGTGGACCATAGACAAGGAGTACCGAAGAGATGACCGTTCAAGAGCTGTACAAACCCTTCAGGTAGGATCCATGGTGGGTGATTGCAGGAGTTGTTACAGTTTACTTGTACTTTCAGTTTCTTGTAAATTCTAGTTGGGCTTGTATTCTAACCCCTTTTATTTACTATACTCACACTGTTTACTATTTGGATTACATGATTTCCTATCTTGAAGTGTGCTTGGTTGCGTGTGATACAGGTTATAAAGTAAATGACTTCCCAGTTTTAGGGAATACACCTTCAGTGCTAGTCACCATCCCCTGGCCTAAGGAAGGTGGGATTGGGGTGGTCATAGCATTGGCCCCGAGGGATGGGTCGTGACAAATTGGTATTAGAGGAGTCGGTGCAACCGTAGAACATAGGACTCTGATATTTTTAACAGAAATAGTGTTTATTGTTGTGAGTGTGGTTATCAGTTTAGGGAATCCAGTGTTGGTACATTGGCCGAACTATCCATACATCAGGACCCTGACTTTTGATTTCTGACTCAGTTCATGAAAACACTAATTGAGTGTGTGTTTTCAAGAGTTTTCTTTGTGATATTTTGAGTCAGCTCAACTGTTATAAATTATTGACCATGGAACACCTATTTATTTTCAGGATGCCTCTATGTAGACTGCCAGCTAGGGTTCCAGATATAGTACGCATTGATAGCCCCCCGATCTACGAGGCCTCGGTGTAGGGCCCTCCTCTAGTAGAGGAACCATAGGAGGCACCAGTGGTACCATTACCCATTGGGCCACCAATGCCACCATCCCCTGTAGTAGAGTGTGCATGCCGCATGAACATAGTTCACGAGTTCCAATGCCAGAGGCCACCAAGGTTTCGGGGAGAGACTGACCCACAGGCGGCTGAGGATTGTCTAGAGGCCATAGTGAGAGTCTTTTGACTTGTAAGGACACCATCTAATCTCATGGTGATCCTTGCCGCCAGTCTTCTATAGGCAGTAGCAGGCAGACGATGGATCATGATGCTTCAGGCTCACAATAAGGTGATTCTTCTCTGGGCAGTCTTCGAGAGCCAGTTTTAGTTAGAGTTGGTTCCAGCAACTCTTCGTGCAGCATGCTTTCAATAGCTACTTCATATGTAGCAAGGCCGCAAGATTGTGGCTCAGTACTCAGTGAGGTTCCCTGACCTCTCACTCTACTCTACAGATATGGTGCACGACCCATTCTTCAGGGCCCGGACCATCAAGAACTTACTCATGTTGGAGATCAGGGATTCGATGTTCTCACTTAGCATCCGGACGCATGCAGGGGTGTTAGGGATAGCCCTCCAAGTGAAGAGTTTTCTAGATGAGCCGTCACTAGTGGTGAGACACACTACCAGTCATCACATAATAGAGTCTTATGCAGCTGGTAGCTGACAGATGACACAGAGGTCCAAGGGGACCAGACCTAAAGGTTGATGACCACTGGATTCAGGGTCGATTGTATGGGACACCCGAGGTTGAGCCAATTATGTTAGGAGTGGGCAGTGTAAGCCATGCTGCGGCCTGGGTCACATGGCTCGTGACTGTCCGACCCGCCGTACAAAAGATTAGTAGACAATTGAAGGACCACCCATGTAGTGACATAGATTCGATCATGGAGGTCCACAGGGAGCAGGAAGATGTGGAAGAGAAGATGGTCGTGCAACTGGATGTGGGCAAGGATTAGAGATGTTACCACCACTACCCCTAGGAGGTCCACCCCGACTGCAAAGAGCATGAAGACAGGGGCTAGCTCAGCTCCAGGCAGTTAAATCCTACGATCACGGTTCTCTATAGATGATACGAGGAATTATCTCTGTCTACTACACCTTAGCTGTAGCACTTATAGTCACAGGTGCCAGTCATTCATTTATTACCACTACCCTCATTCGGAGGATAGAGATTCCAACGGAGCCGTTGGATCGATCCATATGTCTATAGAATCTTACGGGAGCAGATTCGACAATTAAGAACTGGTGCCGGAAGTGTGAGCTTAATCTACGAGACGAGAGCTTCAGTTGGTATCTCATAGTAGTAGTGTCAAGCCCTTATGATGTCATCTAGGGTATAGACTAGTTATCTAAAGTCCATGCTCTAATTGACTGTATTAGGTGAAATGTACAGTGTGTCTACACACATGGGACTAAGTTTACCTTCACTGGACAGAAGGGAGGCTTTGTAGCATAATATGGACTTACCCATAGGAGAGTTCATCTGATCATGCATTAGTTGGCTAGCCTTACCCTCAGAGCAGTTGATGTAGAGAGTTCGAGGTATCCTGTAGTGGTGGACCAGTACATGGATGTCTTCTCTGATGATTTTTCGGTTCTACCTCCTCATAGATGGGTGGACTTTTACATTGACTTGTACCCCAGGGCGACACTGATATTTACACTAGCATATCGGATGGCTCTTGTGGAGCTTCGTGAGCTGTTGGTACAACATGAGGACTTGCAGGGTGAGGGGTTCATCCAACCATATTTTTCTCCTTGGGAAGCCCCTATATTGTTCTCCATGAAGGTAAATGAGTGCTTGAGACTTTGTGTCAACTATCGGTGCCTGAAACATGTGACCGTGAAGAATATTTACCAACTATTGAGGATTGACGACCTCTTTGATTAGCTGAAAGGAGCACGGTGGTTCTCAAAGATAGACCTTAGATCAGGCTATCACTAGCTCAGAATACGAGATGAGGATGTGCATAAGACAGGTTTCAGATGTTGGTATGGCCATTACGAGTTCTTGGTTATGGTATTCAGTGTAACTAATGCTCTAGCAGTGTTCATGGGACTAATGAATATGATCTTTCGACCATACCATGTTCTCTTTGTAGTAGTCTTCATTGACAAAATTCGGATCTACTCGGATACTAAGGAGGATCATGCCAATCATTTGCAGGTAGTACTGGACACACTTTGTGAGAAAAAGCTTTATTTTAAGCTCTCGAAGTGCCAGTTCTAGATCTAAGAAATTCACTTTCTGGAACATGTCATATTGGAGGCTGGATTTGTAGAAGATCGAGTGAAGATTGAGGTGGTAGTTGCTTGGGAGCCACCCAAGTGTGTGACGGAGGTACATAGTCTCTTGGGTTTGGATGGATACTACTAGATATTTGGTCCAGATTTCTCTAGAGATGCAACACATTTATTCATATTGATGAAAAATGGGAAACCCTTCAGATGATCAGAGAGATGCCAACAAAGTTTTTAGAAGATGTGGTAGAGGCTGACTAGTGCACCCATCTTGAGACTTCTAATGGAGGGTGTAGGGTGCATATTCTACTACGACACATCATGGACAATATTTGGATGTCCCTTGATGTAGGAGCAAGTAGTGATCACTTATGATTCTCAATAACTATGCCACATGAGCTGAACTATTCTACCCATGACCTAGAGTTAGCAGCAGTGGTCTTCGCCTTGAAGATGTGGCAATATTACTTGATGGGTGAATGTTTTTCTGTTTACTATGACCACAAGAGTCTCAGGTATATATTCTCTCAGAAGGACCTGAACATGAGACAACGATGTTGGCTTGAGTTCCTCCTGGACAATGACTTCGAGGTATTCTATACTCTTGGGAAGGGGAATGATGTAGCAGTTGCACTCAGTTGGAGTTCTGGTATGCAGCTACTAGGTGAGGTGACATAGCCATTGTCTGCTTTGCAGATATCCTATGTGGAACGAGATGGTGCAACTTTCTTTCAGTCACTTATTGTTACTCCACCACTTCTTCAGTGAGTCAGGGTGGCACAGTGTGGGGATGCTGACTTCGAGGCTCAACGTACTCAGATATCCACAGGGTAAACACCTGTTGGAATTTCTGTAGGTGGTGAGCATGTCATATTCTTTAGAAGATGTACCATGGTACCAGTGTTGCTTCGGGAGGAAGTGAAGAGGTAGCTCCATAAATCCCCTCTATAGGTACATCCAGGAGTGGAGAATATGTACCAGGATCTCCGATGATAGCACTAGTGGCCGAGAATGAAGAAAGCAGTTGCAGAGATTGTCTCTTGGTGCCTCAATTGTCAACAAGTGAAGGCGGAGAATTAGGTTCCTGCATGCTTGGTTTAGCCTTTGGTGGTCCCAGAGTGGAAGTGGGATGAGATATCCATGGGCCTCATGATAGGACTTCCACGTATATCCTGGGGTCATGAATCGATTTGGGTGATCGTCGACCGACTCACCAAGTCAACCCATTTCATATCGATCGAAGATCAAGGTTCAGTAGTGATCATGGGACAGATCTATGTGCAAGATATTGTGAAGTTACATGGAGTACCCTCGATGATTTTCTCTGATCGTGATGCACATTTTACTTCCTGGCTATGGAAGAGGTTGCAAGAGGCTTTCAGGACATATCCCTTTTTGAGCACCACCTTCCATCCTCAAACAGATGGCTAGACCGAGCAGACCATTTAGACCCTTGAGGACATCCTGCATGCTTGCGTCCTCGACTTAGGTCATAGTTAGAAGGATCAATTGCCTTTGGTGTAGTTTGCATACAACAATAGCTATCACTCCACCATTGGGAGGGAACCTTTTGAGGCATTGTACGGGCGACCTTGCAATTCACCTTTTTGATGGACTATCCTGGGGAAGTCAGCACTCATGGGACCAGAGATGTTTCAGGCTATAACATACAAGGTGGAGATGAAGAGTGAACAAAGCAAGCATATGTCATATGCTGATAGTAGACGAATACCTATGGAGTTTTAGGATGGTGAGCATGTCTTTCTAAGGGTCTCACCCTGATAAGGTTTACGGAGATTTGGCCGAGGTTTCAAGTTATCTTCGAGGTTTATTGGACCTTTTCATGACTTCAACAGAGTTGGCGAGGTGTCTTTCCTCTTATCTCTTCCAACTCAGTTGCACTGGGTGCACAACGTCTTCCACGTAACCCAGCTGGGGAGATATCTGCATGATCCTTCTCACATCATAGACCATGATGAGTTGGATGTCAATGATGGGGAGATTTTTACAGATGTTCCAGTAGAAATTTAGGATCGACAGGACCGAGTCCTTTGTAGGTGGTCGATACCTCTGGATCATGTTCGTTGCCAACACAGAAACCTTTATGAGAGCACATGGGAGCAGGAGGCTCAGATTAGTGCTCAGTACCCCCAATTGTTTTCCATGTTTTGTGATGTGGATTTCAAGGACACAAATACCTGAGGAGGGGAGAATGTAATGACTCCAAATTTCAATGTATTGTTTTTAAATTAAATATAAATTTGATGAGTCCGTAAAAATTGGTGGTGGGTGATTTTGAGGCACGATGTTCCAAGAATAAATTTCTGAACTTTTTTTGGGTACAATCAGTGAACGTGCGAGCAGTTTTTTCTAAAATTTGAACAGGTGCTTAGAATTGAAATATAAAGACAGTGTTGAGTTTGCAGTGACGGTATTCTCTTTAGGAGACTTTCACCTTGACCAGTGGCTTGAGGAATGGACCCTACCATAGATGAGCAAGCTTAGCGTGGGAACCTAGTAGCTGGATGTGACTAGAGGAAGAGATCCTTTGTGGGTCTGTGATTGAGGGTCCCACATGAAACCGCTCTAGGATTCCATGCGGGACTACCCGAGTGATCCTGTGTGGGTCATCACCTAGAGATGTTGTGTGGGTAGGCACCTAGTGATTCTGTGTGGGTCAGCACCTAGAGATCCTGTGTTGGTCAACACCTAGCGATCTTGTGTGGGTTAGCACCGAGCGATCCTGCGTGGGTCAGCACCGAGCGATCCAATGTGGGTCAGCACTAAGTGATCCTATGCGGGTTAGAACCTAGATATCCTATGTGGGACTAATAATGATTAGCAATCCTTCATGGGTCTACCTCTTAACATAGTAAGATGATTCAGTAGTTACATATAATCATCTCTACTACTGTACGTATGTTATACCTTGTGTGATCTGAGTTTGTACCTGTGTGGTACTTTCCTTCATGGTAATACCTTTGTGGTATTTTCGTACCTGTGTGGTACTTAACTTCATGGAATTTCTTCCTTTATGTAACAGTTGATCATGGGGATTTGGTGTTAGACTCAGTATTTTCATCATGATTGAGATGGGTTTACTTGATAGCTTAGGTATATGTATGGGAATATTTAATTAGTAGGGTTCTTAGTTTATTTCATGCTTTGGGTATTATCCTTTGTGGATTTCATGAGACCATGAGTGACTTAGGGTCCATACTGAGTATCATTATACTCACCATTGCACGGGCTATGCCCACAACTCATTGTGTTTGGTTCAGATGAAAAACAACGCTGATAGAGGATGAGAGTACCAGGATAGGTGGTAGCTCAAAGGTGGACCTTAGACAAGGCGTACCAGAGAGATGATCGTTCGAGAGCAGTACCTTCCCTTCAGGTAGGATCCTTGGCAGGTGATTGTAGGAGATGTTCCAATTTACGTGTACTTTCAGTTTCGTGTACATCCTATTTAGGCTTGTATTCTAGCCCCTTTTACATACTAAACTCACTCTTTTTACTATAATGTTTACTAGAGTTTGTATCTTGATGTGTGGTTGATTGCATGTGATACAGGTTATAAAGGCAATCCCTTCCCAGTTTTATGGAATACGCCTTCAGTGCGAGTCGCCAGCCCCTGGACTAAGGAAGGCGGGCTTGGGGTAGTCCCGACTCAGGCCCCGGGGGACAGGTCGTGACATCACACTTTTAATGATGTGACATCAATGAGTGAAGAAAAAGATGTTCCTAGTGATGATGGTACTACTGGGGAAGAAGAAATTAATAGAAGAAAAAAAGTGGAAGTTGTTCACCAAAATAAGAATTGAGTAATAAAGTCGATAAACAAAAGAAAATATAATGATAACTAGATCCAATCATAATAAATAATGGTCAATGAGCTCAGAAGATTTTATATTTGACTTTTTTATTAGGCTATTAATTTTAGGGAGAAGAATGATTAACAATCTGATAAGCTGAAAACATTGTATAAAATGGTATAAAATATAAAATATGATTACATGGAAAAGATATTGAACTCTGAAGATATTCAATATAAGAAACCCAAAAATGATGATCTTGTATCAGAACAATTTGAGTTGGTTCAGAATAAGTCTGTTCCTCAAATAGAATCTAAAATAATGGATAAATATGGCATGATAGATAATATTTTCCTTGAATTGAAAGATAAGGTAACTAGTCGGGAAAATATCAAATGTGATCATAATACTCATCATGAATCTGGGAATAAGAAGATTCATCAATTACGAGAGGAGATAGAGTTAGTAAAGAATGACTTTGGAAACCCTAGTGCCAATGAAAAACCCCAATTGAAGGATTCATTTCAATTACTATTTCATTATCCTTCAAATGATGATATTGAAATAAAAGGATAATATTTTTCTTTAGAGGAAATACATGAAATTATTGTATCATCCTTAGTTCCATATTGTTTTGTAAAAATCCATGTAGGATATGATGAGCCCTCTCCCACACATAATAGGATTAGGGCTATGAATAGATCAAAGAAATGGGAAAAATAATGTAGCCAATAGAAGTGGACATTGAAAAGGCTTTAATTGGATAAAATTACATCGTATTCAATTTCTGTGTAATGGAGGGTTAAACGCCAAGATTTTTTGACATAGAGGAATATATTTCAAACTGTGAGGACAATAATATTTCTAAATCAAAGAATAAGGATTATCCTCTTGATAAATAAAAAAAAGTTTCTCTCAGATGAATGTATCCATGGAATGCTACTATTATGGAAGAATATGAAACATAATGAGTATGTGTCATGAATAAAAAGTGCTTAGTGTCAAAATAAAAACTTTAATAACAAAAACATCTCACCCATGAAAGGATGAGATGAGGTAATCCCTTAACTGAAGATGTTTTATATGCTATAATCTTGAGAATTTGGCAAGACATTGTTGAAAAAAGTGTGAAATGATGTAAAATAATCCCAGAATGAGATCCATAACACAAGAAGTGTATAATGAATAAACCAATATTTGAATACAACATGATATGATTTAAATATGATTAATTCCACAAGTAAATCACTGGGAGCTCAATGAATAGAATATCAATCACCTTTTCCATTACACACACAATATTTATTTTACAAGGAATGTGAAAAAATATATGAAAAAGGGAGTAGATGCTTATGTTGTGATTAATAATAATGTTAGTTTAGTGGATGACTCAACCCCAACAAGAATGGGTGGAATGATAATGATATATGGTAAAAATAATAAATAATAATTCGCTGAAACATTCACATGTCATGCCACATAGAGATAATTAAAGACAATAGAATGAGACCTCCGATGGGGGAAGATGCAATAGTATATAACAAATAAATAGTTTCTAGTTCAAATAAATATTCATGAAATATAGAATATTAGTAGACTGTCAAATAAATAATTTTTTATAAGTGGTTATAGAACCAAAATTATTGAATACTCCAAGCCTAGTGAATATGAACATCAAATCAAGAATCAATATGTGGCTATATAATGTTTAGTCATATTTCTATAAAAGTTGATTTGGTTAAAAATAATGAAAAAGCACAAAAATAGTACACTTCATTCCAAGAGATTATTAATGTTTTGATCCATCCAGATCGAACAAAATCCACTTCTTTATGTTTATAAATGTTACAATCTTCCTATGTGTATCAATTCTATTAACTGACCTTTTGTTTTTTGAAGATCATTTGGAGATACGATCTATGTTGATCTATTATCAAAATATGAAAAATTGGTGATATGGTATGCTCTTGAATTTCATCAGAATTAAATCAGCTACAAGAGATGAAGACGAAATTTAGAAGAATATCTCAAAATTAGTTAATGGTCAATGGCTATGTGAGATACATGGAAGTAACTGATTTCAATGGATAATGATGGTTCTATTATCTTTATCTCTTATTTCATACACAGAATTCCAACTCTATAGGAATAAAAATTTTGTTGATGGATCATTTCATTGTTGTAAATTCACCGAATGAAAATCACATTGATGGAAGCTACAACAGGAAAATATTATTATTATATATAATGTTATCAAACCTGAAGTGACATGTGATGATATTATATAAAAGAAAAGTAATATTTTTGGGTCTAAAGAGGGAGCCGAAAAATGGGAAGAGTTGCAAGAAAAATAATCGAAGGAATTTTTAGGATATATTTGGTCCGAAAATAATGAAAATATGAAAATATAATGGAATAGACTTTGAAAATTACCAAGTGGAGGATTATGTGGACAATCATGGGTTATGGAATAAATTTACATTTGTATGAACTCCACATCAGAATAGAGTAGTTGAGAGAAGATATCAAATTATCAACAAAATATATAGAAAAATGTTCATTGTTAAAGTCCTTTTATTGAATTTTTGGAATGATTATGTGATGACATCAGTATAAAAATTAAATAATGCATTTTTATATCTGAAAGAAGAAAAGATTCCATGTGTTTTATGATATAGAAAAAAATATATCATAGATGAAATTTTGAGTCTTCAAAATCAAGTGTTTCACTCTAAAAAAGAAGAAACCTAGAATGTTTGAATACTATGGAGATAAAAGATAATTTATTGGATACTCAATGAAAATCAAACCATATAAATGATTGAATAAGAATATGATATATTTGTTGAAATCCATGATGTATCCATATTGTAGAATGAGCATATTCTTTAGAAAATACATGATAAATCTCACTGGGAACATGATGAAGATTTTAAAAGGTAAAGCGATGTTATATTTCTAGAGGAAAATTCTGAATAAGATTAAGATAATTTATGGATGATAAAAATTAAATATACGAAAAAATATAGAAATTAAAATATGAAATTGATAAACAGAACATAATTGGAGATCATACAACTCTAGTGCAGACACGGGGAATGAATAATATTCAATATACACCATACTTATCACCCGTAGAGCATAAATGTTTTGATTAAGTAGATAGAAAAGATATTTGGTTTTAGGAGATGAATGAATTTCTAGAAAAAATTGGGAAGAATTAGACATGGGACATATTTTTGAAACCAATATACAAGAATTTCATCAGTTCTAAATGTTTCATTCATAATAATATGAATAAAGATGATATGGTGATTCAAAACTAATCATGACTACTGTAAAAATGATACTCCCAAATAGAGGGTATTGATGTTGATCAGACATTTTCACATGTTTTACGGCTAGATAAAATCAGATTATTATTGACCATAATAGTGAAAAAAGATTAACGTTATCCAGATGAACCCCAAGTTATAATTTCAAGACAAAATTCTATAAAAAGAAATTTACATTAAGAATCCAAATTGTTTTGTTATTCATGAAGATGTGACTTGAGTTTTTTAGTTGAATAAGGCATTAAATGGGATGAATAACACACATATAGCATGATATTCAAGGGAAGATCTATTTTTGTAGTTGTGTAGTAATCATAGTGGTGGAGTTCATTAAAATCTATATGAAAATATTTATATTTATCAATGGATGATGGTGCAGGTATATATCAATGTCATAATTTTTTGTGAAACAAATTAATCCAAGGGAACTTAGTTTTCCAATTCATTAAAAGTGAATTTGAAATGACAATGATTGGAGAATTCGCATTTTGCCTTTGTTTATTGTTAATGAAAGGAAAAAAATAGAAAATTCATTTAAAAATTTGAAAATTAAAAGGATGTTTTTAGATGATTATTAATAGATAATTACAAGGATATGAACACATTAGCGGCTACATGGATAAAACTATCACATGATGAAGGAAGAGTTGTTATTGTCACCGAATACGGGATGATCATTAGAAGCCAATTTCACTTAAGAGCAACATGACTAGATATTTTTCCCACGTTACAAGAAGCATTGTATCAAAGAGATACTAAATGAAGAAACATACTTGCAGTAAAAATAATACATTGGTATATCAAGGGCATGGTGGATTACATTTTGATGTATAATGAAAAAGCTCAAACACAACTATTATGATATATGCATTCAAATATTGTTGGAACTTTAGATGATAAAAATCAATATCATGAGGTGCATTTTATTTTGGTGGACTGTGCATATCATGGATATGAAAAAAAAAATGATTTCATTTCATTTAGTACAATAAATGTGGAATATATTGTAGCCTTTTAATCATATACACTATTTTTTTGAATGAAGTATAATCTTGATGAAATGGGATTTGAAGTGATTTCTCTGATCAGTTTCCATTGAGATTATTCAGGTATTTTTAATCTGATAAAAAATATACTTCATCACTCAATAAAAAAAGCACATGGAAATCATGTATCATTTCATTATGGAGAAGTTGTATCAAGGGCTTTTGATGTTGGAGTATGTTCCTACAAAACAATAGGATGCATAAATTTTGAATAAGGAATTACCCAAAGTATTATTTGAATGGAATCGACTAGTTTTGATAGTTAAATTATCACCCCACACAAGAAATATGTGAATATAGGACCACTATCCCCATGTAATGGTGTATTATTCCCTAATTTATTTACATCTTTAGATTACCCTATTGTATATAACAAAGTATTGAGCTGCAATTTTTCTTCTGAATCTAGAGAAATTAAAGATATTAAAATGGGGGAAATTCTTAAACAGTACATGTGGGATGATGGTTGGGGGAGCAATGAGATAAGAGAATTATAAAATCTAAAGATGCTATAGGAGATTGATCTAAGGTTATATATCATGACAATTAAGGTTTGTGACGAATGTAGATGAGTTTTTTTTTGTAATGAAATGTTATGATTCATTATTTAACATTTCATTAAATTATTTTATCTCATTATGAGCATAAATCTGGTTGGATTAGTGTATTTGATTGGTAAATCGTTGATCTCTATCTTAATTATAAGAGGTGAATTATGGTTGAAGCTAAAATGATATTTTATGAAGTATTCCTAAGTGAAGAGTTTACAACAAAACCAAATTTGGGGGATTCTTGAAAAATAATCCATCAATTTGTTCGCTTAGTGTTTTTGGGTGTGATTGTGTTTGTTGAAAAGGTTATATGACCTTGAATGGGTTCATTTGGTGTTTTATGAAGTGGTTTTTTGGTTTTCTCAGTTTCCTAGAGTTTGTAAAAAATTTCTATCTAATTTTTTTGAGTTTTCTTAGAAATGTATGATTTTTGATTAAAGGGTACACTTCTCATGGATCACATGGAAAATTTAGGGTACAAAAAAGGAATATAAAGAATGGAAATGGAAATAATCAATTTAAGGGGTTATTATTAAATATTTTATGTCGACTGCAATGTGCATTATGTTGACTGTGTGGAGAAAAATGGTTCTTGGTGAGGCTCAAGGTTTGTGACATGAAAATGGTTCACAAATGTAAAATGGTTCACGATAGGTGCACTGTTCATGGTAGAGAGGCGGTTGTCTGTTCATGGAATGGCATGGGATCTATGAAGGAATTGAGGATATATAGTTACTGTGGATGAAAAAATGTTGGTGGAAAGAGAATTCCATAGTGGACACTATACCGCATAGAATATTTGTGTAAAACCGATTAGCATAATTTGCATATCTAATTACCTATATGAGGATCACTAATCCCATCAATACTCATAGAAATTTTCATTAGAATACATATTCAATGTGAAATAAATTTAGATGAGTTTGAATGTTTTTGCAAGGTATCCTGTAAAAGTGAAGAGGTTTGCTAAGGATTTGTGGTCAATTGAAGAACTCATCATCCAAAAGTGGTGTTCTGTAGAAGTAGTAGTAGTTCATGTTGTAGAGATGGTCCCTGAAGGTGGTAGAAGTCCAAGGTGGATATAAAATCCTCAATAGTTGAGGTTGTTAGTAGAGGAGATGTTGTCTATGAAGGTGGCGGTAGTCCATGGTGGATAGCTGGTCCGTGAAGCACTCACACCATGCAGTTCAAGGTAGTTCGTGGAGGACATGAGGATGTTTGAAAATGGAATAAAATTGTTTTTGAAATTAATTTTCAAAAACTAATAGTGCAAGAAAAATATGAATTCTTCTATAGGTGAAAAAATGAATTCAATAGATCATATTTATATAATTTAGAATAATTTATATCATGAAAATTAAGGGACCTGCAATTCTATAATCTAAGTGTAGATCCCTTACAAGTTCATTGAGAAACTTAAAAGGAAGACATATATCATACCCACTGATAGTGAGACAAATATAAAGACATAGGGAGTGACCCTAGGGAGAGCTGTGAGGTGTACTTTATCCATGTAATAGCATTGAGCCCGATCATAGAAGTAATCTAGTCCAAACATGATTATTAGTATTAATCCATAGTGAATTTTGTAAAAGTAACACATTTTCTTTTTATGATCATTGTTTATAGCCCATAGAGTGTGAGCCATGTAAAACTATTTTTGTCCTTATGCATGCTGTAATTGGTTTACATTCATTGAATTATTAACATATAAAATTTTTAAGGATATGATCAACATTAAAATTATGAAGAATAAGAAGTGACCCATTTTAAAAAGTTATTAAGATCCGTTTGGGCAGGATGAATATTGAAAGGAATATTCATACCTTGATTGACCCCCTCACTTAGGGTACCGAGGCCCTTTTTTGAAATAATAATTCTGATTGTGTAATTTCACACAAAATGACATACCATACCATGGTGTAACATAGAACACACCATGATGTGCCATCCCAACTATGAAATAATGAATGCATTGTGTGGTGTAATGGTACCTCACACTATACATGAGGCAATGAAATGACATGGCACCCTCATTTAATAACTATACATATTGTATAGATTTTCATTTCCATTAAATTTTTGGGTGATTATTATACTGAATTGGTGTCCTCATAGTTTTCAAAGATACGTAGTGAAGTAAGAAACAATGGCCATTTTAATATATGGTGTGAGGAATGCACCTATCTAATGAAACCCTATATCATTATAAATTATTTAATTTTATTTCTATGCAACTCTCTTTAAATAATTATATTAAAATAACTTTTTTTTAATTTTAGTAGACCTATTCAATAATTTATAAAATTAAAAAATTACATTGTTTGACTTCTTTTTACTCTGATTCCATTAAAATCATATCTCATAATCTAATAAATGATATTAAACATTACTAAATGCTACCACAGTGAAGAATGTATGGAATCACAAGGTGGAAAAACTAAAGAAATAAAATCATCTAAGAATTATTCATTTCATAATAATCTTTAAATATATATATATATTTAATGGAATGGAAGAATATGGTTTATATAATTTCATGAAAATATAAATTCATAGTCCAATGAGAAATATAATCAGAAGTAATATTACATAGTGTTTTTTTGTGAAAAAACTTGTTTTTTAAACGTTTCACTTTTTTATATACCTAAGGCCAGCCCATGTAGACATAGATATGTCTAGATGATTTTATATTTCATTGAAATTGGGATTCCACCCTTCTCAAATTGAAATAATTAAAAACAAGGAATGTGGATGAATTGTTTCAGAGAAGATTAGTTTCTTAAAATTAGATGAGATTGCAATGATAAGTCCATCCATGAGATTTTTTTTCATAATAATTCGGGTGAATTGAATTTCAAGGATTCAATAATATTAATAAAATACTGTAGACCATTATTCTATCTTTTTCCTTTACTATCATTTAGGTGGTTAAGTATTGGATTAGATCTTATGAAAATTTAGAATTTACAACCGTAAATGAGGGATTGATGTTCCGTTGAATGTATAATGATTATGATTTATCTTTTAACATTTAGTGTGTGTAAATGTATATAAGAAATTTCTATCGGAATATTTTATTGATTTTTAATAACAGAATGTGGATTATAATAGAAAATTTCAGTAAATAGACTACCCTTGGAATAAGGGTAATGACGCTGGTGACTGGGTGAGAAACCAATTACATTTTTTTATTTTTGAACTGTTATTCATGTTAATGAAAATATCTCGAGATTTATTACTAAATTATATAACATTTTAAAATTTTATGAAGTGATACATTTTTCTATAAATTGAGTAAGATATTTTTAATAATTGTTCAACCTTGTATGAATAGGAAACTAAAGTGATATATCAATTGAGAAACCATCTAACGCATGTCAAACATGAAGGATTAAAAATATGAGTGTCTAATAGAAATTGGATTAATTTATGAGATGATTTTAGTCTTCCTAACATTAGTTTTTGTAGCTCTATATTAATTTGGCAAAACCCACAATTTTGATGCTAAGGATAAAAAATGGCAATATTAAGATAATTGTGTATCCGTTATTTTACTATTCATTTCATGTATCATATATTATTTTCATAAATATAATTTTTACAATTAATAACAATCATATATTGTACCTAATTGGAAACATATTAATGATCTACTTTATTTAAGCATCATCAATGTTTACATAAACACCCTTTTTTCTCTACTGATGAAAAATCTACATGAGTTGAAAATAATATTTTTCAATGCTATGAAAATATATCTGTATGTATACATCAATATATCTCTATGTATACAAGAATTAGGTTTCTGTAATAATGAAATAACCTACATTACCATCATGACTTAGGGAAAATAATTTTTTTATAGTGAAAAATGAAGTTTATAAATTTTATAATTTGAATAAAAAGTCCATTATAATAATTTCGAGTTACCAAAAATATCAAAAACCCATTAGGATTTTAGTTCGATGTAATAAAATCAAGTCAACTTATCATTATTCCCTGAGATGAAAATCAAAGAAATAAAGAGAATTAGATAGCCTTTTAAAAGTCTTGAAATTAGGTTTCTAAATGAACGAAGCTAAAAATATTTTTAGATAAATAATTATATTATTAAAATCATGTGTTTAGATTATATTTATTATTGTGTAGAAATAGAATAAAAATAAAATTCAAATTCTTAATAAAAATTTCCTGTACTTAAATCTCTCTCTCACATGATCACAAATATGGGAATTTATATTGAACAGAATTTGATGCAGCCTCTATATAGTTGTCAAGGATAAATAATAAAAACAATAACATGTGTATAGAAAAATGTGAACTACTATGATGAATGACTAAATAATTATGCAATAACTACCATCCAAGGCATAATCGTATATAAACATGGATATTCTCAATGATGAAAAACTCTATATGAAGCATTCAATGTGATAAAAATGTAAACACAGAAATGTGATATCTATAATAATATATGCAACCTAAAATGTATTATATTCAATGTATTTTTAGTTTTCTTACATGATATAATGAAATGTAGAAACCTTGTCAGTGTAGCATATTCTCGTTTTTTAGAACCCTCCCCTACAAAAATTCTAAAATGATATGGACAGCATCAGAGAAATATCAAATGTTGAGGTGGGTAGGCTACCTTATATCAGCATTTGGGGTGAGGTGAGGTGTCTTGCATTGGTTTTAGTGCTGGGGAAGAAGGCCATAGAGAGGATATGTCATGCTCTCATTGGGTGACATTGGGAAGAGGGGTCGCGTGGGGCAGTATTGCAAGGGGAATCGTTGGGGGATGAGGGCTTTGGAGAGTAGATCAACATAGGGTAAGCATTAGGGGAAGAGGTTCATGGTTAAGGGAACATGTGGAAGAATATTGTATCAAAAAATGAGATGGTTTGGTAGAGAATAACTTTTGGGGGAGGATATATTCGCCAAAAGGAGATGGTATAATGGGAGGGGGTCTTTGAGGTGGAAGTGACATGATCAAACCAATTTAAAAGAACTTTAGTAAAGAGTGGAATCAATTACCCATATTTCCATAGTTTTAATTAATAATTCAATATACATTATTCTATATGCCTGGAAGTACAATACTGTGGTTATAAGATAGTGGCTATATATAATTTATCTTTTTGTTTTTTTGGAAAAGGGAATTCCACCTATGTTTTATTCTATTGCATGTATCTCCAAGAATGGATGATAGTATATCTAAGTGATAATTGAGTAGAAATATGGATGAAAAATATATTTTGGATAATTGTCTTGGTAATTTGGGGGATTAAATTTATGGTTTATTCATTTCTTAATCTTGATTTCACCTTAATCATTGTAATTAATTTTAATTACACTCAGAAATATTTTTGGAGAAAAATTAAAACATGATAGTAAAATTTTTAAGGCATGGTGGATCAAAATATGGAATTCATTCTTCCAAATTCAAATCACATAATTGCATGAAATTACATTATATTTATTCGAATAGGTGGGATTCTAATGGAGGGCTTTAATGTAAAAAAATGTTCATAAGAATTCTATGTTTTGATATTCAATATAAATGTGAAATGGAATGTAATGAACTAAATTAGAATAATATATAAATAATTATTCAATATATACATTCACACTATCTAAAAATATAATTTATCTATATAAATATATTAGATGAAAAAGTCTTTTTGAATTAAAATTAATTATTTCTCACTATTCAAAAGAGAATGAATATTTTCCAACAAGAATTAATAAATTGACCCAGTACTAATTTTTATGTTATTAAATAAATATTAGGTTTATTTTGACATATAAGTCTCCTAAAAGTGAAAATAATTGGATATAAAATGAGCTCTCTATTAAAAGGTTGTAAATGTGTCTTAATGAAAATATAGTATTTCATGCATAAAACTGGGTTGGTTTTTATCTTATTACAATAAAATAAATTGGATTAGTGTAAAATGATTTCTATGGAAAAATAATATTAAAATTTTCAAAAAAATCCCTCCAAATATTTTAGAATTTAATTGAGAATGAAAAATGTTTCAAAATAGTGTTTTTTTAATTGGGTGTTTCATGTATAAAAAAGATATCAACAAAGTAAAATTTATTCTAAAAAAAATATGGTAATGTATTAGGGTGATATAATTTTCATTAATAGGAAGATCATTTATTGAAAGAATATAATCACTAATCAAATGTAACCATCTCCTTTGATATATGTTATATATATATTTGTGAGTATAACATTAAAATATTTTTAATCACGATGTATATATATTCCAATTATATATGTATAGACAAAAAATCTGGATTTTAATTAAAATATTTCAAATACAATCTTTAAATCATGGTGAGGGTAATTTTCTAATGAGTCTTTATTTTACATTATTTATAGTTCATCACCTATTAATTTTTCACGTTAATATAACAGAATATATTATTGAAATGTATGTTCTACATTATAAACCATTGTCTAATACAGTATAATGTGTATATAAATGTATTATACAACATTTTAATATGATCCATGATTCTATTTCCACACTCTATTATCCAGATAGACACTGCTCCCTTTAGAGATGAATAGTTAGTTGATTATATAATTATGATAAACATTTCACAGTAAGATGAAAATATCTAAATAATCTAAGAAAAATAAATTTATCTGTCATATGATTTGGTCTATGTATGTCATTAATTATTTTTTCATTTAATTATGTATGTATATACCATTACATTTCAATACAAGATCGAATAATGTTATATTTTTTTTAAGAAATTTATGTTTTAGAATTTACCATGAAATTCATCATTCAATAATTCATTTAAAAAAGAAAAAAAATATGTTTATATAATTAAATTGTTTTATAATATATTATAATTTCACCATTAATGGAAATATTTGTAATGACCGGACCAAATAAGCCTGATGTCTTTTTATTTTATCAATAAAATTGAAATTTTTTCAAAGAAATAATCCTCCACAGACCATGAGATTATTCATCTTGGTAAAATAGATAATTTTATGATTCATGTATTAAAAATTTATCAATTAATTAAAATGCTATTTTTTCCACTAATTAAACTAGAAGGAAAACGTTTTTCTATCCAGTATATCCCAACATATAATTCTTATAATTCTTATTGCATTCATGGAGAATTGAATCATTAAAAAGGTGTACTCAAATGCTACGTAAGGTTAAAGTATAGTGAATGAAATAATTAATAAATGTGAATAATTTTTATGGCATTGTAAATAATTTAACATAGATACCATATAATCCAAAAACATTGAATGGAGTGCATAAAGAGAATGAAAAGCTAATAAATAAAAACACATGTCATTAAAGAAACTAGATAATGAGAAATCAACATGGAATCGTATGAAAATGAAAAAAACATTTCATTTAAGCACTAAACTGAGAATGAAATGCATTCAAATTTTTTATCATGTGAAAATATAACGGAAAATATATAATGAATCAACATGAAGTTAATGTTTATTTATTGGACATAATGTCTCAAGCACAAGAAAATATGTATGATTATGATATATCCGATGGATAAAATCAATTTAATTTTTGAATTTTTTTTATCATGAGCTATTATATATGCATTAAGGAGTTACATAATGTTCTACTCCACCCACCATTTCAGGTCCAAAAAATCCATAATATCATGTAATTGATTCAATTAATAAACAATATTTTACATAAAATATCTGTATCGAATAAAGAATATGGACTTATCTATATTTCAGAAAACAATCAAATAAATGTCAATGTAGAAACAAAATTTAATGCGGTACATGTTTTGGGAAATATTTATATATATTGTAAATTTATTTGACAATTTTGGGAAAATAAAATGTGAAATGATCATATGATATTGAATATATCTATGAAACTAACTATTATATCAATAAAGTGAATATCAATAATATCATATTTCCAATCAATCATAAACTATCCAAAAGAAGAATAAGGACGGTATAAATAATATTTATCTTAATTAGAGTAAATTATGGAGTTTTTATCATTGTTTAATATATATACTATTAATATATATTTTAAAAACATCAATGATGAAAAATATTTATTAAAAAAAACATTAATGTTTTTTTGAAAATCATGTTTGAAATAATTTACATTAAAAATTACCATTAATATCATGAAAAGGAAACATCAAAGAAATGACTATGAGTAAATTCATAATTACCATGCGATGTAAAAATAACATACCTTTTGGATTGTAAAATGTTTTGAAAAATTCATTGTTCAAAAATCAAAATGTAGATTCTTCTGAAATAAATTGTAAAAAAATTTAAAATTATATAATTAAATCATGTTAAAAAAATTTAGAATTTTTTTTCCAAACCTGGTTTTTAAATGATAACACATTCTTTAACTAAAGAGAATAATAATGCCGAGTTTTCTTAAAAATATTTTCCAAACATTTTGAGTACCCAAGAGTGGGAAAATGAATTATTATTTATCAAACGTCATAAATAACAAATGGGGAAGATAAATAAAGGGTTTTAAGCAAATATAAAAGAATTTCCTCTGATGGAAATTTATGTATAAACAATACAAAAACAAAATTACATTGTTCTGTATACCTGTAAAAGTATAATAATGATAGAGTGAGATGAAAACAATGAGTAAATTATGTATAACAACTTCAAATCTACATGGAGAAGAAAAAATAAATCAATATATAGTAAAAGTCACTATACAAATAATCAATTCATATTAAAGACAATGAGGAATTAATATAACCCAAATAAAATTAATTATGTTATGAAATTTTTCCCACATGGAACCTTTTAACTGAAATCCCATTAAATGAAATAATACAAATTGACACTCAAAATAACATGAATCATGATTGAATCAGAAAATTATATGTTAAAGTAGAATAATGTGATCCATATATAGAAAATTGGTTGCACAAAAATAAAGTGATTATTTAAAGAGAAATATACCAATAAAAAATGATGTGACATTTAAAAAAATATTCATTAAAAACATTCTCGATTCGAATAATATCTAATAATTACAATGTCACACCTTCTATATTGAAACATTTCATTAAAAATATTAAATAACTAATGAAATTAAATGAGACATAGAATATCGTGTGAATAATTAGGTTCATGATATATTTGATCAAATGGAAATGAATACACCATATAAAAGAAAAAAAATTTCATAACAACAAATAAGTCTCAATGGAATGTCAATTGAGACGAAATATGATACCATGCATTTTCATTTGGGTGAGAATCCTTTAACATAACTTATAACAAAATAATGTAAATTATGTACTTTCTAGAGATCCCTTTTCGTTTTTATCAATATTTTTATTTCACTTATTTATATGTTTGACACAACTACCTAAACAAATGTGTTTACATCATTTATTTACCAAATTAAATTTATGTGTCAAAAAACCATTAATACGAACAATATGGTCAAATTGGTTATTATATAATATGTTTATAATAATAATCGTAAAATTATTATCATATATATACACTAGTTATTGTTTTAAAAAGTAATTATATAATTGTTATGAAAAATTAATCAACATTTCAATTATTGAGATAGTAGGTCATATATACAAATGAGTAACATTATTATATTTTAATGATAATTATGGAAATATATTATGTAGCATTATATCATTCCAAAATGATCATTATATAAAAATGCCAAGTTATTTAATCAAATATACTTCTATATAATATTTTTGTGTTGTAAATGGAATCACATCATGCTGAGGAGGCGGTAGTCCACACATCCACGAATGACGTTATATCTTTTAAAGTGCGTGAAAAGGTATTAATAAAAATGGTATATATTATATTTATAGAAATTTAATTAATTATGTAATATAATATAATAGATTTTTAATTCTACTATGTTTAACTAAAATAATTCTTTTTATATTCCATTGATGGGGTGAATGAATCACATCACATTAAGTGGGCAGTTGTCCATACTTCCACAAACAATGTTGTCATTTTTACACAAAATTGAAATTATAAAAATATTCACTGTAAAAAAGAATTAATGAAGAATAAATAAATTAAAAATATTATATATATCATTTATAAACATAGTTTCTATCATAATGGAAACCATGATATTTGATACGGGTAAAGTGAACAATCATTATTTATTGAGGTGGAGGTTTTCCACACACAGAAACAGTATTTTCATTTCCCATTAAATGGATGTATGTATGAGTTTATGTAAAAAAATATAATAAAAACATTATAGTACATATATGATAGTGTTGTTGTTATACAATCACTAAATAAGAATATTTTTGTGTGTTGTCAATTGAAATTAAAACTAAAAAACACGAAGAAGTGTGTTATCTCGTATCCATGATACCTTTTTGGATTAAGAAAAGGCTTCCTTGGATTGCATTCATCCCCAGGGTAGTCTTTATAGTATGAGGGCATTCATTTTGCGGACCTATTTTTTGTGACATTTTTTGGAACAATGATTCTTGTTATGTATGAGGTTGTGGGAGGAGAAGAGGCTGATATATATTTAGATTAATTAAAATGAAATTAATTATATAAATAGATAAAAATATGTTGTAATTAATCCTTAAATCCAATTAAATGTATAATTTGTACTTATAGATAAATTGGATGAAAAATCAATTATAAACTAAAATTCCTCGTTTTTTTACCACTCATTAAAAAATGATATGTTTTTGAAAAATAATAAAAATTTATACTTGCCTAATTTTTTAATTTCACTTTAAAATATGATTTTTATTTTCACTTATTAAATAAAACAATGCTTCAAATTTCATATTTAAAATGTTATATCCACTAGCAGGCTGTAAAATTACTAGTATAAAAATATATGTTTTTATGTGTGAAAATTGGATTGTTCTTCAACAATGTATATCAATCCTAATAGACGATTATTAAAATTATTTAACAAATATTTTTAATTAAATTAATTAAATAATTGTAATTATTTATTTTTCTTAAGACAGAACAACTTTGGATGCATAAAAATACTTATATTTGTTTTTTATACTAAATTTGGATTTTATTTACTTTTTTCATTAATTAGAAACCAAAGATTTTTTTTTATATTTATATAAAACATAAATTTTAATATGAATGTGAAAAAAATTCCTAACCTCAAGCATAATGTCTATGTTATATCATATTATATTAAATAATGATATTTTTATAATACATTATTATTAAGTGAAACTCATTCTGGCGTGTAATGCAAGATATCAAGGAAGGTTTCTTTAGCGGGTAACACAATATATCAATGAAGGTCTATCATTCAAGAGATTCCATGTAACATATGATTTATACTATTAAATTCTATAGAATATATTACATTAGTTTAACATTCCAACGTATCGGGTCAATATATTTCATTTTTACACATTATGTTGCTCTTCATTAACACTATAAAATAAAATGTTGTACTTTTGAATTTCAGTGTGTTACATTACACCCACATTTATAAAATATCATCCTAGAAATTTATATTCAATCCAATTAATATATTTTTTTGATATTTCAAACATTTAAATCCTACTTCATGAGAAGGGTTTGTAGAAAAACCACTAAAAAAGAGAGAAATGGAATTAAAAGATCACGTTGTCTAACATGTAGCTAGGTCTATATGTATGAAAATGTTAGTGGAAATTATATAAATGTACGTGGAGTCAAACCATAAATATTTATATGGATCTATTGAGGTCATCAATCACAAAAAATTGAATTATTATTAGAAATATGATGTCCTAAAATTGATAAAGCTACAATGATTTAAAAGAAAATCAGTTTTAACTTAAATTAAGGTATTAGGAAACATTTTATTTCTATATTATTTTTCTAATGTGGTGTAATTCATTTTTTTCCAAACTACATAATTAAATATACATACTATATATATTTATATAAAAATAATTTGTTCTTTTTATTGTTCTTTGATTAGTTATCAAATTATTCCAAAAATTTAATTTTGAAGTTAAAAGAATTAAAATATGTCTCTAAAGGATCTTAACGCCCATAGATAAGTGACAACTCTAACTATTTTTCACTAACTATTTTCTAAAATAATATATTTATTATAAATTAATCTATAATCCTCAAAAGATATACTATTTATTCATTATTATAATTTATTCATCAAATGTTTTAAGTAAAATTAATGAAATTTAACATGGACTATATGTTGGTATGTGGATGGCTTTAAACCCTTATCATCATTATGTCAAGCGTTTATGACCCACAGACTTACAGAATAATTTAGGTTGTCACTACACATATTAGTTATCCTTTTCTAAAACCGTAATAATGAAATTTCCAAAATAAATATGATCTACATCCTCTAAATAAGGTCAATTAAATATTATCGTTTTTATTATTGTTTTCAGTAAAACCCTAATATATAAATACTTCATCAATTTATTTCTAAATAGGTACTTATTTAGTCTACGATTTATCTATTATATACTTTTTAGTATTTCTAAATACCAACACCTTATATTCAATCTAAAACATCTTATGATTAACATAAAATAATAATTTTCTTTATATATTCAAATCCTTCATAATGGATAGTAATGTAAATGTGAATTATCCAATGATATCCCACAGTAGTGTCAAAATAGGTCTACAAAAAGGTATATTTTCATGTACCATGTTACCTTGAGTCATGCATAGAAAACTATACGGGAGTTATTACTCATTGTTATAAATGATCGAGTACGACATCCAAATATAGTATCCATATTGTGATGTATATCTTATAAAGACCGAAAAATCTATATCTAAACAAATATAGTATTTTCTTTTATAATTATCATCAAATTATACAGTAGATTTCTTTTCTCTAACAAATGTATTCTTAAATCTTGTTTGCAACGTTGGTACATCATTTGATATAAATAGTAGTGACCCAACTCCATAATCCTGGAGTCAGAAACATCTACAAATTACATTGTCTTGATTAAAAGTAATCAATCCCTAAAATAAGGTGAGTTTCACGGTATTTGTAAAAAAATATAGAAATGATAATTGTATCTAAAATGCATACACTAGTTACAACATCATTTTTTATTCTAAATAACATTAATGACAACCTTATTCTATATATTATATCACTACTTATCATTCATAGCACACTTCTTGGATTCTTGGGTAAAGGAAAAATAATAAGTGTTTGCCCAAATTCTCAATATGCTTACTATACAGGATAAAAAATAATGAATCAATAAGAATAATAATTATAGAATTGTGAATAATTGAACACACATATCATATAATCAAAAAACTGATAATGAAGGGCATAGACAATGCAACAACATACAAAATGGAAACGAACTTCATTCATCAAAGTAGATAAATAAAAATTAACATCGAAATATAAGAAAAATAAAACCAATTGAAATTAATCAATATTATCAGAATGGAATGAATCAATATATTTTATCATGTAAAAATGTCATGGAAAATAAAAAATAAAAAAAGGCATAACTTAATTGTTGGATTTCATGTATAAGGAACATGAAATCCACTACCTTTTAATCAATCATCCAGATATTTTAAAACTAATGATTGATATTTTCTGAATTTCCACACAATATATATGTCATGAGAACCTATTGATGCGTCGATACTCTATATAAAGTCCTGGCTCCACCTATCGTTTCATGTCAAAAGCATTATACATATCAAGTTATCGATTTATTTTATAAAAAATGTGCCTTATCAAATATCAACAAATAAAAACGAATACAAAATTATTAATATTTCCCCAAATAAGAAAATAAATTTTAATTTAGAAATCATATATAAAATGTAATATATATCATGAAATATTAAAATCAATGAAAAATGAAATTGATAATTTAGGGGAAATTCAATGTTAAATGGTTATAAGAGATTGAAAATTTCAAGCGGACTAATAAAATAATCTATGAAGAGAATGTCAATATTATCATTGTCAAAATAAATAATTAACCATCCATAGGGACAATATAGATGGCATTAATAATATATATTCAAACTGGAGTAAAATAATATGATTTTTTTATGAATATAAATACTATAAAAAAATCATCGAGAAACATTCATAATGTTAAATATCTCTTTTAGCAATTCGAACAACATTTTACATGAAAACAAATTTCATATACTTTGTTTTCATAAAAAAAATTTAAAATAAGGAAATTAATTGTCAATGAAATGATTATGAGTAAATCTATATATGTCATACGATGTAAAAATATATTCTTTTTTCATGATAAAAATGTAATAAAAGTTTCTTGTTCGGAAAGCAATAAGAATATTGTTTTTAATGAATTGTTAAAAGAAATAATAGGGTAATAATGTTACTAAAAACCCATGTTAAAAAAATTCAAAACCTTTCAATAAAATAGGTTTTTTATATAGAAATGGGTTCTCTGACTAAATAGAGAAATGTAGTCGGATTTTCATATCAAAATTTTCAGAAACATTTGTATTACGAATGAGTAGAAAACTGTTACTAATACATAAAAAAGGTAATGAAAAACCATAAGAGAAGAAAATTAATGGGTTTATAATTCAATGATAAAATAATTTCCTGATATGAATATTTAAGTATTAACAATCCAAAAAAATATGGATTGTAATGTAAACCATCGAAAAAATTGGCCTGTTACATTGAGAATAAATCAATGAGTAGATTATGTGTATCAACTATAAATCCACATACAGAAGTGTAAATACATAAATAGATAGTCAATGAAATTATACACAAAATAGATTAATATTACTTACATCTATAAAGTAATACACCCTAATGAAAAAACATTTGTTTATGAAAATATTTTCCACTTGGTATCTTTTAACTGAAATCCTCATAATTGATATAATTGAAATAGAAACAAAAAATCTCATTATGAATGAATGAATCATGATATTATATGTTAAAGTGGTAAATTGTATTGCTTATATAATAAATTGGTTAGACTATAACTATTTTGATTGTTTCATGAAAATGTTTACAATCAAAAAAGGAAGTGATATTGTAAATATAATCATTAAAATCATTCTCGATGAGAATAATCAGTAACCATTCAAATGTGTCTCATACCACTACGACACATTTGAATCACAATATAAATGAAGAAAAAACATGACATTAAAAGTATAATATCATTAGAATAATTAAGTTCAGGATATAACCTATCAAATTTTATTGTATACAACATATAAATGAAACTAGGTTCATAAAAAAATAAAAATCTGAGGAATGTAAATTGAGATGTAATCCATTACATTGAATTTCATTTCAGGTTAACTTCTATTAAATTATTCTATAATAAAATAATGTAAATTATTTAATTTATTATGATTCTTTTTCTTGTATATCATTATATTTATTTCACTCATTACAATTTCATATACAATAATATAAAAAAGTATGTTTACATCAGTTGAATTGATCAATTTGGTATTATGTTTCAAAAAAACATTATAAGGTAATCTATTGTCAAAGGGGTATTTATATAACATATAAAGAATAATAATAATATAATAATTATCATATTTAGGCATAAATTATCATTTAAAAAAAATTATTATATATTGTTCTGAAAAATTAGTCAACATTGTAATCATGGAGACGGTAGGTCGTATATATGCATGAGTAAGGTTCTCATTTTCCAATGATATTTATAGATATATGTTATGTATAATTATTTATTTCAAAAAATAAAATTATATTATAAATTAATTTTTATTTATTCATATATATATATATATATTATTTTTTGGAATAAAAGAAATCACATTTTGTTGAGGATGAGGTAGTCTGCATGTCCACGAGTTATGTTATCTTTTTTATAGTGTGTGTAGGTGTAATAAAGAAAATGATAAATGTTTAATATTCCATTAAATAAATTTATATCATTAATATAATATATATATTATTATTGTCATATATTTTTAATTAAACATATACTCTATACATTAAATAGACTGTGTGAACGAATCACATCCCATTAAGAAGGCAATAGTCCACATTTCCAAAAACGGTGTAATCATTTTTACAAAAAATGAGATGTATACAGATAAGTTATTTTTTAAAATAATTAAATAATTATAAATAAATTATAAATATCATATATAAAATATTTCAAAATATTTTTTATCATAATGGGAATCCATGATTGTTGGTAAAGTGAAAGTGAACAATAATTGTTTCTTGAGGCCGTAGTTCGACATACACAAAAACAATATGTCTGTTACTCATTATATGGGAATGTGTGTGTGAGTATAGGCCTAAAATATAAATTAATAACAAACTGATATATTGAGGATATAATGTTTTTAATTAAATAATTTAATAATGATATTTTAATGATTTTCGAATTGAAAATTATACTAAAAAGCACAAGGAGTTTTGATCACTCTTATTCGGATAACTCATATTAGTTTGATCCGAAGGATTACATGGGTTTATTTATACCCGAGGGGAGGCTTATAATCTTAAGGGAGGGATATTGAAGATAAAATTTGTTAAATATTGGTCAAGACAATGTGGCTTCAGAGGTTTGAGGAAGTGGGAGTAGAGGAGGCCCTTTTATAGTAGATGAGGTTTGGAACTCTTCTAATATTTTTACCATAGAATTACTACAATGATTTTCCTACAGTAATTGGATTCAATAATTTAAAATTTAGATCCATGATAGAATACGGTTGATATATGGAAATATTATAACTCTTGTATCATTTTACTTGTCTTTTTTGGCCTTATGGATAATTTTTAGTCCCTTATTAATTTTAATTTAACCATAATTCTTGTAATTAATTTTTTTTACATTCAAAAATATTTTTGGAAATTGTTTTACATATTATAAATAATTAATTGTGATATTTAAAAATTTTGAATCAAATTTTCCAAATTATATTTACTAAAATGGAAAAAATTAATTTACATTTAATTCCATTGATGGGACACCAGTGTAGGGTTATAAAATAAAAAATACTTGAAAGATCGCATTCTTTTTATAATCAATTTCAAAGTTTAATTGATCCAAATTAAATAAATTGTATTAATTTAAAAAATATATTTAATTAAAAATTACAATAAACTAAAAGTTTAATTCAACCATATATATAAATTTGATGAAAAATAGTTTTGAACACAAATTTTGAATTTTTAACCTTTAATTAATAAATTATATGTTTTTGAAAACTAAAAAAAGTTAATCCTAACGTAATTTTTATGATTTTATATAAATGATGATGTTTATTTTAAAATGTTAAATCAATTAATTTGTCGAAATTCATATTTAAAATGTGTTCTCCATTAAACGGTGGTAAATTTACCTTTATAAAAAATAGGTATTTATGTGTGAAATTATGTTTGATCAAATCTTATTCCTAACAAACATAAGTGATTAATAGAAAAAATATATAATATATTTATTTCATTGAAATTATTAACTAATTTTAATTACATATGTTTATTACGAAAAAAATATTTTGATGTCATTTAAATAATAACATTCCACATTATATCCATTTGGTTCTTCTTTTTTGTTTCTCAATAATGGGAAACCAATGAATTCATTTTATATTTATATAATAAATCAATTTTAATAAGTTTGTAACTACTATTCAAAAACACTAAAATATATGGTAGGTCATATAATATTATATTAAATAATAATATTTTTATAATACATTTTAATTTTTGTGAAACTTGATATTGTGGGTAACCCATGATATCGAGGATTACCACTCTTCAATGTAATGAAAGATTTCCTGGATGGTCTCTCTTTATTTTGATTCATGAAAAATTTGTGTTTCATTACTTAAAATCTATATAATATATTATACTTATTTTATATTTTCAGGTATGGGGTTAATATATTCCCATTTCACAAGTGTCATTGCATGTCTTAAACACTCTTGAATACATATTTATACTTCTGAATTTCATGATGTTACAAAATTTAGGATGGTAGTTAATAATGAAAATAAATTTAATCTATCAGGATTATTGGGAAATTTAAATTACAAAAGATGTACTTTTGAATTAAAATTTTCACTATCTTGTACCATTTATTGTTCCTGCTATAAAATTGATTTTAACCATTTATAGATGAATTAATGATAAATTATTCTCATTTTAGATTAATTTAAACCCATGAATTTGCGTAAAAAATTCATTTATTAAAGGTATATGATATTCTTATTTATAAAAACATTGTTATGTTCAATATGGTCAATTTATAGACACCCTAAAATATACTAAATCTAAATAAAAAAGACTGTTTCACCTGATGTTGATGAAACATAGAAAATAATAAACATGTAAAAATTTTATTATAGTAACACCAAATAATCTAGCCTAGTAGGGGTCATTATGTTATGGATCATAGGTATACGCATAACATTGGGAATGAGTTGAATTGAATATTCTACCTAACTATCCAGGGTAGTACATTAAAAAATTAATATAAATATATAAAATCATCCCTATATAATGAAATTAATATACCAAAAAAATTAATTAGGGAAGAGGTATGTTATTTGGATGTAAACGTCACATAATTATGTGTTTTTACTCTTTAACCAATATTTATTTTTTGAGATTTAGATTAGTGTACAGTAATGATAGTCTTTACATTGAAAATTTTAATTGATTAGAATCAATGATCCATTAATACAAATTATAAAAATTATAATCCCTAGTTGTTTTGAACAATTTTCTAGATATTAACGGATCAAAATATCTGTTAAAGGATTGTGGTCATTTTTACATTTTAGTTTTTAATTCCCTAAATGAGATCTCATGAATGATACCCATGATGATGTTACACAAATCTCATGATTGATAATTTTTATTCCATAGGTATCTAAATTATAGAATGAGTTTAAGAGGTGATAACAAGGAGACTATAAAGCGTAATATAAATAATAGAATAAGAAAGAGTACGTAACAAATAGGAAAAAATAATATCAGGTATAGAAAAAGGTACATATCATTGTAAATAAAATGAATATCTATAAAATTACAAAGGAAATAAAAAATAGAATTTTCACCCATAAGAAAATAAAATAAACAAAATCTATAATGTGTAAAATGAATCCAAAACATAACACTGATTATCAACCAATCCTACTCCAAAAAACATCAACATCCCACCAAAGAATCAATTGCACATGTATCATGTTACATGCTACTTGTAGGGAAATATCTTTTTACTAGATCAGAAATCCTAAAACTAACAGACAACCTAGATGTATAGTGCACAGTTTTTGTATGATATCATTAGTCCACCAAAATTTTGTTTTTTTATAATATATATATATATATATATATATGTATATATTTATGTATTTTTATTTAACGTGGAATGTATGAAAACTAATAAAATAAACACTACTCACTCTACACAATTGTCAACCTGTCATTTGGGGTAACTTTACATGTATCATTCAATGTTGAAGTGGGGAAACACTCCAAGGTCAAAACACACCCCAATGGACAATGATACATCACACCCCTCTAATAACCTTGAAACCAGTCATTATAATACCCATAAATTTAACGTGGAACTAATGAAACATCATAAAATTATCCTCCACACTTCTCATCCCATAATCCCGAATAGTTTTTACACATTGAAATCCTTAAACACTAATTGGTAAAATTAAATTACACCACATGCCCATAATTATGTATAAATTCTACAAGAAGGGTTAGAGTATGACTTCCAAAAGCGATTAAAATAACCCTTTAGTTTTTATAACCTCCAAAAACATATCAATTCAATAATTTGATGATAAATTATTACATTAAAATTTTTAACAATGGAGGACACTATCAAAAATTTAAGGGAAAACCCCAAATACTCAGCACTTCTTTGAGTTCACACAACCTCAATAGACTCATACCTAATCTGAGTAGTATCACCAAATACCTATAACCCACTTATAGTGAAAATAAATGCCTTTAATAATGATTATTTTATTATCACCATCAAACCCAATGAAACACTACCTAATCCCATAGTCACATATGGAAGAGATATAACATTTTTGGGGAACCACATCATCAAACACTACTATAAACTACCTTGATACCTCATAAGGAAATACTCTAAGAAATACACAATGAAACAACTCATACATGATCTATACATAAAATAGATTTTCATTACCCAAATGAGGACAGCCCTATGAATCTCTCATTAACAATGAAAACCACATTTTGTTCCTTTCTAGGAGGAACACACATATCTTCTCATTCACAAAAATCATTTCAATTATAAAAACACAAAAAAAAAATTAAGATATTGACACAACATTTATAGTATACACATGATATAAAATTTCAAATATCAAATTTCCATTTACCTATGATCTACAGAAATCAATAATATAAAGGCAAATCCCTAAAATAGGGATTAAATATTAATCATTTTTAAATAGATATGAAATTATAAAAAAATAATTATGGATGTAAAAACATACTCACAGTAACCCCTAATAAAAGACCACTCAAAGAATGAATGAATATGAGATTTAATGAGACTTTTTCAACAATTTGGATAGTAAAAAATAATCCCATTATTTAAATAAATTAAATTAATAAATTAAATAATTATTTTTTAATGGTAATTGGTTTCTACTTAGTACCCGATCACCTTCAGAGGGGTATTAAGTACCCACCGAAGAGCTACTCTTTGACAAATGAGTGGATGGTGAATCTTAGATAACCTTTCCAAATAATATTGGGCCTATCTTGAAGTGATTAGAAGTACACTATCCATCGGATAGGACATCTATTAAGGGGACTTATTTATTTTATCTATTGGCCACCTAGTGAACTTGGAGTGTGTAATTTGTGGGAAATAGATTTATTTTACTGATTAGGTATTATGTAACGCAAACATAACACTAATTATACAACATCATGTTATATTAATAATCAATACATCCCCTAAAAATAAAATCTATACAATTATATATTTCTAGTGTCTTTACCGACTAGATACATAGTCATATTATTTCAAAAAAGACCCTCAATATCCCTCACAGTATACTTATCAAATAGTAAAATTTATATAAATAACCTAAGTAAAACTATTCATCTAAATCATGGGAAATTAAACATAGAAATTTATAAGATAATATACTTAGTATGGATAAACACAATATATATCAATCAACGTTAATAAATGAGAATAATATTACAATAAGTGTATTAAATCATTATTAAAACATTAGATAAACATACACAATAATTAAAAGATCATTAATGATAGATCACATTGAAAAGATTTTTATAAATAAATAATAATTCATAATTTTTCAGAATCATAAATAATCATTCATGATCCATGTGAATATATCATAAGAATAGGAAATTCGTTTTTGGAAGACACATATTACAATATAATCATTTTTTGATACAAGTCTCACTACATAGATAATACTATGTGATGGTGTTCACCAAAAAAATCCATAATTTATTTAGTCTCGATTTATTATAAATACTATTTTATTTGACATTATCAATTACTAAATTGTGTTCACACCCCATTCTAGACCTTATAATCTAATGATTTATTAATATTTACCAAATTAATTACAGATCTATATTATTTTAGGCACATCCATCACATAATAAAAACCATAATATGTGTTCCACAATATCATTAAATATTCCTCAATACATCATATCATAATCTAGGAGTGGAAACATATTTCATAAAAATTCAATCATATCATAATCCTATGAATTTAAACAGTTTTCCTATATTAAATATTATATATTCATCACCATATAAAATATAGAAAAACAAAGGGGTGGTATAATATTAACACATCCCTAGTAAATCATAAAAATACTTAAATAATGTTGTCATAGATGCATATTTAATTTAAAATATGTTGAATTAATATTTGGATACATGATAAAAATATACATTTCTATTGATAATATTTTAACTAAAAATTACATGAATATAGAAGAAATGATATTTTTAAAAAATAACCTTGGAAAATTTAATGTAAGATTAAAATAAATTAATGATCATCATAGTGAGAAAATATATTCATATAGTGTATGTAAAAATAGAACCTTAATTTCACAGTTTTATAAATATTTAAAATTAACTTTTTTATAAAACTATTAATTTAAGGGATTTAGTTTAATCAATTGTATTTAAAGTAAAAGCTAGTGAAAATTACCTTTTATAAATGTTATATATATAATTTCAAAATTTAGTTAAATTTTTTTAAGAGTGTGAGCGTATAAGAGAAGGTTCATCCACCAAAGGGGATATATGGTCCACTTTGCATTAAATCTTTCCCTCTTTTAATCTATTTATTAAAGAGTGGAAAATGGTAATAATTAGTAAATAAAATAGTAATTATCATTAATGACCTAAATATAGTTTTATAGTGTATGTTATCTATGCAATTTCTCTCAATAGAAAATTTTGGTTGAAAATCATGAAAGAATATGATATTTCATTGTAAAATCATACCTCAAGTGTTGTATTTAATTCTATGAAAATCAATATATATCTTAAAAATATATATTTTTATACATATATTATAATAAAATATTTATACCAACATTACCATATATAAATTATTTATATCATCTTATCAACAATTTAATATAAATTATTAACTTTAATAACTAATCCATGTGATAACTGTTTCATTTTTCCTGTAAGTTTTGATTTTGAAGTTCGGTCCATGTACATTGATAAAGGTTCCATAATATCAATAATATAAATAATTTAAATAGTATCATATGTTATAATTATATAAATTTATTTGTCTATTCATATTAGTGGGTGATTAAATATTAATTACTTCACTTCTTGGAGATGTTAATCCATATTTATAGATGTGTAATGTTAAGAATTTCTAGTGGATGAAATGAATTAAAGGGAAGTAATAATTAAAATTTATATAAATAGTATTATTTAATTAATATAATATATATTCATTAAATATATATTTATTTCCATATAGGTAAAATGAAAGTAAGATATTAATCACATTACTTAATAGAGGAGGTAGTCCATATGGAATCCATCTTTCTTTACATAATCATTTAATTTAAATAGTCAAAATGGGGGATCTCTTAAATATTATTTTCATATAAAATGGTTAATAATAAATGAAAACCAAAAAAATATTATAATTAATTTAAATGGATTCTTAAAATTTTTTACCAATGTATATTTGATACACATCATAAACTGGGGATAAACATTATACTAAATGGTGACTAAAAGGCCTAGTATGTGTTTGTAAGGGAAACATTTTACAAGGTACAAAGATAAAATCAATTAAAATATAATGAATATCATAAAGGAGTGAGAAATGGAAAAAGGGGCATATCATTATTAAAATAACATTAATTAGATCATGGATATGTTTCAATGTAATTTGAATGATACATCAAAAAGTAAATCACCATGTATTATTACTTTGGTTTCATAAAACAATTACTACGGTTATTCACCATGCTATCATAAAACATCTAATTTATAGAGATTACATTTTTCTCCCAACCCATTGGAGAGATATCAAGTAACACCAATAACTTTTATTATTATTAATTTTATCCACATATATTAGAAATAATTATTTCACAAATAACCTATAGAGAATAAAATAAAATGGGATTTATTTTAGGAACATGGTGTTTATAGAGTTCTTTAAAAACATAATTATTTTGTTATTTTTAACTCACATAAAGGAAATGGTAGGTTAATAAATATTTTAATATTTGAATCAAATATATTATTTTTAGCATTTGGAAAATTCACCTTGAATGTAAATATTACTGGGTGTTCATAAACAATAAAATAAAATCAAATTTCTTGGAGATAAAAGAGAAAATTAGGGAAGTAAAATTGGCACCATAACATGTATAAATCGTGGTTATTGAAATGATTGAAAAGATATGGGATAGGAGTATTATATGGATAAAACATAATTTTAAAATAATTGATAAAATAAATTAGAGGTAATATTGGTTGACCGCAACATTACAATGACATTTAGAAAAAGAGGTTATTTAATTAATTTGAAAAGAAGGATATTTCCCTTAACATAAAGGATAACTCATAAAACATGGAGATTTGTACATTAGGCTACTGAGGAAACCATTGGATGAATCCATGGGAGGTAAAATATCTTATATTCATGGTGGATGGATTGTTATTGAATAAAAATGGTGGAATCAGTGGGTATTTATATAAATATTAGGGGGGATTTTTTTGTTAATTTTTAAATATATCCCTAAGAAACTTTTGTTGTGGAAAATAAAAAATCATGGACATTACAATGGTTTTTTAAAAAGTTATTTAGATCATGGGACACCTTTAATATTTGTTTAATCTATATGAGTTATCCCAATGTTTTTTTATTATTATGCTTGGAAAAAGTAATGATTCCTTAAAATAACATTTTTAATTGTGAAGTTTCTTTTTTAAAATTTGAAAAATAAATTACGAATTTGGAAATTGATTTAATTCTATTAAAATTATTAATATTAGTAAGATGCAATATTTTATGTCCAAGACTGTGATTATTTAGTTATCAAATTATTATGAGATGATTATAAAGACAATAAACATACACAAAAATACAAACTATATTTTTAATATTCACAACATATAATATATTTATGAAAACTCTCATAATTTCACCCAAACCTAATTTTGATTTTATGATTTTAAAACGATATTTATTTTATAATAAAAATTCTAAAAAATAATATAAGTCTATATTTAAAACAGTAAGATCCTTATTTTCAAAAAAAATAAAAGTGGATTGAAAATGCATAGTAAAATTTCAAACACTTGAAAAATGATACAATAACATTATTATTATTTATATTTAAAATAGTTTGTTTTTTTTTCATATTATTAAATTAAAATAAAAATTAATCCCAAGAATAATTTATATCTTTCTAATAAGTAAAATGATTTTCCCCAGAAAACTATAAATTATTCATATTTTTATATTAATAGAAACTATTCTTTAAATAGAGTCAGTGGAATATTTTTTTTTACACAACGGAGTTACACATAAAGTAACTACGTCCTTAACACATAACCCCTTATAATACCCATATAAAACTTAAGGGTAAGGTGGGTGATGGTGTTTGATTCATGGTTCAAGTCTAATAATATTTTTAGAGAGGTAACAACCACTAACTTGATCGTATCCTATATAAGATTTCGTTCACTATTCAAATGTCAAAACTCAACTAGGTATTGGGAAGGGGAGAAACCCAACGAATCTAACTAATTCCCACACATAGAAAAATTAGAATAATATTTCATAACCCAACTAGTTGAGGCCATCATTTATCTTTTCTATATTAATTAGTCATTATCATTTCCACTTATAAATTTTAACATGAAATTCAGGACCAAGAGTAATGTTTCCAATGGGAAAAATGACCAGTTGTAATATTACAATCAAATTTAAATATTCAAATTTCATTGTAAACTCTCATAATTATTAAATAGATATATTTTTATTGAGTGAAAAAAATATAAGAATGATTTTCTCAAGAAATATATTTCATTCAAAAATAATGATTCGTTACATTATTACCCCCTTAAAAAATTCCATCCATAAATTTTCATCTCATTTTCTCTATTGATAAAAGGATTTTTTACTGCTGTCCCCTTGTCTCCAATGATTCCAAAAAATATTCTTTATATTTTTGGTTCCACTACAATACATTTATGATGTTTTTATTCTTGTTTCATAGATCATTCTCCCTACTGTATAATATCTTAAACAACTACACCTCATAAGAGATGTCGTGTTCTAGTTGTAACACCTCATGATTTAGTACATATAATGGGTCTTGTATATAATGACTATTGAGAGATATATATAATAAATAATAAACATGAGTTATTTTGGGGGGATATTAATGTAGATAAGACACTCCACCTATGTGATTATGAATTTCATATCAGAAAATGTACCTAGTAATTAAAATCCCTTTCTTCCAAAACTACATCAATCATTCCAAGGGGAAATTAAAAGGAATGCATTTTCACCAATATAAGACTCCTTGTTCCTTCGACAGTTGTAAACATAGCTTTTCAGACAACTCATTATAACATTTATGTTTTTTTCTGATGGATTGATCTTTTTGTGAAATCTATTGAAAAATATCATTCCTAATATGAATTCTCTATCCATCTTTATCCCAACCAATAGGAGTTCATAATTGATCCCCATATAGAGCTTCATTGGGTTCTTATTGAATACTTGAATACTGGAAGTTGTTGTATGGGAACTCAATTACAAGGATATGTTGATTTCAACCACGATTAAATTCAATGGACTATGTTCTCATCATTTACTCAAGTGTAAGAATATTTCTTTTATATTGGACGTATTATTGTGTGTGATAGATCATAATGAAAATCTATTCATTATTCTAGAAGGTTGAAGACTTCTCTAGAATTTTGATGTGATCCATTGTTCATGATCAAAAACAATACGATGATCCACTCTATAAAACCTGATCATATACCCTAAATATATATTGGTTATTTATTCAAGAGAGACATATTCCCAAATATCAATGATATTTGTAGTCATAGTGAGATAATCCAATGGAACCCATATAACATGGTTTCATTTGGATGATCTCAGGAAATAAGTGAAATATTTACATAGATCTATATTCCTACAGCCTTGTTAGTATGGGTAGTGGTTGCAATACCCCATTATGAAGTTATATCTCTGGTTTCACATGTTGACACAATGTGTTTCTTGTAGTGTAGCCCTAAATCTTCATTTTCATTTTATCCAACAAATAATGATCCCATGGGCCCCATATATTTTAGGTGATCTTGGATGTATATAGAATATAGAGATATAATATTCATCAATCATATCCTTTTTTATTTCTATATTATATGGAACACATAGATCAATATAAAATATTAGTCCACCTTCTTGATTAATATTGAATTTAGGAGACATCCAACTCTCCAAAGCCTCTGTCTTATTCTGTATCATTGGATCACATTATTGATATTTCTTGATCTTATTTCATAATGACTATTGAGAAATAATTTGGGATATTTTTGATGATAAAACATCACTCACGATTCCAATTTACAACCATAATTGGTCCTTGATCAAAAGAACTCCATGAATCCTCATCATTTCCATAACAATAGGGTCTTTCATACCTAATGCATCGGTAACATTTGATTCTCCTACGTAGAGATAATGAATTAAAAAATCATTGTCTTTAAGAATATTCTTCCATCTTTTCAATCTCATTTAAAATGCATTCTATGTGAAAAAATAATTCAATAATTTTTGGTCAATGTATATGTCACTTTTCTCTTGATAACGATACTTCCTCGATATCTTCCTAGAAAAATAATTTCTACTAGATCTACGTATTTGATAAGATAATTCTATTGATGAGGATTCAACCATGGAGTTACATAAGAAATCACCATGTAATGTTTCATTAGGACACACCCATGAATGTTCATAGATTCATCACTATAAATATTGAATCCTTCTATAATAGAGAGTAGAGTTCACAAATGTGCATTAACCTATCTCTTCTTCATTTATGAGATTCTTTTTTAACACTATTTTATTGAGATATAAATGAACTATATCATGCTTACATGGTTAGTGGATTATAAACTCATGAAATCTATTCCCTATCATTATACAAAATCTTACAAAACTAAGGAAACTATGAACTCAGTTACTTTTATAGGATGATGCAACTCCTCCAAAATAATTTTCATTAAAGGGTGAACTGAGATTCATTGATTAACTGAAATATTCCATAAGAAAGACAATTATTGAAACCAAAATTCTTATTTTCTGATCATTCTAGACTACCTATACATCTAATGTGTATGTAATATAAGCCATATATTATTCTCATGATACAAAATAATTTTTAAATAAAATATTATATCATCAATAAAAAGTACATAAATGTTATCAAGGAAGTCCTAAAAAACTCTATCAATCAAATCCATAAATATATAATATGAATTAGTTATGATTATTAGAATAACAAAAATTCATAAGTCAACTATCCTAATCATAAGAATTTAATTGGAATAACATCTTTCATTAACCTCAAATGATTATAAACATATCAAATATCGATATTGAAGAATTACTATGTCGTGTTATGTTGGCCAAATGAATCATCAATACTTGGAAGGTTGTACTTTTTCATCAATATGATCCTTTTAAGTTCTCTGAAATCAATTTATAGATGCATTGATCCATCCTTAATCATTAAAAATATAATAAATTACTCCCCAATGAGACACACTTGTTTGGATAAGCCCCTTCCCCAACAGATCTTAGAGTTTCTTCCATAATTAACCAAGATCTATATTTTTTGTATTATATAGTGTCATTGATATCTTCTTGGATCATAGAATAATATTAATAGTAAATGATACCACCCATTATAAGGGGGTATATGTAACTCCATTGAAATAAAATAATGTATTCCTAAATGAAATGGAAATTATATAATTTTCTTATTTTATTTACTTCATTAACATCAACTAGCTTTTTTATAATGAAGGCTATGGAAGGTGCTTTGAGAAAGAGATCAGGTCAAAATATATCTCATTTTAAAAAAACTATAGGTTTTTTAATCCATATTACTGATATTTCATTACTCATATAGTTGATCTTATCATTTTATGTTGATATCTAGTCCATCCTAAGTATAACTTTTTCTTCTAAAATAGAAATTAATATTAGATTTGTGATGAAATTTTTATCACCAAACTAAATACTAGAATTTCTAAACACTATTTACTCTTGTATAATCCATCAAGGACTATTGATTGATATAACAACTTCTATAATTTTAACAATTGACACTAAATTTATTATAATTTTGGAGGAAAAAATGAAATGTGTAGAACCCGAATCAAATACAGTAATTAATAGAATTGAAATAGAAACAAAGGTAACTTCAACTACATCACTTGGATAATGAACTTCATATATAATGATAGAAAAAATAATAACTTTCTCCCTTGTTATATTTTCAAGTTTATGGTTATTACCCTACGCAATCTTCATATTTCGATAGTTATTGAGATAATTCCCACATTCTCTAGACATATACCATTATAATTAAACATGGGATTGCACCATCATCCCATTTTTTTAGTGTTGAGAAGATTAGTATTCACCTCACTATAATAGTTCTGAACAATATGGCCATATCTTCACCACTTGAAACATTACCTTCTCCCATGTAAGTTTTACCCATGAAACGTCTTCCCTCATTTTTTGTAAATGGGATGAATCACTTAGATTCCCCCTCTTCTGTGTCCCAATTTCCTTCCAAATTTGGATATGATGGTATCTTATTTTAATTCTATCTATGACAATATTGTGTCTCTTAGAATTATAGTTCAACATTCATAGCACTTCACACTACCTCCTCGTAGTTGGCATAGTTTCTATTTGCAAGATAGATACATATATGTGGTTTTAGTACACTTAATAATATCCCTTTATTTTATTTAGGATCCATGACATGATAGATGTGTAATTAAAATTTATTTAAATTTTAATCTCATATATTCACATCAATTAACTTACATTCTTTTTCAGCTATAGGTATTCCATATCTATAAATGTTTTTATATACCGTGGGAAATATTTTTTGAAAACACTTTCCCGAAAATCATCCCACTCAATAGATTCAATATTCCTTATTGAATTCATGATTTTAATTAATTTTCCCCACTGATTAGCTACTCCCACTAAATGGATCACAACCATGGTGACTTTCGCCTGTTTAGAATAACTGAGTACTATATATATGTTATCTATAGATTTTAACCAATATTTTTCACTAAATGGATCTGAAGATCAACAAATAGAAGGTGGTTTCTGATTCATAATGAACTAAGAATAAAATTTTATCCATTAGGGTGAATCTAATTTCTATTCTTGATTCATGTTATTGTTTATAAATCAGGTAAGTTGATTCATCTTTCTTAGGATTTTTGCTACTCTGTCATCCATTAGAGGGCCTTCAACACATGTTCTACTGCACTCAGCATTTATATGGTTCCTCCTATTTCATACCATTTTTTAAAATATTAACATAATAGTGAGAACTGTGTTTCTTTTAATAATATTAGAAATATAGTATAATATTTATATACTAAAACATCATTTATTAATGTGTTATTCGTTAACAGTAATTTACTTTTATTCATATACAACATAGTGATTCATTAAAATCATATGATTGAAAAAACAATCCCCCGAAAGTGTCAATTTATGTGTACAAAAGGGTCTATTATCATGAAACAATTCCAATTCAAGTCCTAATAAAATCATTGTTCTGAGGGTTTACCCCGATATAAATCTATTCTAAACGCACATCCAATTTTTTTGTATCTAGATAGAGATTTATTTGTTCAGATACCACTAACTCAATACATCAACAAAACACCATGTCATGTATGAATTGTAGAAAATTTATATATAGTTTATCCTAGTTTTTTAAAATCTCTATTTCAACAAAAAACTGAATCATCTTTTTGATATCATCTATGTAATCTGAAATTTTTTTACATTATCATTTAATTTACATGGTGAAAACAGAGGATCTTTTAATGTTAAGTCTCATGAAAAGAGGTACATAATACAAGAAAAAATAAAACATTATTCCAATACATTAGAAAAAATTATTTCATTTTGTATCCTATATACTTTTAATAAATAAAAAACCCTAGGTATATATATCAATGAAATGGGTGTTTAGAAAGTCCAATTAGAAAAAGTATGGGAAAAATTTTACATGAGACCATGATAAATTTAAATAAGAAAATGATTAATATAATAAATTGACGAGAAATTGAAAATAGGGCACATGATTGTTGAAATAGCATGAATCCTTATATTTTTATGTCAATACAACAATTTAATTATATACTCAAAAGTATATCATAATGATTTTTCAAAGAGGTTTCATAGAAAACTATTGTTATTAAACATGGTATTGTAAAACATGTTATATATAGAGATTAAATTAATTAATAAAAGTTTTAGAGGGATATAAGTGAAAATACTTAATTTTTTCAATTTTAGTGTGATACACATATATCATAATAAATAATTTCATAAATATCACTTGGATAATAAATGAAAATAAGTTTCAAATCAAATTAATGTCGTCTCAATATTGCCTTAAAACTTTATCATTAAGTAATTTATAACACATAAAAAGGGAATGTGGGTTATATTTATATCAATTATAAAATAAAATTAATTTTTTTTATATCTTGGTGGGTACCCCTATTAATTCAGTAGTTTTGGGTATTCAGGAATATAAAAATAAAATGTTATTTCATGTGTAAAAAAGAAAAAATTTTCTAAGTAAAGTTAACAACATAATTGGTATTAAACACGGATCTAGATATGTGTAAAAAAAGAGGGGAAATGGGTGTACCATTGATATAAATTTTTTTTCAGTAATATGATATATAAATATTAAAAAATTGAGGGTAACCAAGACATTCAAAAGAGAAATATAAAAAGAGGTTCATGAAATGATGAGAAGATAAGTATATCTCTATTTCTATAAAGCATAACTCCTAAAACATATTATTTTGAACTTGAAAGATTTGTGATATCTTTGGAAGAATTATTTGGAGGAAAAATATCATAGATTCATAGAGTATTAGTTTTTTGTGAATTTAAGTGAGGAAATGGTTTGGATCTTATAGTAAAAGTGGTTGTTTTTTTTATTAATTTCCAAATATATGCCTTGGAAACCATGGTTTTTGAAATTGAAAAAACATGGCATTTATCAAGACATTTTCCCATTATAATATAAAATTGGGAATAATTTTATGATAATTTAATCTATAAAGGTCAACCCTAATTTTATATTACTTGTTTTGGCAAGGAAAAGTAATGCTTTCTCAAAATAACATTTTTCATGATAATGTTTCCAATTTAGATCATTTAAAGTAAATTATTTATTTGTAAATTTATTTAAATCTATTAGAATAATTAGTTTTAATATATAAAATATATTATGTAATAAATTGGGGTCAATTAGTTATTAAATAATTAGGAATTCATTACACATACTGAAATAGTCAATATATATTTTTACTATTTTGGAAAAAATAATGTATTTTATAAGAATATAATAAATAAACCATAAAATAATTTTGATGTGATGATTTAAAAATAGATATTTATTTATAAATATAATTCTATAAATTTTATAATTATAGAACATAAATATAAAACCATTATATATTTAATATAATAGTCTATTGAAAATGCATAGTAAAATTTCGTACACTTGAATGAAATATAAAATTATTCGATAAATATTATTTTAACATTTTTTTATAATAATATTTCATTAAAATAAAACTTATTCATAATAATAATTTATATCTTTATAAAAAGTTAATTTTTTTTCATAAAAACCAATTCGTCAAGTTTTTCATAATTTTATATTAAGAAAAGTATTTTGAAAACATGTTATATGGAAGGAAAAATTTATTTGTACAATAGAAATAAACATGGAGTATGTAATTCCTAGATATAAAACACCTTATAAAATCATAATATAGAAGGATAAGGTTTGGTATTTTGATACATTAATGGGGTTTCTCAGATAACATCGCCCTAGGGGTAACATACAAAAACCACATCTACTCTCTTAGGTTATTTTGTTCAAGATCAACTTTTTGAATCTCATCATGGGAATGGTCTTGGGTGAACCCTGGTGATTATACCTACCTTCAACAATATGAAAAAATTGGCTTCGTAATATAAGACCCTAAAGGTTTTTTAAATCATTTCTCTTTTCATTATTAATTATTCTTTGTCTTTTCTACTTTTAAATTTTAAAGATATTTTTTTCCATTTGTAATGATTGAAATGGTTATAATTACCAATGGTCAAATATTAATACTCAAATTTTAATTCAAACTCAGATAATTATAAAATATATATTGAGTTTTTGAGTAAAATTTAAAGAAGTTAAATTTTCTATTGAAACATATGTCATTCTAAAACTTTATGTGTAACGTCCAGACCCCAGTTACCCAGAGTCGGTGCATTATTTTAATACATTGGCTTGATTACAAGGAATCAAGTCCCAAAGGACTAATCAGTTTAGCAGTATTGGAAAATAGATTACATACATTAATGTTAAATTACAATTTATAACATTAAACACAACATGATTAATTCTTTATGAACCCCATTATTCCCTTAGCTTAACCTTGCACATCAATAACAATACACTTATTGGAATCCTAGGAAAAATAAAACATAGAAAGGGGTGAGCTCAAACCCTCAGTAAGGGTAAGAAATACAGCGGATGATAAAAAAAATATTAAGCATGGTGAATAATTGGAGCCACATGCCTTTACCAATAATAAACCTGAATACTTTTATGGTTGGAAAATGAGCTGAGTAAATAATGCCATAATATAACATAATAATTGGTATTCTACTAGTCAAATTACCTCATGATCCATCATTAATATTTTCACAATGGAGAAACGTATAATGCTGGACATTATAAAACATTTTGTCAAGGCCTCGTCCAAGGCGTCTAAAAATGATTAAGGAATCGACCTAAAATGATATATCAAGATTCAGAAAGGGAATCAGCCAATTCCATGTCTAGTTTTCTCATGATACCTACTGATGCATAGTGGAGATATAGTGGGATCCACCTGTCACATACTAAGTCCAATACATTCCTCATATGAATAGGAATAAACATATCATAAACATCTTTATTAAAACTAGCATAATAAATGTCAATATGTTAACCATAAACCATGAATAGTATAAATATATCACAGCCACAGTCAAACTTATCACAAAAACATCAATACAATATGGAAGTATTGTATCATAATAAATCAATTTCAAATAAACTTAAAATCCATCAAAGGATATTGACATAGATGAAATCAAAACCCTTTTAAGAGAAATATCTCTTTCTACTTTAAAATCATTTAAGTGTCACATAATTTTAAATAAAACAGTTATTTTGAAATTATTCTTATAATATTTTAAGGGAAGCTTCAGCGATTTTATAATGGGTGAAAATAGCTGCACCCACCGTATAAGTTAAAAATCCATTCTTACCTTAATTTTGTCGAAAAGGTTAAAAAGGACATTGTTTGGAAAAAAACAGAAAGATTCCTTTCAAACCATTTTATAAAAAGTCAAACTGGGGTATAAATGACATTAAACCGTAATCTATTAAATAGTAAAAATGTTTTCGAATACATTTTTAAGAAACATGGATGTGGTTGATAAAGAGGTCCCAGTTGATAATTATGTATAAACAACCTCAGATAATGAAGTGATTGTAGAATTAACCCATACTTTGTATTTTTTCATGGTTGAGGGTATGTTAACCTTATGTATAATGGTTAAATAATTTTTATTAAATTATACAGGGATCATATACATTAATATGATATCATATATGATCTTTTAACATTGCTTCGTTAATAATATCTTAGTATTATCGTTGTTTCGTGTGTTAACAGATTCAATTTCATTTATATTACTTATTTTGTGAGTCATAATTGTTATTGATGGGATGTATCATATTCATATCCAGAATGATATCAATTATTTAGACATTATTTTTAATCATCTAATGAAAATTAGTCTTGAATGGATACGATGGGGAATGAATCTCATCGCGTTCATGGAGACGCTAATCCGTACGTACGCACGAGTGACAATATCATTATTTTGATATTAAAATAATATATAATTGGATGGTATAACATATATAATGAGTAATTATCATGTTATATTTATTATTTACCAGAATTACACATCATTATTATACACATTCAAATAATAATGTATTGAATAACAATTACACCATGATGTGGAGACGGTAAGCCGTACTTACACACGTATGGTGTCATGTCATTCAAATGATGGATAGAATAATGAATATGGATGTACCATATTTTTAACAACATCACAATATATATAAATACTAGAGTTATTATTTTAGAATGGAAATAACAAAGAATAAGTGGAAGAAGAAAAGAACTTGAATGAGGGTTCTAAAATTATTATCCCTTCTTCTGGTTTTTCCTTTTGATTTGATCAAAAGGGCTTCATAGGTTGTCTTTCTCAAACAAATAATGCCTATAGGTTTAAGTGAGGGAAGTAGGGAGGATAGTTTTGCAGGGGGTGGCTGAACCAAAAGGCTTTAAAGGTATGAATTAGAGATAAGGGGGAGTTCTCTTTTATAAGAGGGTTGAGTGGCACCATAGGAAAACATAAAATATTATTTTATAATAAATTCATATTCAGTTTATAATGTATCAAAACTCATGTATTTATATTATAAGTTGGGTATGGGACTAAATACACTCAAATGGTTTGGGGCACTAAATTATCAATATCCTTTAGATTTAACTCTTAGTTAATTAGTTTGACATTTACCATGTCTCTTTGTATTATTATATTATATAGATAATAAAAAGATTATATACTTCCAGGAGACCCCAAAGTGGTCCATTAATGATACAAGTATCATGATTTAAGTCCTTTGGCCAATCCATATATTTTTAGGAGTATAATATCAATTAATAATGTAATATTTGTTTTAAAATCTCTTTTATGTCAATTTTGACAGTATTTAATAATTTATTTTTGTTAAAGTCATAAAAATTTAATAATTAGAACAATTTTCATTTAAGAAATCATAACATGTCATATTATCCAATTAAATTCATATATGTCATAAAAACATTCAATTTATAGTTATTTTAACATTTATAATACCAATTATTTGATTCATTCATTAATAGGGAAAATACTACATCATTATTGTGTCATAAATAAATTTAATTATTCAATTTCTAAAAATTATAAATAAAATGAAATTATTTAGGAAATATTTTTATCTTTCAAATTAATATTTATAGTCAAAGATATACCATATATAACCATATGTAATTTTTTTACTAAAATATACATTCTTATGTGATTTTTGTGATTACATTAACATAATTAATATAAAGTGTCATTGTCACTTACAAGTAGCTCCATGGGGTCCCAAATTCGACCCAAATATGGCCATGGTCTAAAATGTATCATCCAATAGGGTTAGGAAACGTATTAGGATAATTTAATATTATTATAATATTATTTATTACCCTTATTTACAGGATTTACACTTTAACCATGGTAAAAATAATATTTACCAAAATAATTATTCAAAATGCCTAAAAATTGTAGTTATATATTTACACAATTTGGAACCCCTAATTTCAAATATGGAAACTATTTTTCTAAACTAAAATCATAATATTTTCAGAATTTAATTTAAAATTAATTCATGTTGTCAAAACAAAAAATGTGTTTTTATGAAATAATAACCACCAAAAGATTAACACATGTTTATGTCAAATTTAAATGTGAAATTACTTATAATGAACTAAATTTTATTAAATGATAAAAAAATAATCTAATTATACTTCCAAACCATTCAAATTCACAATTTATCACTCTTAATTATTTCGATTAAAAATGTTTTTTAAATAAAATTTATTATTTTTCACAATTCATAAAAAATTGATTGTTTTCAAAAAAAATACAAAAAATAACCCTAGGATAATTTTGATATATCAAATTCAAAAATTAAGACAATATTACCAACTTAAAAACATATAAGTTTAATTTATTAATTTAAAATTAATTCATATTGTCAAAACCAAAAGGGGTTTTTTAAGAAACAATATATATCAAAAGATTGACAGTTGTTTATGTCCAATATCAAAGTGAAATTACTTAAAATGATCATAATTGTATTAAATGGTAAAAATATGATCTATTTATTATAACAAAAAAATTAAAATTTATAATTTAACACAATAAGTTATTTTGATTAAAATTGTTGTTTTTAGTTAACATAGAGTAATTTTAAGTATTCACCCAAATATGAAAGTTATCAGAAAAACACCAAAAATTTATTGAAACTAAATTTTTATGTCCCTATTCTAAATAAGATGTTTATTTTTTCAAATAGAATATATAATAGTTTCAAATATTTAATTTAAAACGGTTCATCATTAAAAGGCGGTGAAAGTGCATTTTTTGAAATAAATACTTCATTTATGTAAAAAATGTATTTTTTTCTAAAATTATGTTCAAGAAACTCATAATATGCATTCTAAAATTATAATAAATATATATAGTTTAATATATTGTTAATACTATTCATAACAAATACTTTGATTGGTCGTGGTGTGTTAGAATCTCGAAGTTGCGATCAATTAAAGTTATTGCATTATTCAAAGGGAAACGTATCGTGGAATCTTGGGGTGTTACATTCTCCCCTCCTTCAATAAATTACGTCCTCAAATTTTATGCTCGTTATTGGAAATTTGGGGTTGACATTTCAAAATATTTTAGTTGAAATCCCCCATTGAAAAATGGATTAATGAGGCCTCTATTTAAAATAAATACTGGTATATATAAAGGTTACTGAAATTAAAACATACTAGGGTTCCATAGAGGAAAAAATGGATTTGGAATAGAAATATGACCTTCAATATCTGATGGAGAGTGGTAGAGAACACATCCATGAAAAGGCCAACAATCAAAAAGCCATAAATTTGTAATGATCTAAGGTACCATCTAGGACAACATTTTGGTTCTATGTTTTTTTCTTAATGTTGAGGAATTTATTTATGAGATTGGATAAGATCATAAAGAGATATACTTACTTTATAATTATAGTTTTATTCATTAATAAATTTCTACCACCAACTCATCTTTTACTAATACTCAAAAATACACTATTTATCCTAATCGTATAGGGTTCCAAATATAATGAATTTATAATTCACATATCAGACCCTTTAAAAAAATAAACTACATCATACCATCTAGGAACTTCATATAGTCCAGTGGTAGGTGATAAATCCCTATCACACTATAGTTGTGGGTTCTATTCCTGTAGCATTGTCTGATGCGACAAGTTGTCACACGGTATGCATGTTTTCCTTTTATAAAAATCAAAAAACAACCTTTAAAATTTAATCCATTCCAACCTTTAGACTTATCCAAAATACTTCTATCCAAACTCATAGTCCAAAATTTATAAGGAAGTTAAACATAATTAAGATCATTTTTTCCATGTAACAACATGTGAACTCCTTCATCATGTATTCTTTTAAAACATGGTAACATCTTGAATTACCATAAATGCTTGTTGATTACATTCATGCTCAGTTATTATTTATATAATACGAGATGTATTCCTTATATCCAAAAATATTGAATATTCCAACAAAATATTAATCAAATCCAAGGAAGTCAAGAATATCCAATATAATTTATCCAAATCAACCATATCTTATTCCAAAAATAACTACCTCGGTATGAGAACTATATTATGGTTTATATTTCTCTCAACCATATATTTTCCAAAAATTTAACCTGCATTTGAGTCACTTTTCTTGGATCCACACGATCTCATGTCCTTAATGAAATAGTACTGCTATACAATCCTTATATACTCTATAATTATTATAACATGTACATCATTAATACAATACTCAAATGAAACAAAACGTTAATAACAATGTAAGAAATCTAATCCTTCCTCTTCATCTTCAGTATTATCATAACTTTACTATTATCCAATTGCAGCATTTGGGGTATACTCTGGTGATTTGGACATTGATTCGCATAGTGTCCCAACTCCTTACAGATGAAGCATTGTACATTTGAAACCTTTTTCTTACCCTTGCAGTCACGTACTTGGTGTCCCTTTTTTCTACACTTATAACAAACTCCCATTCTCTTCATGCATTTACCAAGGTGATTCTTTCCACAGTTATCACATATGGGAAAATATTTCTTTTCCCTCTTCCCTTTATTATTATTTCTCTATTCCATCCTTTTCTTCTCTTGCTTCCCTTCAAAGACATAGGACTCAAAGAATTATTTACTTATCTTATTAACATGTGACACTATTTTTTCATATGTTGAGAATACACGAAGAACTATTTCCCATTTCAATGTTGACTTAATAACATGAAAGATACGATCCTTCTTACACATTGGATCATACGTATTGTTGGAGTTCACATTCCTTCTACTGGGAGCCATTTCTATAAAATTTAATAAACTAGATTTGTTTAGGAATCGAAATACATAATTCCAAACTTGTAAAACAACTAACATAAATTGAAAATATTATGGATATAATCAATAATAATAAACAAAATTATTTGAGGAATTATATTCTTATAAACCCTTCATAATGATTTTTATTAAAAATGATAATTATCCTAAGAATATCCTTCAAGACTGTCAGAACCAAGAGTGCAGCAAGGCCCGTTGTAGTGCACTAGTTCCCATTAGAGTCTAGCTCAAAGTGGAATTTTCTGGTTTTACCCCTAGGTACATCTGTTCCAGCGCCGCCTCTACCTGCTCGTATCTAGATAGGGATGTATTTCTTGAAAAACTCACAAAATCTCTACAATACCAAAACATTAGGAAGTTCTTATATACTAATCCTCATTGTCTATCGTAGGTCTATGTGCTCTAATCAGAGTTTATCTAAATCTAGTTTACATGGTTTGTACTAATCTCCCTTTGATACCAACTGTAATGCCCCGACCACAGTTTTCCAGAGTCTGTGCATTATATTAATACATTGGCTTCATTAAAAGGAATCAAGTCCCGAAGGACCAATTAGTTTAGCAGTCTTGGAAAATAGATTACAAAGATGAATGTTACATTACACTTTATAACATACAACACAACATAAATAATCCATTATGAACACCATTATTCCCTTAGCTTAACCCTGCATATCATTCACAATACACTTCATGGAATCTTGGGAAAAATAAAACATAAAAAGGGGTGATCTCAAATGCTCAGTAAGGTTAATAAATACAGCAGAAGATAACATAAATATTAACCATGTAGAGTAATTGACGCCACATGCCTTTAATAATAATAAACAATAATACATTTATGGTAGGAATATGAGCTGATTAAAAAATGATATAATATAACATAATCATTGCTATTATACAAGTAGAATGACCACATGAACCATCAATATTATTTTCATAAAGAGGAAATGTATAATGTCAGACATTCTGAAACATTTTCTCAAGGACTCGTCCAAGACATCTAAAAATGATTAAGGCATCGACCTAAAACCATATATCAAGATTGGGAAAGGTCCTCATCCAATTCCACGTCTAGTTCTCTCATGAGACATACCGACACGTCGAGGAGCTATAGCAGGCTCTACCCGTCATTTACTAAGTCCAATACATTCCACGTATTAAATTTTTTAAACATATTATAAACATTCGTATTAAAACTAAAATACAAAAAGTCAATACATTAACCATAAACCATGAATTACATAAAAATCGCACATCCAGAGTCAAAAATATCACAAAAAAATCGATAAAATATGGATGTGTTGTATCATAATAAATCAATTTCAAATAAACTTAAAATCCATTAAAGGATGTTGACATAGAGGAAATCAAAACCCTTTTTAGAGAAATATCACTTTTTATTTTAAAATCATTTAAGAGTCACATAATTATAAATAAAAAATTTATTTTCTAAATATTCTTATGAGCTTGTAAGGGAAGCTTCAACGATTTTATAATAGCATAAAATAGCCGCACCCACCGAATAAGTTAAAAAAGACATTATAACATTAATTTTATCGAATAGGATAAATAGAACCTTATTTGAAAAATGACAGAACAATTTCTTTCAAACCATTTTATAAGAAGTCAAGAAAGTGTATAAATGACTTTAAACCATTGTCTAGTAAATATTAAAAATGTTTTGGAATACATTTTTAGGAAACATTGATGTGGATGATAAACAGGTCCCAATAGATTATTACGTATAAACAACCTTGGATAATGAAGAGATTGTAGAATTAACCTTTACCTGGTACTTTTCCATGGTTGAGAGTAGGTTAACTTCCTATATAATGGTGAAATAATTTTTATTAAATTATACCATAATCATATACATTAATATGATATCCTATATGATCTTTTAACATTTCTTCATTAATAATATCTTATTATTATCATTGTTTTGGGTGTTAACATATTCATTTTCCTTTATATTATTTGTTTTTTGAGTCATAATTGTTATGGATGGGATGTATCATATTCATATAAAAAAATTTATCAAATCTTTAGACATTTTTTTTAGTCATCTAATGAAAATTAGTCTTGAATGGGTACGATGGGGAATGAATCTCATCGCATTCATGGAGACAGTAATCCGTACGTAAGCACGAGCGACAATATCATTCATTTGATATTAAAATAATATATAATTGGATGTTATAGCATATATAAAGAATCAATATCATGTTATATTTATTATTTACAAGAATTAGCCATCATTATTATACACATCCAAATAATAATGTATTGAATAACAATTACACCATGACGTGGAGACGGTAAGCCGTACGTACGCACGTATGGTGACATGTCATTAAAATGATGGATATAATAATGAATATGGATGTAACATATTTTTAATAACATCACAGTATATAGAAGATACTGGATTTATTATTTTATAATGGAAATAACATAGAAAGAAAAAGTGGAAGTAGAAAAGAACATGAAAGAGGGTTGTGAAATTATTACCTCTTCTTCATGTTTTTTCCTTTTTATTTTATCAAAAGGGCTCCTTAGGATGGATTTATGTTCAAAATAAGGACTATAGGTTGACGTGAGGGAATTTGAGACGACATTTGGGCAGGTTTTGGCCCCAAAAAATGCCTTGAATGTATGAATTAGAGATAAGGGGAGTTCCCTTTTATAAGAAGGGTGAGGGGAACCTTAAGAAAAACATAAAATATTATTTTATAAGAAATTATTATTCAGTTTATAATTTCTCCAAACTCATTTATTTAGAGGATATGGTGGTTATCTGTCTACATTCACACAACCAATAGGTTTTAGAGTGGTTTGGGTCACTAAATTGACCATATTTTTTTATTTAACTCTTAGTTAATTAGTTTGACATGTACCATGTCTCTTTGTATTTTTATTTTATATTGTTAATGAACATACTATATACTTACCAGAGACTCCCAAGTGGTCCACTAATGATACAAATATCATGATATAAGTCCTTTGTCTACACCTTATATTTTTAGGAATAGAATATCAACTAATAATATAATATTTGTTTGAAAAACTCTTTTATGTCAATTTTGACACTATTTAATAATTGATTTTTGATAATTTTTTAACAAATTTATTAATTCCAAAAAAGAAATCATTTAAGAAACCCTAACATGTAATATTAACCAATAATATTCGTGCATTTCATCAAAAAATTTAAATTATAGTTATTTTAACATTTATAATACCAATTATTTGATTCATTCATTAAAATGGGAAATACTCCATCATTATTGTGTCATAAAAAAATTTAATTATTCAATGTCTAAAAATTATAAATAAAATACGATTATGTAGGAAATATTTTTGTATTTCTAATTAATATTTATATTCTAAAATATAATATATATAGCCTTATGTAAAAATTGTATTACTAAAAGATATATGCTTATGTCATTTTTGTGTTTACATTAACTTAATTAATATAACGTGTCATTATCACTTACAAGTGACACCATAGAGTCCCAAAATCGACCCAAATATATCCATGGTCAGACAAGTATCGTCCAATATGTTTATAACATGTATTAGGGTAATTTAATATTATTATAATATTATTTATTACTCTTATTTACCGGATTTATCTTTTAAGCATGGTAAAAAAAAATTTACCGACGTAATTATTCATAATGTCTAGAAATAAAAGTTTCCAATTAAAAAAAAATTTCCTCCTGATTCCTAATATAGAATCAATTTTTCTAAATTTAAAGCACAAAAGTGGATGAAATTAATTAAAAATTAATTATTGTTGTCCAAACAAAAAGCGTGTTTTTTTTGAAATCATAACTACCAAAAGATAGACACTTGTTTATGTCAAATTTAAATGTAAAATTACTTATAATGAAATAAATTGTATTGAATGATAAAAATATAAACTAATTATACTTCTAAACCATTCAAATTCATTATTTATCACTACTAATTATTTCAATTAAAAAAATGTTTTTAATTTAATTTTAGTATTTTTCACTATTCCTCAAAAATTGAAAGTTTTTAGAAAAATACAAAACATTCAACCTAGGATAATTTTGATATTTTAAATTAAAAAATTAAGTCTATTTTACAAAATTCAAAACATTGAAGTTCCATTTATTAATTTGAAATTAATTCCCATTGTCAAAACCAAAAGGCGTATTTTTATGAAACAATATCTATCAAAAGATTGACAGTTGTTTATGTCAAATCTCAAAGTGAAATTACATACAATGAATAGAATTGGATTAAATGTTAAAAATATAATCTATTTATTATTACAAACAATTAAAATGTATAATTTGACACTATAATTTATTTTTATTAAAAAATATGTTTTCAGTTAAAATATAGTTTTTTCACTATTCACCCAAATATGAATGTTATCAGAAAAACACCAAAAATTTATTGAAACTAATTTTTTAGGTCACAATTATATATAAAAAGTGTATTTTTTCAATTATAATATATAAAAGTTTCAAATATTTAATTTAAAAGGGTTCATCATTAAAAGGCGGTAAAAGTGCATTTTTTGAAATAAATACTTCTTTTATCAAGAAAAATGAATTTGTTCTAACATTATGACCAAGAAACTCATAATATGGATTATAAAATTATAAGGATTATATATACTTCAATATTCAGTTAATACCATTCATAACAGTTACTTTTATTGGTCACGGTGTGTTAGATTATAGAAGTTGCGTACAATGCAACCTATTTCATTATTCAAAGGGAAACGTACCATGGAAGCTTGGGGTGTTAAATTTGGTCATTAATATCCACACATACTCAAGTGAAAATTTATCATTATCCATGAGATGGTAATTTAAAAGTTTGATAAAATATTCATATTAAGAAATAATAAATATTTCATAGGTATCATATTTAAATATTAAATAAATCCTAATTACAAAAAATTAATGCTAGTGATGGAAAATGAGTCATATCACTACGTGGTGGTGGTAGCACACACATATGCACGATCAATACATTCATTTACCATTTAATGTAAAAAAGGTGGAAAATAATTCCTCATTAATAATAATAATAATATATATATTATAGATACATATTTTATGATTTCATAACAAATTTTAATTATTTATATGATATCAAAGAAGATTTAAAATTGAATGTATATTGTTAAGAGTAATATATATTGGTGGATTAACCTCGGTTGGATTACACATTTATAATTGAAATGTTAGTATTATGATCAATCCAAAACATATATTATGTGGGGAAATATTATATAAAGTTATTAATGTAAGTCTTGGATGAAATATAAGGATCATTAAGTGTGATTGTAAGAGTAGTGGAACCCTTTTATAATAGAGGCATATGACACACAAAGAATTTATTTAAATATTAAAATATATAATTTCATAATAAATTCATGTTTTTCTAAAATTAAAAATAAATAAGGTATGAAGAATAATTATTAAGTACCATCAGCCAAAAAATATAAATGTCAATTTTTTTGATATTTTTGTTATTATCTCTTAGGTTAACCTCCATAGAAATCCATTTTTAACCCTACCCCTGATAATTAGATTTTATTATATTTATAATTCAATATGTTTAAGAATTATGTTAGCAAATGTAAATTTTAATAATTATTATGATTTAAAAAATTATATCCATTTTAAAATATAAAATTTATATAATTGGATGAAATTCATTTACAAATGTGGGTATAAAATGGACTAAAATCATTTTTATTGAAATGAATTTTTAAGCAAAAAATTGAATTTATTCCAAATCCTTGCATTGTAAAAACAATTAGATGATTTTTAAAATGTTTTATTAAATATTTAATATTCAATTATCATTAAAATAGTTCAAAAATGTGGAAGAATTTATTTTATTATTATAAAAACTAATTTTATAAATTAAAATAGTCTTTCAAAAAAATATCTCTATTTACGTTGAAATGCTTTTATTTTATAATCTAACCAAAGAAATGATAAATTCATTTTATATATATGCATGAAAAAATTTCATATATTATTTACACTTTTATAATAAATCCCAATCTAGTTTCATAAATATTACAGCCACATGAAATAATAATTTTTTAATAATACATCGCGGTTCTTCTAAGATCATTATTGAACGCAATAAATGTCAACAATGAGAAAAAAATTATTTATAGAGAAATATACTATAAAATCTAGTGGCATTTTGTTTTTAACTCATTATAAAACATTCACCAAAATAGTTAAATTAATTTCAACTAAACAATTATGGATTCGTCTTTCTCATCACATCCTAATGTTCTCACAGAGCTTCCATGAATTTAGAGTTTCATGCCAAGACATTGTCCATGTAATTTTACACATTTCACAATAGTATCTATATTTGTTCTAGAATATCCATAGCTTATTTCTTATTATATTTATTACTATTTATTTATATGATTACTGAGATTATTTTTTGTGACTGATTAGTTTTGTAATTTCCCACGAGATAGATACGGAACCCATTATGGGCATAAGAGCTATTTGGTAGAAGAAATAACGGATAAGAAACCATCTTTATAAGATTAAGAATATTAAAGGGTATTATATATCTATGGATTAGTAATACCTTATATCAGAATATCATAACTTTAATATAATGTTATATTAATAGTAATACCTTCTCATAAATGTTGAATTCTGTATCTCGCTAACGATCGTCATCAAAACTATTTAGTCAACGTTATGTTTCTTTAATGTGATTTGGAATGGATATAATATTTCTATTTTATATCCTTAGTTAATTCAGATCCCAATTTCATTAATTATCCCACTTTATAACATCTTGTTGTAGTATTTCAGTTCCTGCCCTAGAGGACTTTATAATGACGAATTTGAATGATCTAGTGAAAGCTATTATGTAATAAAATCTTGATATGATAATGGTTTGGATGAAAAAAAAACTGTTGTTAATAATTTGAAAATACAATCAACATATCTTTTGGAGTTTAAATGGTGCTATTATATTTAATATCATTATAAGTGTGTTATTTTTTATTGATTTTCAATTCCATAATGAATTCAAATTGAATACTTTCTCAAACTACAAGGTAATCCTCAAATAATGATTAGTTATAATAGAATGTTATATCTAGGAATCCATACCACGTACTTAATGAATATTATATCATATTGAACAAGAGTGAAACGTTATTTGATAAAAATAATATGTTTTAACATTATAATGTAATTGACTATAGCTAAAAATACATTATGTTTATTCGATTTTTTTGGGTACCATTAATGAAATCCTTTTATTTTTTTTTCATATTTTCTATGGGTAATGGTTGTGCAATCCTATAAAAATTATACCTATCATATTTATCAAGGGTTCATTCCATGAGTTGAGATAAAAATATTAGGAACCCATATTTTTTATAAGGAATTGATCATTTCCTTTTTAGTTTTTTTCTTGGGTTTTGACCTAATATGAAATCCTTGTAAGGATATAGATAAATTGAGGGTTTTCAAAAAAAATTTAAAGATCGGAACCTCGTGCTGTGGAAGAAATAGTTTGGACTCACGGTTTGTAGAGATTGGGAATCCTAGTCCTCATGGTTTGAGGAAACCATGGGGGTATTCCGTGCATAGAAGAGGGGTGCACATAATTTGAATAAAAAGGGCCCAAAATGCACGACCTCACAAATAAGATATAGTTTTTAATAGATAGTAATGACATATTTTATGATGGTTTCACAACCCATGTGAATGATCATTGTGATCCCCCCCATTTGATATCAATCCACTCATGGTTGGTGCACAGTTTGTAAAACCATGAATCCAAACTACGTGACAGAAGTATGTTGGGTAAAATTCACGTTTTTTATTAATATTATTACAATTTAACATCCCTATAACATTATATTTTTTTATATAATGATCATCAACATCAATTTTCTTTATTGGATTCTTCTTAGTATGTTATTCAATCATTATTATTTATATATAAATCATCTTCATATAAAAAAATCTGTTTTGGTTTGAAATCACTTGCCCTTTTAATAGGGTGTTTTTTGGTTTAGTCGTTTTATTTCATTATAGGCCAGTTTGGAGGCCAATATTTTGAGAGTCATCCTCCATAGGAATAAGGTAGATTTTCAAGTACTAATTCCCCATGTTTTGTTTCCAAATACAATGTAGAATGATATCTCTCACCAGATTTTCAATGTGTTTCCTTAAGATACACAATAATAATGCTTAATTCAATATCAATGATAGGAATTACCTCATACCCCTTTATTCATATTGGGATATGTACCCTCTATCTTCCCCTTCCATTAAGGTGTTTTCATTGAATTTACTTTGTAATTATGAATTATTTAAAGACTATACCATCATGAACATTGTTTCAGATTTTTTTACTATGTGTGTGGATTATAAAAAATAAATTAACGTTGAGTGGTATGACCGCATCAATTGCATTAATAGTATAATGTTTATAACCTATTTAAAGGGAAATCATAATTAACTGACAATAATCTATTGAATATATTTATATTGGTAGATCCCATACAATATTATGATAAATGGGCATGGAGAAACTTATGGGTTATGATAAATGGGAATATAGTCCATTAATGATTACGATAACTGGGCATGGTCACCATTATAGAATATGAAATATGGTATTGAGGACCCTACATTTATGACATACAGTCATGGAATACCATAAAATGTAATGATATATGGTCATGGTGTCTCTTATACTATAGTGAAATGTGGTCGTAGAGTCCTTTTCACCTGGGATAATTGGGCATTAATTCCATTACATTTTTCGTATCTATGGGAATCACATCTTTTATACCTGTGATATACGGGCCTTGCATCCCAAATTTAATCTGATATAGGCCTGAACTCCCTTTACTATGATACAATCATGGAATACCTTGTCTATGATAATTGCGATTGGAATCCCTATATTGTGATAAATGGGCATGGTTTCCCTTATGACATATGAATCTATAGTGACTAGAAATGGATACTTGAGAAACACCTTGGGTCCTAAATATCACTACATGTCTGTATATAAGGATATAAATATACTTATGTATATATTTCATATATTTACATAAAATCACATAAACATATAAATATATGTCCTCGGTCACACTTGATTGGAGGTTTCCTAGAATGGTCCAAATTAGGCAGTGTCAGCCTAATGTGTTTCAAAAACTAGAGATGACCCATTATAATTTTTATTATAGCATACCACTATATCAGCACACTAATCATATTATAAGGAATGATTTGATATTTATGGAAATAGTTGGGGGTGATCTAATGAGTTTTTTTGAAACCCTATCTACGACAACAATGAAATAATATAAAATTCTATGGATGCCTATAGGGATAGGGGAAAGAACCCAATTGTTGATAGTTGATTGAATTTAACAAGGGATAATAGAATCACATGACAAAACTATTGACCCTAATTTTATTAGAGATATATATATAGGTGTTATTATTCTTTTAATATTTGTGTTGGATTTCATGCCTAGTTTCATAACTTCATATTTAATTTTGATAGATACATGGTATTACATCATTTTAAATATAATACAAGATGCTATATTTTATCGATTATTTATGTATTATTTCATTTGAAGGTTTACCATCCACTATTTAGTCATAATTATTTTTCATCGGATATTTGTATATTTATTTCACAATTTTGATACTATGATCACGAGGGTATATTCTCCCCACTATACCTCCTTGGAACATCACTTCTAATTTAAATACTCTATCATATAGGGAGGCGTGAATGATTCCATGTGACCTACCATCATGAGGTGGTGTTTAGTGGCTCTAGGTAGGGATGTTAAAATGTGTTAGACAATAATTTAGATTTTATTTTGTATAATAATTTTTGGAATACTAGATAAATGATTTAGAATGTGTTGGAGTCTATTAATGAGATTGTTCTAGGTGTATTTAACAAAATTGTAGTCAAAATCCAAATAACCTAGGAATTTAACCTGTTTTTTTTATTTATTATTGTTACAGTTACTTAAATTACACCATTGGGTGACACATATGAAATGTGATTATTAATATTCTTATTATGATTTTTGATTATAATACAATCCTTAGATGGGTATGGAAATGAATCATTGATTATTCATCATTTAAGGAACCTTGTGTGACAAATATTTCATGTATTATGCTATGACATGTAGGTCACATTACTTAGTTTCATGATCCCTATTTCATGTTCTCTGAATGATATATTTATTACAAAACATACATTTCAAGGAAAATAAGATATTTTATAACAGTTTATTAATGTTCCCATATAAAGATAATTTTTTTTATTCTCTTATAGTTAGGTAATGGAACCATAACAGAAAAATTTTAACATGATTGAATTTAGTAACTATGTTTAAATAGACAAAAATAATATATTATATTAACGAAATTATTATTTTTGTAATCTAAAGAGTTCAAAAGCCAATATTGATTCAGAATGATGATTAATTCGACCAAATCATCTGAAATACTCTATTACATTTTTCTACAAATGGTAAAGGTTTTGATACAGCTAAAAAAACTATCAATCTCCATTTATAAATCATATATTTGAATAAATTTAAAATGGATGACTTGATAACTAGTCTATTATATAAATTTAAGAATCGTTAAATCCATAAATTAAATACATTCACAATTAAATGGGGATTCAAAATGAAACTTAAGGGTTTTTTTACTCCATATTATGCAATTGGATTTCTATATAAAAGGATATTTATAATGAAACCAAAAATGACCCATACCCAACCTTAGTAATGGACTGTAGGTAGTGTCCCTTATGTTCTGTTTGATCAATCATATCACTGAGACATGAATTTATGTGTCAGTATAGGGGATTGAATTTTATTTATGATTTAAATTACCAACCCTATTCATGTATCTTGGATCATTACCATGATTACATATATATGGGGAGTGTTTTTGGGATTTACAGATATATTCAACCATAATGTCGCATATTTATGCATTAGGAGGGTGGATAATACCATGCTTTGAGATGGTGTGACATATGATGGTAGGGATACCATTACTATCTACACATGTGGAACCTCTAATTATCCCAAATGTGGGTGACGATATCTAGTTTCAATGTGATTTTTTGAATATTATTCAGATTATATTGTTAGCTCCATGACCTTCCCCTTACATGTTATACATGAAATTAGATATTTTTTAGGAGCATCCATCAAATTTATTAGGGTATGGTGGACCCCATGATTTAGTTTTATGGTCAGATAAAATCATATCTATATTATGAAACCTTGATGCACCTCTTGAAAAGATCATTTCTGGATCATTCATAACAAAAAGTGATGTAAAGGATGGAGTCCAAGATTCCTAGAGTTAGTGCCTTATTTTATTAATTTGTAATGCAAACAAGGAAATCATATCTTAAATGAATGAAGAGTTTAATTGCATTGGGAAACCATATAAATACATAATTGTTACATTACAACATGTAATGAAATACAACATATCAACTTCCCATTGACATCTAGATTATCCATACAAGTCATTCATAATATGATTCTTTTCGTGCTTGGTAAAAACAAAAAATAAGAAATGGGTGAGCTTTGATACTTAGTAGTGGTATGTAATACAACATAACAATAAGTAATAATCCATAGTGAATATATCAAATAATACATGCCATTAAAACATATAAATGGAGAATAATATGGAAAGAATAAAGGATTAATAAATAATACCATAATAAAACATACCATTGATACTCTAGATGTCGAATAATCAAATATAATATCAATTAATAGATTCATAGTGAAGGAATTTATCATACTGGATATTATAATCATATAGTCAAGGTCCCGAGTAAGACCCCATAAATAATGGAGAAAACCAAGGCTAGTTTTTCTCAGGCTCCCTACTGAAGTATTTATGGGATATAGCGGGCCCCACCCATCACTTACTAACTTTAATGAATTCCACATATTAAAGTAGATTAACATAATAAACATATAAATTCATATTGAAAATTGAATAAGAAAAATATATTACTTCCCCAATCCAAAATAAATAGTCACTAATAATTCAGTGTAATACTGTGAATGTTACAAAGATAGCACATCTAGATTAAAACAAATCATAAAACATTAAATAATACATCAGAGATGATATCATAAAATATTAATCCATATTAATCAACAATGGTGTTTAAAAAAGATAAAAATAATCTTATAAAATCATTGTGGATTTCTTTAGATAAATAATATTTTTCACATTGAAAAGTAGTGTTCTTTTGGGAAATATTTTCATAAAACCAGGAATGAACAATGATAGGTTTTTCATATGCCAACGTGCTTGTACCCTAGTGGTACAAGCTTCTTCTTGGCATCCAAAAGACTCGGGATCAAATCCGGGCAGGGGTGAATTTCCATGTTACTGTAGCAGGGCACTGTAGTAGTACTGTAGCAGCCGTGAAACTATAGCAGTGGCGACACTGTAGCGACGGAGGGGCTGTAGCAGGTACTGTAGCAGCGGCGGTACTGTAGCAGCGCGGGTACTGTAGAAGGACTATTCACAGAGGGGTCCTTTGGGCCAAAAAACGGGCTTTCAATCCACGTATTCAGGCCACTTGGCCTTGGGCCTTCAGGCTATGTAATGGGTCACGCTCTACCCAGTATAAAGAGTTCATTGCTTTAAATAATAAATTGAGGCTTCGGCCCCAACCTTTTAAAAAAATGATTGGTTTTTCACAATAAAAATATTTATTTTAGAAAATATTGGAGTCTTAAAATATGTTATGGATGTTACATGAAAATGGATAAGAAACCAAGATGTTTTCTTTAATCAGGGTTGCATATAAGAAATAATTGAGTAGAGGACCCTGAAAAACATGTATTTTTCACAAAGAAAAGATGAAATAATCTGAATAAATTATCCTAGAACATATAATCATAATTTTGATGTATAATTTAAATGAACAGAATATTTATATATTATTATAGAGGAATAAATTACAAACTAAATAAAAATAGAGATTCAAGAAGAAACCCCTAACCTTATTTCTGAATATGTTATGAAGTAGAACTTAACATCTTGTTTAATCAAATTAAACAAATTAATTAATTAATTAATAACATTATCTTCATATGTTATATTCACTATAGCTTTATCAAGTTATTTTATATCATTATTGATCATTTATAAGATTGAATTTATTCATTCTAGAGTGTTCATTTCAAAGATGTCATGTTTGTTTTGCTTGATTGTACATAATCGAGTCCATATAAAATAGGTATAATTCAAAAGAATTTAAATTTATGGTTATTAATGAACGAACATAAGTATAACTATTGTTATTTGTTATTTTTTTCTATAAATGTGGATGAGTCATTGTAAAACAAATTAATGATAACAGTTTACAATAATCTTAACTATTTTTTGATAAAAAATGGTTTTGTTCTGTTATTTAATAAAATATAAATAAAATGATTTTAGAAACATAAAGAAGATATAATATATATTTTATAATTTGGTTCAACAACAAAATTGATATCATTAATATCCTTGAAGTATAAATTTATGAATTAAAGTAAATTATCTATGAACATTGTTAATTAGTACCTCTTAGATGATGATTTCATTTTAAAAATAAAATAGGGAGTGTTAGGAGATTGATGAAGGATAATCCATTAACATGATATCATTCCCGAATATAGATTATACTAATATTATCATGATCATTTTGAAAGAAGAGGTTAGAAGAGAATAAGAAAAGATAAAAATTTAAAATAAGATTATATATAATAGGAAGAGGATTTACCACATGAATTAACCGCCATGGGAACCTCCTTAAGGGAAGGGGTTCTGGTATTTTGGAAAATAAAAGGGTACTAGAATGTGTGTATAGACAACGTAAGAGTATTTATGTACAAAATGGATAGGATTAAAGGCTTCTATGGGTGTATATAGGGTGATGGGGGAGGGTGGTTTATATTGTGGATGAGAGGGGAAATTTCTTTTTATTTTATTAATTATTTTTTATTTTTCTCTATAAAAACAATAGTGTTGATTCATAAAAATAAATATATTAATATGTGAATTTTAGTATGGAAAAAGGGTTCTTACATCATCTATGATTCATGTAATAATGTATTTATCTTATAATGTATTTAGACCATAAATTATTGTATTTTACTATTCACTAAACGATCTAGAATTTCATAAAAATAAACAAATATGCACCCAAACCATTTATAAATGTGTATAATTAAAAAATGGACTATGTTTTAACCAAATAATTTTCCAAATAGGTGAAATTTTATTATTAAATAGAATCATTGTTTACCTAAGAAAAGGATTTTATATTTAAAACTTATTTTCCAATGCATTCAAAAAATGTTGATGGTCTCATAACATTATCCTAAAATAATAACAAAAAAATATTGATTTTTGAATTGATTTTGTGAATATAATTTTGTTTCAATAGTTTTAATAATTATAAAATTTAAATTAAATATTTTTTTCTTATAAATACACAGACACATAAAATTAATTTTTTAAATATTCACTTACATTTATTATGATATAATTATATCATACATTCACTTATGAGATGACTAAATATTATTTATGAATCCATGGGTGAGTTTTCTATTAATTAGTCAAATTTAATATTCATATGGTTAATATCACTATTTCTATCGGGAAGATACTATTTCCTCAGTATTAGTTCACTTACATCTAAAAAAACACCATATTACTTTTATTCATAATTTATAAAGATTCGATTGTGTTCCTTATGTGGTTTTATATTACTCAAAAATATAAAATAATCATTATTGGAATATCATTTATATAATTTAGTGTTGTTACATTCTCCCCTCATACAGAAAATTCATCCATGAAATTTCCAAAATGTCACCCCACAAAATTTTTTGGGTAGTTATTTATCAAAAATTCATTAGGAACCCATATCTCCCGATTAATTTGATGATTCATATAATGTAACATTAGCATATGAGTAATAATATATTTCAACACCAATGCATTAGTGTCTATAATCTAAAAAGGATCTTCCTAATATGATAGCCAGGTTCAAATTAGAAACATTCTGATGTGAGTAAATGTGTTGTGTCTATCATGTACTTTCACCACAGGGAGACATGGAACACATTATTCACTTTTGAATGACAATGAGACATGACAAAATGATAATCTAGAACTCCAAATCTCTATATAATTTCAAATGGACCAATGTACTTGGGCCTCAATTAACCATTCCTACCAAATCATATAATACAATTTCATAGAGATACTTTTACGAAAATGTGTTCTCCCACTTCAAATTCCAAATCCTTCCTTCGATTATCAATATTTCACTTTTTTCTACTTGGAGTGGTTTTTGATATGGGTATGAATATTTTTTACCATGGATTTTGTTTCCTCCACAAACTCTTGTCCCCCAATATTCCTTTCACCAACTTCATCCCATTAAGTTAGTGTACAACATCTCATCCCTTTCAATTATTTATATGGTCCCATTTGAATACTTGAATATGAAAAAATATTTTATAAAAAATCTACCAAAGGTAAATAGTGATCCCACATACAATTGATATCATGTGGGCATGATCTCAAGATTCCTTATGATGTTTAGATAATTCTTTTTGATTTCCCATCATTTGGAGGGTTATAAGTAGTACTGAAATGAAGCTCAGTATCCGACGAGTTAGAAAAAATCTTCTATAATTTTGATTCAAATCCTGGGTCATTATCAGACAAAATTAATAGAGGTTATCCATAATGTTTTATAACATCATTAATGTAATTTAGTACAAGGTTCTCAAGTGGAAAATCCTACGTTCTATATAGGAAATTTTCTGATTTAGAATGCTGATCAACAATTACCCATATTACACGATTCTATAATAGGCTTTTGTTTAATCCAATGATAATATCCATAGTAATGTCACCCCCTTTCCACGTAGGAATGATAATATGTTGAATTAATCCCCTGGGATGTTGTCTGTCAACCTTTACAAGTAGAATGACTAAACACCTTGATACAAAATTAGCAATTTTATGCTTCGTGTTGTCCCGTCATAAATGTTCCATCAAATCCCTATAAATCATAGTGCTACCATGGGTTATAGAGAAATTTGAGCTATATATATCATCCAATAACTCAATTTTTCTCAGGGATAGAGGGAACAAATAGACAATGCCTAAATTTTATAATTCCTTCATCAGTCTTGAAGTCTTTCAACTTCCCATCATTAAAAGAATTAATTGTCTTTTGAAGATTCTCATCTTCATAATGATAACTTTTAATCATTTCAAGTATATACTATTTGGGAGCCATTTGAAAAAGCAGTGATTCTTCCATTACCTTGATAATTTCCATATCCATCATTATTATATCTATTTATATATGGCCCTTGTCAATCCTCATTATTTTCATAACTCAATGATCCTTCCTACACATTTTATCTGGTACCTTATTCACCTTTCCCATTTGGTAGTTTATTGAATAATCATAATTCCTGAGTACCTTTAGCTATCTCCATTGGATCATGTTTATATCATTTTTGAGGAACATGTATTTGAATCTCCTATGAACTATATATATCTCAGAACTTTCTCCATAGATAGAGTGTGTCTATATTTTCAGAGAGAAGATTATAGCTAATAACTCTATATCTGGTGTTTGTAGTAATATTCAGAAGTATTTATCTACCTTGATGTCAAAGAAATAATTATATCATTATTCATTAAGAAAGAACCAATTTATTTCATCAATGAATCACTATAAATCACAAATCCACCATTTCATAAAGGTAGAGTCAATATTTGAGAATTCACTGACATTTTATTCAATTATTCGAAATCAACTTCACATTATATTGTCCATACTAACATAACCCCTTTATGGGGTTGAATGGTTAGTGAGTTAGATATATAGGAGATGTTTTAAAAGAAAGACTGATGATAACCAGGTAAACCAAAAAAACCATGTACCTTAGTTATGTTCATTGGTTTAGTCTATTTATGTAATTCCTTTTCATATCCTAATCAACAAATATTCCACCTTCAGAAAAAATGTGGCCATAAAAAGAAACTATTTGAGCCATAATTCACTCCTGCTAAACATCCCATATAATTTGTATTTTATAATATTCATCAGAACAATATTAAAATTATTCTCATGGTAATCATTGATTTTATAGAAAACTAATATATAATTAATAAATACCACAAAAAAGTCATCAGGATATTCCTTGAAATATCTATTCAATAGGTCGATGAAATCATAAGGTGTATTAGTTATTCCAAAAGGAATTACTTTAATCACATAATGCCTATACATTGTTTGAAATGAGGTATTTAGAATATATTCCATCCTCATACGCAAAGGATGATATCCAGATAAAAGTTCAATCATTGAATACTTTTGGTATCCCTAAAGTTGATAAAATAAATCCTCAATCCGAGGAAGATGATACATGTTCTTCACTATAATAGAAATTATCTCCCTATATTCAACTCATATCCTCATAGTTACATATTTATTTTTAACTAAAATAAAATGAGCTCCCCATAGAGAAACACAATGTAAAATAAACCCATTTATACTAAACTATAGTTGTTTCTTTAGATCAACTAATTATAATATGTTCATTCTATTGTGATTATTTAATAGAGGCCCTAACGAATAATTTAAATAAATAGACATCTCAATTTCCCACTCCAGATGATGTCCATCTAAATCATTTGCAAATAAATAAATCTATTCTGGAAGAATTGGTACATCATCAGTATGAACATTTCATTCCTCAATCGTTGTTATTATATTCTATTCCTCCACAATTATTGAATTTATTAATGCTACTAGGGGTGGATCTATATAAGAATTAAGTGTTGATGTTTCTTCTCTAATGATAAGGGATTCAATATCATTCTCAAAAATAGTAACTTTCTTATTATTGAAATAGAGTTTAGAATCATAACATGGAAACTAATTCCAACCATGAATTGTGTAAAATTAAATCATGGGTATGATGTTCAGGGTAGTGAATACAGAATTCATATGTTTTATAAGGGGGATCTATTGACACATCATTTTTGCAATGATAATTCTTTTAGGATATTGGACTAATAAATCATTTATTATATAAAAGTGAAAATGTCAAATTTTCATTGAAAATGGGATGATTAAAAAGAATGTGATGATCTAGATAAAAATAATGAACTAGATAGGATTGAGGAAACTTTTAAAGCACCTTCCACATAATCATTATAATCTTCAACTTCAATAGTTGTGACTTCAGAAGAATTAAAATTATCCATTTCCTTCTATGGGGAACATTTATATGGATCATAGTACAATCATTTTCATAATGTCCCATATCATTGAAATTGTAGAATTAAATATGGGAATCTTATTTCATTCCATTAAAATCATGGTCTTGATGTAATTTTCCTCTACACCTATAAGATTCACCCATAAACTTTTGGAATGTGCTATTATTTTTCATCCCACAAGTATCTCTAGATGGAAAATCATCCCTTCTCTTCTTCCCTTTTCCCTTATTTCATTTTCTAGAGTGATTAGTTACTATATTATTCTCATCCATTACATTAAGTTTAAAACACTATGTTAAGACTATCTATCTTGATTTCACAAGAGACTATATCTTCATATGATTTTAATATTTGGGAATGTATTTCCCTTCAAAGGAAGGGTTTAAAACAACCAAAGAATTGATAAATATTTATCCTCAGATTACATTTGTAGTATATGTAAAGTCTATCATGATTAGTAATGTTCGCTTCATACATGAAAACATTCAAATTTTCCTTCTACATCATATTTTGGAATTTCCATTCCATATTTTCTCATTATTCATAAGGAAAATATTTTTCTAGGAAAATTTACATAAAATACATCTATTATATATTTTCAATCACTTTATCATCCATTTAGTTTTGAATTAGTGAACACCATTGATCTGCATTTTCCGATAGACATTAAACTACCATGACAACATTCTCTATTTTTTTACTTCCTAAAGTGAAAAATATCTTCTCTAGGTAACTTTTACACTACCTAGCTACAAATGGGTTATCAGTCCTCTTTAATGATTGCGATTAATGTAACAAAAATATGTCCAAAATTTCTCCCCCACACTGTGATTCAGGATGCTCCATATGCATCAAGTTATTATTCATAATCCATGTTAGTCGTCCCAGAATAGTGATAATTTTTTCATCACCAATCAAAGCATGATAACTAACATCATTGTCATGAATAAGGGGGAAATTCCTGAGTGGGATAGATGTATTCATGCGGTTTCCAATCCTTAAACTGGGATTGATTTCTAAATAATGTCAAAAACTAAATTAGGTTATGAATTGTAATGTATAAATTCAAACTAGTACAACATATAATAGAAATTAAAATCTTATGCAGCTAAAATATTATAATTATTTTCATGTTTTATATTGGGGAATATTTATAAATAAATCCTCCATAATGGTTTTTAAAGAAAATTTCAATTATTCAAAGCATATCCTTTAAGAGGGTCAAACTAGGTGTGTTGTAAGGCCCAATTTCGTGTACCTGGTTATCACAAGTTAGTACCAAGACACCTTGTTGGAGTTGTTACCCCTAGGTATATCTCTGCCAGAAACACATCCACTTTTAGTATCTAGAAAATGATGTTTTTATAGGTATATCTACATAATCTATACCTTAAAAAAATTATAGGATGTTCTTATATACTTATTCACTATGTATATATTTGTGGGTTTTGTTCTCTAATATAAAATTTCTAAATATATTTTCCATGGATTATATTAAATTCCTCTGATATCAATTTAAATGACCCATGCCTAGTTTCCTAGAGTTGGTGCCTTATTTTATTACATTGCCATATAAACAACGAAGTTGTATACTAAAGGAATAAATAATTTATTAGTATTGGAAAACATGATACAAACTTAATAGTTTCTTTACAACATGAAATGAAATTCAATATATCAACCTCACATAAACATATAGATTAACCCTAAAATTCATTAATAATATAATTTATCACATCCTAGTGAAAAATAAAAAAATTCGATGAGCTCAGACACTCAGTAATTGTATGTAATACAGCTAAAGCATAAGTAATAAGGCACGATGAATAAAAAAATTATAGATTCCATTGAAACATAATCATGAGCATAACATGGTTTGAATAAATGAGGAATAAATAATTCTATAATAAAACATTACAATTGATAATATAATAGTTGAATTAAAACATGGATTATTAATTACTAGATTCATTGTGAGGTAATGCCAAATTCTAGAAATTATAATTATACCATCAAGGTCACAACCAAGACACCATATATAATGGGTAAAACCTCAAGCTAGTTTATCTCATGATATATACTGATGAATCGAGGAGAAATAACAGGCCCCAATCAACACATAATATGTCCAATTAATTCCTTATATAAAGGGTATAATCATAATCAAAATATAAATTCATATTGAAACTAATATATGAAATGTAAATAACTTCCCCCAATTAGTAATCAAAATAACGAACCATTCAAAATAATATGGTGCGTGGTAAAAAGATAGCACATTCACAATAAAATTATTTCTTAACCATTCAATGAAATATGATCGATAATATCATAATATATTAATCCATAATAATCAACCAGGGTGTAGAAAATAGATGAAAATACTCTTATAAAACATTGGGTAATTTTTGGGAGAAAGACTATTTTTTTACATTGAAAAGATGATTTGTTTTGATTTTTTCTTCATAAAAACCGGAATAAACTATGGTAGTTTTTCAATTTTAAATTATTTATTTTATTAAAATATTTTTTTATTAAATAATACTATGGAATTTACTTTTATATGTGTAATAGATTTTGATGTTTTCTTTAATCGGGATTTCAAGTCTTGAAAAATTGAGAAGGGGACCTTGAAAAACAAGTATCTTCTAAAAAATTAGGATAAAATGATCAGAATATTTGAGTAAAGAATTTATAATAGTAATTTAGAATAATTATATAAAATAAATAAAGATTCACATTGGATTATTTTGGAATAAAGGAAAACCAGAATCATAAATGAGGCTTTGGAAGAAAGTTATTACATTATATCAGAATTTTTTTTCACATGTCCTTCACATCATAGATAATAAAAATAAATAAGTAAATAAATAAATTAAAAACCTTATATTATTGTATATTATTCACTATTTATTATGTAAATTTATGTCTTTTAGACAAGTTATAATATTGAATTTTGTCATTATAGAGTGTTTGTTTCCTATATTTCATGATTGATTCTGTTGATTATATGTAAAGGATTTCATGTAAAATTGGTATAATTCACCAGAATTAGATTTTCATGCTATTAATGAAATGATAGAGTGTAATTGTTGTATTAAATTATTTTATTTCATAAGTTAGGATGATTCATTAGACAAAATATTAATTATAACTATTTATCTTTATTTAAGTGATTTTTCCATCACAACGAACTTGTGTTGTTCTCTTATTTAAGAACATTCATAAACAATCATTCGTGAACATTATATAAGATATAATACATATATTAATACCTGGTTCGATAATAAAAATGGTATCATGAAAAACCATGAAGGATGAATTTATGAATAAATTTTTGTCTTCCACAACAGTTACAAATCGATACCACCAAGACGATGATTTCATTTTTAAAATAAGGGATAGAGAGAGTAAGGATATCGATGATGGATAATCCATTAATATGATATAATTATAATGTAAATATTATTCTAGATTTATCATGATCATTTTTATAGCGGTGAGGAGATAATAATATTAGAAAATATATTGAATGGAAATTAAATGAAATACGAAGGGGATTTACCTCTTGAATTTACCTCTATGAGAACCTCTATAAAGGATTGCGTTTTCATCTTTTGAAAATAAAATGAGATCCTATATGTTGGGAGAGACTAGGTAAGAGGAAATGGGAAGAATAATGAGAAACATGATGTCTTATAAATGTAAGGTGAAGATGGGTTGGGTTATAGTGGAAGAGATGGGTAATTTCTCAATATTCAATTTATTAATATATTATTTCGATCAAGACAGAAAATAATGTTTACTAATTTGAATAAATACTACCATAAGTCCATTTGAGTTAGAAAAAATATTTCTTACATAATAAATGAACCAGGGAATAGTTTATTTAGCATATAAAATATTTATACTATAAATTACCATATCATACTAATGACTAAAAATTCATGTATTTCGAAAAAATACAAAAAATTCACCCGGATGATTTTCTGATGTATAGAATTCCAAAATGGACTCTATTTAAACCAGAAAATTAGAAATATTTTTTTATACAAATAAAATCATTATATACATGAAAAATAATGATTCCAAATTTACAATTAGTTTTACAACACATTCAAAAAAATAACTATGGACTTATAAAATTATCCTTAAATAATAAGATATGAAAATATTTATTCCTGAATACATTTTTTGAAAATTAATTTTCTGAATAATTTTATTAATTATAAAATTTTAATTAAATATATAATGCTTTTAGAAATTCCAACACTCAAATATTAATTTTGAAAATATTCTGTTACATATATAATGATATAATTATATATAAAATTTACATATGAAATTCCTAAAAATAATTTATAATTCCTTGGGTGAGATTACTATTCATTAGGCTGATTTTCTATTCATATGGGTCATATCTATATTTCAATGTGAATGTTACTATTTCATCGGTTTAGGTTGCTTTATGTATAGAAATTCCTCTTTTTTCATTTCTTACTTATTTAATAAGATTTTGTTGTGTTCTCTTTGTTGTTTTAGATAATTAATACTATATAAAATGAATATATGAAGGTAGAATTCATTGATAGTATTTTGGGTCGTTACAATTGATATGGTGGGATTTATAATATGGAATCAATGAAAATTTTATCCATTATACCCAAAGGTATGATCATTCTATAGATTTCATGAACTTGTATTAGGGTTTATTGTGTGTTATAGAATATTCATCTTAGTTTACATTGCTTCATCACTTTGTTATAATCTATAACCCTAATGATCTAGTGAAATAGAGACGATTTTTGGACAAATTTGGAAACCAATTTAACCACCAAGGAAATTTTTCTAAACAAATACCATTTATAATATAGTAAACCATTCTTATCATAAGAAAACCATGAGTGATTCTGAGGGTGTGGGCCTAGGTAGTTCAGAAAAAATACTGGTTAGTGCTTTGGCTAGTGAATGAATATGATTTGTTTATACAATACACATAACCACATAAAAATAGGTAAAATCTGATGAAAGATAAATAGGTTTTCACTAGTATGGAATGCCATGCCATAACAACCCCTTGTGTCCTATATAATCTATGGAGTTCCACAGTTGTGTACTTTAAGGAAATATTTAATGTTCTTACAGGTCAATAGCATTTGTTCCCAGTGGGAGAGGATTTGTGTCACCTTCACCAATTGGAATGAGATCAGGATCACCTCATCAGAATGATTGTTAGAGTACTTCCAGCCATAACGGTCTTGGAGGAGGTCATGGATAGGGTAACCATGCTTCTAATACATAGTTCCAATAGAGATGAGCCACCCAGTTTAGTAATGATACATCACAGGGTCATGGAATAGGCTAGATATATATAGTACATCACATACAAGTGAAATAGGGTGCTGGGACATCTGTCATATGATGTACAACATTACTACCATTTATTATCATGTCTATCTAATTTTATATGGGTGTTTCATACTATTTCATCTGTACAACTATTTTAGAAAGGTATGGGATTGATATTGAGTCTTTCTATGGAACAATTATGCATGAAACCCCATTGGGTATACATTCCATAAGTGTACTCAGATGAAAAGAATTCCCATGTGAGGTAAAAAACCATACATTTTTTTAGACCAATTTATCAGAAAATTAAAGGTTTTTGTTTGTTTTTTAGTAGTGATTATTTTGTCACCTATAAATCCAATGTGAATTTACATTACCATTGGTTATCATTTACATCAATAGAGGGTTGTAGTTTCCCTTACAAGGGAGAATGGGATTTTTTGGAATGTAGATCTAGAATAGGGCATCCTCAGATATATTGAGTAACCACCCAGACAGATAACATTTATATAAATGAAAAATGTTACATAAAGTGGATTTCCCTCTAATTTTAGACTACTTAAAGGACAAATTCCATGAATTATATATTATACTAACTACCAAGATATGTATAATTTACTATCGTGAAAATATATAGAGCTCCACTACTAGTAATTCCTCCAAACAGGATTGATAATACAAAGGTGTTGGAGCTCAAGAGTCAGATAGAGGATATGAAAGATAAGGGTTTTATATCGCCCATTAATTCTCAATCAGGTTCATCTGTCCCTTTTTCTAGGATGGAATATGGAACCATATGGAATTGTTTCTATTATCAAAAATTGAATCATTTTATGGTGTAGAACAGATAACCTTGGTCTCATAAAGGTGGCCTCTTTTATTATCTCTCTGGTTCTAGAGTTTTTTAAAAGATTGAAATAATATAATTTTATCATTAGGTATTTTTCTGACCATCCATAATACCATGTATGGTTTTCAAAAGTTTGTACGGTTTACATGAATATTTTTTTATGATGACAAGTCTTACTAATATGTCTTCTATTTCATTGAAATTATGAGTAGAATTTTCTATCCCTAACTAGATTCAATTTTGGTTGTATTTTTTTGTATTTTGTGGTTTATTATCAAACTCAATATGACCTTTCCACATATATTGATATCATATTTGTTATGCTGATATTGAATCATTTGAATTCAAAATATATTGTCTTCCACTTTTTTATATACAAATTTAAATTCCTAGGATGTATTATCTCAAAGGAAAGAGTATTCATTGTCAAAGATAAGTTTATAGCTATATTTACCTTAGATAATCCAAATAATGTATTTTACATATGCTTTTTCGTTGGGATTTAAGTATATTATTGGATCTTCATATTATTAAATTTACACCAAGAAGATCCTCTTCCATGAATAATAATGAAGGATGATCCAGTTTTGTAGTTAGAGACTAATATGACATCATTTTAAGAAGTGAAAACGAAATTCAATTCAGTGTCGACCCTAATTCTTAAAGAAGAAGGAAGAATTTATACATTAATGTATGATTAATCGGTTGTCTATGTAAGAGTAGTTTTGATGATAGAATATTGAGTAATTGTGTCCAAGCCGTGGTAGCTAAGTCCTCATGAATACAAACTACCCAACACATGATCTCATGTTGTAAGAATTTCATGAGATAGTTGTGAGGTGTGGTAAAAATTATTATTTCCAAAGTTGAAATTGTGTATTGTGGTTAAACAACATCTTCACATAAGGGGAGTTCACAATAATCATGTTGTTACCTACAAATTAGATGAAAAATAAGCTGTAATTTGAAATTATATGATTTTGGAAACAATGTATTGAGAATAAAATTAATGAAACTAAGAATGTTGTTGAAAAAATTGACAACCGAAGTGATTGAAAACCATTATTAGAGAAGGTAGAACAGGTTGGGGTCATTTTTTCCATATGAAAAGTTATCATTGATCAAATTTATCTAATCAAATTATTCTATGATGGTAAATGGGATATTCCCCAATAAGTTATTATCTCTCCCTCCATAAAATATTTATGGTGATTGCAAAGCATGAAAATATCTCAGTGTGGTATACTCCCTTTCCTTTTTTGAGAAATTTCTAGTGAATGCCCTCAATTAACGTAGTCAGTACCTGATTGAGTTTATTTTATCCCAAACAATCAATAAAATTGAATACCCCTCCCCAATTTATTTTTGATCATAGAATACATCCCCACTAGTCCCTATACTATTATATTATACATAAACTATAACATAGCATAGGGAAATAATTATCATTGAAAAAAAAAGAATCAATAATAGATTAAATGAGTCTATAAAATCATACATGATAAAACCAATAATATTTGAAATTGGAAGCAACTACACAAATGATAAATTGAAATTTATTCAATAAACCAAAAGAAATCAAGGAATTAGAAAAAGAAAATATTCCTTACACTAATAAATTAGAATTTAATCCATCGGTTTCAAGGGTAACCATGAAGTGGGGGGGATAAAGAATAAATTCCAAAACAATTATAAATAATGGATGGAAAATTAATTATAGAAAAATATTATCACAAATTAATTCAACAATAAGTTTGTTACTAATCTTCCTAATATATGATAGAAACTCTCCCAGGACAAATCTCTAATTTTGGGTGTAACATATATTTCTATCAAACCTATAAATTTTAATTTTATTAGAAATATATATATATATATATATATATATATATAATGTTATGATATAATTAATATGATATACCTTTTCTGAATAAAGATTCTCTAATAATTTCTCAAATTTTTAGTATTCAATGGCTACATTAATTATTTGCATATCTATGATAAGTTATATTCTAACACGGGAATTAATGTAATACATTAAATCCATATATAACTACATCACATGGAAGTTTTACAGAAATGTAGGATTTATTAATGAAGGGGGTCTATTCTGTTGTCCATAAATATTTTATCATTTAATTAACTATTTTTGGTAAATTTAAATTTGGGATTATCTTTTAGTTTAGAAGCCGATGTCAAAATACCGAAAAAATGAGTCATAGTTAAATATCGCTCCTATTAGATCAATATTTTACAATTTATTTCTGAAACACCAAAGGGATAAATATATAATAAAATTACAAAATTAAGATATTTTTAAATTTATTTCCCAAACACACCAAAATACAAATATTGATTAAAATTATCTCAAATCATTAAATTGGAAGGGATCAGATAATTAAAACAAATATTAATTTTTTTAAAATATTATATTTAGTAATTTCCACACCACAATCACTTGAAATCTAGGACAAGTATACATTAAAATCAACTCAAATTATATTCAGAAAACATTTTCATGAAATCCATTAATTTTTCATCAAGATACAGAAATCACCAAAATAAATTCATTCAAGATCCCTATTAAAATAATTAAATCCATTTCCACATAATTTATCTTCCAATGGGCATAAGATACTAACCTCATAATATTTTTTTATTTTTTTAGCATCTTAAAATGTAAATTATCTACAAGTGTTTTGTCATCAAAAAACATGATAGAGTCATCATTGTAATGATAAAATCATAAAACTTAATTTGATATGAGTTATATACATTTTTTTGTGATGTGAAAAGTTTAGGATTATTTTTTTGATTATGGATCATTGGATTATTTAACAAAAATTCTGAGGCGAAATTAAGAGGGTTTACTCTTTTTTTAAAATGTATTTCATTATTTTAATTTTCACTCAATTAGGTTCTCCACCAAAATCCCCATAGCCTAAAATCACCTTCAAAATAATATAAAAATTATTTCCTATAAATCCAATACATTTTCTAATTTTTTATCTTTGTCACAACAACAAGTCACCAAAAAGTATTATTTTTTCATTTAAAACTCCCAATATAAACATCTTTTATTCTCATTTGGAAGCTCCATTATACTAAAACATGTTTTCCCAGAAAAATCAACGAAGAAACACTTTTATTTTTATTGAAATTACTATAGTAAAAAAACCAACATTTTATTTTTAACTCAATGTATCATAAAATGAGATATTACAACACAAGACATTATCCCCCATGATTTATTTCATGTAGATAATGAAATTTCAAATTAAGAGAAGGTTGAATTGGGAATGATGTATTTTAATGAAGAAAAACTAAAATAATGTTCAAGAATTATTTGGGATACAAGTATTAAATTTATATTCTATGAAATAATAATAAGTATTTTATTTAGAAGGAGGATTTACAACCAATTAAATCGCTCTATTAGTTAAAACAAATGTACCTAAAACGTTTATGTTTTGATAGAAATAAATAAAAATCTATCAAATCATACCAGGTCTAGATCTCTAAAAAATTGAGGTGAATGTAAATAATATGAAAAAAGGTTTAAAATTTCATGGTATCATTTACTAAAATATAAATATACTGATATTAGACTAATTATTCAAAAAATAATAATACTTTCCATGATATCTCTAAGTGTTTAAACATGAAACACCTTTATCCTCAGTATTAATTTAATTCCAATTTCATTTAATAAAATAATTCAGTCATAGAAAATGGTTTTAAATATTGAAATCATAATCATTTGAGCTCAAAGATTTAATAAATATAAAAAACAACTAATAAAAAGAGGCAAAATGTGAAAAACACAAACTTTTTAAAACAAATAGAGAAACAAAAATTATTAAATTATAAAATAAAAAAATTACCTCCCCCACACATTAATAGTTTTGTTTCCTCAATGTAATAAAATAAATATGAAATTAATGAAGATTATTAATTGAATCTCATTACTCATTTATGTTTAAAAAAGATATATTACCTCACCTAATGGAAGTGAAACAATGAGTTAACCTTAAAAATTATTCTAAAAAATACCTACATGAAGAAGAAGAGAAGATAAAAAAAGAAAATTTTTTTACGATTGGAAAGTGAAATAGATTGATAAAGGAAAATAAATGAAGAATAGATCATGGATTAATCCCCCCATTTGGGCCCTAGATTTATAGAACATCTTGATGGGATATTCTAGTGGGATATCCCAAATATGGTGGTTGGTGGATTTTCATTGAGATCAACAGCAAACACTTTTTTTGATTGATTTCACATATTTATTTGAATGGGGTAACCTATATATAGAGTAGAGAAAATCCACCCAATGATAATTAGATAGAAATTGGATGGTTTTTGTAGAACACAAAATTAGTTCCCCACATTAATCGTCCACACATACAGAACCTCCTCTTCATTATTGAGTTCCATTAGAAGGTATACTATTTCAATAGAATAATAAATTAAAATAGAATAATTATATTACATTTGGAAAAATAATAATTCAATAAATAACAATTCAAAAACAATCTCTTTAATAGTGGCACACTTATGTGTCTATTTCTTTCAAAAAATCCATTTTGGTCTCCTCTTCAACTCCATATAATAAATACTCAACATGTTCACTGAGCTCTAGGTGATCATCTTCATGTGAATCATAGTTTTCATCCTCATCAACCAAGGAAATCTATAGGCTTTAAAAATAAAAATCTCTAGTTAATTAAAGTTGATACTAAATAATATTTCAACAAAATTAGAAGGTAATGAGTTCTAGAATAGATCATCTATCTTTGTTGCTTAAATATTAATTTATTCTTAATTGGAATGTTTTTCTTGTTTTAATATTTCACTTGATACAGGTAAGTAGTGGGACACCTCTATCATCTATTAAAATTGCACAACATGGGTGGTTTCATTGGATTAAATTTTTTGGAACAAAATTAATGGTTTCTACTAATTTTTCATGGACGAGGAGATCATATTTAACAACATATTCACTCCATATGTTATCCAAAAACATTTTATCACCTCTGCATACTTTAGTATGAAAATATTCATTACCAATATTCTATATCATTGATTAATATGTGTAAATGGATCTTATTTTTGATTCATCCTGGCCTTATTGGGGTCTTCAATGTGAAATATTAGTGGGGATAAGCATCCCCCACTTTTTTGGGGTTCTGGTTCATATTTTATCTCAAATAGTTACTCCTAGGATGCATCTACATATTATGTTATCTATTCTATATTTCTCTAAGGGTTTATCATTATTTCACTAATCCATTACAATTAGGTATCAATCCTCAAAAATTTGTTCTGATGTTTTTGAAAATATGGATAATAAATCTATTGGCAATAATCACAATCTCAATACATCATGGACAAATATATTTTTCTAAATGAAAAAATTAAATATTTAAGAAATGCCAGAATTTGTGTATTGGAATTTGTTATATGAAAAAGGTGAAATTTTTTTCAATATACAAATTATGGGCTGTGGAAAAAATTTATTTACCTCTTTAAAATGTTTAATATTTGTCAATAATAAATTTATCTATAGATAGTATCCTAATAATCATCTTATAAATGTTAAATTTGAGTAAATAGTTTCTATTTATGAAATTGATATATTTTGAAATAAAAATAAAGAATCAGAACAGAGAAATTAATAGTTAGATTCAACCGAAAATGACGAATAAAGTGATTTAAAAAAATTAGGTGAGAATTATTAATAGTTTGTGGTTGGTTATCTAAATACAATTTTATCCTTTTTCCAATTTATCTAAACATATTTTACTAATCTTATTGAAGTGATATTCTACAATCACTTCCTCTCAATCCATTGTTCAAAAAAATGATGGTGAGAGAGAACATTTCCACGATCTCAATTTTGTCTAATCACCTACATTTTTTTAGTGATTTACATTGACTATTAAAAGATGAATATGGAAATACTAAATAGGGATATGTTTATCACAAACAATCCATTATATCTACAACCCCTCACACACATACAAATGGTCATTGAGTGTTTCCACAATAAGAAATGGTATATTACATCGTATATAAACCAGAACCTTTTGTTTGGAGATAATTATCATTTTCTAATGAAAAAACCACAATAGAATTAAAGACCATGATCATTCAAACATTATAATAAAAACCACTATTATAAGTACTAAATATCCTCAAAGAATAGAGAATAGAATTTTTTTAATAAAGAAAAAAACTCAGGAATTAACAAAGAGAAAATCCCTCTTCCCTAATCACTATGATGTCTACTCCTCCCTGGAAATCGTAACTAAGATGAAGAGGGAATAAGAAGACATTACAAAATGAATATAAAGGTGAAAAAATGTTAATATAATAATATATACTCTAGAATATTTCCCCTAAAATATGTGTTATTTTATCCCCCCCAAATATCCAAAAAACAACATGGGTACTTCTTATATATTGTTCAAAATTAAGATATATATCATCCATCAAAATTTAGAATACATTGGAAACATATACGATAAGTTATAAAATATAAATGTGTCTTACTTTTTCATGAAAAATAATCCCTAAAATTTACCAAATTTGGAGCAATCAATGGTTGAATTAAATGGTCCATATCTATATGAATTTTAATTGTTACATCAACATTTGAATCATATTTCAAATCATCATTGTCCTCATTAAATTATCGGAATTTATTTTTATTTATTCCTCATTTAATTAGTTTGGTTCATTCATTCATCTTGAATGATATTTCCAATTTATTGAACTTTGGGCCTTTAGAATTTTGTATTAACTCTACAAATTGAATAAGAAGTTTGTGACCATGAATAAGAGAATCCTAGAAATATAACCACTAAAATTGGTTCCATGTTTTAAACCAAATTCTTTAAATACCAATGTAATAAAAATATTATTAGATTATAGAATAATGAAATTTTATAATTTCTCCCAAAAGAGGCCTAAAATCCGAAAATGAATAATATCATACTAGATTGATAAATTAGAAGTTAATAAATCATTTAAATACATATTAAAAATGTTTAAAATATTACCTATATCAAATATATTGTACACACTTTTCATTTTTGGAGGCATCACCAGTTAGGAGAGAATTTTATGGTGTTTACCGACCAAAAACACCTTAGTTATATTTTAACATAGCATTAATTGATCCTTAAGAAGAGAAATTGATTTGAATAACAATATTTATTGTAATTAAATTATTATTATATGCATGGGAAGGTTAATTTTTTTAGTTTATTCACTGTATAGGAGGACAAAAACAGAAGTGGTTCAAGATACCAATAGTGAGTGGTATCAAATGTCTATATTCCATGACATACATATGGAGGATCATTATCATCATGTAATGTTTTTCCTTGTATCACTATTAGTTACCTCTTATTTTCAAGAGATAGTTATGAGAAATAAGTATTTAGATCCTGAACGCATGATTACATAGGAAGGTATTTCTGGTCATGAATTCCCTTTAAATTGGTCTATTGATGGAGATGACATCTTACATATAAATCTGTGTATCTGGGTTCCTATATATAAACTAGATGATCTAATGTAAATTTAACTTAATTTTTAGTTTGTATTGCACCCATGTATCTCCATGATGTATCATTATTTGCACCGACAATATTGGTAGCATAAGATGAAATATTAGAATGTAGGTTCTATTACAAGGTGTTCCACATGTCAGTAGCTCAAGGAAGAGCACCAACCACTTATTTTGTTGCCAAAATCAATAAAAGTCTTGGAATGTAAATGGTAATACATAAAAATGGATTTTATGACTGGTATACTAAATTCTCTTTGATTAAATGATGAGGCTTGTGTTTTTTGGATCAATTAATGAAGGTATCCCACTTCAATCCAATCTACGAGACTTTCTCACTTGATGATTTTGGAACACTGTATATTTTTGTGATTATATTATTATATGATATCCCTTATACTAATAGTTTTGTTATGAATTCTTGTTCCACATAAATACTCTAGAAGGTGTTATAGATATATTTGGGTACCAAAATGCATCAAGGAATATCATTACAACCATAGACTGATGGCCAGTTAGAACAGACTATTTTGGTGTCAGTGGGCATGCTCCAAAAATGTATCCATTAATTTTGGTGGTTCTTGGGACTATAATATCCCTATCATGGAGTTTTCCTACAAATAATATATTTCCATAAACAATACAGAAGGCTCCATATAAGGCCTTATATGGTCGGCCATGTCGCTCACCACAATACTTGTTGGAGGATGCAAAGGTACTGAAACTAGTCTTTCATCTCATTCCTGGTACATCAGAGTTGGTTTAGTTGGCCAAAAAAATATGTATACTAAATTTTATAGATAGAAATTGTATGGAGATGGCCATCAATAATCTCTATAGATCATTATCAGGGTTCATATTTTCTGGAGGGTATAGTCAAAATAATTTCATACACAAATATAGAGGAAAGGGAAGAAGTCACCTAATTTTGTCAGGCTTTATTATATCATTGATATGGTCCGGATGATATCCTCTCATTTTATATTACCTCAGAGGTAGGATGACATAGATGATGTATTCCACATTTAACATATTCACCATTATGTTGCTGACCGAACTAATATTTTTGATCATGAGGATGTCGAATTAGATGCAGATTCTTCTTCTAAGAAGTAGCCCATGCACATCATTAACTATAACAAAATGGATCTATGAGGTTATTTATTCTCATATCTATGAGATCTAGAGAATAAAAAACATGTACAACAAAAGAAATGGTAGTTTTATTCCAACGTATGTGCTTAGTGACCAATTTTATTCTCAGAATAAAAATCACTACCATTGAAATAGAAACTAGTTTATATGTTCTATTAAGGGGAAAGACCACAAGAAATGATATTTTTTATGACATAAAAAACCATTTATTTCTATATTATTTCTATTTTTATGAAATAATATAAATGCAATTTATGGATATGGTGTAAATTATGGTGTCTTGTTTTTTTTGGATTTTGGAACCCTGGCAGATCGAAGAAGAATCTAGACCACATGATTATTCGAAACCATGAATGTACGATCCTATTTTTTTTCATGTATGCCTCTCTCTTTTATTTTAATTAAACATATTTTAGTTTATTTTTCCTAAACTATAATCCTTGTTGGATTCTTTTTTATCATGGTTTTATAATTTTTGAATAAAAATATGCTTCAGTTGGGGGGAAAACAAGAGAAAATCAAAGATGATCTATATGTGGATCCTTTGTTGAAAAAATGACTAAAATTTTAGGGGAATTATTATTGTTTCAATAAATAGATTACCGATATAAATAGATCATTTTTTATGAATGGATCATGTGAATTTTGAAATATTTAAAGGGGGTTTGAGTTGTTTTTATAATGAAAATTATATGAAAAAAATATAAATAACATTTACGTAATCTATAAATGGATTACACATCTTGTATTGTTTGGGAAATTTTAATATTCACCCAAGGAGTTGGGTTTTTCAGAATATAAAACTAAAATGAATTACATGGTGTTTATCTACATTACACTCCCCATAATTCCATGACATTCACCTTAATTTGTGACATGTGGTTGAATTTTATTTCATAATCACTTACAGATTACTTCTCTCGAACCTAAGGCTCATTAGATTTGATTGTTTAGTTCCATTCATGATTATAATCATCAGGATAATTAATAGGATCCCTAATTACTAGTTTTTGTTCAATTTTACCATCCCTCCCTTATTTATCATGACATTTTGGTGCACTATCTTAACTATAAGAGTATTCAGTTTTGATATCATTCGGTTTTTATCGTTGATCCCTCTTACAATTATTAGCACCTTTTCCCCATGGGAATTTTCATTTTGAAGTCCATTTGGATTAACAAATAAAGGTAGAGAATATAAATCAAAAACCAATGGTTTAATAACTTTAATGTATGTATAATATTGAAATTACACCATCATATCATTTGTTGAATAATTTAAATATTGAATTGGATTATTCTTTTCAATCAATCTGGATCCAATTAGATATTGACCTTGATTTTTCTGTACTGTTTAGGACATTGATCCCTTGATTTTAAATAAAATAATTAATGGCATCATGTGTGTTTAAAATGAAACCTAATTTTGGTGTTTTCTTTAAATTGTTTCAACTTGGATTGGCCAAATTATTGAAGAGATTATCATGTTATTGGTTAAATTCCAAATGATAATTTTAATTAATAATTGAAAAGGGTATGAAAATTTTCATAATTAACTATTTATTATGTTATATTGTGATATTCTCATTTTTATGACATATTTTTTTATATCTATGATGTAATTATTACATAGGTCATTGGCCCAGTAGACATGCTAAAAAAAATATACAGATCATGATCTTGATTGAATGATGAAATTGAAATCTATCTTGTGTGGCCATTAAAACCATTGAAATTATTATATATCAAGAATGCCCTTGATAATTTATAAAATGATTATATACCAGGCTCTGCCTTTATTAAATGTTAAAATTATTATATAGTTGGTTTTGTCCCAGACCAGAGTGATTTACACCTTGTTAGTAAGGTTATGGTTTACCAAATTTATATTGTTTTGGTTTTCCTGGTTGTGAGATGGGATCATATAAATTCTATCATCGTTCCAAGGCATTTTAGGTTTACCGTGGATATATAGGTATGGTTTTCAGGGTCATGATATATTAATAGAGATAATCTAACATGGTTCTGAAGTTTGTTGATGTGTCATAAATTAATTTCTTAAATATATAATAAACATGATTATTAAATTATGTAAAATTATTATTATCAAATAGTTAAATTTATAGAAGGATTTTTTGACCAACTGAGATATAGTAACATCTTATTCAAGAATCCGTTTTCCCACGATAAGAATATATGGATGTATGAATTTTGAAGGGAAAAATAACCTTTTCGTGGGTTGTTTTTATGGTGGATTGGTTGGTTTTTGGACATGGTTCAATCATGGGGTTCAAGCCTAAGAAAATGTGATTATTTATTAAATATACTAGTAATTTATTTATTTTTATTTCCTGAAATACATTTAGTAACCTTCCATCACATCATTGAATTATTAATTGATTTTTATTAGATTATTCAATTAACATTACTATTTTTGTTCTCTTTATTATATATTGATTCAATTATTTAGGAATTCTAATATTTATTATTTTATCATATTGTAATACTATGTTGTTACTCTATATCTAGGAGTATAGTTTCCCCATTATTTGTATCACACAGTCACCACTAGTAGGCAACCTCTAGAATATATGGAGGTGTACTTGAGTTCACGTAACCTAGCCATTTCAGCAACACAAGGGAGTGATAGATCATGGTATGATTAAGGATGGTATCATAAAACACCACATTTATTTGACATTTCTATACTTTTGGGGAATGTTATAATGGGTACTAGGATGTTTCTAGACATGGTAATGAACTTGTGCATGGGAGTAGTTAACCCACACATTGAGGAATTCTGAGTTCCCAGGGGAGGATTACTGTTAATAATATTTTCTTTTCCCAGTTGATATTACTTCTCTATAAGTGATTCACATGTTCTGTGAGGAGTTTATTTATTATGTTTCAGGTTTTTGAGATTTACACTAATTGTACAATATTGTGCGAGATATTTATTCATGAATCATTATAGGATTATAGGGAAATATTGACATGCACAGTTCAAGATAGTTACATAATTAATTGAATGTGATATATAAATTCCTATTTAATTATGATATATGTTATATTTTATATCCTGAAAATGAAATAAGTGAGATAAAATTTCATGCCTAAATAATTGCATGACATGTTTTGGATAGAACTTGAGTTATTGGTCATTTTCCTTTTCAATTGTTGTGAATGAACCTATTATTATGGACAATGTTCTAAGGATTTATTTATCTTATAGAGATAATGTCTCTTCATTGTCTATTAGTTGATCATCTCAAAAGTAGAAATCAACAACCTCTTACAATAGATGAACCAAATCTTGAGTTAGTTCTTTAGGATAATATGAATTTTCGCTTCATGGAAGCTTCATAAGGGACTTGAGATCCATTGAATGAATATTATTTCAAAATGCCTTCTATGTATAAGCTTATGAAGAAGTTCTAGATGAATCACCCCCAACATTTACTATAGAAGGAGGACCCTTATAGTTGATTTCTAGACTGAGTTTTTGAAGACAATATTTAATCATCTTGAGGAACATTCATATATGACGGTGGATATGGCTATGTCATCATAGACTAGACATGAATTGGTGGGATATCCTAGAGAAACTAGTGTAGTAGGATAGGTATACTGGAAAGATGGTGAGATGATGTTCCTAATTTATTTCTATTCCAGGGCATCGAGGGATGAGAAGGCTGATGAGTTCAATAACCTGATGTAGTAGGGAATGTTAGTGCTTCACTATATAGTACATTTCAACAAATTATTGTTTTGTGTGCCATGTTTGGTAGGTAAAGATATCTCCATGGATTTCTATTTTTGTGATGGAATTCTCTATGAGATATGGTCATCTGTAAAAATGTTATAAATGAGTTGTTTAAATGATGTGATCAATCTGGCACTAGACATAATAGGGAAAATGAGAGAGATCGTGAGCAATGACTATGTTTTTTTATAGAGAAAACTATACACTCTTATTCCACTAGAAAGAAGCATTAATATTATATTTTCTCATATGAATGTATACTTGAGAATATCCATGGTAGTGGTATGCTATCTCAGGATCATGTTCTATCACATTGATATAAATACCGAAAGATGGTATATGAAAAGACACAATGTCCTCAACCCACATTAGAGTGTCCTGATTAGGGAATATTGTGCCACCTACAGAGGTTTTGGTGGGTCATGTAGCACTTCAGAGGTTTTAGGGGAATATTAAATGAACAAGAGTCTAGGAACGACTAAAATAATCCTCTATAGATATATATTTGTGGTTCCACATGATGTTCTCACTGAGTAATGGTATGTGTTACCCCTATGTAGGAACATTTGTACCAGGAAGAGGGTGTAGTATATGGGAGTTAGGTAGGATCCAAGAGTACATGGGGCAATCTGCTATATGTCATGGAGAATTATCTTGCTACAATGTATGCAATGATGTATACTATCACATTTATGATTATTGTCTCATCTATACTTTATTGTGTCTTCTTAATACAAGAGAATTATAGTAAATTATATTTTTACTTTTTTGAAAATTGTTTTGGAATAATTGTGGAAATACTTGATTGTTATATGAGCATCGATAAACCATTAGGATTGTAGTCAGAGAATATCAAACATTGAAATTTTCATTATTTTGGAAATGATGTCTACCATTTCATTTTGGAATTGTATATTATAAAAATCCTAGGCTAGGATTGGATTCTCTGTATAAATTCATTTATTATATAGCAAGATCACATTGAGTGTTAGTAGAGGGGAGATTCTTTATTATATCCATAATGATGATGGTTTTCTCACCAGGGTGAGTAAGATGTTCATGATATTTCTGGACAACTTATTCAATGTAGGCTGGATGGTATCTTATATCAAACAGATGCTTACTCTCTAAAAAATGTTGGAATGTTGTATGATTGTTTTCCTATAGTGTTAGATAATTTTTTGACATCACAGATAATGATATAATTACTCATTTTCAAAATAATTAATATTTATGAATTAAATAGTAATTTTACCATAAAATGGAATTCTATATTTAATATAGTTCCTAACATGAAACAATTAGATTCTAAAAAATCCAACATTTCTTGCATGAATGAGTAATGTCGAACAATAATATAAGGATAATATTATTATTTAATATGACCATTTTCATCATTCTAATCAGATACACACATTAATAAAAAAAATTATACATTATATTTCTTATATGAAAAACAAAATCCTTTTTGGATGCAAATTATAAAAACATTATTTGGGAGTTTTTTCTGATTTTTCATGAGAACATTAATATTTTAATGAGTGGTGAATAATTCAGAATTATAGTTTAAAATTTTCTTCAGTCCAATTGATTTATATTGTATAATAATTTTTTAGCTGATTTTAATGTATAATTATATCAATTTTATGTCATTTAAACAAATTTATTCCATTGGAAACCTTTTCACATTGAATTTATATATAAAATACTAGAAATATTTTTAATAGTTTTTCATTAACACTTTTTTTTTCACCCCATCTTCACGATTACATTTAAATTAATTTCTACAACATCAGTGATTAGAAATTTGTAAATTGGATTCCATATTTTTATGCAGTATAATTAATAATTTCTAATAAGGTCATGTTTTTTTACCAAAATTAATAGTGTAATTAATTAATCATAATTCTCACAATAATGTTAAAAATATGTTTTCAAAGTTGGTAAAATATATTCATAAAAGTCTAAATGGGAATGAACTATTTAAATCCCTTTTATGGAAATGATTCACCCATATCACCTTTTAAATAAAATTTTCTTCATTAATAGAGGAACATGATGTATGTTATACCTCTCATTTTTTTTTACCATTTTATGTTTTTAGGAATTCCACTCCCCCTCAATTATAAAAAAAAAATTTCCATCCCCATTTTTCACACATCTCAAGAAATTATGAAAAAAAAATCCCCAAAAATATGCTCCCATTATCCCAAAATTCACCCTAGATTCCTCATCTGTTTCAAAAAAATCCATCCAAGTAAGACCTTTGGTGAAAATAAAAATGAGTAACCTGAAGAATTGGTATCCTTCATTAAATGTTCATTTCTGTTTTAATTATTTATACACAAAATCATTTCATATTATAATTTGATTATATAATAACAAATGTATCATAAATATTATAACATTATTTTTCTATTATGGGTTTTACCTACACAAACACACACTTCTATCGAATGGGTAACACAATTTCTATTCATGTATGATAAACTACCAGCTCGTGAAATGTTTTTATTTATTTTTTCGAAAACCTAATTGCATGGTTGGGAACTATGAGGGAAACAATGTTTTCTTATTATATATATATATATATATTAAATTTATGATTTCATTATATATTTTTTTTAATTTATATATAAAACCAACCATTAGGATTTCTTTCTTTTTGTAAATATCATAACATCATTAGTGGACATATAGACTATTGCCTTCTTAAAGCGATGTGATATGCTTACACATACATGGAATGCATATATCATATGATTATTTAATAATATATTTGAAAAATAAAATCTCTATGATATTCATGAAATAATTAGGTTTCTTGAAATTTAATTAAACAATTTCTATATTATCCATTCACACACTCAAAAGGTGATAATGATCGTTTTGGTAATGTAGACTACCACTTTCACAAAAGGATGTGATTAATTTTGAATAAGAAGAATTATTTATATGATTATATATGAATAAATACCGTTTTATTTATTATATAGTTATCATTCTTGAAATAATAATGTTACTTACATGATTTCTATACTAATAGTTGAAAAATTAGAATGTTACTCATGTGTATACACGACATACAATCTCCATGATTGTAACACTGGTTAATTTTGAAAACCCATCATTCATGTTTTTTAAAAAAAATATAATTTATATATAGTTCTGATAATTCTATAACTATTATTATTTTAGATATGTTTATAAAATGAACACTTTGATTATATTTGACATAAGAAAGTAATTTTTTTACATATAAATCAAACATGGTCATAACAACCCACGTAATCCTAATTATTTATGTAGTCATTTACAAATATCAATTAATTTACTTAAATGTAATGATAAATACGAAAAAAATTATTGAATAATGTAAATAAATAACATAAGTTCATTTTTTTTTTGGAATATAAGGATGCACGTGAAAAGTTTGACTCAAGGTAATGTATTTCAACTCAGTCTCAATTCATTGAGGCATATATTAATTTTATTCCTATTTATCATATTGTAATGTTTATAAACATCCCATTGAAATTATATATATTTATTTCATATACTATCATGTTATTTTCAGTTTCTTAGATATTAAAAATTCATGGGGATTATGATTCAAACACTAAAAGTAGTATACATGACACATTGAATGATTAATAATTTAATTTTCAAATATTTCTCTCTTTATAAATATTCTAGATATTATTTTATATATTTATTTTTATAAAGGGATTATAAGGTATATTTTATTTATATTTCTAATTTTATTCAAATGTTTTCAAAATGGAATATTTTTACTTGATATATATTGAAAATTTTAAAAAACGAAAAAACGAATATTCTATCTTTACCATTCAAGGAGTCAATTAATTTTTCCCCACTATAAAAATTATTTTATTTTTGGATTCCATGGAAAAAATTCATTTTTTAATTAATGAGAAACATTGTTTCCTTTTTTTGAATATTTTGGTTTTAAAAATGTGTTTTCAATAGAAAGGTATATTACATAATGAAATGGGATTTTTGAAAATAAATTATATTTTAATTTCAATAAGTGAATTGGATAAGATTTTAAAATTGTTTTTACAATGATTAAATGTTTTATTCATGTTGTGGTTTTTAGACATTATAAATGATTGGTCTGTACAGATTTCATTGGTCGAGCTCGTTATATCGTTGATACACCCAATAAGTGTATACATTTATATATATATTATTGAAAATAAGAATATGTTTTCAATAAATATCTAATTCTTAGTGGACAAATACTTTGATTTTGGTGGTCTTATTTATTTTTAGGTGTTATCCGGCCAAATAAAAAAATTGGGGGAACTAAGAGAAAAATTTCAAAACTACATGGAGAGTACAAAACCACATGTTGTGTATATTCAGACTTAGACACGGATCGTCCAGACAAGTACAATACCAAGTCACCTCTAGAATAGAGATAACACGCTGTGTGGGTCATACCTACACGCCATATACATGCTTCTAGATGCCTTTGGTGGAATTTGTCAGATACTACATGCCATGTGAGGCGGCTCCACACACCATGTATCTTTCACGTACAAACCGTTATTGCTATGGAACTCAAGGGAGACATGGATGGCCACTTATCAAATAAATATTGCAACAAAAACAAGTTAAAAAAACTACACAACTAGTCCTTTCAATAAACACAGTGTAATTTTTTCTATAAATAGGGGGCTTGACCTTTGATTTTAGGGATCATTGTTCATTACTCGATGGAGGGAGGTTCTGCTATCGTGCTACCATTGTTCCATTGTTCCTCTATTCAAATTTTCTACCCAAAGACCCTCTAATTTTTTTCAATAACTACATCAACTATCGAGGGTTCTGTTGTTATCTTTTCATCTATGTGTAAATAAACACCCTTTGTGTTGGGGCTATGGGTGATGAAGGAGTGTTATAATTTAGATTAATTGTTATGATTGTGTTTGTTTTATTTAATAATACTTATACTTCTTCAATAAATTATCTTTATTACTGAAAATTCTAAGCAAGAACAAGGGACTAATTTTCGTGTGAAACCCTAATCTGGTGACTCGAGCTCAATCTTCTGATTCTCGTCGAAATATGCCTGTTATGCGTGATTTCGATCCTATCTGGGAGTTTCATGAAAGCGAAGCAGCAATTGCAATGCAAAGAACATCGTTTTATTCCTTGGACTCGAAGGAGAAATTACATCTTTCCTAAAGATGTTGACGTGTTCTTCTAAATCATAACCAACAAAAACATGGAAGTTTTAAAAAACAGATGATGGATGCTTCGTTGCCAAAGCAGATCGGGAGGCAGTTCAATAACAAGCAATCCTCTATAAATTTTCTCTCATGGCTCGTATTGCATATATCAAAGGTAACAATCCTCGGAACTAGTGAGATCTAAAGCCCAGAATTACTGCTTGTTGGGGATTTTCGAATTGGAAACTTGTTCCACTCGGTAAGGGCTACTTCCATATTTTATTCTCTTTGTAGAATGAACTTGATAGAGCCTAGAAAATAGGTAATTTGAATTTGAAACCAGGTATTCTGCGCCTGTCTGAATGGGATGTGTCCTTCAATCCCAATAAACATAGGAACAATATGGCTCAAGTGTGGGTAAGATTTCATACCCTTGATTGGGTTTTCTGGCACCCACAAATTCTTAATGATATTTATCTCTACATTGGATAACCTCTTAAATTAGATCAAAGGACTTTGAATGGTGACCTGGGGATATATGCTAGGATCCTAATTAAAGTCAATATGGAAAACAAACTCCTTCATCCCAATACTATAAATTTCATTTCTAATGACTAGAAAACTGTAGTTCATGTCGAATATGAGAGCTTCCCCTCCTTTTGTGATCTTTACAAAATTGTTGGGCACATTGTCCACAACTTTCATTTTGTCCAGAGACCTCCCAACCACCAATATTTTAAGGAACGGACAAAGGCTAAGAAAAACAGGAAAGGGAAAGTTCCAGAGACACCTGAGACCTCTAAAGGAAGAGATGATAAATGGATGGATAAAAAATTCAATCTTGGAAACCTTAAGTGATATTCCTGGGTTGACCTCATAGAATAGAATGACAATAATGTTCTTGAATAATAACATAAAAATAATCTCGAGGAGGATGTCATTTGTATTCTGTCTAATCATCTCATTGATCCCAATGATTCTGGTAAAACATCAGAGTTTTACAATCTCATCCTGGGCAATTCTTTGAAGGAAGCTGGGAAAGACCCTTTTGATCAGCCCACTTCTAGCACCCAACAGCCTCCTTCTTCCCTGATGGCTGCTTCCTTATCCTCTGTTGAGACTGACCACTCTTTAGAAATCCCTATTATCTGGAAAAATTCCTCTCCACCTGAAATAGAGGGGAACAAAAAGGAAGTCCTTGTAACTGTACCTGTGTAGAACTATAAGAATGATCATTTCTCTCCCTCTATCAAGAAACAATGTAAACAAAACTCTTCTTTGACCCCAGTACAAAATGAGAAACAGAACTTAGTACAGGACCGGGCTGCTCAGTCTGAGCAGAATCTGGACCCTGCAAGGGATCTAGTCTCTATCCCTACACTTGATAAAGGGTCCTCCCAAAGGGGGGAAATGTCTCTCCTTCTCTTGCTACATAGGAGAATTCTTCCCATGCTTCTGACCCTGCTAATACTGTTATTCATAATGTAAACCTGCAAGGTGACGAGTTATCTAACCTGGTTGTTTTCTCACAAACTACTAACATCTCCTTGACACCAATTTTGACTACATAGGGCAAGCAAGAAAATTTGCTGAAAAATGACATATTGGTTGTCTCAACCAGGGCGTGAGCCTTGGCATCTAAAAATAAAGGGGACATCCCCCCCAAAAAAGGGTCAAATGAATATGATATATTGGAATTACCAATGTATTGGGAATTATGATACGTTAAATGTTTTGAAAAAATTTATCACTAATCACTCCCCAATGATGTTTTCTATCTCTGAACCCAAAGTCAACTTTGTTTCAATATATCAACCGATTTTCCCCTTGGGTTACTCATTTTTAGGAGACTGCTCTGATCATTTGTCTTCTGAATCCATATAGGTTTTTACCCATTCTTCACTTCAAAATGTTAACGTACACAGTTTCTCTAGTCCAGCTTTTACTTGTCATTATATTCTTGAAAAAAATCATGTTTACACAACTTTTATATATGCATTTAATAGATATCAAGATAGGAGACCCCTATGGAATGATATCACTCAACTGAATAGTAGGATTCAGAGTCCTTGGTTTTTAGTTGGTGATTTCAATGCCATCTTGGATACCAATGAAAAAATGGGACCTTCGCCTACCAGAATCTCCTCTAGGGAATTTATGGCCTGCATTAAAAATAATAACATGACTGAGATCCATTTAACAGGTGCTATGTTCACCTGGTATCTTCATCAGTGCAATAGGTTAGTTTCCAGTAAATTTGACCGAGCCTTCACTAATGACTTTTCCCATGATAAAATGGACAATATCTCTAGTATCACCCTCCCTATGATTTACTCTGACCTTCATCCCATTCTTGTTAGCGTATCCTATAACACCCCGAAGCCCAGGTCCCGTTTCAGATTCAATACGGTCTGGTCCTCTGACACTGGTTGTGCCAACATCATTCATAACTTCTGGAATATTTTGCATAATAATAAGGATCCCTTTTCCTATCCTTTCAAACTGAAATTTCTTAAGAAAACCCATAAAAATTGTTGTAGAACCAAGTCTAATGATATTGATAATTCCATTTCTCCTCTTGAAAAGGATCTAAATCAATTACAAAATCAGAACACCTCCTCCAACTTTAGTGATATCTCTCAACATGAAATAATCATCTCCACTGAGTTGATTACTCTTCTTAACTTCAAATAGAACCCACAAAAAAAATTCAAAGCCAAATTGCTAAATAATGGAGATAAAAACAGAAAAATATACAATTACCTTAATAGGGTTAAAAAAGATTGCAGACCCCTTTACTTACATAGAGAAGGAAACCAAATATTTGACACGAAAGAAACCATCTCCAATGATGTGGTTTCATATTTTTATAATCCCCTCAATGGCCCAATTATTGATATTGATCTTCATCCTAAAGTGATTCCTAAATTGATCACTAAGGAAATGAATGTCAAGATTAATAACACCCCCTTGGTTCAAGAGATCAAAGATGCTGTTTTTAGTCTTAATACAAATGGTTCCCCCAGACCTGATGGTTTTAACGATGAATTTTATAAAAATCACTGGGATGTCTTAAAAGAGGATGTTTGTTGCATGGTTAATGCCTTTTTATCACGTGGAATTATCCCTCAGGGTCTTAACTCCCAATTCATGGTCGTTATTCCTAAAACTGAAAATGCTGATGAAATCCACATATTTCAACAAATTTCTCTAATAAATTCCCGCATGAAATTTATCACCAAACTCAATTCCAATAGAATTGCTCCTATTAGTAATATAATTGTTTCTTAGAATCAATTTGGTTTCATTACAGGCATATCAATTCAAAACTGTATTTGTCTTGCCTCTGAATCAACTAACTTTCTCAATAGGAAAACAAGAGGATGGAATGTTTCCATAAAACTTGATATCGCCAATGATTTTGACACTATCTATTGGAATTTAATATTTAAAGTTCTAGCCAATTTTGGATTCATTGATATTTTCTTAATCAGAGTCAGTACCTTGTTCAATTAGGCCCATATTTCTATCCTCTTAAATGGCTCCCCAAAGGGTACTTCAAATGTTCTAAGGGGGTCCGACATGGTGACCCTCTCTCTGCCGTTCTTTTTTCCATTGCTGAAGACTATTTCAGCAGACTTATTTCACAAACAGTTGAAAAAGGTGACATAAATCATATATCTTCCTCCAAGAACATGAATTCCCCCTCTCATCTTTTGTATGCGGATGAAATAATCGTCTTTTTTAAAGGGGAAAAAAGGAATTTAAACAATTTAAAAGCCATTCTCTCACATTATGAGTCAGTCTCTCGAAAACATATCAATTGGGAAAAAAATCTTATATTTACATTGGAAAAGAGTTCCTCTTTGGCAGGAAAAGCAGGATCACAAAATATCTTGGCATCAAGAAAGGCATGTTCCCCCTTACTTATGTGGGAGTCCCTATGTTTTGGGGCAGACATAAGGCTACATATTTCTCTTATATCATTGACCATACTCTTCGGAACCTATCCTCCTGGAAAGGGAAAAATCATTATATGGCCTGTAGGATTTGCTTGGATAAATCCATAATTGCCTCAAAACATGTCTACTCTATGATGATTTACAAATGACCAGCTAGTCTCTTAAAACGCATTAATAATAACACTAAAAACATTGTTTGGACATCGAGTACTCTTGAAAGGAAAATGGTTACCATACCCCGATCCACCTGTTGTAAAACCATTAATAAACGTGGAATTGGCATAAAAACCCTTACCTTATTTAATGATTCCCTACAAGCCAAGCTGAGGTGGAACCTTATTTATAATAAATCGCTTGCCACTTATTTTCTTAGAGCTCACTTTCATGAAAAACTGAGGAACAAAAATTTTAATCATCGCACGTCTTCTATTTGGCCTTCCATCAAACGTACGTTTAATGTTATAATGAAAAATTCTAGATGGATGGTCAGTAAAGATTCTAATTTGAAATCTTGGCTATAAAATTAGATGGGCTCCCCACTTATCTCTTTATTTTCACCTGATCACCCCCTTGAAAATCAATGACACCATAAAGAACACACTTTACTCACAAAATGACTATCTTCTCGATGAGATCAAGAGCATTGCTGATTCCTATCCCTTATCACGGAATGATGATTTTTTCATATGGGAGCCTGCACATAACGACATTCTGGACACTAAAAGTTACTAAAACTTCCTTTTCAATAATGACATCATCTTTTTAAATTAGATCAAAAACATTAACAAATCATGGATAAAACCCTCCTGCTTTACATTGGTATGGCGTATTTCTCATGGTAAGATCCCCACTGAATCATGTCCACCGGCTTTTGGGGTCAACCTCTGCTCTAAATGTTGTATGTGTAATAAACATAGAGAGGATATTAAGAATCTCTTTCTATCTTGTGATACATCTTCTTCTCTTTGGAAACATGTATTTGACATCTTTAAATGCAGATGGTTGTTTGGCACTTTCCTAACATTGCAGCTTCAATGATGCATGGAAATCAAAGACACTAAGAAAATAAAGAATCTATTTAAGGCAGCTGTTGAAGAGATTCTACATGTGATCTGGTATGGCAAGAATGACTAAATTTTTTTTATAAAAACTCATTTAATCTCAATGCAGGAAAAATGAGAATTGACATTGCTATTCGAGAGGTGGCGTCGATTCAAAATGAACACTGCTCTAACTCTGTTAGAGACCCTGGGATCTTGAGGTGCATTGGAATTGACGGGAAATTTCCTCACTATAAATTTATGATGGATGATTTTTTGCCACCCCTGCCTATGGGGTGGATCAAAATAAATGTGGATGGGGCCTCCAGAGGTAGTCCTGGGCCATCGGGTTGTGGTGGAATCTTTATAAATCATTTGGATCAGATCCTCGGATGCTTCTACGGCTCATGAGGATTTTCTTAATCCTTAGAAGCTGAGATGTGGTGTGTTATTCATGCTATCACGTTTGAAAAATCTCACAACTAGAACAACATCTGGATTGAGAGTGATTCCTCTACCATAGTTCAATCCATTTGGAAGGGTGCAATTCATCTAGCTTGGAAACTCACTTCTCGCTGGATTGATGGCCTACATTCCCTGTCCTCCACCAGCTTTATTGCAATGCACACCTATATGGAAGCTAACAGGATTGCTGATGGTCTAGAAAAAATGGGTGTGGTGCATACTATTACGTGGAGTGATGAACTCCACCCTGAGCTGATTTCACTTTATATTCGAGATGTAATCAAAACTCCTTCTTTTCGTCTCGTGAAATCTCTTCTTTTTTAATAACACTTCTGGGTTTCCATTAAAAAAATTGAATGATCTAAATAATGGATTTTCAATTACAGACTACCAGACCAAGAAGTATATTTATTCATTTCCACACATAGTTCCCCAGTCCAAGGGAACCTTGTAACAATTGAAACCCAAAGTGTTGGGTTATTCTGACCCACACAACCTAAAACGATGTTCGTATAACCTCCATAATCACCATATCCCCAACAGACTCTATTTTCATTCAACCACAATAAAATACATGGTTTATTTCATTATTATTTAAAATTAAAAGTTATTTCAGTAAATAAAACTGTTTTCATAATTAAAAAAAATCCTACTCTAAATTCAGCATCTTTTACTACTTTAATTACAAACATAATCTAATTCACACACTCATCTAGTTCCATGTGGATAGAACCCACATTTATGCTATACTAACTTAGGAGTGGGTAATATCTATTTGGGACACCGACAAAATACCGTCGGTGAAATGACAGACCAAATTTTGGCCACATTTCCTAGAGCATTTGGGTTTTTGGGTTCAATTTAATTTCATTTTAATTAATTTGGCTAAAATAAAAAAGAAACTTTTTTTCAAAAATACATTTTATAAACTCATTTATGATTATCTTTCATTTCCCTTTTCACACCTGGGTTTTGTTGTGTGAATGTACAGGATCACAAGGTGCATGACCAGACACCTACCATGATCTAGGAGTGTTGAGTCATAAAAAATTATTTTGATTGACCCGGAAACCGAAAAGGCACTACTGAGACATCGACATGTACTTGTGGAAGAGCACAACAAGAACTGAACACCCATGGCGAACACAAAGGGGGAGAGTCGGCCACTAAAGCTGCAGCCGAGCACCTGTACTAAGACCAGCAACCGACCACTGTATGTTTTCTAGAGTATGCTCCACAAGGAGGATTCATGAAGTATCTCTCGAGGAACTACTAGAGGATTCAACTACAACCCCCTCTAGTGTATGACCAGTCCCAACAACAACATTAAAACTTTCGGTGGATGTACTTTTCCCTCAAGAGAAGCATTATATACCACCTACACTCTCTCAGCATCCACCTCCACACCGTACTCTCATTGAGTACAATTTTCCATCAATTCATGGAGATAACATGGGTATCTTCTGTCTTCCTGTGTAGTCCCAACATTTCTAGATCAAGCCTGCTATCATGCAGCTGATCCAGAACACAGTCTAGTTCTAGGGCCAACCTAGCGAGGTCCAAAATGCCTAACTCTCAAATTTTCTAGTGTTCTGTGACACATTACGCCACTATGTAGTGTATGAGGACACCATTTGTCTTCATATTTTTTCCTTATATCTAAGTGATAAGGTGAAGGAATAGATAACTGGTTTTCCGTAGAGATCAATCCTCACATGGAAGGAACTATCCCAGACATTCTTGTCCAAATATTTCCCACCATCAAAGATGGTGAACTTTTGGAATGAAATGTACTACTTCCATCAACATGACTCTGAGTCATTGAATGAGTCATTAGAGCATTTCATGGAGATTATTTTGAAAATTTCTACTATATGGACTCCCACTCTGAATGCAGGTCTGGACCTTCTATAAAGGACTGAAGACAAACAAATAGTCTGAGGTGGATGCTGCTACTGGTGGTACAATAATGAGTAAGTCCTCTGAAGAGAATATCTATCTACTAGAAGACATTTCTACCAATATCATTGAGTTGAATTCTATGCTAGAAAAAAATGAGGTATTAGAAATATTGACGGCACTACTATGCTTGCTGCCTTGTTGGATGTTGTGTCCATAAATATCAATGCACAGAATCTGGGGAAAGCATCCCAAGTACATGCGGTGAACCATCCAGCATGGAAAGAATTTGGTGACAACCACATCATGGGGGATTTAATGGGAAAAATATTCTGCCCTTCGATCAGCATGGTGAGATATGATGCTTATAATTGACACCAAAAATAATACTAGAACCTTGCATGGAGTGATCATCAAAACATATGATGGGGCCCATAACAATAAAATCTTCAACCACAACAACTGCCTAGATATAGTCAGCCCCCGTATCATAGCCAGAACCTGAGGCAACAACAGCCCCAACATGGGCCTTACCAGAAGAAAGGGTATCAAAACACTCACCCATAGCAGCCACGACAACCACCTCCTCAACCAGCTACATAGCCACCTCAGTAGGATAACAACTCAATGTTAAATGATCTCAGGAACATCTTTATATATACTACTATGACTATAATCCTGAATCAATAGTCTTCTATTCTGAGACTGGATAACTAAATAGGCAAGATGGAAAACCAACTCATGGGGTGGCATCCTGATACACTAATGGGTAACATTGAGAAGAAATCAAGGGAGGAGGCCCATGCCTTTACATTGCGGAGGGGGAAAAGCATCAAAAATAGATCTGGCATAGCCAGGTGTGCCTACACCCCTACTAATAATGAAGTCCAAGTTACAAACCTGTCCTCATCCAAAATAACAATTAAAGAGGCTCTACGGGGTAATGGAAATGTGGTTTTCAAACCATTCGAGCATGACTTAACCATCCCGAAGAGGATAAAATAGAGAAATCTAGAATACCCATTCATAATGTTCATGGAATTGTTTGGGATGTTTCACATTTACATTCCATTTGCAATGAAATTGAATTAAAAGCCCATGTATGGTAAATTCATGATGGATATTCTCTCAAAGAGAGGAATGATAGAGGATCTAGGCTCCATTGTAATGACTAAGGAGTGATCAGTGGTTGTACAATAGTCGATTCCTCCCAAAATCCAGAATCTAGGTATCTTCACTATCCTTCACTATTGGACTAATAGTGTTTGGGAATACCCTCTGTGACTTAGGGGACTACATCAACCTCATTCCCCTTTGCGTTTTAAGAAGATAGTGCTCAACGACCTGAATCCTACTCGAGTAGCCCTTCGGCATGCTAATCGATCAATCAAATATATGAAAGGGCTACTGGAAGACGTGATGTTAATGGTTGGCATGCTAGTCCTCACTACAGATTTAATCAACCTCGACATGGAGGAGGACCAGTAGGCAATTCACATTCTGGGTAGGAATTTCATTGTCCTAGGGAAGGTATTGATCAATGTACACTAAGGGGAGCATATTTTCAATGTAGGAGACAAAAGAGTCTCCTACAATATCCTCAAATCTGTCAAGCATGCATCATTATCATAGCATGAGGCCTGCTATACAGTGACCACCAAGGTTGATCACTTGAGAAGGAAATGATATGACATGGTATGTTCATTCCCCTCATATGAGATAATTTTTTCAATCAATCTAGTTGATGAAGTACTAGAGGACCTACAATTCTATGAAGGCAAGGGTTGTTGATACTGGCAGCGTACTATTATTCCAAAAATTCTAAAGCGGGTAGAGGTACAACTATTTATACCCTTGATTTTAAAGGCGCTTACACTAAACTGAATCCTCCCACATCTTTTCTAAAGTACGAGTATCTAAGAGAGTATGTGACATTTCCCATCATACTAAGTGCAACATTATCACATGAGGAGGAGGATGCACTTCAGTAGGATTTGAAGTGGCGGAGGCTGGCTACTGGGTGGAATGTTGCAGACATGAAGGGAATCATCCCTACCATTTTCACTCATATGGTTTTACTTGAAGAAGGTGTGAAGCCATATCGGCAACCACTAAGATGCTTGAAACCCCTCCCCCCTGAATCATGTAGTGAAGAAATAGGTAATCATGTTTCTGGATGTAGGCATCAAATACACCATATCAGATAGTCATTTGGTGAGCCCCCTGCATGTGGTACCCAATAGGGGGGTGTATAACTATGATATCAAATGAAACGAACATGGTCATCACAACACTCACTATCATGGGATAGAGAGCATGTGTGGTCTACAGAATGATGAATGATGCCACATGGAAGGATCATTTTCCAATGCCCAACATGGATCAGATGATAGAGAGACTAGCAGGGAATACGAATTATTTCTACATCAATATCTTTTCCTGCTATAATCAGATTTCCATTTCCCTATAGGATCAAGATAATAGAACATTTACTTTCCCCTATGGTAAGTTTTAATATCGATGAATTTTATTTTTTAATGTGCGATGATCCCACCATCTTCCAGCATGCATGCTGGATATCTTCCATGACATAGAAGAATATATCTTGGAGGTTTTTATGGATGATATTTCCTTTTATAGAAAACGTTGTTTCCTTGAGCAGAGTGGCACCATCCATGGCCAATGAATCTCAGCGGAGGGGATAGAGGTGGGCCGAACAAATATAGTAGTAATTTCATGAATTTATATTATATATTCCATCAGGACCATCCGCATCTTCTTTGGACATGCAAATTTCTACAGGAAGATTGTCCATGACTTATCAAAGATAGATCATCCCCTCACCAACCATCAGACCAGAGATGTTGTTTTTGAGTTCAATAAGCCATTCCCACAACAATTGATCACTTGACGAAGCACCTAGTGGAATCTCTAATGGAGATTTATCCCAACTAGGATGAGAAATTGGAAGTGATGTGTGATGCCAATGACTACGCAGTGGGTGCAGTCCCATGCCAGTGGATTGAAAAAATTATTTGACGCATCTATTATGCTACTAGGAGGCTCAACGAGACACATATGTACTACACTAAAATGGATAAAGAGATATTGGAAATGGTGTTCACATTTCATAGGTTATGTTCTTAGTTAGTTCTCTCTAAATTTATTATTTGATCATACCATACAACAGTCAAGTACCTTTTAAAAAATAAGGATTCGAATCCCTGACTGATCTCATGGGTAATCCTCCAAAAAGAATTTAATTTGGTGATCCAAGACAAGAAGGGGAGATATAATGTTGTTTCTGATCATCTCTCTCGCTTGGAGCTACCATATTGTGAGAAGGAGGAAGATCAATATATCTAAAAAGATTTCCTGGATGAGGAACTCTTTTTATTCAAAGAAAAACCTTGGCCCTAGAATGTTGATATTGATATTTTTTATTAGTTCCATCCACCACAACATATCGTTCCAGCAGAGGAAGACATTTCTATATGATGTCAAGATATACTTCTAGGAAGATCATCTACTATTCTGATCATGTGGGGATGGGGTGTTCCGATGTTGTATCCCTAAAACTGAAGTTTCTAGTGTCATGGAAATATTTTAGTCCTCACCAGTTCGGGGACTTCTTTGTACAGACCGTACTATAGGAAAGGTCATCTAGTCGGGTATTTATTAGACCACAATGGCTAGAGATTCACGAGCCTTTGCTTCTCATTTTGACAGATGCCATATAATAGGTAATGTGAGGTACAGATATGAGATGCCCCGTAATCCCATCCTAGAGGTCGAGATATTCGACATTTGGGGCATCGACATCATGTGGCCCTATTCCCCATTTTTCGGGAATACTTATATCCAGTTCTGCATTGACTACATCTCCATGTGGGTAGAATCAGCTACTAGCACAAGACAAGGCCAATGTAGTAGTTCGGTGTTCACTACGTACTGATCAATAACAAGGGGACCCACTTCAACAACACAATGATGAATGGATTTCTGTCTATGTAAGGAGTGAAGAATCATATAATAACTCCACATCATCCCCATTCTAGAAGATAATTCGACCTATACAATCATGAACTCAAACATATTCTAGATGAAATGATGAACACTTCAAGGAATTACTGGTCTAATAATCTTGACGATGATTTTTGGGAATATCAGACCACATTAAAAACACCACTAGGGATGTCCCAGTTCCACCTCATCTATGGAATTACATGCCATCATCTAGTATATTTGGGGAACAATGGTTTCCGGGCCATCAAGGCCCCGAATTTTGATATGAAGGTAGGTAAATATAATCATAGGTTCAAACTTTCAGAACATGATGAAATATGATACGAGGAATTTTAGAACACCAATTTGTAGAAAGAAAAGCTGAGAGAAATCCATGAATGGATGTTTTCAAGAAAATAATTTCAACCCGGTGATTAGGTACACATTTTTAACTCTTATCTTGGATTATTCCCAGGAAAGCTAAATTCAAGATGGTCAGGACCATTCCGAGTCATACAATTATTCCACCATGGAGCATTAAAAATTGATAGAGAGGATGGTTAAAAGTTTAAGGTGAATCACCAGTGGCCTAAGATATACCAACTCATGGAAGACACAATGGGATCTCTCTCCACCATGCATCTTAGGAAAGCAGAGGTATGTCGGTCGAGCCAATGACCATAAACAAAGATGATTCCTAGGACGCATACCAAAGGCTACATAGTGTGTACCACCAGTATAAATTTCATGTACTGAGACCTTTTAGTTTATATTATAAATATTATTAAATTATATAATAACTAAATAATAAATTAGGATGATGCTGGTGCTAATGGAAAAGTCACTGGAGTTTGTCCGAGCCTTCACATGTTTGAGTCTCTCCATACCTACCTTCAAAATGAGGTTCATCTTTTATATTATCATGTTTTCATATATGGAATGTAGGGTATTTTCATAGTTTATATATATATATATATATTTATATACAATAAAACCCATGACGGGGATAGATCGGTTGGCCACGGCCGCAACCCAATTTCAAAATACCTGAGTTCAAATTCGGACTACCGTCCCATTTCAATCATCTGTACTTTTAATAAAACCACATGGCGTGTATTTTAATATATTTTTTCCACCACGATTTCATTAATAAATGATTCGATTATCAAAATAATTGAATACATGGGGCTATAGTATTCATATTGAAAGATTATTGGCCCTAGATCCAAAACACTCGGGTTCGAACTCATCTTATCTCCCTAAATCATCCATTTTATTCAAAATTAAAACCACACACAGTTATTTTTATTTTTTTCCCATGTACTGTTAAACTATTAAATTAAATATATAAAATTAATAAACATGAGTACTATTGCATCCTTTTCTCCAGGGGTTGAGGTCTTTGGTTTTGAATGGCTTGTCACGGGTTCGAATCATAGCCTAAGCACTGGAACAAATGTTGTACTTATCTTTTTCCTTTTTTTAGAACATACGATGTGTATTTCTCAATACATTACTTGTATTGATTTATATTTATAATTATATATATATATGTATTTGTTAATATTATTTTCATTGTGAATATTAATTATTATATAATTTTCAATGATTATTATATTATAAACCTTTTCATAAAATAACATAAATAACAATAAAATACTACACGGTGTTTCTGCTAGAGTGCAGTCCTTGTAATATGTCCATAAAAGGAGGAAAACCTACACAACCACACAATATGTCACCCAGACCCCCACCCCTACCCACGATGGTTTCTTCTCCGAGAAGCTGAACAGCCTCCCTCTTCAATTCCTCCATTTTTTTACATTTTTTATCTAATTTCTTCCCCATTGGGATTATCAATCTAGGGACACCATTCTACATACCTTATTTCCCAGTTTACATTGAATTTATGGTGATTTTGGGATCGGTCGCCAGTTCGGATCCTGCAGTACATGGGCACGAATAGAAGAACAAATACTATGTACTTTTGTAAGGACCACATACATAACAATTCAAAATTTGAAACAACACAGTGTGTATGTTGGGTATGCACTGTGAACCAGCCAAAATCATACTCAGGTACCTCATTCACATGACCACAAACATAATGTTTACATGCTTGGTGTTTATGTTCATTACACATCGTGTATCCCATTTCAATGATCTATCCCATGTTTATCACCCCTCACAAAAATTTCAACAATGTTCCTATAAACGTTGTATCGTACTTTCACACGGTGTGTACTACATATTTGTCTCTACTCGGACAGTGGATGTGTCTTTTAAACACAAGACCATGAACAAATTTGTATCCACATGGTGTGTATGTTTCATAGATGCTGTGTATCCTTCCCTGGATAGTGATATGCCCACTCGACATGTATTTATAAGGAACACTGGAATCTAACAATCTTACTCACCAAGTCTTGTACTCTATATATACAAACCATGTTCTTCCACTTTTCTAATTTTATCACATTTTCTTCATTTCCTTTTTCATATTTCCTTTCTCTAACGTTTTTCCATTTACTCTTCTGGATATTGTAGATGGAGACCCTAATCATCGGAAGTGGCCCGCTCCACTATTGATGGAGAGTGGCCCAAATATTCCAGGATACAACTATAGTCTGCGATGACACAAGCCCCAGACTTGCTAGAAAACCGGCCACCTTTGTTGGAAATCATTCCACTACTCACTACCTCAGAAGAGGCTGGTCTGTGTACTGCTCGACCACCTCACACATAGCCTCTGAGCAACACACTTTTTTCACAACTAGCCAACACACCTCTAGATCCCTCCTCAAAGGTGGTTGATCCTCCACTGGCTGCCACGTTTATTGGCCCTTTACCAATAGATTCTACTCCGCCAGCCGATCCAGCCCATGCTGCTATGAAACCTAGGTTGGCCAGTTTTGGTGCCCTAAATCATTGCCTAGTGTTTCCAGTCACCGACTTGGAGAATGAATGCATCCAGAGCTTCTCTAGCTACATGATCTATTTGTCCAGTTAGCAACTTGACAAGATTGTACCTCAATAAATGGTTATTTGGGGGTCATTGGTTGATCTCCTCAGGCACTCACCATTAATCAAGATCTTCAAGGTCATCACACATATTTTAATATATTTATTTTTTGAGTTAGCTTATTCCATTAAGTTCGATGGGCATGATTTTGAGAGGACTCCTAACCACACAGTACAGGTGGTCCAATTTCGGCTGGATAGTCAACCATTTTCCTTTACGGTACCCGATTTGGGATGAAGCTGTGGATTTTATCCCTATATAGTCACGCCACAACTTGTATCCACCCTGACACACCCCGATAATTCTGATATCATTACCGTGTGGAAGAATATTGATGGGCCTGGCCACCGCTACACCCCCCCACAGCCCAAAAGAGTACCCTCACCCTTGACCATATCCTATGTTTCAGCCCCTTTTATTTATCACCATGTTGTTTACCCACCCCTAGGATATGGGAGTTGTAACCGACTATGACATGGAGATCCTCACATGTGTAATGTGACAGGACTACTCAGACCTCACCTACCTTTCAACATCATACTACCATGCGATGTTCACTGGCCATTAGGGAAACCCGAATTGTGGGTTCTACGCCACACACCTTTACCTCCACCATAGCATTTTCATGACTCCCCATTCCCATAAATGATTAGGTTCCCCCTATAGGATGTAATATTTCATGTTTATTCTCATGGGATTGGTCATGATGTAGGAGGCACATACATCCTTGCACATGCCCCAGCAGTACCCCTGCCAACCCTCATGTCCCTAAGGCTATTCTTTTACCTCCTTCTCTACCTCTTCCTATTTCCTCACCCATCCCAACTTTCATTCCCATTATCACCTTCAACTCCCTCGGGCGACCCCCATCACCATCTTCATATTAGAGATCAACCACTACCTCACTCGTCTTGATCATTAGTAGGCTTCTTTCCTTTAGCGACATACTACATCTACTCTGCACCAAAACCACCCTGAGCGAATGGTGGAGTTATTGCTATATCATCTGAGGATCTCTGTTCCACTAGCGGCTACTTCTCCTTCCGTACCTCCGGCTTCTACCATTCCCCACTACATAGCTTGTCGTGCCCATAGATGCAGTCATTATATTTAATACTTGTACTGGCCTGTCTCCTCTTGGAGTAATCACTGTCATGGATTCCCCATCCACGACATCACTACAATAGGCAGAGGGATCTATTCATCCATCTCCACCAACTGATGATTATGACCCACATGTAATTGGTTGTACCTCCCTTGAGGAAACACCATGACTGTGACATTAGATTTTTTTATATATGTATATTTTCTTCATTTTTTTCTGTCATAATGTGCTTGAATGAAATTTTCTTTTCCATCGACAGTCATAGTTACACTAGGGCGACTTGTGGGCGTCCCTAATTCTTACCACGACCCGAGGAGAGTATTAATTTGGTTTTCTCAGAATTTTTCATTTCTCTTGACCATCTTCCCCACTCCCAAACCGTTCTTGTGTCTCCCGCCATTATTTTTCCACTTAGTAGTGCACTTGGTAGATCCTATTCAATACTATGTCTAGGGGAGAGTCTCTCGGCCACCTAATTATTTTAAATTACTTTCATCTAGGAGAAATTATTATTGGATGATATATTTGAAAATTTGAAGAAATTTTGTTTAGTAATATTTATAAATAATAATTCTATAAGTTGGAAATTCATAGAGGTTTCATGCTTATTTTTGTTCTTATGTGATTTAAAATAATTGTTGATATAGTTTAAATTGCATAATGTAATACTTAACTACATACATTGATTAGGATAATCCTTTATATGCATGTCACGACCTAAATTTCTCTTTTTTTGATTTTCTTACTCCTGAGATGTATTCTAAACCCTTCGTCATATTTTTCTAACACCCGCATTCTTGAGAGATTCTTAGGATATACGCGACTACTAGAATTTGAATGTTTTTATTTCATAACATGAGTAATTATTTAATTAAAATAAAATAATTTATGCATTAGATTGTTCCAACCCCTTTTAGCTTGAGACCTACCCTATACATGATCTTTGTAAAGACCCATGAAACCATGGAAATCGTTGATATGAATCAACATTAGAAACCTATTTCCCTTCATATACATATTCTTTGTAACATGGAATTATTATTCATGTGACCTTAATAGTGGGAATTGGCAGTTCATGGAACATTTTTGGGAACAGTCATAATATTAAGTGTGGGGGAGTGCCTCTCATTAATTTGGGGTAGAAAGGGTTCCAAACCCCTATTCCTAGAATTCCAAAAGTGGACCCCTATGTAAAAAAACAATGATATAGAGATGGGGTCCATATATTCATTTGATGTTTGTGAACCCAACATGACCAAGGGAGATGGTGGTGTTGAACACATTTGACTGAACTTGTTGAGGACGATTTTACATTGAGCTTTATTTTGAATATCATGCAGGTTTATTGGATGAATTTAGGCTCCTTTTTCAAGCATTAGTTTTTATTTTTCACATTATAACCTACAATCCCTTTTCCATATAGTCATCTAAACCATTTTGAAAATCTCTCATGCTTTTTTTAATTCATTTATTCTTACATTGAGAACTAGAATTCTTGAAATCCTATAGATATAGTTTATATACCATAGATTGAGCATAACATTGATTAAACATATCTTGGGTGTTGAGCATGTTATTTAATCATGAGATAGATCATAAAATGGAGTGATTTTTTTTAAATGTCTGAAGAATGTGATTAAAATCGAATGAAAGTAGTTACATGAATTATATATGAGGCATGATTACAATATCTTACGAACTGAATCAATTTTGAACATTTTTAGAATTTTCCCACCTAACTATATCATTTATATTTATGATAAATTGAATTCCTTGCTTTAAAAAATATATACTCCTTTAATTATAAGATGATATTTTCTAGAGTGAATGAAAATTACTATGTGGGGGGGAGTTTGATACACCCAATTTTTTATACATTTCCACATATATTATTGAAAATAAGAACATGTATTCAGAAAATAGCTAATGCTTAGTGGTCAAACACTTTGATTTTGGTGATCTTATATAATTTCAGATGTTTTCTAGAACAATGAAAAAATTAGGGGAAATCTAAGAACAAATTAAAAACTATAAGGAATTTACATAACAACACACCATGTATATTTAGACTCAAACACGGATCGGCCAGATGATTACATACCCAAGTTGCCAAAATAGAGATAATACATTGTGTGGGGCGTACCTACATTCCATGAACAGTATTCTAGATGAATTTGGTGGCATTTTCTAGAGACTACAGACCATGTGAGGTGGACCCACAGACAATATATCTTTCAGCAACCAGTTTTCAACACAGTGGAAGTCAAGGGTGGCACAACTGGCCACCTAAAGGTGAAAAATTATGACAAAAACACCTACACAAAAATACATGTTGTGTACTTTAAATACATGATATGTGCTATTATTTTCTTTAAATAGTGGGATTGGGCTCCAATTATAGGGATCATTTTTCAATACTCGTAGGAGGGAGGTTCCACAACCTTGCTACCATTTCTTTGATGCCCGGTCAGTCCACCATTCTACCAAAAGAGCCTCGATATTTTTATGACGACCACATCAGGTATCAAGGTTTCTATTGAAATCTTTTCTTCCATGTGTAACTAATCACCCCTAGAGTTGGGGATGTGTGTGATGAACAAGTGTTGAAATTTGGATTAATTTTTATATTAGTGTTTTTTATATTTTATCCTTCTTATTCTTCTTCAAAAAGTTATCTTTATCACAAAAAATTATGATCCAGACCAAGGGCAGGATTTTTGGGGAATCTAAGGAATAATAACATTGAATACATTCATTGTCATTTGAAGTATTCATCAACTCACAAATTGACTTTTCTAAATAAATAATTTTGAAATACTGACTATTGGACTAAGGAGTTAGATTCTTCACCTACAGCCATAGTTTACCAGTCCAAGGGAACTATTCACAACTGAATCCTAGAGTTTTGGGTTATTATGGACAACCCAACCCAATTATAAGTTCTTATCACCACAATAATCACAATATCCCCAACACACTCCTTATAATTTCAACCACATTATCAACCACTTTATATTTCACTATAATTAAAATTTAGACAATATTTCAGTAAAAAAATAGTTGTCATAATTAAAAACAAAAATCCCACTCAATATTTACCTTCTTTTTCTAAGTTAATTCCAAACGTAATCAAATTCACGCAATCATCTAGTTCCATATAGACCGACCACACAATCATGTTATTATAGCTTAGAATTGGGTAATATAATTTTGTGAAACAGATAACATACCTTTTGTGAAATGAAATACTACATAAAAGATGTGAAAATCTTGATAGTTATCCAATTAATTGGATAATTACTATATTACATGGAGAACTATATTAGAAGTCATATATATAGTTCTTCCAATAAGTATGGGTTCTCTAATGGTCCAATGTGCAGATTTTATAAGGTACAAACACAAATTTAATATTTTTTTATATTTAGTATTTATGGAAATCATTTTTTAAAAGGTATAATAAATGTATTTTAGTTGATAATGATATTTTTATTTATATGTTAAATGTTATTTTTTAAAGATATGTTTTTAAGAGTTTTAATGATTAAGAATGGACTACTGTTATCCTTCAATTTATATCCATTTTTTTAAATTTATATACTCCACGTATTTTATTGAATGTTATTGAATAAATATACTAGTGAGTAAGGGATTTTCAGAATACATGTTGATCAAAGTGTGGAGATTTCATAAAAAATATAATGATTTTTATTTTAATGATTGTATGTGGTAGAAAAAATGGACATTAATCGGAAGTGTGCATGATAGAGCTAATATTTTGAATATTTTTAATGTCTATTTAAATGATTTAAACCCCAAAAATTTAACAATTTGATCTTATTTGTAACAATTTTGGACTTAGAGTTTGTTTTGGGATTAAAAGTTTAAATTGCATAATTCTGGATTTTTAACAGATTTTTATCACAGGGGTATTTTGGACATTTATCATAAAATATATTTCAAAATATTGTGATTCAAATTTTGTTGGAATCCTTATTGTATTGCCTTCAACGTTGTCTTCAGGACCAGGGGCTGAATAGATATTCTAGATGCCCAAAAAAATCAATGAATTTGACAATTTTTCCGGGCGGACTGCGTTGACCCTACATTGGTAATGGAAACAAATGTCGGCCTAAACTACTCAAATTGATGCGATTCGACCTGGATATGACAGAGAACTCCAGGAAGCGTCTCCCAAATAAATTTCAAGCTGTTTGGAATCATTTATGATGGCCGTTTATTGATAGAGTTTTGGAGGAAGCTTCCAGGAAGCTTCATCCAGAGAAATCGATTTTCAATAGAAAAATCATATCTCTATCAATACGCATCCCATTAATCTAACAGTTTGAGGGTGGACGACCAAGACATTTATGAACAATATTGATGAAGAGGTCCATGCGTGAATCAGTCAATTAATGGGTCGAAAACCTGACAACTTTGTTATGAGGAAATCTGCCTATAAAAGGAGAGGAGCTCCTACCTCTAAATCATATTCTATTTTTCACCACACCATCCGTCACAAAAGGGAGTTGTCTTTAGAGAGGGAAGGGGAAGGTGAAGATTTTGATCCTTAAGAAGATGACATCCTTTGAAGATTCAATAGAGAAGATGAAGGTTTCTCATGTGATGGAAGGCTAAGCGGCAAGTGGTTGCGGACGGCGACACCCGATGGACACCGTCTTCCGAGTTTGGATTTTAATGTGTAATCTGATTTTTTGAATTTCTTTTGAACACATATTTTTTTAATGAATCTGGTTGTTTTCTTTCTTAAATATATTTTCAACACATTTGTTTTGATTGTTGTTCCGTCTATAAAGTAGAACAATTGACTTCTCTATTTAAAATTCTTTGGTGAGGTTTTTCCATTGAGCATAGCGAATTCAATTAGGTTTAATTACTTTGAAGAATTTAAGTAATTGAATCACTTCTATAGGCGGGAAAACAATCATATTTAAGTATTAAATATGATGTCTTTTCAAATTTGAGTGTAGTCCTGGGGGTCCTTGGAGGTACATTTAGGAATTTAAATGAAGAGATATTTTTTTATATACAAGGAAGAAGGGAGTGTCCGAGAGGGAGAAGCTTGTCTGCGACTGCTATTTTTATTCTTGATTTCAAACCCAATTTATCTTTCGTTTAAAATTATTTTAGTTTAGTATTTATTTAAAATTTTATTTTCAAATTGTTAATCAATCCCCCAATTTCATTTCTTTAAAAACAAATAAAATAACAAAAGTGACCGTTTTACAACTCGAACTGCAACCTCCTCGAGAGACAACCATGTGGTCACCACTGTACTACATTTAAAGTGAAAGTATTGATTGAGGGTTTTACGACAAAAACGCTCACATCAACTGGCGCTGTTTCTGGGGAGGTTGCTAGAGTTGATATTATTTTAGTGTTTTTTCTTACATGACCTGAACTTCTGAATCGAACTTGTTACCTTTAGATTCAGAAATTGAAAGAACTTTTCACACTAGGGTTAGAGGTAATAATACACAAGTTTCAAGTTGTGAATCTTCCACCAATATACCTAGGAGGGAAATGTTGAAACTGAAATCCAAATGGCTGAAAATAGAACTTTGAAAGAACTAGCTTCATCCTATGACGAAAATCACGAGAATCCTGTAGAGTACCCTAATGCCCCTTATGGATTTGAAATCAAGTCCGGTTTCATCCACCAGCTTCCCAAATTCAAGGGTTTCCTGGTGAAGACCCACACAAGAACATCCATGAATTTAGCTACTTGTGTGTCAACATGAAACATCATGGAGTCGATGCAGATCAAATGAAGTTGAGGTCATTTCCTTTTTCTCCAGATGGAGTTACTAAAGAATGGTTTTTCTATTCTCACTCAACCTTGATTAGAAATTGGAATGAATTAAAAAAGATTTTCATTGAAAATTTTTTCCCTGCGTCTAGAACTGCCACCATTTGAAAGGATATTTGTGGAATTAGGAAGACACAAGGAGAAACACTTAAAGAATACTGGGAAAGGTTCAAACATCTATGTTTTAGTTGCCCCCATCATCAAATCTGTGACCATCTTCTCATTCAATACTTTTATGAAGGATTGTGTCTCACTGATAGAAGTATGATCGATGCTGCTGCAGGAGGAGCTTTAGTTGATAAGACACCAGCTGCTACTAGGATTTTAATTGCAAACATGTCCCAGAATGCCCAATAATTTGGAACCGGAGGCCTTCTTCATGTAAAAGCTGCACAAGAATTCCCTACTACTAGTCCCGAAAACAACATAACTGCAAGTCAACAATCTGATCTTACCACCATGGTAAGTTCAATAATGTTGTCTAACACCCCACCAACCCAACCCAAACCTGAAGCGGCTTTCCAACTACATGCCCACTATGGAATTTGTTCTTCAAATGAACATTTTAGTGACCAATTCCCACAAATGCAGAAGCCTCCTGAGAACTGCAATGTAGTTTTTCCTAGAAGACCATTTCTACCAAACCAGCAAGGACCATTTCAAAACAACCAAAATTTCAATCAAGGATGGAACAACAACTCATATGAAATATTTCATCAACCTGAACAACCGAGAGGATTCTTCCAAGGAAAATAAAGTAATTCTCATCCAAGATATTTCAATGAGCAAGCCAATGCTAATTCTGGAAGCAATTTTCACCCTACCCCTCTCACTCAAAACTCTAATAGGAATCATGAAGAAGCAATGAGGAAACAACAAGTGGAAATGAGGGAACTAAATAATACAAAAAAAAAAGATAACAAAATGAATACCTTGATGACTCAAATGGGTCAACTTGCCTCTGGTATTAATTGCATAACAAATCAAATGAGTGGTGGTTTTCCCTCACAACCACAAGTAAATACGAGGAATAATGGGAAGGAATATGTGAGTGCAATTTAACTTAGGAGTGGAACAAAATTGGACAACCCTCAGATTGAGAACATCAAGCCTTCTGCTGGTACTATTGGTGAAAATCCTACCCTTGATAAAAATTATGAAAAATCTAATGTTGATAGAAACTCAAAGTCAAGAGAGGAAATCTTGTTTGAAATAATAAAGAATGATTGGAAGAGGATGGCTGGTCTTTAAGTTCCTCCAAAACATAATCAGAATACCCCAAAAACATTCAAACCTCCACTGCCTTTTCCAAGGTGTGAACCACCACCAAAGTCAAGTGCTAAAAAAGAATTGGATAATGAGGTTTTGGAAACATTCAAGAAAGTCCAAGTCATTATTCCATTGCTCGATGCTGTGAAACAAATTCTGAGGTATGCTAAGTTTCTGAAAGACATGTGTACCAACAAGAGAATGTTCAAAGGAGGTGAAAAAGTGAACATAGGAAGGAATGTTTCATCGATGATTCAACATGCACTTCCTGTCAAGTGTAATGACCATAGGACATTTACCATTCCATGTACCATTGGTAAATGTGAATTTAAAGATGTGATGATTGATCTAGGGGCCTCCATAAATGTCATGCCACATTCTGTCAACTCATCTCTTCAGGTTGGAGACTTAAAACCCTCTAGAATTATCATTCAACTCGCAAACCGAAGTACCACCAAACCTGCTGGAGTTATAGGGGATGTTCTCATTCAAGTGAGAGACATGATTTTTCATGTCGACTTCTATGTTTTGGATATGGAAGATGATCGGTTTAGCACACATGCTCCCTTAATCCTAGGGAGGCCATTTCTAAAATCGACAAAAGAAATCATTAATGTTCACAAGGGAACACTTTCACCAGAATTTGGAGGAGATGTTGTTCATTTCAACATTTTTCATTCAATGAAACACCCAGTTGAGGATCATTCAACTCCCCATGTAATCATGTTTGATTGGTTTTATTCTAGCATGTTACCTGATTTTTTCTGAGATGAAATACCAACTGATGTGGAAAAAGATGGAAATTTGTATGATACTAAATCAGATCAAAATGAGGATGAAATTGGAGACTGTGAAAAGTCTTGGGATGTTGAGACTGGATATCTGAGCAAATAATGAAGATGAATTTCTAGAAACCACTGAATATGTTAGTGGTATTCCAGGAGAGGTTTCAAATTATTCACATGAAACAAGTCTTGATATCATAGAAAGAGATAACCATGATGAACATGGAGCTTCACCAAACAATCAAACTTATGAGGAGTTCTGAGTTATCAATGACACTGACCCACCTGTGGTAGAATTGAAACCCCTTCCTGATAACCTCAAGTATGCTTTCTTAGGTCATAATGAACAATTCCCTATAATCATCTCAAAAGATCTGTCAGAAGTCTAGGAAAACCAATTGTTGGATGTTCTCAACTCCCACAAGGAAGCTATAGGATGGAATCTCTCTAATCTAACAGGAATCAGCCCCTCGGTTTGCAGGCATAGAATTTTACTGGAGGAGAATGCTAGACCGGTAAGACAAATGCAAAGAAGATTGAACCGAACACTTTTGGTGGTTGTGAACAAAGAAGTCACCACCTTGTTGGCTGCTGGAATTATTTTTCCCATATCTGATAGTCAATGGGTATGTCCAGTCCATGTTGTTCCTAAAAAAAGTGGATTTACAATCTCAAGGAATGAATTTGGTGATCTTCTCCCCATAAGGCTTACAAATAAATGGAGAATGTGCATTGATTACAGGAAACTCAATTTGGTTACAAGGAAAGACCACTTCCCATTACTATTCCTTGATCAAGTCCTTGAAAGACATGCTGGAAAACCCCACTACTGTTTTATGGATGGATTCTATGGATATTTTCAGATTCACATTTTACCTGAGGATCAATAGAAAACCACCTTCACATGCCCATTTGGAACTTTTTCATAAAGAATGATTCCCTTCGGTTTATGTAATGCCCCATGAACTTTTCAAAGGTGTATGATAAGCATATTCTCTAAATTTTTGGAAACTTGAAAGGAAGTTTTTATGGATGACTTCACTGTGTATGGATCATCTTTTGAAAGATGTTTGAAAAGCTTGGAATGTGTCCTAAAAAGATGCGTTGAAAAGAACCTTGTTCTAAATTATGAAAAATGTCATTTTATGGTTGCTAAAGGGATCATTAATGGACATGTTGTGTCCTGTGATGGAATTCAAGTTTATAAATCCAAAGTTGAGGTCATTTCTTCTTCACCATACCCAAAAACTGTGAGAGATGTGAGATCCTTCCTTGGGCATGCTGGATTTTATAGGAGATTCATAAAAGACTTCAGTACGATCTCTCTTCCATTGTCCAGATTACTCCAAAAAGATTTTCCATTTGTCTTTGATGAGAATTGCATAAATTCGTTTCATGAGCTGAAAAAAAAGATTGATAACCCCTCCCATTGTTCAACCCTCTAAATGGTACATTCCCTTTGAAATAATGATAGATGCATCTGATTTTTCTCTTGGGGCAGTATTGAGTCAATGGACGAAAATAAATCACATGTGATTGCATATGCCTCCCGAACTCTTGATCAAGCCCAATAAAACTACACAACAATTGAGAAATAACTACTGGGTGTTGCCTTTTCTCTAGAAAAATTTAGAAGTTATCTGCTGGGCTCCAAGGTGATTGTTTTTACTGATCATTCTGCAATCAGATTCTTGATGAAGAAACATGATGAAAAACCAAGACTTCAGAGATGGATTCTTCTTTTACAGGTGATTGATGTTGAAATAAAAGATACGAAAGGATGTGAGAACCTTTTTGCTGATCATTTGAGCAGGATACCTTCTATTGGGAATAGAAAATTTTAGTTGTGTTCCCCAATTAAGTAAACCTTTATAGATGAGGATTTACTTGCTGCTCAAAGTGAAAAACCATGGTTCTCTAATCTTGTAAACTATTTGTCTTCTGATGGACACCCCCACTGGTTTTCCAAAAATCAAATTGATAAAATTGTGAGTGATTCAAAAAAATACATTTGAGATGATCCTTATTTATTGCACATTGGTAGTGATCAAATGATACGAAGATGCATTCCAAACTCTGAATTTAAATCTATCCTACATTTCTACCACACATTAAACTATGGAGGATACATTGGACCGTAGAGAAAAGCATGAAAAGTTCTTGATTTTGGATTTTATTAGCCCACCATTTTTAGAGATGTTTTCGAATTCTGCAAAACCTATAAAAATTGTCAATTCCAAGGAAACATTTCCAAGCGGAATGAGATGCCACAAAACCCACTTTTGTTTTGTGATGTTTTTGATGTATGTGGAATGGATTTCATGGGGAATTTTCCAAATTCATTTGGATATCTCTACATCTTGTTGGCTGTTGATTATGTGTCCAAGTGGGTAGAGGCTATCCCCACCCGAACTGATGATGTTAAAATTGTGTCCAAATTTTTGAAAGGAAAATTGTTTTCAAGGTTTTGATTTCCAAAGTTTCTAATTATAGATCATGGTACCCATTTTTGTAATAGGACTTCGGAATCTCTTTTGAAGAAATACGGTGTTAATCATTGGGTCTCTACACCCTATCATCCTCAAACAAATGGAATGGTTGAGTTGTCTAATAGGGAGATCAAACAAATCCTAGAAAAAACAGTGAACCCCAATAGAAAGGATTGGAGTTTGAGACTTGATTATGCTCTTTGGGCCCATAGAACTGCTTTCAAAATGCCCATTGGAATTTCACCATTTAGATTGTTCTATGGAATGGATTGTCATCTACTAGTTGAGTTAGAACACAAATCCTTTTGGGCTGTAAAAACATGTAACATGAACCTATATTCAGCTGGGAAAGAATGAAACTATTGTTTACAGGAGTTGGAGGAGATCAGAAATAATGCATACGAAAGCTCCAGGTTATACAAAGAGCGAAGCAAAGCCTTTCATGATGGGAGGATTCTCAACAAAAACTTCAAGGAGGGAGACAGAGTTTTGATTTTTGATGCCAGATTGAAACTCTTCCCAGGTAAATTTCGTTCCAAATGGTCTGGCCCAGTCATTGTTACTCAAGATTTTCCTTTTGGTGCAATACAGATTAAAGATACAAACAAAGAGACATCATTCACTATCATTGGGCATCGGTTGAAGCTATTTCGTGAAAATTTTCAAGATCCTCCAGGGGAGGAGATTCAACTTCCTGACGCACAATATAATTGATTCCAGGTTGTGTCTTTCTTTATCATTTATTTTTCCTATGTCTTTAATTTATTGAATTTAATGCTAAAAAAAAACTACACAATGAGGACATTTCCTAGAATAAGTGTGTGGTGGGGGGGGGGACAAAATTCTGAGTAGATTATGTTTTTACAAACTTCTGTTTGATATTTTTTGTTTTCAAAATTTTTTACATTTTTTTTCATGTTTCTTTTTCAAAAAAAATATGTATTGGAATTTCTTGAATTTCATTCGAATCACATGCCAAGGGGTGAACCAACTGATCCTTTGAAGCTGAACATAAACGAATGCTGAAAATGACATTATTTCAAGTTCAAAAATTTGTAAAATTCTTGAAATGACCACTGATTTTTAAATCTCATGGCACATATAACTGACATTATGATTGAAATTCTCATTCCTGTGAGGCCTCTGGACCCAATTTTACATTTTATTTACATTCACCAATTTCTTGAGAGAACCAATTAATGTTTGTTTAAAATATAACATGATTTATTTCTATCAAAACTTGAGGGTTGATATACTTGTGATTAAAATGATTGAGGCATTTTTTTGAATATTGGATCCTCCTTTTCATGATTATCCGTTTTATTTCGGTCTTCCTTGAACATTTTATCCTTCTTGATCCCTTAGTATCCATGTATAGCCTATTAGGATAGCCACATTACATGCCAAATATCCCTTTCCAACCTGCTCTGGAAGTATAAATGCATGATCTAGTTGATCTTAAGTGTGGGGGGGGGGGGAGATGACTCATGATGTGCTACCTCATTTGGTGTTGCTTTGGGAGGAAATTCAAACATTGAAGACATATTTGTGATGATGGAATATATTTTTCTGGGAGCTGTGCCTATCTGGACCTCACAATGGAAATGAGCTGTGCCTATCTGGAGCTCTCAAATGAAATGGAGTTGTGCCTATCTGGAGCTCGCAAAGGAAATATGTTGTGCCCAATCTAGAGCTATCAAAAAAAGTCATATTTTATACTGAAATATTGATGGAATGGGGTGGAAAACAGAAGATCAGAGCTGATTATTTTAGAAGAATATGGAGGAGACCATACTTGAGTAAAAATTAGAATCATGCATTTCTGCTTCAAAAAGAGCCTAACCCTCTTTATTCAGCCACAAAATTTTTCACATTTGAATCCTACCAACCCCAAGCCACAGAAAAACCCTATAAAGTCCTCATGATAATCATATGTTCTTGGTTCATATCGGGTGGAGATGTAGAACTTTATCAAGCCTATGGTAATTCTTGCATGAGTTGGATGAGAAAAGCCTTGTTGCAAATCTATATTGTGTGCTGAGAGAAAATGAATGTGAGGTAAGTGTGTTGTGTCCATGAGAATACAAAATAAGTGGACATGGATTGAATTATTTGAATTTATAATTTTAAATATTTTTAATTAATGAGGCATGATATCTTTTTAATTCATTATGGTAAATTGGTAAACTCCATTGTTATGTGTTTTGTTTTTCTTGATACCGTGCTCATTTGTCCAGGAGTCCAAGAGCCAAGTGTGGGGGAATTTATAGAGCTAATACTTCCAATATTTTCAATGTCTATTTAAATGATTTAAACCACACAAATTTAAATAATTTATCTTATTTATAACAATTATGGATTTAGAGTGTGTTTTGGGATTAAAAGTTTAAATTGCATAATTCTGGATTTTTAACAGATTTTTATCACAGGGGTATTTTAGTCATTTGACATAAAATATATTTCCAAATTTTGTGATTAGAATTTTTTTGGAATACCTATTGTATTTCCTTCAACTTTGTCTTCAGGACCAGGGGCTTAATCGATATTCTAAATGCCCATAAAAATCAATGAATTTCACAATTTTTCTGGGAAGACTGAGTTGACCCTACATTGGTAATCGAATGAAATTCCCGCCTACACTACCCCAAATGATGCGATTTTACCTGGATATGATAGAGGACTCCTAGACGCATCTCCAAAATAACTTTCAAGCCGTTTGGAATCCTTTATGAAGGCCGTTTATGGATAGAGTTTTGAAGGAAGCTTCCAGGAAGTTTCATCCAGAGAAATCGATTTTCAATAGAAAAACAATAACTCCTTCAAGAAGCATCACATTAATCTTATGATTTGAGGGTGGAAGGAAAAGACATTTATCAACAATATTTATGAAGAGTTCCATGCGTTAATCAGCTAATTAATGGGTCAAAAACGCGACAACTTTGTTATGAGGAAAACTGGCTATAAAAGGAGAGGAGCTCCTACCTCTAAATCATATTCTATTTTTCACCACACAATCCATCACAAAAGGGAGATGGCTTGAGAGAGAGAATGGGAACGTGAAGATATTTTATCCTTAAGAATATGAAATCCTTTGAAGATTCAATAGAGAAGATAAAGGCTTCTCAAGTGATGGAAGGCCATGCGGCAAGTGGTTGCGGACTGCGACACCCGACGGACACTCTCTTCCGAGTTTGGATTTTAATGTGTAATCTCTTTTTTTGAATTTCTATTGAACCTATATTTTTAAATGAATCTGGTTGTTTTCTTTCTTAAATATATTTTAAACACATTTTCTTTGATGGTTGTTCCATCTATAAAGTATAACAATTGACTTCGCTATTTAAAATTCTTTGGTGAGGTTTTTCCATTGAGCATAGCAAATTCAATTAGGTTCAACTACATGGAGGTATTTAAGTAATTGAATCCCTTCTATAGGTAGGAAAACAATCATATTTATGTCTTAAATATGATGTCTTTTCAAATTTGAGTGTAAACCTGGGTGTCCTTGGGGGTACATTTATGAAATTAAATTAAGAGATATTTTTTATATACAAGGAAGAGGGGAGTGTCTGAGTGGGTGAAGCTTGTCTGTGACTGCTATTTTTATTCTTGAATTCAAACCCACTTTATCTTTCTTTTAAAATTATTTTAGTTTAGTTTTCATTTAAAATTTTATTTTCAAATTTTTAATCAAACCCCCATTTTCATTTCATTAAAAATAAATAAAATAACAAAAGTGACAGTTTTACAACTCAAACTACAACCTCCTCGAGAGACAACCCTGTGGTCACCACTGTGCTACATTAAAATGGAAAATATTGATTGAGGGTTTTATGAAAAAAACACTCACATCAGTGCACTATATGTTTTATGGTTTTTTATGTATGAGTTATTGGTTATTTATCCAAATATATATGTCTGAAAAGATTCTAAATTTTAATGAAATTTAAATTTTTGATGTAGTTGAATCATATATAATGATTATGGTTGTGTCATTATAATTGGTTTTAATGGTCATATTTGATAAATTTAGTGGATGGGAATGTGTTAACAACATTCCCTTAGAATATTTTACTTTATGGTCAGGTTAGAATTATATAGAATTTTAAAAATACCATATTTTTTATCTATTTATGTTTTGTACAATTTTTTTTCCATAGGGGAAACATGAAAGTCGTAGGGGGAATTAACTGAGTAGAATACACCTTTTCAAATGAGCATCCTGATATTGTAAAAATAAGTAAAATATAGTTGTTTATACTGATCTCCCTATTGACTTAAGTAATAAATAGTAATGGTGTCCAAGCTAAAGATTAACCCGATATTCCCTTAGTAAAGAAGAATTTTTTGACCATTTAATGAAAAAAAATCTAACAAAATTCAGAGAATCTTCAGAACTAGTGGTAGCTGAAAGATGGATTAAATCATAAAAGTGGTATTCAATGTCATTGGATGTTTAGATCACCCCTCCATCAATTTTTAAATTTTTAGGTGAATCAGATTAGTGGTTTCCAATTTTTATGAATATTTTAAAATTTGAAAAAATTTATTACATGAAATTGGATTAATTTATCAATATTTTTTAGAGAAGTATTTTCATACAGATGATTTACATTGGATAGAAAAACAATTTTGTTGGGAACAAGATGGAAGGATATAGTTTTCTTATAATTGGATGTTTTTTTCAAGATTGATGACATTTTTTATCAAAGATGATAAATAAAATAATTTTTTAATATTTTTGGACTATCAGAATGACTATCATATTCACATTCTCCAATATTGAAATCTTTAAAAAATTAGAATAGAATAGGATGAAATTTTCTTAATGAAAAGCTTCATCAGACTCACATTGGGTCTGGAATGAAAGTAATTTCTTATTGAGGTTCTTCTAAGATGTCCTCCTAGGATCTATATTAATATGAACATAGATTACTATTTTTTATTTTACTAAAAACATTATTGTTCTATAAAACATGTCATTCTCGAATTATGAAGGAAAGGGGTAGTTATAAATTTCATATTTATGGATGGTACGAAATGATTGTGTTACTCGATTAATGGGAGGTTATAATAAATTAAAATTTAAGTCATAAGTTTGCAAATATTATTTACAATTTTTTTAGAGATGTGAAATAATCCATTCCCACATGAAGAGGTTTTTTCATGAAGGAAGTTGGAAAAGAAAAATATTTCTTGTACCAGTACATCATTGTAAGAACATATATGGTTAAAGTATAAAAAGTAAGGGAACGATTGTTTGAAATGTAAAAAGACGAAGATATTGGTTTTTTTAAGTCAAATAAGGAGAAATATATTATTATTTTTAGAATGATGTTAATGGTTACATATAGTTCATTAGTATCACAATATGAAAATAAATGAAGTTATTGATGTCGAAGTAGTTGAGACAGATCCATAAGACTTGGTTCAACACAAAAAATTGAAGTTAATATGATATGGATTAGTAATTATATTTTTTTAGTCCCTATTACATCATTTTTATTTTGATATGATATTTTTTATGGATAATTTTATTTATGATGATTTTTTTAGAGAAGTTGGGAATATCAAATATGAAAATTTTTTTAAGACTATGATCAATCAATAATTTAATATACCATTTCTCATCAGGATAATTTATTGATTTGGTCAAGTCATAAAAAATATTTTAAATATCTCTAATAATTGTGTCAAGAGATGGGATGAAGAACAAGATTCTTATTTCATGTCTTTTTGAACGTTATGTCATTGGGGGGAAGGATGCTTTTGAATGTTCCAAGAATTTGATTTCCTTTATTTTATCATTTGATACTAAGAATCATATTGATGAATTTGTTACATTCATCATATTTATGAAATAAAAATGGGGATATAATTTTTACAATTTGTGTAGAGAAAATTTATGAGATTTAATTAGTTCTAATTATCTTCCATGTAGAACTTGATAATCAGAGCGACCAAATACCTTTATAATAATGAAGAATTTTTATTAGGAAATCGGAATCCAGAATCAGATTTAGATTAGTGATTTTTTAAGAACCCAGAATAATTGAATAATTAAAAGTTGAATGAAAAATTAATGGTAAATTAATGGTGTTTAACAATTAAATGAATGATATAATATTTGATGAATAACTAATATTCAATAAATTTGATAAAGACAGAAAACATTTTCAGAATCCCACATAACACATATTTTTATTTAATTGGATCAGAATACATTGGGGTTTTCACTACAAGAATCGATCATGAAAGCATAGATATAAGCTCTACAATTATTAAAATAATCAGCTACTGCATTATATTTTCTTGCAGAATATTACCAGATTGGTGAAGAAGAATAAGAGGAAGAACATATTCAATTGGTATTTGTATTATGATCGATAATTGGACTGGGAATTTCATATTGATAGTTTTATACTAAGGAAGAATATGTTATATATTGATTTATTGTTATTAAAATCGAGTTATATTTATTGTATTGAGCAATTCGATATGGGAATCATTATATATAATTTGAATGTGTATCATGAAATAATTCTTTGGAGTTATTTCATATATCTGGTAAGAGAGTAAATAATAGTTTTTTAAGAATTTATTGTTTAATGTTGATCAAGAAACATTAGAACATTATTTTTATGAAATTTTTATGAAATATTTTAATCCTACTAGAAGAAAATATATTATTTTATAGAATATAGTGTCACACCAGTGTAATCAAATATATACTCACTGCATTCCACCCTTAATGAATTTTTTCAATAGAACCGTATGGTATTCGTGTGTTTCCAAACCAAACAAAGAACATAGATACTATAGATGACATGTGATCCTTTTAAATTTTTATATTTAGGTGGATGTTTGTTTGTTATGATTTAATTTGAGAAAGATATCTTTAACAGGATGCAAAGTATGTTTCAAAAGGAAGGAATGTTTAAAAAAATATATCACTGATTCAACGACACCCTCTCAATGATACAACTATCATGACTTGGATATAACAAGATTTATCAGATTGATGGTTCCCTTCATTTAGTTGAGGCTATGGTTTTGAGGTGTTTTTGATATGGATAATCAAAAATGTGTGAACAGTATGGGGATTCCAATCATCAATATAAAAAAATATAGTATATGAAAATATTGGATGATGCATTGCCTTATGGCTCTTGGGTGTGATGTTCACGAAGATAATAAAGATGTAATTCCTCTAATAAATTACAATATTCCTCCTACAACTGTTGATTGGAAGAATATTGGAAATTTTGGATGATATATTAATTCATTACTCGAATCAATTTTTAAAGAGAGTTTTTACTATTAAATTGTTTATCCACTTCATAATTTATAGAGGATAATATGGACAGCATTTAGGAAGGAAATAAAAATAATTAAATTAGGGGAAAATTTTAAAAATATATTTTGATGTATACAGTTCTCAGGATTTGTGAATTTGATTCATTTTGTTACATCATTACTGCATTGAATTAAATTTTTAGTACTATTAAATATCATACTGATACGATAGAGGAATAAACCAGTTTTTAGAAGATATTGATATTCTTCCCAACATGTTTAATGTAAATGTTTCATCTTTTGACTATAGAGAACCTGAAAAATTTTCTCTAAATGTTCTATATAGAACTCTCAATACTTATGAAATTATAAGAGATAATATTATGAAGGGAAAAATGATAATAGAGAAATTTCATTCAAATATACTAATAATAAAATGACTATAAAGGTTCATGAAGAATATAATGTTGCATAATTTGACTTAAAAAATAAGGAATGTTATAATCATCATGAATCATTATCAATGTTTTCTATGAAAACAGCTCCATGTAAATTTCAATGGAAACATCCTTTGAAATTTTTTGGGAGTGGAACCATTGGAAGAATTTCATATAATTGTACTCAGAACAAAAAATATGACGATAAGGATGGTGAAAAAATTAACTCAAATGGAGTCAATGTTGAAATAAAATTATAAGGATAAATATGATTCTAATTTAATTTATGAAAAGTTCTCAAAATTTAATAGAAGAAGTTTCATATAAATGGATGATGAATAAAAATACTAAGAAGACGAATCCAAAAAAAATCAGCTGGTCATATCAATGATAATAATTTTATTGAGTTAGTGAATAATGTTGTGTTTGGAAGAAGAAATTATGAGGAAGAAGATGAAAATAAACTAAAATTTTATCGAAAATATTAAATATAAGAATGTGTCAGAATGTTTTCGAGGATTGACAATGAAGTCAGGAAATTAAAAAGTGAAGAATAATCAAATAATAAATGATTTCATGATGACAATGTTATTTTTTTTAATCTATTGATTACTTTAATGAATATATTGATAAAGAAAATTATCATATTGAACATCAAGAAGTTATGATGAAGCCAAAAGAGGAATAATTTAAACTTGTTAAAAAACATTATAATGATGAAAATATAAGTACATGTTTTAAAAGATCTATCCTAGTATAATGTGAAATTTATCATATGGTGGAACCTAAGAAGGATCTAAAGATACCTTAAAATGGTGAAAATAATTATGAATTTTTTTTGAAGAAGAATGATATAAATTTCATAAAATTTTGGAATGTTTGTAACGATATGTTTATGGACATGACCAATAAAGTCCCATAGTCAAAAGGATTAAAACATTTTAAGCTAATTTTTTTTATTATCCATGGTTTTATAAGGCTAAAACAAAAACTGAGATGAAAAATAAGAATCAATTGGTGAAAAAAATGATGGAGTACAACCGTGTTCTTATAATAAATGTAATAATATTAATGAGGAACATGGTCCTAACTCTTGTATGTATAGATGTTTCATTGGAAAATATTCATTCCATGACTAATGATGGAATTTTGGTGCAATATGACATTTAAAAAATATGTGTTGGTTCAAACAAACACATTAGTACTGTTAAATAAATTTGTTAAATGTAATTTTGAGGTGGGGAGTTAATACCCTCAGATGATGAATTATGATAAGGATATTATAATGAAACCTGAGTAGGGTGATGTGAAAATTTAAAATAGGATCCATCCTTAAGAAATTATTTGTGAATGGTTTTTGAAAACATGGAACCATGCACAATGATTTCTTTTTTGTAGCAACCATTACAAATGTTTGTTAACAAATTCCTAGTATTTGGATGTTTATAAAGATAAATGGAATGAATAATACCTTGTTGTTGAAAATTCTCTCAAGGAAACAAAATAATAATTGACATGGATTATAGATAGTGAATATTCATCTTACACGACATGAGTGTTATAATTGTTGATGAATTTTAATGATATCTGTAATGGAATTTTGAAAATAGGAAATGATGACCGTCTAACAATCAATAGTTTTGAATCAACCCTCATTTTAATAGAAAGGATGAACTCCCGAAATCCTATTTATATTGATATTATAAATCACAACATGATAAGTGAGTCACAACACATTAATGATGAAAGAATCATATTTTTTGAAGGGATGTGTCTTTTTATGAGTGAGTAAGGTTGAATGATAGTTTGAAGTCACTGACATAGGAAAAACATATTTTAAGTTGGAGAAATACAAAACATATGTTACTTGGGGTTCGAGGAAGTGTATATGTTGTGACAGAAAATACTGGGGAATATGTGTCAAATAATCATGATCTGGTTTTACAAGATGGGAAATGTGTGTGGTTTTGGTGATATGTCATGAAGAAGAGACTGGTGTTTCAATATTTTTCAAATGGTAAATAATACAGGTTTTCTCAATATGATTTTTCCAACTTTTTTTACATAAACCCTTATAACTAAATTATTATGTTATATGTCTGACAATGAGAATACAATAAACATGAATATATAATTACTTCATCACTTTTATTAATTAATTTATATTCATTACTAATTTTACGTATAAGAATCAAATGTTATAAGATCTGAATTTTTTTAAATATTTAGGAGGAAATATGGGAATAAATGTTAGTATACAGTGAAGAAGTTAACATATGATAATGTTGATGATAATAGAAATTCTGAATTTGAGAGTTATATTGAGAAAAAAATAATTAGAAATGATTTCAGTTCACCATACACTCATAAATATGTAATATTTAAACTAAGAAGAAATGTTTGTTGGAAATAGGTAGAAATAAATTACTTGAACATGTTCTTTCTCATTATATTTAATAGAAATACATGAGTAATATTATGTATATAAAAAATAGTATTTCAATAGAATAAGATTATATATTAATCAATAAGAAATGTTTTAGGATAAAAAATGAATAATGAATCACCAAATATTTTTTGGGTGTCCATGAATTATAAAGAAAAATGGTGGAAGTGATAAATAATAATGAAAACATCAATAAAATTACCAAAAACTATTTTCATTAAAAAGTGATTAAAAATGACGAAAATAAAACTTTTGAGCAAGAAGAAATGGTTTTATTATATAAATAAAGAGTTTATTGGGTTGAAAATAATTATTCATGAGAAATCATACCAATCCAGATAACTATAAATTTATTGGAATACGTTGGATTTCTGGAACAAGCTCAACGAATATGGTGAGGTGATAAAGAATAAGGAAATATTAGTGTTAAATGGTCCCTCACAAATTGATGGTTCTAATTTTGTGGAATCTTTTTCATTTGTGGAAAGGTTAAATTCAATAAAAATATTTCATGATATTATTACATCATGATGTTCCAATAGATATAAAATGGAAATAAATTCGGAATATCTGAATGGGGATATTGATGAGAAATTACACATTGATAAATGTTATGGATTTTTTGTTGATAATTATTAATGTTATGTGATTAATCTGAAGAAATACTAGCACGGGACAATCTAATATCAGTTGGAATGGTATTCCAAATTGGAATCATTCTTTATAATGATGATTTTCCAGAATGTAAGAGTGTATAAAAATATTTCAATCAAATAATATAAATTGTTATCACTCATCATTATTTTTTATATTGATGTCATTATCATTGATATTAATGATGAAAGATCCTATGAAATATTTGATGGAGATATGATTTTTTCACGTGACCTATCTATAAAAAATGAAATAGATTCATTTGTTACAAATATTAATAAAAAGAAAATCATATTTCTATCTCTTAAAAATAATGAAAACAATGTTCTATAGATTTATGTCAACAAAAATTTGAAACCAATTTCTACATTTATTTAAATGGGATAAATGTTGACTATATATGGATAATGATAATAAATTGATCAAAAAATGATTCAAAATCATTGAAGAAGTTTGTTATAATTGACTCCCTCAAGTCACAACATTGATCATGTTGTAACATTTTGGTAAAGATATCAGAGTTCTTTAAATGGATAGAAAATTGTTTTTATAAAATTAATGCACATATATATCATCAGAACAAAACTTTTTATAACCAGCTATAATGGGTCCTAATGTAATGGTTTTTTTGGTAGTCATATTCTTATTTATTATGAAATATTGATGATAGAAGATCCACATATGGTAGAGTATTCATTCTAGGAAAGACTTATGTTAGTAGAAATAACAAGAGTAAAAATTTAATAACTCATAGAAATACTGAAGTAGTGTTTGTTTTCTATAAAAACAACTACTCAACATATGTTGTAACACCCCGAGCTTTTACGATACGCTTCTCTTTCAATAATGCAATATCTTACATTGTACGCAAGTTCGAGATTCTAACACACTACAACCTATCAAAGTAGCAGTTTTGAATATTAATACCCAATTTTTGAAATTATATAAATTTTATATTTCAAAATGGACTTCATTTTTGGATTTGGAATATTGAAATTATATTATGTTGAATTTTTTGTAATTTTCGGAGAACTTCCATTTTTTTAAAATAGTGAAAAATAATTATAAACAAATTTTTTAATCAAAATAATTTATAATGATAAATTATACTATTTAGTGGTTTTAAATTATAATTATAGTATATTTTTACCATTTTATCCAATGGTTTTCATTATAGTAAATTTCACTTTGAAATTGGACATAAACGATTGCCAATCTTTTGATATATACTGTTTCTTAAAAACACATTAATTTTTGTGACAGCGGGAATTAGTTATAAAATTAATTAATTCAAATTATATGTCTGTAGTTTTTTAAAATAAACATCATTTTTTAATTGGGAATATAAACTATAGCTTAGGGTGAAATTTTGGGATTGTTCTTAAAAACTTCAATTTTTGTTGAATAGTGAAACCACTAAGTGGTAGTTAAAAAACTGATTTTTCATTTAAATGAAACATTGCCACTTCTGTGATTTGATTTTCAAAAATCCTACATACATGGTTGTCAATAGGAAGTAAAATATGGTTCAATGGGATTAAAATAATTTTTGGTGAATAGTAACTTTTAAGTTTAATTAATAGCAATTAAAGATAATTAGTGAAATTTAAGGTAAAAATGATATTATAAAAATATGAAAATACCATTACACTTGTCCTACCAATATTGGATGAGTCCTGGCTGACCAATACAATCCATGGGTCAACTTGGGGACCCCATGGAACCACTTTGGTAGGAAAATGACATTAAAAACGTTTTATTTAATGTTAAAATAAAAATGTCACAAACATGAGTTGTTTTACTAAAACAATTTTTAAATGGGGTTTTACAAGTCATATTTTTGACTATAAATATTCATTAGAAAGATAAAAATATTTCCTACATCTTTATATTTGTTTATAATTTTTAGACATTAAATAAATTAAATTATTTATGACACCATGATGATTGAGCGATTACCTTATTAATTAACGATTTATATAAAATAAAAAGATAATGTAATATATAAGAATTAAACTTGTCAAATAAACTATTGGATGATTATATTTAGAACCCTTATCACCTTATCCCTGAAATATATTTGTTTGGGACCTTTAAAATCTGAAACCCATTATATAATAAAGCATCATTTCATGACTTTCCAAGAGTGCCCCTCCTCTCCTCTTATAAAAGGCCCCCACCACTACCACCTTACTCACACCATCAAATCCTTTTGGGTCAGACAAACTCTACCCAAATACTCTCTCAACATCCCTCTCTTACTCCAATAAGCATCAATTTGGGCAGAAGTCTTATCAAGGAAGCCTTTGGCTCAAATCAAAAAAGAGTTACCCGATTTTAAGGTAATGTCTTCTCTTATGTTATTTTTTTTAATTTTTATACTCCAACCCCTTAAACTCTTTTATTACTTTATTTTTAACAAAAATAGTATCTTAAATATACTAGGAGGTTGTTATAAGAAGTATTAGAGCTACACTTACACACACCTACATCTAATGGTTAAAGAACATACTGTTTCTGTGGATGGTGAATTTCTGCCCCACGAAACGATTATTGTTCAACACTCATATAACACCTTCAAAGGTGTCCATTAAGATGTCACTATATATATATATGATATATAATATTGTTATGTTTTCCTTAAGCTTATGTATTTGTCATTTATGGAATACCTTTATGGTTTTTATTATGGGTAAACACGATATTTTCATTTTAGAAAGTGTGGACTACCGCCCCTCAAAGTGATTTGAATCGTTAATGCCATATGTGGGATTATAAAGGATGGAGTAAATGGTATTATACATTATATTATACTGGAATTATATTACACCTTTATATAATTATAACTTCATTCCATTAAATAAGAAATATAAATGAAAGTAGTGTTCATGCGTACGTACGGCTTACCGTCTCCATGAACGGTGCATTTCATTTCTTACCACTAAATGTTATGTAATATTATAAATGAATGTATATAATGGATATATATGACGTATATGATATCTAAATCATGAATATAATTATGGATATTGTTGATATTTTACCACATGAACAACTTGTAATTTTAAGAAGTCTATTTTTGACTCAAGTACCAAATATTGACAAAATGACCGTTATTAAGATAAATAATTACATAATGTTCATAACATGGTAATAAGTGATATAAAAGGAATAATAAACTTGATAAAGGTTCTTAATCAATTATAAATTATCTCTGGTTTATTATTTAGGAGGTTAAAGAACAGTCGAGTCATGTCGGACAGGAGGTAAGGGAATTTCATAACCCAATTTCCATTCTTTGGGTTAATCTCCTACTTTCAAATTATGTCATGATATTATTATGTACTATCTTGTATTTGTACTTTCTTTATGTGTACTTATAGAAATACACAAAATAGATCTATTTTATTTTAAAAATGATCTTTGTATGCACTTCGTCTCAATCTCCTTTCATTGAGGAATATTTGGTTTTATACAAAACATTCATTTATACAGTGTATAAACCCCTTTGACTTTTACTTTTATTCAAAAGGAATATTTTTATACGAAGCGTTTTTACTAAATGACAAAAGGAATGTTTTTCTTAGGTATGCGGCGACAAGGAATTCTCCACCGCCATGAATATTATTTGAGTTTCAGCTTCCTCTATAAGACATAACTTTTTTTAAAGAAAAATAAATACCATGTTTTACTTATATTTTATTTTGGCATTTAAAATGGTTTTGATAAAGTTTCTATTATATCAATGTGTTGTATTGATATCTTATGATTGAAGTGTGGGAATCTTATGATTCCTTAATGCATGTTTTATGTGATACAATTATGTTATGGTTTATGATATCTTTAGACCTGTTCATATGAGGAATGAATTGGACTTAATAAGTGACGGGTGGAGCCCGCTACAGCTCCTCGATGCATCGGTAGGTCTCATGAGACAAACTAGTGTCTTGGCAAGAGGCCTTGACAAAATCTTATTTGTGGTCTTGGCACGAGGCCTTGGCTATGTGGTTATGATAGTCTGGATTTATGCATTCCATCACAATGAAAATGGTTATTGATATTGCATGTGATTATTCAACTAGTATAATATCCATGTGAGTAAGGAAATGGAATTATTTAATTTTATTTTTGACATATTATGAGGAAGTACAAGTTTAAAATGGATTTTGTTTTAGTTATACATTGCCTTAAATGTTAATGTTTATTTATGAAAGTCTTTGCAATATTGTTATTCTTACTGAACATCTGATCTCACCCCTTTCAATGTTTTAATAGTTTCCAGGATGTGAAGAAGTATTTTATGAATGACCTGCAGGGATAGTCAGAAGAGGATATGAGTGTGGACTATGGAGACTTTGTTGTTTTAGTTTTTCATTTTATGATGTAATATAACATTAATGAATGTATCTAGTGTTTCCAAAGCTACTAAACTAATCGGTCATTCGAGACTTGATCATTTGTGATCATGCCAATGTAACGTAATAATGCACCGACTCTGGTTAACTGGGGACGGGGCGTTATAGTTGGAATTAAAGGAAGTTTAGTACTAAACTTGGAAGCTAGATTTAGATAAACTCTGAATAGAGCACATAGCCCTATGATAGACTTTGATGATTAGTATAGAAGAACTTCCTAGAATTTTGGCATTATAGAGATTTTATGAGTTTTCCGAGCAATACATCCCTCTCTAGATACGAGTAGGTAGAGGCGGCTCTGGCACAGATGTACCTAGGGTTAAAACCTGAAAACACCGCTTTGAGCTAGACTCGAATGGGAACTGGTGCATGACAGTGGGCCTTGCTGCACTCTTGGTTATGACACTCTTGGGGGATATTATTAGGATAATTATCATTTTTTACAAACCATTATTAAGGGTGTATGAGTATATACTTCCTCAAAGAAAACATTTTTCATGATTATGGATTATATCCATAAAACGTTCAATTTACATTAAGTATTTTACATGTTTGGAATTATTCGTTGCAATTCATAAAATAACCTAGTTTATGCCATTGTATAGAAATGGTGCCCAGTGGAAGGAATGTGAACCCCAACAATACATATGATCCAAAGCGTAAGAAGGATCATATCTTTCACGGTATTAAGATAAAATTTATAAGGGAATTAATCTCCCATGTGTTCTGAACATATGAAGAAATAGTATCATGTGTTAATAAGATAAGTAAAGAATTCTTTGAGTCTTATGGCTTTTAAGGGAAGAAAGAGGAGAAAATGATGGAAGAGAGAATTATGGATAAAGGGATGAGGGAAAATAAAAACTTTCCAATATGTGATAACTGTGGGAAGAAACACCTTGGAACTTTCCTGATTGGAATGAGAGTTTATTATAAGTGTAGAGAAAAAGGACACCAAGGGCGTGACTGCAAGGGTACGAAAAAGGTTCCAATTGTACAATGCTTCATCTGCAAGGAGTGGGGACACTATGCAATCCAATGTCCAAATCATCAGAGTATTCCCCAAATGGTGTTATTGGATAATAATCAAGTTATGATACTACTACAGATGAGGAGGAATGATTAGGGATCTTATGTTGTTATTAAAGAATTTTTTCCATTTGAGTGTTGTATCAATGATATACTGGTTATAATAATTATGGAGTATATAAGGGTTGTATTGTAGTACTATTTCATGAAGGACTTGAGATTGTGTGGAACCAAGAAAAGTGACTCCGCAGCAGGGTAAATTTTTGAAAAATATATGGTTGAGAGAAAGATAAACTATAATATGGTTCTGATACCGAGATAGTGATTTTGGAATAAGACATGAATGATTTGGATAAATTATATTGAATATTCTTAACTTCCTTGAAACTGATTAATGATTTGTATACATTTTTTGATAGAAGGAATATATCTAGTATTCTATAAGGAATAAGGGATCATGAATGTAATCAATAAGTATTTATGGTAATTCAGGATGTTGCAGTGTTTTAAAAGAATACATGATAAAGGTGTTCGCATTTTGTTACGCTGAAAAAAGGATCTTCATTATGTTTACCTTCCTTATAAAATTTGGAATGTGAGTTGGACAGAAGTATTTTGGATAACTATAAAGGTTGGAATGGATTACGTTGAACCATGGATATTATTGTTTATGGTTAAATTTTTTTTGAATATTATATTTGGAATATTATAGTACTATAGTTTTAGGAAAAGGACAACCTGTAGGTCGAGGGATAACCCATCGCGTCGGACAAATCTGCAGGAATCGAACCCACAACCATAGTGCGACATGCCTTTATTACCTACCACTATCCTACAGGAAGTCCCTGGTTATTAAAAAAAATGTTTTCCTAATATAAATTGTATATGTTAATATTTGGAACCTTATACAATTAGGATAAATAGAATATTTTTGAGTTCTATAACCTTTTGTAGTGAATGATTGGTTTGTGGTAAAAAGTTATTAAAGAATGAAATTCTACATGAAAAGTAAGTATATTTCCTTATGTTCTTAGAAAATCTCTTAAATAAATTCCTCAACTTTATAAAAGGTAACTTAAAACAAAAATGTTTCCGGGTAACTTTTCCCACTAGGGATTCAATGACCGTTTAACCAATCACAAGTTTGTGATTTTCTTGTGGCTAAATTTCTCCTAATCATGTTTTCTACAACTATCCATTAGACCTTGATAGTTTGTTTTTCTTCCATGTCCATATTGTCATAGAATCCTAGTATGGGCTATCTCAGGTGACCTTTGTACTTATCTTTCGTTCATTTAAAGTTATATTTTTATTAACCTTATTTCCGATTTGGGTTTTCCACAAAGGTATTTTCTATTTTCTACCTTTTATTTTCAAAGAAAAATGTCAAATTGCGAGGACACAATTTATTAAAGGAGGGGAGAATGTAACACCCTGAGCTTTCACGATACGCTTCTCTTTCAATAATGCAATAGCTTGCATTGTACGCATGTTCGAGATTCTAACACACCGCGACCAATCAATGTAGCAGTTATGAATAGTAATACCCACTTTTTGATATTATATAAATTTTATATTTCAAAATGGACTTAATTTTTGTATTCATAATATTGAAATTATCCTAAATTGAAATTTTTGTAATTTTCGGAGAACATCCAATTTTTTTATGAATAGTGAAAAATACTTAATAACAACTTTTTTAATCAAAATAATTTATTGTGATAAATTATACTATTGAGTTTTTTTAAATTATAATTATAATATATTTTTACCATTTTAGCTAATGGTGTTCATTAGAATTAATTTTACTTTTAAATTGGACATAAACAATTGCCAATCTTTTGATATATATTGTTTCTTAAAAATACGCTATTTGTTGTGACAACGGGAATTAGTTATAAAATTAATTAATGCAACTTATATGTTTGGAATTTTTTAAAATAGACATCATTTTTGAATTCGGAATATCAATTATAGCTTAGGGTGAAATTTTGGGATTGTTCTGAAAAACATCAATTTTTGAGGAATAATGAAACCACTAAGTGGTAGTTAAAAAAGAGATTTTTCATTTAAATGAAACATTTCCACTTCTAGGATTTGATTTTCAAAAATCCGACATACATGGTTGTCATTAGGAAGTAAAATGTGGTTCAATGGGATTAAAATAATTTTTGGTGAATCGTAACTTTTAAGTTTAATTAATCGTAATTAGTGAAATTTAAGGTAAAAATGGTATTATAAAAATATTAAAATACCCTTACACTTTTCCTACCCATATTGGATGAGTCATGGAAGACCAATAAAATCCATGGGTCAACATGGGGACCCCATGGAGCCACTTTGGTAGGAAAATGACATTAAAAACGTTTTATTTAATGTTAAAATAAAAATGTCACAAACATGAGTTTTTTTAATAAAACAATTTTTAAATAAAGTTACACAAGTCATATTTTTTACTATAAAAATTAATTACAAATCTAAAACAATTTCCAACATCATGATAATTTGTTTATAATATTTAGACATTATATAAATTAAATTATTTATGACACCATGATGATGTAGCGATTACCTCATTAATTAACGATTTAAATAAAATAAAAATATAATGTAAAATATAAGACTTCCACTTGTAAAAAACCAAATGAATGACTATATTTAGAACCCTTATCACCTTATCCTCGAAATATATAAGTTTGGGACCATTAAAATCCGAAACTCATTATATATTAAAGTAACATTTCATGACTTTCCAAGAGTGCCCCTCCTCTCCTCTTATAAAAGGCCCCCACCACTACCACCTTACTCACACCATCAAAGCCTTTTGGCTCAGCAAAACTCTCCCCAAATAATCTCTCAACTTACCTATATTAATCCTAGAATCCTCACTTTGGGCAAAAGTCTTCCCAAGGAACCCTTTGGCTCAAATTAAAAAAGAGTTACCCGATTTTAAGGTAATGTCTTCTCTTATGTTATTTTGTATAATTTTCCTTCTCCAACCCCTTAAAATCTTTTTATTCATTTCTTTTGTTACAGAACCAGTATCTTAAATATACTAGGATGTTGTTATATGAAGTATTCGATCTACACTTACACACACCTACATCTAATGGTTAAAGAATATACTGTTTCTGTGGATGGCGAATTTCTGCCTCACGAAACAAAGATTGTTTAACACTCATATAACACCTTCAAAGGTGGCCATTAATATGTCACTATATTTACATATTATATATAATATGTTTATGTTTTCCTTAAGCTTCTATATTTTTCATTTATGGCATACCTTTATGGTTTCCATTATGGGTAAACGCGATATTTTCATTTTAGGAAGTGCGGAATACCGCCCCCTCAAAGTGATTTGAATCGTTAATGCCATATGAGGGATGTATAAAGGATGGAGTAAATGTTATTATAAATTATATTATACTGGAATTATATTATTCCTTTATATAATTATAACTTTATTCCATTAAATAAGAAATAGAAATGAAAGTAGCGTTCATGCGTACGTACGGCTTACCGTCCTCATGAACGGTGCATTTCATTTCATACCTCTAAATGTTATGTAATATTATAAATGAATATATATACTAGATATATATGATGTATATGATATCTAAATCATGAATATAATTATGGATATAATGGATATTTTTCCACATGAACAACTTGTAATTTTAAGAATTCTATTTTTGACTCAAGTATCAATGATAGACGAAACGACCGTTATTAACATAAATAATTACAAAATGTTCATAACATGGTGATAAGTTATATAAAAGGAATAATAAACTTGAAAAAGGTTCTTAAGAAATTATAAATTAACTCTAGTTTATTATTCAGGAGGTTAAAGAATGGTCGAGTCAAGTTGGACACGAGGTAAGGGAATTTCTTAACCCAATTTCCATTATTTTGGTTAATCTCCTACTTTCAAATTATGTCATGATATAATTATGTACTATCTTGTATTTGTACATTATTTATGTTTACATATAGTGAATACACATAATAGATCTATTTTATTTTAAAAATGATCTTTGTAAGGACTTCGTCTCAATCTCCTTTCATTGAGGCATATTCGGTTTCATACACAACATTAATTTATACGGTGTATAAAACCCTTTGACTTTTACTTTTATTCAAAAGGAATATTTTTATACAAAGTGTTTTTACTAAACGAAAAAAGGAATGATTTTCTTACATATGCGGCGACAATGACTTCTCCGCCGTCGTGACTATTATTTGAGTTTCGGCTTCCTCTATAAGCCATATCTTTTTATAAAGAAAAATAAATACCATGTTTTACTTATATTTTATTTTGGTATTGAAAATTGTTTTGATAAAGTTTTTATTATATCAATGTGTTGTACTGATATCTTGTGATTGATGTGTGGGAATCTTATGTTTCCATTTTGCATGTTTTATGTGATACAATTATGTTATGGTTTATGATATGTTTAAACCTGTTCATATGAGGAATGCATTGGACTTAATAAGTGACAGTTGGAGCCCTCTATAGCTCCTCGATGCATCGGTAGGTCTCATGAGACAAACTAGGGTCTTGGAACGAGTCCATGACAAAATCTTACTTGTGGTCTTGGCACGAGGCCTTGGCTACATAGTTATGATAGTCTGGAATTATGCATTCCATCATTATGAAAGTGGTTATTGATATTTCATTTGATTATTCACCTAGTAGAATATCCATGTGAGTAAGTAAATGGAATTATTTAATTTTATTTTTATCATATTATGCTGATGTTCAAGTTTAATAAGGCTTTTGTTTTAGTTATACATTGACTTAAATGTTAATGTTTATTTATGAAATCTTCCGTAATATTGTTATACTTACTGAGCATCTGATATCACCCCTTTCAATATATTAATATATTCCAGGATGTGAAGAATTATTTTATGAATGACCTGTAGGGATAGTCAGAAGAGGATATGAGTGTGGACTATGGAGACTTTGTTGTTGTAGTTTTTCACTTTATGATGTAATTTAAAATATATGAATGTATCTGGTGTTTCCAAGGCTACTAAACTAATCGGTCTTTTGAGACTTGATCTTTTGTGATAATGCTAATGTTACGCAATAATGCACTAACTCTGCGTAACTGGGGTCGGGGCGTTACATATGTGGATGAAGATGTTTTGGAAAGAATTTTTTTTTTGTGAATTTAACATTTCACCTAAATTTTGTAAATCAATGATTAATCACAATTACCAGGTATCTCATATAACATTATTATTAAAAAAATATATATATCAAATATCATTTCATCTAAGAGTATGAGTAGATGAATGAGTTTATTTTGGAGTATGTTCCAACATTGGAAAAAGTTTCTGATATTTTCACAAAACCACTATTAAAATAAATTTATTCATAACCTTATGTTGAACATGGGCTTCCAAAATCAATGTCATCATTATTGAGGTATGATTTTTTGTCCCATCTCCCCTTATCTTTGTACAATGTAGTAAAGGGAGAGAATTGGTTCATTAATATCTCTATTTTATATATGGAAAACCCTTTATGGAAGCATGTATAAGTGGGGGTAATGGGTAAACATTGGTTTCAAGATGTATGTGTTGTAAATATATTATTTTATTTCATGAGTGGTTGTAGGAAAAAAAATCATTTTATAAAAGGAATATTGAAGTGAATGAAAAGAAAAGTTTTATTCTTAGAAATGATAATGAAGATAATGAAGATGTTAAGTATGGAAGATAATATCTATAATTTTCCAGGTGTCAAAACTTTTTGACTAAAATTATTTCCAACAAGTAATTTTTCATTCAAATAATGGGATAGCTCATGTAGGAATTGAATTTTGACATTTAATCCACAGCATGATGTTAAAAATGATAGTGATTAATGATACATGTTTGAAAAAAATCCAATGGGGTTATTATTATGACCAAGTTGGTTAGATAAGGTTCATAAATTAATATGTTTTTTTGATGTAAGATGTCTTTTTTATAAAAGAGGATAAATCAAATAATTTTTAAATGATTATGAAAATCAAATATCATGATCCTAATCTATATTTTTTACATTAAATTCATAGGAATACCAATCATATTTTGATGATTTTTTTATGAAATCAAAGAATATTCAAACTCAGCTTTGGTTCAGAAGAATGTGATGATTGTATTGAGGTGATTCTTCAATGAATGGGTATCCCTGATATAAATCTAATGATTTATTTTGCTTTTTTATTTTTTTCAAATAATATGTCATCTAGAGTATATGAATTCTATCCTTCTAGTTTAATTGGGGAGTTCTAGCAGTTATATTCACAGTTGGTAGGAATGAAATATTTTAGTAGAACAATGATATGTTTTAATAACTTCCATTATAAGTTATGTGGTGAAAAAGAGGATCATCAATGTTTCAATATTATGAAGTAACTCATCCTTACTTGAAGATGTTTGTGAAAGAAGGCAGTTTCAGAAGTTGATGATTTTCGGTCATAGCACATAGGTGTAATAACATCAAATATAGAAGTATATGATGGAAGATAATGATTATTGGGAATGATACTTTATGAATATGATGGTATTCAGATAGACTAATTGGAAAAAAAGATATAAAATGTTAGAGGAATATGATAATGTTTAGGGATAGTTCATTTTTATCCAATTTAGAAATGAATAGAAGTTGATAATGTTGAATCTACTAAAACTGTTGCATCGGACTGAGTGTGACATCGATAATTAATGTTATTCGGACAAAAATTTGTAATTAAAATATTTATTATTGTCATCACATTAGAAAAATATTGATAAAATAATATTGGTGAAGAATAAAGCCCTATATAATGAATTTTATTGATAGATGTTAGGATAATGTAGTAAGAATGGTTTTTTAATTCTGAGATCAATCAACAATATAGTCAACCATATTAGTTAAATATGATTTTGTTGATCAAGTTGAGTGATAAAGAATTTTTTGAATATCTTTAAAAAGTGGGTCAAAAAAATTAAGAATAAGATGAGTCTTATTTGATGTCTTTTTGGAAGTTTTGTAAATGTAAGACATGAAGATTTTAGGATGTTCCCTAAATTATTAATCCTTTATTTTTATTAGTTAATACAAATCTCTAAATTGAAGGAATTTTTTTCATAATTGTATTGAGGAAATCAGAATGGGAAGATTACATTTTCAATTGGTGAATAACAACATTATGTTATTTTTTTGGTTATGATATGTTTCTTAGTGGGTCATTAAAATCGTAGTGACCTAATTTCTTTATCGTAATCATGAAATCATAATGAGAAATGATACCTAGGAATAATATTTTGATTGATATTATTTAGGAAGCATGAAGAATTGAAGAAGTCAAAGATTAATCTGAAATAAATGGTAAATTAATAGTGTTCAACAATTTAATGAATGAGATGATATTTATGGAATATTGGAGAATTTATTTATTTGGTATGGTTCGAAAACCTTTTTAGAATCCCTATTAAAACATTTTTGTGTCACTATAAAAGGAGGATAATACTTTTTATATAACATTACATAAATTTATCATAAAAGAATATAGATAAGATCCATTATTTATGAAATAAAAATTTTATTGAATGTTTTCATAAAGAATCCTACCTAACAGATGAAGAAGAAGAAGGGGAATAATATATTCATCTAGTTTTCATATTATATTGGATAATCAGACCATGAAGATATTATTGAAATATCTGAATATTGGGATTTTTTTTGATTTTTTAGTTGTATTCATACAGAGTTATATTTTACATATAGAAAAATTGGACTTATGAACCATACAATTGAATTTAGATAAGTATGATTATGATTTCTAGAATTTATTTTCTAATGGATGGGTACGAAAGTAATGATTTTTTTGGAATAATATATTTGTGATTATTGATCACACAACACCATAACATTAATATTAAAAAATTGTATTACATCTTATCATGCTACTTGAATTACATGAATTTTTGTATGGAACATAGTCGTATATGAGTCTCAGGGAACATATTAGTCACTTTTTTCCCAAAATAAGATTTTATTTTGTTGTAATATATATTATTGAATCATTTCCATACCATACCATGGACATAGATACTCTTTTTAAGTAGTGATAAAATTAAATATTTCTATTATTGTGGATTTGTGTTTATTTTTTTATCATAGAAAGAATTAGTTAATTGGAGGATTTGATTAGTAAAAAAAGGAAACATCAATGACAAAAATATATCTAATTCAATACATCTCTCCTCTCATTGATAATTCATTCTGGATCGGAGATTTACAAATACATAGAAAATTTTCTTATTATAGAAGATATTTTTTATATTCTAATATATAAGAGAAACATGAATATAAAATAATGATGGATTTGAAATGATTGAGGGAAATAAAATATTATGGTAAATTAAGGTGGTGTGAATTTGGGTGAAAAAAATTCGTTTTTTTAAAATTTTATCTAACTATTTCCTTACCATTGAACGCCACAAAAAAAAGTTGTTGAAGAATAGAATATACCCAAACATTTCACCTACAATCGTAGTGGTATTGGATTTTTGGGTTATTACCAGTGGTTTGTGGAAAACATTTCTCGGTATTCGTTCCGTAAAACATTGTGAACTCTAAAAAGAGTGAAGTTAATCTCAAAAAATGAATGTGATATTTTTTTTCAGGAACTAAAAATAGATTGGTGGATACTCTTCTTTTGGCCTGTCCTATTGGAAATGGTGAATTCATCATCTATAGTGATTATTAATTAAAATGACATGATTTTTTATTCATAAAAAATGATCCTGTAATTATTTATGGTTATGTTAGTTTAAAACTCTTGAGTTGAATTACAGAATGATGTATTTGGAATTAGATGCTATATTTTTTGCCTAAAAAATTTAGACGCATCATTTTTATTGAGTAAATTATGAAATATATCATGATCAAAATATATGATATGGATATTTACCAAAAAATAATTGAACATAACAAATATAATATTGATAGAACTAATCAATGAATATTATTACATGAATAATTCTCATCCTAGAATAGAAAGTAAGGTGGATGATGATTTTATTTAAAAAATTAATGCTACATTAATAATGTTATGATTAAATGTAATTAACGAGTTAAAGATTTTTTGAATTATATACTAGAAGACATTGATAGAGGGATACACTATAGTTTTTTTCAGGTTTTAGTGAATTATAGTTATTCATAAGTAATTAAACAAGATCCTAATTTAGAACAATATTTTAATGAAAATTTAAAATTTATTAATAATGTTTCGGATTTAAATTATAATATTTATATAGAATATTTTTTTTATGTTTTGACAAAAGATTATGTGTGCCTCGAAATTCATAGACTGGAATGATTTGAGGATTGAGGGTCATATTTATATGTTTTCCCTTATACCAGGTAGTTCTATGATTTAAATAGTCATTAGGGAGTATTAATGATAGGATTGAATGAAATGATACATTTCTGGATTTACAGTAAAGTGATTGAATTGTCAACAGATTAAGGTAGGGTGATAGTGAGTTAATGCAATGATTCAATAATTTCCTATGATTGTGTGGAAATTATAGAATAGTATTGAAAATTAATTTATAAAGGTAATAATTCCATTTGGTATGGTATTGATCGATAAAATACTATTTTCATTTTTATCCCATTTTTTATTCAATTCCTTTATAATATCATTGTAGACTCTATATAAAAGATATTATCAGGTTACATGGAGTTAGTCTGTATACTATAGAAATTCGCGATCCATTGTTCAAATCAAAATACTAAAATATTAGTATGAAGTCATTATGAGCCAAATTAAATTTTTATATGGATTTACATACTCAATCAAATGGATAACCCGGGTAAAAACATAAGAACTAGAAAGATATTATTCCCCAATTCGTAGTGGATTTCAAAGCACATTTTGATTTACAATATTATTGGTTGAGAATTAATAAAATAATATTTTTCAATCCATTATATAGATGGAACCATATGAGGCATTATATTGAAAGAAATTTAAGACACTATATTTTTGCGATGATGTAATGGGAATTTTTTATGGGACTAGAGTTGGTAGAGAAAATGGTAGAGAAATATTAAGTGATTTAGTGATACATGAGGGTAGTTCAGAGTAGGAATAAATTTAATGTGATCCTGATGATTTTTCTTTATAGGTTTGTGATCATGTATTTCTCAAGTATTCTCACTGGAAATTCATGATGCATTTTGTTAAGACTAAGATGTTTGGTCCATGACCATATGAAATCATAGTTAATGTTGGATCAGTTACCTACTATGTGGATTTATCATTGAGTTAATACTAGGTACATAGTGGATTTCATGTTTAAATTTTAAGAACTTATGTACTGGATTCATCTCATGGTTGGATCCCTGATTTTGTTCAGTTGGAAGAGTAACTTTCTTATTAGCAACAACGGATTAGAATTCATGACCACAAATATAATTTTTTCTAATATGTTAATTATTCCGGATAATATTTTTTATGAAAAAAATTGGTTTATTAGTTGACATGGGTGTATATAAATTTAATGATATAAAAATAACCCAAATTATTTGATTTGTGAATCAAATTGTTAGAATGCAATTTCCCAAAGGGGGAATGATATCATAGAGTAGATAATGATATAATAAGTCTTATTAATATTTATTATCATTTATGAATTAGATAGTAATTTTATGTTAAATTCAATGCTACATAAAATAGCATACCTAACATGCATCATTTAGTTTATTTGAAATCAATAATTTCATGAAATACTATGTTACACCTAAAAATAAAAGGATGTTAATATTAATAGGTAATATGGATTTTTCCTACATTTTAATGGACAAAAAACATTAATTTATATTTTCGAATATTTATGAATTTATATATGAAAATAATTAATATATTTTTTGAATGAAATATATCAAAATTTAAATTGGGTTATTTTTTGTCAATTTTTAAGAACTTTTATATTTTGGTGAATAGTTTATAATATTCAATTTTAGTTCAAAACTACTTTTGAATCCAATTTATTTATATAAGTAAATAACTTTTTTAACTAGTGTAAATGTATAGTGATATCAAGTTTATGTCATTTAAACCAATTTATGCCATTTTAAACAATTTCGCACTGAATTTAGATTTAAAACAAAAAAATCATCTAATCATTTTTTACTTTTAAATAGTATTTTTCATCCCATATGCGATATTATTTATAAATTAATCCTTGCTAATTACATGATGTGAAATTGGAAAATATTTATTACATATTTTAAATTAGTATAATTTATATTTTATTATAATTTAAAATTGTTTTTTGACCACAAATATAAGTGGAAGTAATTAAAATTAATTATAATGATTAAGGTAGAAATGTATTTACATAGCCATTAACATTTAATCTTATGTGTATTAATGGATAATAAACTTTTTAAAAATCAATTTTATATACATTATTTGACCCTATCACCTCATATACACAATTGTGATCATCATTTGTGGTACATGATGCAAAGGATACCTCTCAATTGTGTTTTCCTTTTTAAATTTATAATAATGCCACTACACCACCTATATAAAAAGGCTTTAACCCTCCCCATTTCATTAACCCTATTAAGTCCTTTGGATCTCACAAAACCATTACATATGACCTCCCAAATATCCTCAGTTTAACCAATATTTCTATCTTTGGGAATAAAATCATCCAATGATTACATTTGTTTATTTCCAAGAGGGGTTACCAAAAAAGATGTAACATTCTTTAATATGAATTTATGATTTTATTATTTCTCCACCCCTCAATTTATTATTATTATAGGATTATATAAAAACATTTCTATCCTATAGATACTAATATTCTATTTTTTAGGGTTTTGATCTTCACTTATTCACATATCTATGTAATGGGTATTGAAATTACCATTCATGTATAATGAACAACAACCTCTTGAAATGATATAATTATATTTTCCTTTAACAGATATCATGGATGGAAATTATGATGGAGAAAATATATTATAATAATATTTATTAAATTTATGTTTTCTTCATAATTATATTGTTTTTAAATAACACAAACGATGATGCTTTCTTTTTTTAATAAATATGATAACTCTAATTGTGGACTTATGGACTACTGTGTCCTCTATGCGATGTGATGCATTAACACATTACATAGAGTGTATTAAGGATTATATTTATAAATACTTTGTTACATAAATAACATATATTATATATTCTAGAAATAATTAAATTTTTTTAAAATTTAATAACTTGTTTTATTTATTTCCCTTTCCCACACTGAAAAGGTAATAATGTCGTTCATGGATGGGTGGACTACCCCCTCCTCAATGCAGCGCAATTACTTTTACATAAAAATAATTTATAATATATTTATATTTAATTCAATTAAATTGTAATTAAGACATAAGGATCATTTTTGAAAGATATATGTTAAATAACATTTTTATACAGTGATATTTGAAAAATGTGACTGTTACACATTCTTATGTACGAACTACAATATCCATGATTGTAACTTTTGTTCATTATTAATAACTATCACTCATAATTATTTTCAATAATATCATTCACATATACATATGATAATTATTTCATTATAATTATTCGTTATATGTTAATATAATAACCCTGTTGACCATAGTAGAACTATAAAATTCATTTTTAAAACAAAAAATGAATATGTTCAAAACACGTAATGTTAAGATAATATTTTAAGTAGTTGTTTAAAATTTTTTAATATGTATAGAAGAATTATTGATAAAAATAAATCTTTCACGAAAAAATTAAACAATTAACCAATGATTATTATTCTAGATGATAAAATCACATGTGACAAGTCAGAATCCATGTATGGGATTACATTTAAAACTCATTTCATTAAGTAATATCTTGATGATACACCCCTTTATTATTTTCAAATCTGTATATATTTCCCATAGATATAATATATCCATATATTATATATTTTATTCTTATTTATTGTTATATAAAATATTAATCATTCATGGGTCTTATTATTTAAACATAAAAAGTTGTATGGGGGTATATGATTCATTAATGATTTAATTTTCAAATACTTTTCTTCCTATTAGTCATCAATATATAATATAATATATATTCATTTAAATGGATTATAAAGGAGATTTTTTGTCTATTTTGAAATTATTTCTAATTTTTTTTACAAAATGGAATCATTTTAAATGTTTTATATTGAAAATTTATACCAAAGTCAAAAGGAATGTTCTATACATAATATACATGATAAATGACTTTTTTTCAAACATTTCCATTATTTTATCATTAGATTTCATTGAAATATTTAATGATTTATTAAATGAATAATATTCTCTACATTTATGGGAAATTTGGAATTAAAAATGATTTTTTAGTAGAAAGGCATATATTTTTTTTTAAATCGAGTTTCTCAATGAAAATAGAATTTTAATAACTCTATGTTATATTTATTTTAGCTTAAATGTGTTTTGAAAATGATGAAATGTTTTATTCATGGTGTATTTCTTTGACTGTATAAAATATCGGTATACCAATATAGCATCTGGTGATCCTGTTACAGCATTAATGATGGGTTCTTCTAGGAATTCCTCTAAATAAATGGGCAATGATTATATTCTCCAAAGAATAATTTTTTATGTTTTATTTATTTTTATTCAAATATATAAAAAATATATAACGGTTCTGTAAGGGTTCAATGTAATGATTTTCAAAGTTACAAACATGAACATTATATATTTTCAAATGAGATTTCATGGAAATATTTTGTTCTTAAAAGGTAAAATAAATAATATATATTTAGGAATGATATTTACCATTTTTAGTAAAATGATATATTTGAATGTAAAGGTGTTTCATGAGTTTTGATTTTTATTGATGCTCAAAAAGATTCATTATTTTTATATACCTTACTGATATTTTAATTCTCATAGAAAGTTTTGAATTTATTTCACATGATATAATGAAGAATAAAGGGTTAGTAGTGTTGAAGATTATATTAATGAATAATTATCATTAAATAATCATTATTAAAATTTTTAAAAGTTTATATAAATTTTAATTTTTTTAATATTGACTGGTTGTGTCCAATTTATATTTTTTGTGGTTTTATGTATGATTTATGGCCTAATTCAATAAAAAATAAACGTAGAATGAGAATCAATGTGTAATAATATAAAATTAAATACATAAATAAATATTATGTAATGTTTATGGATTTGTTGAAATTGTTTATAAATTGTTATTTCTAATGAGTTTTATTGTTTTCCACCTAAGTGAGTGATTGTGTTCACGATCAAGTTAGTGCTGGGAGTAGAGACAATTTCTATCCTGCCTTATATAAAGGAACTAATAGAGTGTCAAGAGTTGAAATTTTAGATAGATGATATGGAATCTAATGGTTTCCTATGACCAAGTATATCTCCTTGGGGATCTCCAATTCTCTTCACCAAGATGGTGGATGGGTCTTCAAACTTATGTGTGTATTATTAGTGATTGAACCAGTTGATGGTTATTAACAAATATCACCATCGATACATAAATGATATATTAAATAAGTTGAGAGGATCTATGATCTAATCAAAGATCTATTTGAAATTAGGTTACCATTAGATGAGGGTGATACCATTAGACATTGTTATAGCTACATTTAGTATCTAGTATGGATTGCATGAGTAATTAGTTATGTATTTTTTGTTAACCAATGAGATGAATACATTCATGGTATTTATGTATCCAATCTTCAACAATTTACTGGACATGTTAATGGAGATATTTTCAACTAAATTTATTGTATACACCTTTTCATAATACAATCATTCAAATAAATTATATTTATCCTCTGTAAATTGATAGAGAATCTACATTACTCCAAAATAAAGAATTTCTGTTTCTGGATTGGTAATGTGAACATCGTAGTCCATTTCTTCATATACGTATGAGTTTCATTACCCCTAGAGAAAGTTATACCCATTGTATCATGAGAGGATCCCCATAATTTAATTTAGATCTTATGATATATCTATTTTGGAGGTTTGTATTGGAACTTTATACAATAGTTTTCTTCATTTGGATGCCAAAATGTCATGTATGAACAAAAGGTAGTGTGTTTTTTTGTTAGACAATTGTGATAATGTTTGTATGGAGTAAATCGGCAAGATTAACTCAAAACCTATCATCACATTATGAATATTGTGTATAAGATATACCCATCACTATGATTCATTCTATATTGGAAATAGAGTATTTTTTATGCCTATGTATTGAGTGGTTACATGTGGCTCTATAATGAAGTGATTTCAGTAGTTAAATTACTATACTTGTGACTTGTTGCTAGTACTAGTGCTACATGCTATGATATGTTAGATTAATTATCACATAAGTGTGAGTTTGGTGGTATACACGAATCAAAAGAGCCATAGTTATGTCATTTCTAAGAATTACGTAATCCTTTTGAAAAGAGGGTGGGTCATGTATCAATTTTATTTCAGGATTGAGTTAGATTATATACCCGATAATGATATTTTCACCACCGATTAATTTAGATGGACAACCTATGCAGAGGATGTGTGGGTGTATTTTCATGAGTGGTGGAGAATTTATCTATTTTCAGACATGCATCTAGATGTCTCGGACTCTAAGTATAAATAATTTCTTACATCAACATCTATTTTACAAGTGATTTTTTAATAGATCAAAAAAAGTATTTATATTGTCTATATGGATTAACATTAAGAGAAAACATATGTGTTTGGGGACACCATTAGGATGGTCCTTTGGTAGTGTTAATTCATTTCATTTCCATGGAGGATTATGGGGCCCTATGGTCTTGTGAAACAAGTTTATGAGAAATTTGAAAGACTCCATATTGGTGGTGTAATCTTGTTTGACAAATATTTATCATGATTTCCATAGATAACACTGATAGTCAACAATGAAGAATGAATTAGCTATTTTTGTGGAGTTATTGTTCAATTTTCAGTTGAAAAAAAAACTAATAATCAATGCCCATCTAGGATTATTCAACCACATCACATTATTGTATCAATCTAGGATAATATTACATTGGAATATTTGATAGTAATATCCATAAAAAAACATGATGAATCATTATGTATGGGTAATTATGGATCAAATAATGATAGTATCACAATTCATACATATCAATGATACCTTTTTAGTTGATGATCTGAGTAGTCTATGTGTGCATGTTATAGTTATGTTGAATGATGTTATGAGGAGAATAATTTTATATATAGATCCTGGTTTCATATCAAGATTCTTGATGTGTCATCCAGATATCTATTGGATATTGGGTTCTTTTGAGTAAGACATATCATCTTTAGAATGATGTCATATTTAAGAGGACTCTTCTATTTTTTGAGGACATGTTTTGGGAATGTGTCTGGGATTTTTATAGTTTGTGGCTGAAATATATGGATCTCGTGTAGTTTTTGTATAATAATATCACCAATGAATCTATCTAGATGAATAATTTCAAGGTTGGTTATGGTTTATTTTTTCCTTATACTCTGTATTGGATATAGGCGGGTGAGTTAGCACTTCTTGGACCATTTTTAGTGCAGGAGATGTGTTAGAAAGATCATTTGATTAAAATAGTGGTTGGTGACTACGCAGTGGAAGAAGAAATACTCTGATTCCCCTTATATATGACCTATAGAGTATTTGGTTATTTTTCATGTTTTCCATTGATATTATCCATGATTGGGGAAATTCTATATCAATTAAAAGGGAATGGTAGCACCCATGTTTTCTAGGACCTTTTAGAGAGTGGATAGGGTCTGTCTAGTGGCATTCTGTTTAACCCTTATCTAGATATATTGTGTAATTCATGATTTCTTACATGTGGTACATCATTGGATATATTATCCAGAACCTTATCATGTGATAGATGTTTCATATGTCAATGTTAGTGCTCATTCATCCATTGAGGTGCATATGATACTGATTTTAGATAGTAGTGATAATTATCTATAGGGAAGGGTGATCCCTTTGGTTCATGTGCATTGGAATCAAGGGTGACATAAAGAGTTGTTATTATAGAATGATTTTGATAAGTGAAAACAATGGATGGAATTATTATATGTGACGCCACCTTGATGGAAAGAGCATCTCAGGGACAATCTATTCTATAGTGGGGTGGTTGTAAGCTCTTGTATTTTCACGGAACGTCTATCTCCAAAATATTTGATGATCATATATTGGATGACTTCATTAAAATCATTAAACATTTACAATTATTTTTTCATCAAGTTTTAATATTTGTTTGAATTTACATAGATGTTTTTCTGCGAAGAAATTTGAGAAATTGTAGAGGATCCATGTGGAGAGTGTTTAATTGAGTAATGATTCTTATAGATCCAGGAATTATGATTTTTTGAATTGATGGAGTCCAAGAGTAAATAGGTCAAGTAATAGTATAGGATATTGTTAAATTATGAAACTATAAATGAGGATTGAGTTTTTTTTATAAGTGAAATGGGGTGAAATTTCGTCTTCCAAACATTTATACACCAGGAAAATGGATTACATGTGGGGTAATGTTTTGAAAATTTTAATATTCATCTAAGGAAATTTTTTCTATCATATCACACTAATATAATTACATGACATGTAACTATTTCACACACTATTTAATTCCCAAACTATAGTCATAATGTTTTGTATGTGGTTAAATATTAATTCCTGCCCGCCTGAAGAATCATTCTCCTGACTCTTGGCACATTTTCTGCAATTTTGTAGTGCCTCCCTCTATTCTGGATTTCTCGATAATGGCTTTGAATCCATGTTAAGTTGGTTTGGATCATTTTTACATTCTCTACCTTCATTCTTCTTACATGTGTCATAATCTATTGACTATGTGCATTGTTTATTTTTATCTTGAAAGGTTATGATATAGATTCATTATTGTTATCATCCTCACAATCTTCCTTGTGGTTTTTTGTTATTTGAAGAAATTTTTGAGGGATTTTTAAATGTATAGGGTATAAACCATAACCCCATGGTTTGATATTTTTCATATATGTGTAATATTTAAATTTAAAGAATATATCATGCGCCTAATAAATTATATGATGAATTGGATTATTCCTTGTTGTCTCTTAATATTAAATTGGTCATTGACGTTGCTTGTGGATTCCATTTGGGTGATTGAATCCTTGATTGTTAATGAATTTTATTATGTTTGAATGATGTTTTAGCATGAAGTGGAATATTTTTTTTCTTAATATACATAATCCATATAGTGGAATGATTATTGAAATTATTGACATACTATTGGGTTGGGTCCAAAAAATAATAGGAATTTATAATTGAACGATGAATGGTAATATGAATAAATAACAAATAATGATTTGATATCATGATATAATAATTTTTATGACTTATATTTTAATTTCCATACTGTAATACTAATATAGGGATTAAACCAGTTTACTTCATAAATACTTATATACATGGCTTGGCCCTTATTAAATTTTAAAAGCATTATATACTTATCTTGGACAAAATAATTGCTGAAATTTATATTTATCAGGATTGGCCTTGATTAAAGCAAAAATCTGTATATACTGGTCATGGAATATATAAATCTAGAAATACTGATATACCTAGTTTTATGGTAATTAAATGTTGAAATGTCTAAAAAGTGGATTTTGACCCAGACCTATGATATTCACATATTGGTTTTATGATTATTTTATAACAATTTTAGATTGTAAGGATTGGCATGGTTTTGAGATATTATCAAAAACATCTTGACATGTTTACATGCCCTATTATGTAACCCATAGATATACGGTTATGGTTTCATGGATATGAGACATTATTTGATATATTAATGCATTACGCTTGAGCATGTTTTTGAGGTATTTATTTAATTTTTTATTTAATTAATACACATGTAAATTTCATTATTGCATAATATTTTTATCAGACTAATTATATTTAGACATGGTTTTGTCAACATACTAAATATACTCACACCATATTTATGATATTATTTAGAACCAAAGTAGATTACATGGATGCATGATTGGACAATGGATAATGGAATTGGGGTTGATTATTTTATTATCCTATGGGCTGGATTTTGAAATGGGATAGACATGGTGTTTGGGACTATGTAATTTTGGTTCATTATTGATTCTTCTATTCTATCATTTTTATTAAATCTATGATGACATTTAAGGCCATTTCACCACAAAATTTCATTTTTTCTATTTCATTATTTTATTATTTAGTGGTATTGAATATTAGATTTTAACTATATTATATATTATTTCCATTATTTACGAACTTTTTTTTAATATTTTATTTGATTATTATGATGTGTTGTAAATTTATAACCAAGGTCGATAGTCTTCCTTCTATACATATCACACCACCACAAGATGTTGGGAGTATATAACATATGGGGAGGCATGATTGGGGTCTTATAACCAACCATCTCAAGCGATGTGGTTGAGTGTGATATTTGAAGATGTTATGGTGTAGCAAAGTCAACATCATTTGATGAATCCTCACGTGTTGTTTAGTGAATAGTAGAGGGCCGCACAATTTTCCCTTACTGTGAAAACCATGCGAAACGACCAAGAAAAAACTGAATTTTTTATCATTCCAAATAGAATTATTTTTCCATAGTTTCTCAAACTATGTGCATGAAACATGTGAGACCTCTCATTTGAGTAGTAATCTAGGCACAATTGGTCCACTGTTTGGTCAAAAGTGAGGTCAAACTATACAAACCATATAACATGGATAAAATAAATGTTTTCTGTTAAAATTCTTATTGGAAAACACCAATCTTCCCCTCTTTATTTCTATAAGATATATTCTTTTCCTAATTTATCTTGATAGATTCTTTCATTGAATCCACAGATGATTTTTTACATGTAATCACATAACCTATGATTCTACATTTGATAATATCGTTAGATTACATTATGTATGTGATTCACTCTTTAGGGTTTTTTATTCATTCTCTAATATGAGATACTATTTTGGGTTGATATATGATTCCCAATTTTTATGTATTTCGTCTATTTTTTCATTTTATTTTTTTATATACCTAACCAGAGGTTGATAATAGATGGGTGTCAATTCACATGTTGGAGTTAGATGGTATATTATTTATCCCTAATGTTTTGTTTTGTTATACTATTTCTAATTATGAGACACACCTAATTCTCTCTGCGTTGACTTTAAATCTACAGAAAACATTTTTCATTTAATATCAATTAGGGTAAAAACATAGCACCACATTTATTCATTTTGGGGTAGGTGGCAATAATATTTTGAAACCCCTAAAGGATTAATATTTTTAATTACCAACCCTACTTCTAAATTTATTTGGTGTGTCTCCTCACAGGAAAGAATACATTGGATTAAATTGAAGGCATGTGGTATAACAACGTCACATACATAAATAGTTCAATGGTTAAACCCTTCTATAAAAATGTTAATTAACTATGAATTATATATGTTATCTTTCTAAATCTATTGAAATCAATTATTATTAAGATAAATCGGCATGGGGACACTTTTGGATTATGATCAATGTGCATGGATACCCTTATGAATTATGATAATTGTTCTTGGAGACCCATATAGAATATGGAATACACACATGGAGACCATACTTTTACAATATATTTTGATGGGTTACTTATAAAATTATGATATACAGTCAGGGAATCCCTTATACTATTGTGATGTATGGTAATGTATTCCCTACCACAATGACATAGTGTCATGCTGTCCCATGCACTTTAATAATATATTGACTTGGAGTCCCATACCCCCATTATATAATATCATGGAATACCTAATTTTATAAGATGTGGGAATGGAATCCCTATGTGTGATACGAGAATGAAATCCCTATATTGTGATACATGGGAATGAAATCCATATACTCTGATATAAGACCATCATGTTCCTTACAAATTATGATACTGTAGTTACTATACAAGGGTGACAAAGGTATTCATTAGATCATGGATATCACTACGTTTGTGTATAAATAGATATCAAATCCTTATATATATATATATATGTAGCTCATATGTACAAAAAATTATAAACTCATATACATACATTTCTATGATGAAACTTGTTCCAAGGATTCCAATCATGGGGTGAAGCTTGTGGTGTTAGAATGGTCTCATTAAGGAACAAAAGGTGAACATTTAATGTTTTTATTACTTCTTACCATTATATCCTTACACTTCTTATATAATATTCAACCACATAATATTTAAAAAAACCATTGGCTGTGGCCTATTAGGTGTATATCACAACACATTTTGGATAAAATTAGTACTAGAGATGATTATCTTGATGCCGATACGGATATGTGAAAGCACATAGTTCTTGAAACCTGATTTATTATAGAATGAGGGCAGGGAAGCGATAAACTGATTTATGGATTGCGATTCTATTGGAGATAGATATTTTTTACATTTTATTCTACTGATAAATGTATTGTATTACATGTTTGATTACATATACCCTATTTACTTTTGTGATATAGATTTAATTATCTCTTTTATATATGATAATAAATGTTATATTTTATAGATTTTTTATTTATTCTGTCATATTGATGTTTAGCTTCTACTTTTTAGATTCAATTAGTTTACTCCCACTATTTATCTATTTATTTCACCGTTGTGCAACTCTGGTCATGAGGGTATAGTATTCCTACTATGAAAACGTAAAACCATTATAGAATTTTAGTAGTCTCTAGAATATAGGGAGGCATGATTGATGCCAGGTCACCAAAAATAATTGGGTACCATTTAGTGGATCCTTGGAAAAAAATGGCATAAAATCTTCAATATCCAGTTTAAGGTTATCCCACAATAAATACTCTTTGAGTTCTCTTTACATCTTCATTCTTTTGGGATAAATAGATAATAATGAACTAATATATTCTTCCAATATCGACATTTTCCTATCCAATTTTGAATAAAAACACACATGAATTTTTAACATTATCATTAAATTTTAATCCTAGTATAATTATGAAATATTTTTCCACTTTATCTATTGTTACATATCCTCCTTATTAACCTCATTAATCCAATCATGGATAGAGAGTTTTACATTCATATAATAATGGTATGATCTTACCCCATTAGAATTAATTTCATGACATATATTTTGAAATTCTATATATATTGGATCTCTTCCAATCCTCATAATGAAAAATGAGGATGTTATAACATTGACAAAGAATTTTCCACCTTGTTTACCTTCCCAAGGTGCTAGTGTATTGAGCAGTCATATTCTATAAACAATTTCAACAATAATATTTAGTACTTATTCAACTATTAATTTTTTAATATATACTTAATATTTTATTATCAGTATGTATATCAAATCTTTCACCATAATGATAAATCCTGCATATTTTCAATGTAAAAAATAGTACCTCTAACCCCAAATCCCGAGTGGTATAATTTTCATCAAAAAATATTAATTATATTGAAAATTAACTTATCCCCATAACTATATGTATTATAATATTATGTTTTTTTGCCGCCACATGTCCTTCTACCACGCCACCACATCTGTTTTCCATTACGTGTCCTCCAACCAACATGCCACGGTGCCCCTCTGCACACTCCCAATTTTTCCCCATGGAAAGCCGATCGGGCTCCCACTACTGTTCTTCGGATAAGCAACCTCTACACGCACTCCATTTTCTTCTTTGAAAAACCCTATCCCGCTTCCCCTATCGTTCTCTAAGGAAGTGACCTAGAATTCCCAAGAGCCCCAAATCCCCTCAATCATTCCTTTTACAATGCCAAAATCCATTTCTTTCCTCCCTAGTTCAAGATTTTCCTCTGCTCTGATAGGGTTAGCGCTCTCCTCCATGAATCCCTATCTCGATCTCATTCCAAATTTTCTATACAGCCACATGCTACTCCATTGCCTTCTCCACCTCAGCTCTTCCACATTCAGCTCCTCTGACATTGGCTCCTCCACCTTTGGCTTGCCTGCCAATGGCTCCTCTTCCTTCATCTCCTTCACAACCGACATCTACACCTTTGGTTGTTCCACATCTGAGTCTTCTGATCCACCTATGGTTCCATGTGCCCTCATGATTTACCTCTTTTATGATAGGGCTCACATTTTTCTCCCATAATCTCTTACCACGATACCATTCCGAAATATTCTCTACAGCCTACTAATCCATCCTCTGCTCTGCCTCGGCTCCTCCACCTTTTAATCATCTGTATATGGCTCCTACGCCTTCTCCACCTCCACCTTTGACTCCTTCACAACCATAAATTAAACGTTCAACACTTCCACGTTTGGGGACTCTGCTCCACCTACAGTTCCTATTTCCCATGATTTCATAACAAATAACCCATTACATGGAATTTAGATCATTTGTAGGCATTCTTGTCAAGGGTATTTATTAGTGGCATACTCATGGAGAGTCCATTTATTTAAGCATCGATCTGAGGAAGTATCGATAGTGAGTTATCACTGCAATTTCATTCTTGGTTAAAGTGGTTCATTCTCTTCTCTCTGATTTCTGATTTTTTCTTCACGGTATATTTATCATGTATAGGACGTTGATTTAGTTTCTAAGATAAACTATGAAATTGATTGGATATGAAAATTAAAATGTGGTACATTTGAATTCTTCACATTCAAAATTGAATATGATTAGAAACATTATATTTTTTCAATAGATCGTTTTCTCAGTAGTGGTATTTGTTCATCATTGGTGTTGATATTCATTTTATGTACTCTCATGAGACTCATGGTAGATTTGGTAGATTAGTCTTTGTAGAAGAATATTGTTGTTCGAATTTTAATTTTGAATATATTACTCTATGAAGGTTTCTTGCTCATTTTTCTTTACATGTAACATTGATTCTAGGAAATTTCCCTTTTACCTTTTTCTACTAAATCAAATTAAAATTTTGGTCGCATCTGCTTCTTACTCAGGAATGTGACATGAAATCAATATTATTTTAAGGAGGTGCGACATCAATAATGGGTAAATATTGTGGCTAAAGTATTTAATGTCTTTTCAAACATGCGGATGAATCCCACTAAAAGGTTTGACTGGAATACATTCATTGTATTTTTCATTTCTTTAATTGACTACTTTTAAAATTATATGTATTCTTGTGTTATCATGCATTCTTTTTTGTAACCAGTTTATAGATGGTTGTGAGTGAGTTTTGAATCAATTTTTAAATCAACTATGAACGTCCTCTCTTTTCACCCACCATTGTATAATGAAATATAACCATATCTTAAGATAACTTTTACATGATATTGTTAATTATTGCTATTTTATAAAGCAGTTGATTATTTGCATCTTTGTTTTCAAAGCTTCTAATTGATTATTGATTATGGTCTTTGAGTCTGAAAATAATAAATATTGATGTGATTTTTAATTTTTTGTCTCATTTTGCTATTATTTATATTTTGGGCATGATCATTGCCACTTGAAGTAGTTGGAGAAGTGTCATGACAGTAGATTGAGAGATGTGATTGGGAATTAATCGAGTGGTCACTTTAGTCATTACATATCCATTTCCATTTCTATATATATTTTTCCTAATTCATTTTTTATTCATTTCCTTATTCATTTTATTTCTCCCTTAACACTAATGCCACCCTTATTCCTTAATCACTATCACCCATAGTACATGTATGTTATAGACATTAAACAATCAAATGACATTATTTTTTTACATGGATTATCAATTAGTTATGTTTATAAATTTTTTCAATTAAATAGTTTAATTTGAAAATTTCATGTTTATGGCCTCAATTTTTCATTACTATTTATTAATCTTTTTAAATGTTATTGTATCTGCAAAATGTAGCTGCTGGAAGACTTTTAAGCAGATGAATTACTTCAAGAACAACTCGTTTCAGTATAACATGAGTCTTAGTATCACTAAAAGTTCAACTCATTCATGTTGACAACGTATTCAGTTTTAGTTCAATATTATTGCTTCTCCATTCGTCTTTATTTATTTAGGTTTCCATTGAGTTTTCAAAGAAATATTCTCTTATTTTCTAAAATAAAGTGTTAAGAAATCACATAAAACTTTTTCTATTTAACCATTGTAGGTATGGACATGAGGTGAAGGTTATCAAATAAGGGAATGTTATCAATGTAATGTAGCAAGTCTGAACTCAATAAATGGTTAATTTATTAGGTACCAATGATGAATCATGGTTTTTTCTTAATTTCTAAGTTTACAATAATTGAACTTTAGGAATTATAATCTACTTTATTTGATAGGTTTGACTAATAATGACCTAATTTATTTTTTCTATTATCCATGAGTACTAACTTTTGGTTATTCGAAAACAATAGAAGTTGGATTTAAATTTTAGCAAAGATACAATTTTCACTTCCTCTTATTTTCATTCATGTTGAAAGAAAAACATTCCAACCATTATAAGTAAAAATTATAAATGATTTTCAAACATGTTCATCATGTTGAATCAAATTCAATCACTCACATGACCGTCTATTTGATGTTTATTATTTTGAGCTGTTCATGTGCAGTTTTTTTATAGGCTAGGTTTGGGTCTTGGTTTAATTTTGTTTCTATTCTTCTTGTTATCAATTAATTAGAGGACATTATACAGGGAATACATAAAGAAGAAGTTCTAAACTCTAATGGATAATATTATCTCTCCCTCCCACCCTCTGTCCCTCATAATCTAAAAATATCACAGTCCATGTATGTACATATAGAAATTCACTTTCTAATTTTCAATGTATACTCCTTCAGATGATGATTATTTTCATGAGAGATAATCTAATTCAGATGATGATGAAATTATCAAGGTATCTAACTATTATATTATTATGTATAACTCATTTCACACTATTTTTTTCTCACCAATATTTTATATTTTAAAATTTATTATGCAAGTGTTTCTAGATTGTATATGATCACCAATGTAGGTTGATGTGGATAGTTTGTTATTCGGCATTAGTATATTCTAACTGAATCTCTATAGGATATGAATTTTTACTACTTAATAGGGCCAATAAAATATTCATTACTAAGTAATCCTATTTTTAAACATTCTTGTATCTGAAAGGTAAACATTTTGGATGAATGTATACATTCTCGGGTCCATGCTTATTACCTCTTATTCCACCACTATAACTCCTTATGACAACTAAAGACCCAGGTATGAAAAAAACATTATTCTCTTGAAATGTTTTCCTATTGGACATCAATCAGTTAGTTATCATACAAATGTTAGTATGTACATTTACTTCTAATAAATCTGACATGACATGTTTTAGGGTAGTGAGTAATTTTTTCTTGTATTTTATTTCAATACTGGATAATTTTTTAGAGTAGTGGAACATGTTTTTAATATGAGTAGTAGTCCTAAAATTTGTTAATGTACGAGATCATCTGATTTGTTAGAGAAGTGGATCATTTGATTTGTTTCATCAATGGATAATTTTCTAGAGCAGCAGGTCCTGTATTTTAGTGAAACGTATTTTAGAGAAACATATAATGTATTTTTGGACAAAAGATAGTTATATTAGATCAAATAAATTTGACATGACATTCATTGGATTAGTGGATCAATCGCATGAAATATCAACATTCCGCTCGTGATTTCCATCCACATCTATAGCTATCAACTCATTCTGTCCAATCGAGTTTCAAACGATGTGTATCTCACCCCACAATAGGTATATGTTTCTATTAACTATCTGAATATTTTATTCACTCTTAGTTTTTTCATTGATAATATGGTGTGTTACTATTAAAAAAGTGTTTCCAGCATTATATGTGTTCTAATAATTCATGCTCATAGTATAAGATGTTCTCAATGTGTTTTCAAATGTTGTATAGAGAAAAAATTTCCCTAATATCCATTGGTCTTTTGTTATTTTATGTTATCTAAAAGTAAATTAGATTAAATTGTTTGGGATACCTAGATTTTCCAGTTTCAAATCATTTTAATGAAATTTCATATCTTTGATAACATGTTCAATTTATAATAGATACTTTGTATATATATATCAACTATTGTATGAAATTTCAATATTTGATTGTGTATTTTATTTCATGTGTTTTTTAACCAAAAATCTCCCTAAATATGAAATTTTACTTGACTCTTCCGATGACCAAAATTTTGACATATAGTGGTTCTCAGATAAGAATGTGCTGAAGAAAAAAAGTGGCCAACATTCCCTTTAGTATTATTTGGAGATTTGTAAGGATAACATTATTCTTGAATTATTTGGTACGTGATCTAAATGTTATATGAATATTGGGAGTTTACTAACTGATTTAGATGTTTCATATGATGTTAGTATTTTTTAGCTATCTTTTCACTAATTTTTTAATGCTCTATATGGATGTGGTTTTGGAACAGAAGCATTTGGATTTAAAGGGTAGGTATGTATAGCATCCCACCCTTTCATCACATAAACTTTCATTACATTTTACAAAACCGAGGATCTTTAAGGTTTAGTGTCTTGGAAACCAGGAACATAATAAATGAAAGAAAAAAAAACATTCTTCTTAAACACTTGAAAGGCTTCTCCTCAAGTTCATCCTAGGTTCATTACTGCATCTCATAACCTGGGAACACACATCAAAATAAAGGGTGAGCAGAAGGCCCAGTAAGGGAAACAAGTGAAACATTTTACATATGAACTTGGGATACATCAATAAAGTCATGAAAAGAACTTTAAGGAATGAAAATGAAATCATGAGGCATATCATAATAAAAATAAAACTTTTTCATAACTTGAATATGTGGCTGCAACATTTAATATTGGCAATCGTTTCGTTTCACCAAGGTCCATCCCCAAGGTGTCGTTAAAAAAAATTACCAAGGTTATTCACCAAGGCGTCGTTAAAATGGTCATCTCTAGAGATTAAGTCTTTACCCAATGCATTGGAGCGCTATCAGGGCGCACCCTTAAATTTTCCTTTATTATCATGTTAGCCACATATATCATCATCAAACATTTCATAAAGAAGCCATATATCACAAAATAAATGGGTTTCATTTCGTAATCATAATGTTTTAAAAACTGCTTTAAAGACATGATCTTTACGTCACCTTAAAACCCACAGAAAAGGAAGGTGGGTCTCATGTATGTAAATCCCAGAATTTAAAATAGAACATTTTGATATATATGTGAATACCCTTTTAGAAATAAGAGCTTTGAGTATTCACTTTATAACATAAAATAATTTTTGAGAAAAAAGAGAGGCATTTTGAGGGGGAAAATTCTGCAGCATAACGACTATGTTACAAGGTTTTAGAAAACATTGAGAAAAGAGGGGACATGGGTCAAACATTCATAAATGACCCATCATACAGTAGAGGGACAAAATATAAGGGATTTATGAACATGGTAATGAAATTTGAAAATATACCATATGAAATGAAGAACATGAAAGGAAGAAAACAAAACAAGATTTCTCTTGTGAAAATTCGGCAGCCTAACGGCATCACTTAAACTTCAACAAAATTGAATTGACAAGGTCAAATAGGGTCTCTCATCATATGAACATAAGAGTCCAGTATGATAGATATAGAGATCATACCCCAACATAATATAATGGAACTTGAAAGAATTGACATGAAAGTAGAACTTCAAAACGAGAACGGTGAAGAACCACTTAAAAATTCGGCAGCCTAACAGCGTCACTTAAACTTCAACAAAATTGAATTGACAAGGTCAAATAGGGTCTCTCATCATATGAACATAAGAGTCCAGTATGATAGATATAGAGATCATACCCCAACATAATATAAAGGAACTTGAAAGAATTGACATTAAAGTAGAACTTCAAAACGAGAAGGGTGAAGAACCACTTAAAAATTCGGCAGCCTAACGGCGCCACTTAAAACTTCAAAATACTGAATTGAAGAGATCAAATGGGGTCTCGCATCATATGAACATAAGAGTCCAGTATGATATATATAGAGATCATACACCAACATAATAGAAAGGAACTTGAAAGAATTGACATGAAAGTAGAACTTTGAAAAAGAGAAAGGTGAATGAATCCCTTGAAAATCCGGCAGCCTAACGGCGCCACTTAAACATTCTTAAAATGAAATGATGAGAGTAAGAGGGGGTCTTTCATCATATGAACATAAAAAGGGCAGTAATAGGAGTATAAAAGAACATCCTCCAAAATAAGAACATGGATCATAAAAGGAATGACATAAAAGAGATCACTTGAAAAGAAAGAGAGGGGTCGGATCCCTTACCTTAAAATGTAACTCTTAAACCTCAAAGGTTGGGACCTTGAGGGCTTGGGGGCACCTTGGGAGGACTCCTTGGGAGGTAATGAGACCAGAACTTCGTTGGGGAAGAGTGGGGAGTCGAATTTATGAGAGGAGGGCTTGGTATTTATAGGGAAAGTGAGGGGACAAGGCATTAATGGCAAAGGGACACCTCATTAGTGGTTTTGGCAAAACCATGGGCTTGCCCATGGTATTTGCCCATGGTATTGGCCACTTGGGACACCTCATACCTTATCTCACTATTCATAATTCGAACATATTGATTACAAACTTAATACATCATTTAATGATGTCATTAAACACCCGTAACTTAAAAACTGTATTTTCACTATTCATCAAAAATTCAACTTTCTCAGAATAATCCCAAAATTTCACCTTAACCAAATATCAACGCTCTGATTACAAATATGAACTCCATTTTATAAAAATAATTTTATAAATATTTTTAATTTAATTTTTAAATAAAAACACTATTCATCGAAAATTCATTTTTTTCAGAAAAAACCCCAAAAATTACCATAACATAATATCGATGCTCTGAGTTCAAAAATAAAGTCATTTTTATAAAAATAATTTTATAATTATTTTTAATTAAATTTTTAATTAAAAAACACTATTCACCCGAAAAAACTAATACTTGAATAATAATTAATGAAACCGTTATTTAACTATTTTATTGAATAACATTACTTAATCAAGGTGCCTAGATTATTTTAAAACTTTCTTTAAGTGAGATTACTAATCCATTTGGTCATATTACTAATCCTAATCATAAAATCACTATTCATAATTTACTATTCATCAAAAATCAAGTTGATCTTATTAGACTCTAAATTTCGTACTGAACATAATTGTAGAAGACCATTTTTCGAAAATCATTACACATTTTTAATTATTTAAGGTTTACACAACCATTTTTAAAATATCCTTTTTCTAAAATTCATCAAAAAATATGCATACAATATTTATCCGGTCATTTGAAAATTCATAAACATCATCATAAGAAGAAATCCAAATTTTTATTTAAAAAAAAAAGATTACACAAGGCAATTACGGTCTCGTTACATAACCCCTTATAATACCAGCATAGGACCTAAGAGTAAGGTGTGCTAGGGTGATAGAATTTTGGGGCGGCTCAGTCAACATTGCCCGAGTAGTAATTTCTATCAGTTTGAACTTCTCGCGAAGGCGATTCCGTTCTAGCTTCACATGATGAAGTTCGGCTTGGATTTGGTCCAGAGCAAAGCCCAATGGTGCTACCTCCTTCCCAATCTCTGTTAGATGGGTTTCAATCGGCCCAAGGCTACTAGGTGTGGCCATCAAATCTTCTTTCTATAATAATTAACCAGGATTACTTAAATATAGAGACAATAATCAAAACATTTTGTTCACGGTGTTCATATTGACCGATGGTCATATAACACTCAAAAACCAATGGTCTCATTTTATTTATAATCATGTTTATCAAATAAAATATTTTTTTTGAGTATAAAAAATAACACATGAAATTAGGAAACAAGATTTATTCAAAATTTCGGGTCGTTACAATCTTCCCCCCTTATGAAATTGCGTCCTCGCAATTTTTTTAAATTGGGTTTTGAAATTTCATTGAAAGTCCCACATCGGAAAAAGAGTCAGTAACACCATTACTTTAAAAGAAAGAAAAGGAAGTACAAAGGCCACCCGAGTTAACCCACACTCGGGTTCCATGTAGGAAAACATGGACATGGAGGAAAAAACAAAGGGTCAGTTCTGAGAGAGAGTGATAGAGAACATGATTAGGAGAAAGTTAACCATGAGAAAATCCCAAACTTATGATGTGTGTAAACGGTCTTTGATTACCTAGTAGGAAACGTAAACCAACAACATTTTTGTTTTACGTTTCTTTTCATAATTTTGAGGATTTAATTTACTACATAGAACAAAAACATAAGAAAATATACTTACCTTCAAGTAGAGTTTCATCCTTTAACAAGTCCCTACCAACACTAATCTTTTCGCCAAATGAGGAGAATTCAAAAACACTTGGTCTCATAAAAGCACAAGAATCATCTTCTATAGAATCACATAATCTACAAAAGATTAACTATCTATTTCTTCTATCTTTAAACATTATCCCAAAAATAGAAAGGTTAAGGTAAAACAACTCTTCAAAAAGAAAGAATCCCATAGGAATAGAACCTACTTTTAAATCTTCAAAGTTCCATGGTACTACCCAACGTTCATCATAGACCACTCCATAAATAACGGTCCTTAAAATTCCTCAAAATAAACCAAACTAAGATTGAAACCCAAATACAAGAAGGATTTGATAACATAGTCTTCCAAAACAACTTCATTGTTCATCTCCAGACAACATCAACCACTCCTAACATCTTATAACAAAAGTAGCTAACCTAAACATATTTTACCCAAGATAGGTTAATCATTCCCAAAAGTAACCTAAATTACTATAAGTCCACCTTAAATTCATCAATTCTTCAAAATATAAGTCAACCTTACTCCTCAATGAAAATACTATAGTAATCTATTTACCTCGATCATATAGGGTCCCCAAAATAGTGAACGCCTTCCAAAATAATAACCATCTTTTAATCCCCTAATCATCTCTGACATATTAATACGGAAATTGTCGCATTTCCTATCACATTGGTTGTTGGGACACGTTATTCCATTTCCCACCATTAACTAAGAAGATAAAGTATAATTAGAGGCTTAAATACTTAACCAATAATCATGAAAAGGAACTTAAAGCATATAAGGATAACTTGTAGAAGAAAAGTATACCCTAACTTGTGATCCCCTAGGTTCCCATCTAGGTTATCCATGATCATATATTCTTATGTGAATCTTTATTTTATTTTATCTTTGTTCCTTTAATAATGGTTCATACCAAGCTTATGAATTTACCAAAGCATATCCCCCGGGAGTGTCGTAACCAAGAGTGCAGCAAGGCCTGTTGTCGTGTACCAGTTCCCGTTCGAGTCTAGCTCAAAGCGGTGTTTTCGGGTTTTACCCCTATGTACATCTGTGCCAGAGCCACCTCTACCTGCTCGTATCCAGACAGGGATGTATTTGCTTGGAAACCCCTTACTCAATACTCACCAAAATACCAGGAAGATTTCCTATATTAAACTTTTCTATAGGGTTCCTCCTAGAGTTTTCATATCCTAATTTCCACAAATAACTAAACCATCCTTTGATACCAACTATAGCATCCCACCCTTTCATCACATAAACTTTCATTACATTTTACAAAACCGAGGATCTTTAAGGTTTAGTGTCTTGGAAACCAGGAACATAATAAATGAAAGAAAAAAAAACATTCTTCTTAAACACTTGAAAGGCTTCTCCTCAAGTTCATCCTAGGTTCATTACTGCATCTCATAACCTGGGAACACACATCAAAATAAAGGGTGAGCAGAAGGCCCAGTAAGGGAAACAAGTGAAACATTTTACATATGAACTTGGGATACATCAATAAAGTCATGAAAAGAACTTTAAGGAATGAAAATGAAATCATGAGGCATATCATAATAAAAATAAAACTTTTTCATAACTTGAATATGTGGCTGCAACATTTAATATTGGCAATCGTTTCGTTTCACCAAGGTCCATCCCCAAGGTGTCGTTAAAAAAAATTACCAAGGTTATTCACCAAGGCGTCGTTAAAATGGTCATCTCTAGAGATTAAGTCTTTACCCAATGCATTGGAGCGCTATCAGGGCGCACCCTTAAATTTGCCTTTATTATCATGTTAGCCACATATATCATCATCAAACATTTCATAAAGAAGCCATATATCAGAAAATAAATGGGTTTCATTTCGTAATCATAATGTTTTAAAAACTGCTTTAAAGACATGATCTTTACGTCACCTTAAAACCCACAGAAAAGGAAGGTGGGTCTCATGTATGTAAATCCCAGAATTTAAAATAGAACATTTTGATATATATGTGAATACCCTTTTAGAAATAAGAGCTTTGAGTATTCACTTTATAACATAAAATAATTTTTGAGAAAAAAGAGAGGCATTTTGAGGGGGAAAATTCTGCAGCATAACGACTATGTTACAAGGTTTTAGAAAACATTGAGAAAAGAGGGGACATGGGTCAAACATTCATAAATGACCCATCATACAGTAGAGGGACAAAATATAAGGGATTTATGAACATGGTAATGAAATTTGAAAATATACCATATGAAATGAAGAACATGAAAGGAAGAAAACAAAACAAGATTTCTCTTGTGAAAATTCGGCAGCCTAACGGCATCACTTAAACTTCAACAAAATTGAATTGACAAGGTCAAATAGGGTCTCTCATCATATGAACATAAGAGTCCAGTATGATAGATATAGAGATCATACCCCAACATAATATAAAGGAACTTTAAAGAATTGACATGAAAGTAGAACTTCAAAACGAGAACGGTGAAGAACCACTTAAAAATTCGGCAGCCTAACGGCGTCACTTAAACTTCAACAAAATTGAATTGACAAGGTCAAATAGGGTCTCTCATCATATGAACATAAGATTCCAGTATGATAGATATAGAGATCATACCCCAACATAATATAAAGGAACTTGAAAGAATTGACATTAAAGTAGAACTTCAAAACGAGAAGGGTGAAGAACCACTTAAAAATTCGGCAGCCTAACGGCGCCACTTAAAACTTCAAAATACTGAATTGAAGAGATCAAATGGGGTCTCGCATCATATGAACATAAGAGTCCAGTATGATATATATAGAGATCATACCCCAACATAATAGAAAGGAACTTGAAAGAATTGACATGAAAGTAGAACTTTGAAAAAGAGAAAGGTGAATGAATCCCTTGAAAATCTGGCAGCCTAACGGCGCCACTTAAACATTCTTAAAATGAAATGATGAGAGTAAGAGGGGGTCTTTCATCATATGAACATAAAAAGGGCAGTAATAGGAGTATAAAAGAACATCCTCCAAAATAAGAACATGGATCATAAAAGGAATGACATAAAAGAGATCACTTGAAAAGAAAGAGAGGGGTCGGATCCCTTACCTTAAAATGTAACTCTTAAACCTCAAAGGTTGGGACCTTGAGGGCTTGGGGGCACCTTGGGAGGACTCCTTGGGAGGTAATGAGACCAGAACTTCGTTGGGGAAGAGTGGGGAGTCGAATTTATGAGAGGAGGGCTTGGTATTTATAGGGAAAGTGAGGGGACAAGGCATTAATGGCAAAGGGACACCTCATTAGTGGTTTTGGCAAAACCATGGGCTTGCCCATGGTATTTGCCCATGGTATTGGCCACTTGGGACACCTCATACCTTATCTCACTATTCATAATTCGAACATATTGATTACAAACTTAATACATCATTTAATGATGTCATTAAACACCCGTAACTTAAAAACTGTATTTTCACTATTCATCAAAAATTCAACTTTCTCAGAATAATCCCAAAATTTCACCTTAACCAAATATCAACGCTCTGATTACAAATATGAACTCCATTTTATAAAAATAATTTTATAAATATTTTTAATTTAATTTTTAAATAAAAACACTATTCATCGAAAATTCATTTTTTTCAGAAAAAACCCCAAAAATTACCATAACATAATATCGATGCTCTGAGTTCAAAAATAAAGTCATTTTTATAAAAATAATTTTATAATTATTTTTAATTAAATTTTTAATTAAAAAACACTATTCACCCGAAAAAACTAATACTTGAATAATAATTAATGAAACCGTTATTTAACTATTTTATTGAATAACATTACTTAATCAAGGTGCCTAGATTATTTTAAAACTTTCTTTAAGTGAGATTACTAATCCATTTGGTCATATTACTAATCCTAATCATAAAATCACTATTCATAATTTACTATTCATCAAAAATCAAGTTGATCTTATTAGACTCTAAATTTCGTACTGAACATAATTGTAGAAGACCATTTTTCGAAAATCATTACACATTTTTAATTATTTAAGGTTTACACAACCATTTTTAAAATATCCTTTTTCTAAAATTCATCAAAAAATATGCATACAATATTTATCCGGTCATTTGAAAATTCATAAACATCATCATAAGAAGAAATCCAAATTTTTATTTAAAAAAAAAAGATTACACAAGGCAATTACGGTCTCGTTACATAACCCCTTATAATACCAGCATAGGACCTAAGAGTAAGGTGTGCTAGGGTGATAGAATTTTGGGGCGGCTCAGTCAACATTGCCCGAGTAGTAATTTCTATCAGTTTGAACTTCTCGCGAAGGCGATTCCGTTCTAGCTTCACATGATGAAGTTCGGCTTGGATTTGGTCCAGAGCAAAGCCCAATGGTGCTACCTCCTTCCCAATCTCTGTTAGATGGGTTTCAATCGGCCCAAGGCTACTAGGTGTGGCCATCAAATCTTCTTTCTATAATAATTAACCAGGATTACTTAAATATAGAGACAATAATCAAAACATTTTGTTCACGGTGTTCATATTGACCGATGGTCATATAACACTCAAAAACCAATGGTCTCATTTTATTTATAATCATGTTTATCAAATAAAATATTTTTTTTGAGTATAAAAAATAACACATGAAATTAGGAAACAAGATTTATTCAAAATTTCGGGTCGTTACAGTATGAGTTGTTTTGGTTTTTTTCCTTGTGAAATAATGTTGATTTCCTGTTGTTTGTTTCATCAAGCAAGGTTTCAATTTTCCATCTTCAATGTTAATGGGTTAGTTTCAACCTATACAAATCATGAACTATGAAAACGGTGTTATATCATTTATTGAAAAAATAATCTTTATATTCATGAATACTTATTTTATGTTTTGTTCTACTATTTTCTAAATTTTTTTAGTGTATGTGAAAACAGAAAATGGAATTAGAAATGAAGGAAGGTACTTTTTCCTAATTTTTTTAATTTTCCTCCCTTCCTCCCAACATATGAATGCATGCAATTTGTTTTCACTATTAAATGCGCTATATATATGTTTTTTATGCGCTAAATGTTTTTAAGATAGCCTAGAAGTCTAGATCTCTGCAACTGGTGTGTTTTCCTAAAATTGTTTGTTTAACCTCCCTTTCATCTGTAATTTTTTATTTGCATTTACACACTATATAAATGTAGTTATTTTTTCTGAAAATCATGGAGTTAACAACCCTTTCGTCCTACATATGAATTTAGGTAATTTGAATTCAGTATTTACTTTATTGTGTATTGTTTTTATACACTAAAAACATATGAAAAAAATTATTATATTGCATTAATTCTTGACTACCAAAACATTTCAACTAGGCCATTGAATAGGTTCAGAACATGAAAACACATATCAATGTCAATGCCTTAGTTTCAACCAATAGAAATATAATATGTGAAAAAGGTGTTCTATCCTTATTTATTGAAAAATAATTTCCTTATATTCATGGAAAACTATAAGAATTTTATTGATCTGTTTTGTAATTGTTTTCTCAATAGTGCATGTGAACATAGAAACAAGGGTTGGAAATGAAAGCAGGTAATTTTTCTTATAATCATGGAGTTAACCTCCCTATATTACAACAAATGAATGTAGGTAATTTGTTTTCAATATTTAATCCACTATATATATTTTTTATGCACTAAAAACATATGAAACATATGATTTTAATGATTTTATCCTTGACTACAAAAAAATTTCTTTCTGGCCTATGAATATGTTAGGATCTTCAAAACAAATATCAATGTCAATGCCTTAGTTTCAACCTATAGAGATCAAGATCTGAAAAACAGTTTTATATACTCATTTCATGAATTTTTTTGACTTATATTCATTATTAAATATTACAAGATTTATTTGACTATTATCTATTTGTTTCCTCAATGCGAATGTGAAAACATAAAACTAAATTTAAAATATTCTTGATTACCAAAATTCTAATAGATTCCATTATAGATAAGTATAAAGAATCACTTAATCAATTTTTTTTCTTGAGTACCAGTATCCAAAGTTATTTTGCAGTCTTCAATTTCTATGATAGTAATCAATGAACAATTTAAACATAAATTTCATCATATAACTACCATTGTAAACTGCACTTCTTTTTGTAAATTATTTAATTTCATTGTAATGTTATTCCATAACGTACATTTCATTAATTTCTAAATAAAATATTTCCCTTCCATATTATTGATATATTTTTTATTATTTAGGAATTGTTTGATGAAAATGTCACCAATATTTGATAGGAGCTACTATCGAGAATTCTAAGGCAACTACAAACAGGTTTCTAGATATGTATTAATATTTTATTTTATTTTATAAATTATGATTCATTCACTATATTCATTTATTTTGTGTGCTATGTTATATTGATTTTATTCACTTTTGCTTTACAAAATTCTTATTTTATTTAAATCTTGTTTTGTAGATGAATTAATTTAATGTTTTATGTGTCGTTTTTTAAATCCATATATTTTTATGGTTGTCTAATTTAATGATTTTATGTTTTCTCCTACAGTTGAAGATGCAATCATTGGATTATAATACTGGCTTTACATGGAAACATGTAGTTTGTATATCTTTTCTATTTTTTTCTCATTTCATGTGAATACAAAAAGAATATTTTATGAATGATTTTGATTAAACAACATTCCAATAGTTTCCGTTACATTTTTTTTTGAAATTTCCACCTCACTCGGATTTTTTTGTATGACTCCCAGTCTCCAAAGTTCATTAACAATCATCTACAAACTGTAGTTATTAATAAGAATTTTTTTTGTGTCATGCATTGCACGGGCGGAGTACTGGTCATTCTATATGGGGATGAATCCAAATACCTTCTTTAATGTGTTAATAATAATAGAAAATCCTTCTCCACATTAGGGTAATATAATAACAGGTGAAATTATAAATGTTCATTTCAACTCCATGAAATATTCCCAACATACATATTTTTAAAGGAACTCATCTCCCTTTTATTTAAATTTCCATTTCATTTTTTAGTAGGGAGAAATATTTCACAGTCATCTAGTATTATATTTAATTCTGATGATAAATATGGGGTTGGGATACTGTAGTTGGTCTAGGTAATTTCTCAATAACAAACATATGTGATGTATTCACCGATATAACCACTCTTGTGTTTACGTAACATATGATTTAAAAAAATTGTAACCAAAAGATAAACATACTAAATTTTGAATATATCTTCCTCGTCAGTAATTTCAGCAACACAACCAATTTTTGTCCGGATGTTCTATACTCACTTCATATTTAAGAGTATCATCTATAGAGGTAACCTCACATTTATTTATTTAATATCGAAAAATTCAATTCATTAAGTGCATGAATATATTTTGGGGAATTTATATGTCTAAATGGAATCACTACCTATGAAAGAATTCATTGTTCATCTCCTCATTAACCGTAGATTGATTATATCTAGAATATAGGTTAGTGTAAGAAATGTATTTATCTACACATAGTTGATCATATAATCAATAAATATGGGAAAGATAATTCTTGTTTATGATAAGGATCTTATTGCGTTCTCAATAATCTATTACAAGACTAGTTGTATAATATTTATTCTATTAAAATAATAGGTGCACCATTTGGTGACACACTATTATATTTGTATACCAATTTCATGAATATACTATAAATTATTATTAAAATATTGTATCTTAATTAGGTCTATGCTATTTTGAGTAATTGAAATATTTTAAACAATTGGTATGAAATCTATTGAAAATTCATCTGTATGATTTTTTGGGAAGACTAGGAATGTATTCAAGAAATTATATTTTAAAATTATAAACAATAAAAATATATTTCATAACAAGTTTCTCTACAACTATTTGACACAAATATCCCTCGTGAATATGATGTAAGTAATATATAATCGATGTAACTTCCATTGTATGTTCATATAAATCATCACACCAAATTCTTATCATAGGATGATTCATAATATTAAATGTGACTTACAATCCATAAAATATTATTGGGATATATATAGATAGATTCAATATAAGCCTGAAATAACATAAAATTCTACAGGAGTGGTAATCAAATGCATAATACAATGTAAATTAACCCTAAATTCTATTGGAGAGGAGTTATAAACATGAGATGCTATCATTATATAGTTTTGAATTTTAACTTCTAACTCATCATATTATTGATGAGATTGTGATGTGACATCCTTATAAAATTACTCATATAAAAATGAGTTAGTAGATATGGAACGAAATAATATAGTTTTACCTCTAGAGTGGATAGTATGAGTACCCTTAACCACCACATTCACATAACCAAGATCAGTAGTTTTCATTACAAAGACATTCCCTTTGTCTGGTGACATAATAGATTGTTTATTAATATATCTTTCATTAACCCTTGCAATCATGAATTGTTTGGTTAAACTACTATATTCCATTAAAGGTTAGTGTTGGATTGTGGGTTGAACATTCAATTGACATATTTATCTGTTATTGTCATTTACTAGACTCATCACATTGTCCCAACATTATTTTACATAATAGACTTTAATTCAAATATTAAATCTTTATTCGTACACAATAAGGAAATTTACCATGTATTCCTTCCACACTACTGACATTAAATAATATTAACTTTCATTCCTCCATGGGTTTTATTTTTATATTTTCTTCTAAATTATAAAATTATATTATTCCCAAAAATATGAGACAATTAAGTGTCATAAATTTTTATGTCCAGCCTGATAAAACATTGAATGATTTATTAATATATATCAAATAATATTATAGCCAATCCCTTTTAGTGACATAGTCTCAAGACACTAAAGAAATGGTCAAAATTTCATTCCTCAAATTTTTTAATATCAATGGAATACCTTCTGTGTTAGGTAATATTTTCTTCTTAGGTATCGATGGATTCATAAAAATTATGTTTTAGTTCAATGAATTACCTATTAATTTTATTTGGAATACTTCATTGAGAGAAATCACTAAAATATAAATTCTTAATATAATACCATGTAATGGAGTAAATTTTCTCCACTTCTTTGTATTCATTATAAGAGTCCTCCATTGAAATTATTATATATCCTTCCAATATATATAGTGGGGAGATTTTTTTCCATAATATTAGGGGATAATAAATATGTTTTTAGTGTTACAAATCAATCTCTGTGAAATTATTGGATTAATGGAACACTAAATATAATTTTAATGTTTTTGTACAAAAGGTAAAATAGTCAGTTGTTCCCTCCTTTGGCCATTTGTAAGATTATCGTGATTCATTTTACTATTTATAGAATGATAATGTTGGGTAATCATTAAAAAAATATTTTTCATCCCCTCTTCCATCTTATTAGATTTCCTATGTAGATAGTCATTAAATATCCTTCCACATTTATCATTAAAACAATTCCTTCTGATTCCTGCAGTTAAATAATACTAAAAACCATTCTGTGAGAAACTATAATTATTATGACTAATCATGTACACATATAAAATATTTCATATGATATCTAAATCATTAAAAATTCATTTCCATATATGAAACTATATTTTGAACATACATTATGCATGGTAATTACCTACTAAAAGACATTATAATATTTTATAATGAAAATGTGAATTAACATAAGAAGACCCCCATGAGTGTTTAGCCATGTGTGTTGTATTATGCCCACTCTTAATGCATGGGTGGTGATTTAGATAATACCTAATAGTATTTTAATTAATTATATCCCATATATGAATCTATTCCATAAATGTATCCATGAATTATTATCTGAATATTTATATGTATTTTATAGTAAAAAAATATATACAATGCTAATGATTATGATATATTATACTAAACATAGACAAATTCCCACGGTTTACAGAAATGATTTTTTATCCTTATCCCCGAAAATGACTAATTGTTGATCTAATACCAACTATGGTGACCAAAATGATACATACATATATATTACATCTATCTAGATAAATATTTAATATATATCATAATAATAAACTCCCCAAAGCTAAATCAGTTTATTATAATTGGAGACTGCATATATATTCATCATATTTCATGAAATATCTTCAATATATCCTACATTTTTCCTCTCACATAGTAAAACTCCTAGACATACACTATGTAAAACCTTTAATTATAAACTAGGAAATTGAAACTTAAGAAATGAATTTCTTAAATTCATAGCTAGGAAAAAATAATTGATATAAATCAATGTTCATAAGTTAACATGAGCTATGAATAATACTAAGAAACATTATCATTACTTATTATTATCATAACTAATTAGTCATAGATCATTTATTGTATATCTTGGAATATTTATTTTCATTAAAAACACATATGTAGAATGTGTTTTGAATCATCAATAGTGCTTCATGATTCGTGAAAAGAAGTCATATGACAAAATACAAATGAATGTTTCATGAAAATAAGCATTGAAAATAATTTCCTTAGTCAAGGGTCACATCCTAGAAAATGAGAGTGGGTTGGGTTCACTCCCAATTTCATAAGTTTTTTATTTATTAATAATTACTAAGAACATATTATTGGTCATAATCCCTCGCTAATTTTGGATTACTACCCTTTCATTCCCTTTTTATATCTTCAGATATCAATGTTTATCCAATGCATCAAAAGACTATATAATTTCATCACTAAATTTCACATATTGAAAACAATAATTATATAAGATATAATATCCTTAAAAATCCAAATGTAATTATATCATAACATTTGAAAATAAACTGGTTTGATAAACATTTCTTCATGTTTTTTGAACAACCATTATAAAAGTAATTGGTTTTATAAAAATTTCTTCATACCAAAACTCGTTGAAAAGAAACATATATTGTAGAATAAAAAATAATTAATAATAATACTAATCCATCAAGAAAAATAATCATTATGTTATCAAAAGATCAAATCCCTAAGGATGCATGAATATCCTTAAAGGATATTTTCATAGATAAAAATACTATTAAATGATTATTTGAACATTTCATTGAATAACATCTCAAAAATATTTTTTCCTTTTTTAATATTTTAATAAATTAAAAAATTATTGTGTAAATTATATTCATTAATATAACCATTTAATATCTTTATAGAAGCTTGAAAATAATGAATAGTAGTAATTACAAAAAAATCAGTTCATACTATATTTGATAAAAGTGAACATCCTTTTATCCATTTTGTAAAACATCATAAAAAACCTATTCAAAAAATATTTATTTAATAAGATTACATTTAATACATGATAAATAAATAAAATGTTAATAAAATTTTCCAATTTATAAAATTATAAATACAAAAATACAAAATTTTAAGCGAGTGGTTATGAAAGAAAATGTTCCTCGAATATCGAAGAATTAATACAGAATTTTATATAAAAGAATTTTTCCATAATTTTAACATCGATATAGATACAAAATTAATTAATTCAAAAAAATTATAAGAAGAAACATATAATAATAAATAAGACTAGTATTAAATAATAATATACATCAGGATTACATCAAATGAAATTTGGCATAGTCAATCCCAAAATAAAATGAGATTGTAATATAAACCATTACCTCACATCTAATCAACAATTATTTGGGATCAAATATTTGGATGAATAAATATATCATTATTATAAATATAATATTTAATATTATTCATACATATCCTAACATATATTATTTACTTATGTCATATTATCACCAATTTATTTATTTATTTATTATTATAATCAATATTCCAAACATTAACTATTTTTTTTCTTAAATGTTTTTTTAATAAATTATTATCTGGGAAATTTAATAATGTATATATCATATAGCAGAATATAATAAGGCAATAATTATAATAGTTTATCATTATAAAAACTTTTATATCTATTAATATATTTTATTAATGAAAAATGAAATACATCACTTCGTGGAGATGATAATTCATACATACAGACAATTGAACATTCCAATTTTCAATTGATGGAACGAAATAATTATTTGTAATAATTAAAATTTGTTAATTATTTATTATATATTAAATATTAAATATATTAAATATATATATATTTATTATCACAGATGTAAAAAATAAATTCAAATTGAATCACATCATATTTTGGAGATGATATTTCACACGTATATATGAGAAACATTTTCATTTTCCACTACACTAAATGGTAAGATGGTTGATGAGATATTAAAAATAAATCAATATAATATTTAGGTAATAAATATCATATATATACATTAAACCCATCATAATAAGCAGCCAATAATTAGGGGGATGAATTATTAATCTTATATCTATTTAGAGGCCATCGTCTACAAAGAAGCACAATAGATACATTCATTTCCCATTAGATGGAATGGAGGTGATAAATGGTTGAATTGTCACAATAATAAAATTATAATTTTATTAAAAATAATAAATTCAATATCTTTTATTGCATACTATAAATTTAGATGAGGTTGAAGAATTGAAGAATTTAAATTACAATATTAAGAGTTAAAAATCTTCTTTTAGAAACATTATTTTGTTTACTCCGTAATCCTTAAAAGAACGTTATTATGATCAAAACGTGACCTATATTACATGCGTATGTATGTTATGAAGGTATTTAGGTTGGGAATATTTAATATATACTGAAAATATTTTGTGAAGAATAGATTACAAATTTTATACATTTATAAAAGTGAGATAGAACATACTATGAATTTTACAATGTATTAAAATATATTTTTGCCTTATTCATGTACAATAGAAGAAAATAACATGATAGAAATTTATAATTTTTATAGTAGAAATTAAATAAACCAATAAAAATAAAACAAATATTTTAGAACATTTAAACCATATATCTTATGTTATTTTACCAGGAAACAATTTTTACACCTAAACTCAAAAACAATATTTTACATTTTTGACTATTAACTATGATAAAAAATTAAGTTGATCCTTTAAAATTATATAAATTTTGATGATTAAAATTATGTGAGCCATTTAACATAATTTAATCTCTATAAGTGGTATAAAGTCATTGTAAAATAATTTTACAAAATGAAATCAAATAAATTTTGTTAAAATGAATTTATTAATATTAAATTGAATATATTATTCTTACATGAATAATAAATTCCATTTGATTAATATTAAAAAATGAATATAAATATATAATATATATAAATAAAATGAAAATATTTCATCAATAAAAATTAGTTTAATTTATTAAAAAAACTTCTATTCGTCAGTATGAAAGTTGTTTTTCCAAATAAAATTGTCTATATTCATCTTAAAATGAATTTATATTCATTTATTACATGTTTCTAACTAATGAATTTCTTTTTTAAATGTTTAAATATTGATTTTACATAATTTTTTTAGTCTAATTCAAACACTCCAAATCAAATGGTTAGTATTAAACATTCACTTAATATAAAAAAAATTTTAACAATATATTTCATTTATTTTAAACATTGTGTTATATATAAAGTGATAAATAAATTGAATAAAATTTATCTGAAGTGAAATATATTATGAAATATAATGGTGCAGCATGGAACCCTCCATTTAGACCGTTGGTTTTAAATTTGACTTCACAGAGTAATCATCCATTATGTTGGTCCCACCAATTACCCATTAACCAACCACAGTGCACCCTATGAAATTTATTATGATTAAAAAATCCATAAAAAATGGACTTTAATCCCAATAAAGTATATTATGCCTTCACTGGACACTCTGAAAACTCAAAAAATCACAATAATGATTTACAATTTTAAACCTATTGTCATTTGAGCATATAGGACCACATATTACATTTAAACCTACTCACAATAGAATAACTCTTACATATGATTCCTCTAACCATGAATCTAACTAAATATAATCAAAATATAAACATTTTACTCTCAATAATATTTAATATCTATATATATTCAAAACAATTCAATCAACTACCGATCACTATGACCAATTATAATAATAAAATGTATTCCATCAATGGGAGCTCCCTGCCATAGGAGTCTCTAACCTTGTTTCACCATAACCAAGATACCAACATGTCATAGTTAATTTACCTGACCAACAAACAGAATTATATAGTATATATATATATATAATGCAAAATTTACCAATTTTTTTTCAATATTCCTATAAACTATCCATCATATGGTAGATCCACATTAAACATATGAAAATAATATTGTATCACCCATATTGAAAAACTAGAATCAATGTAATTACAATATACCAATATCCATCATTGGATCTCTCATTAGATCGTAATAAATTAGCTCATCCACATAAAACAAATCAAAGCATCTGCCACTTTATTTCTAACCTCAATGTAGTGTCATAATTTTTACATTCTCTTAACCCCACTTCTAATTAGTCTATCTTCTATAATGAATATTATGTATAAATGAAGGGAAACTACTCCCTCACCAACCATCACATTGTCCTTCCACAGATTCATGAGTCTAACCAGATCCTTATCATTTTAATAATTTGAAAACCATACAATATAACCAATCTAAATACTAGAAATAGAAAATATTATAACACTCCATAGGTGTACAATCACACAATATCCCATTGTTCACCAACCATGATACTAATACCATCTTTGTTATAAAGCACATTAAGGTCTAAATGAAAACAAATTTTTATTGACTCTAAGATAGGTCCCCACATTCCTTCTTATATGGCTTCCTAGACCCCTACTACTAATCTCACCTAACAACACCATAAAGCCGGGTATACGAAAATCTATATTGTTTTACTCCATGATAAATACATTGATTAGGACTGTAGAAAAATAGGAAATCTAAAATTTATTCAAATATACACTAATATCACATCAGGGAATATCCTAAAAATAAACAAACATTGTGATTTCATCTCCCAATGATTTTAGTAAAAACCATAGAAGAATAAAATCATGGGATCATTACAACGGTAACATCTCATTTAATAGGTTCTAGAAAACATCACCTAAAAATATTGATTTTTCATTTCTCTATTTTAGGTAAACAATACATATTTGACCAAATATATTATTCTACACCATTGAGCATATAAATAGATATCATCACCCCTAAACATAGAGAAATTTTGATATTATCAATGATATTGTGTATTTATTTGACCGAGATCATTTTTTTCATATAGTGTTACCTATCTCTAAAATAAATAGGGGTTCCAAAACTAAAATTCCATGTAAAAATACACCATATATTCATCTACTACATGAGAATACTAACAAACATTATGAATGTTTTTTATCAATATCATCAACATTCTTTCATTAAATTTTATCCATGACTCAATCATCAAATCTGAAATCCCTATATTCCTCAGCACATTATCTTGGGGCCCATGTGGATTCTCTTCCTCAATGTCCTAAAATGGATCACATCATAGTGGCACTATATCACCATACTCGAAATTTATCATTGGATGTTGTTTTGGTGGTATATCATAAGAAAATAAATTCAATTAACATTTAATATATAATAGTCCAGATCTAATAAATAAGATCATTTCTAAGTGGTAGTGAATCAAATTAATCCATTAAATATACCACAGTAACATAGGAAACATATTTTCTATCCCCATAACCTATACTAAAAAAATATAATATTAGGTATCACATAGACAATACACATTATTGATTCACATGACTGATTAAATTAAGTATAATGAAATAATTATTTTGATAACAATTCCACTAATAATTTATATGGTAATTGACAATATAGGTATTCAGTGACACTTTTAATAAAAAACACTTCTAGAAACAAAATGAAAATAATAATAATGCACAGACAAGTTATATGAGTCACATGTCATGCTGAGTAAGGATAAGTCTCATAGACATAATTCATAAACAATAAATGTGATATTTATGAAGGTCAAATAACTCAACTATATCTAAAAAATAAAAATAGAAATCATGGTTCATCTAGAAACATCGACACCATCCTACACATTTTATGGTAAGTTACAAAATATGAAATTCAAACCTTATCCTAACACATTCCTGAAACACTATCTAAATTAGGTCAAAATAATACATTAAAACACCATGTTTAACATCATTATAATATAATTACTCTAATACAACATTTTACATTCCGAAAATTTGATTTCATGATTGAAATTAGAGCTAGTGAGCCAATAACCTTAGGAACACCACCTTATTCTATTGAGGCACTAGACACTAATCATTGACTTAAGAGGTCATAGTAGGGGTATTATACCCTCTAATATAATAAATAGAAAATGGTAGCTTAAAAAATAAAAAATATAAATATAATTTTAGGAATATAGATATAATAAAATCAAAAAAATATTTAAAATAATTTTTTTAGAATTTCATGGGATCTATAATGAAAAAACCATGATCCCCCAAAGGCCGATCACATATATACAATCCCATAATGTACGAATAAAATACAACAAATATAAAAAATGATAAACATATCCCTACTCCAAATACGACTATTTATCTCTTGTTTATCCATTACAACTCTATCCAGGTACTAACTAACCAGAGAGAACCATCCATTTTCTTGATAATGATTATAAAATTTTGTTCATTACCAAAATTTCATGTGTTATGAGTGAATATATATTTAATAGGATACCACTAATTGTGTTCCTAGATAACATACATAAATATATGATTATATAACAATGAAACTTAACAAACATATATAGTCAATATCTACCACTGTAATTCATGCTCGATCGGCCACACATGATCACTTTTCCTAATTTGAAAAATGGGGTGGGGGTGATGGACCCATTGTCATAACCCATCTTAGGGGAGAAATATGAACTGTTTGTCATAATATAATCAATAAATACCTCACCAATATACCCATGTCCATATGGTTAATGGGAATAAATTAAAAACATTCAAAATCCCATACTATAATCATATTTACACATTAACGCCAAATAATTTCACACACATTGACCATAAAAATTTAAGAAAGAAGAGTCCCATTACACATATTTAACAATTTAACATGATATATTCGAGACATATATCTTGAATACTTCTCTCAAATATGGATGGTAAAAACTCCTAGGTTTTTTAACAACATGTTATACCAGTCCTCTAGTTTGAGGGTTTACTCCATCACACTAATTCGTTTGTCTATAGGGGATTCCACAAATCATGAGTCTATTAATACCTCAACCTTGGACCTAATCTATATGAACATTTAGCTAATGGACCCATCCCCATAGTGAAAGATATCATCAAATTCTTGCATAAATAATTAGAGACCATTAATCATCCAAAAAATATTGAATGATATAATAACACCATACAGAATGATGAACCAAATAACCCTCAGTCAGATGGGATACGCCAGTCATGTTACCTAGGAACCATATTAAGAAACACACCAAAGAACAACCACTTCACCGTTTATAACAAATTTCTATACACTCCTTGATTACACTAATAAATCATGACCCATTAAATATGTATCCTATCATATACATGAATGGAAACCCCAAGGAATTTATCTATAACAATAAAAACAAATAGATTTTATGTTCTCAGTCACACCCAAAAACCCACATGTGAACATAATTCACAGAGAACATAAGAGATTATATATCAATAAAAATATATAGTCTCAACATAGAAGGAACATATAATATCTAACACATTGAATATCTACACCAAAACCAACTGTGATGCAATGAAATAAGGAGTCTACAGAAAAAACCAAAAATATTGTTTATAGATAAAATTCATGTTAACAATGATGAAATTTGAAATATATAATAATGGATGATAATTCTTATAAGTAGTGATACTTTATGATAGAACACATAGAAAACTAATAAAACACTTATTATCCCCCCCCCCCCGAGATCTGAACAATAAGGGGACAGGGGAGTTAATGTTATCTTTAATATATATAAATTAGAAAATGGGAGCCTATATCAATTTATATTATTAAAATTTTATTAGTTAATTTTTTTTAAAACCCATTGGCATAGTTACACATCATTTACCTTCTCTATGTCAATAGAGTGAAAGGTGGACCTCGTAGACCCACCACCTATTGTGTGTGGAACATTGGGTACCTGATACCAATCTATTCGACACTTGGTGGCCACTTCCATGATTATTTATGTCACAGTACTAATATCTTTTACCTAAAACTAACCTTAGTACTTCATTCATATTTCCAATACCAAAAACATGTTAAATTATATATTATCATGAAACAAATGTCACAAAATTATTAACTTGAATAATCAATAAATTATAATGGAATCAATTGAATGATTATCATTCCATAATTTAGTTTGATTCAACATAACATTATGATAAATATTCATAATTAGGGACAAAATTTCAAGCATGTCTTGAAAAAATATAGGGAACCTAGAGATGGGCACATGAACTGGAGCACAGAATGGTCCATTTAGGATTCCCAATTCATTAGATCAGATAATAAGTTCTATGGTATCATACACAATCCGATATATAATATTTTTCATTGTTAAAATTAATATCATGAAAAATCCTCCCAAAATACCAACATGACTATTCTATAAGTTATATGATCAAACATGCATGATTGATCACTTGAAAACATCAACTAGAGAAGAATTGGTAAAATCCTAAATGATAACAAAATAACCATAACAGAATGTGTACAATTATAAATACAATCCCACCAACAACATTCTACTATTACATTAGGGGAATAAAATATCCAAATTAAACATATATTTTAATAAATCATATCTAATTTTCATTAAAATAATCTTATCCATTGAACTATCTCTATAATGAAACCATAAATTAAATAAATAACAATTAAATTGATGGGGAACCTGAATTGAACCAATCAATTAAGAATTTAAGGCCACAAATTCTGAGTTATTATCATGCCATTCGGTATTCATATCCATGAAAATAAAAATTATTTCTATAAATGTTTTTAAAATATATTTTTTTAAAAATATTTAACATTATTTGATAGTACATCATAAATAAATAAATAGTGAAAACATTTTTTACATTAACATTAAATCTCGTTTAATTACACCTTCTTTAAATAAATAGATAATAAATCATGGATATAAATATTAATTTATAAAATTATTGAATATCTTTTATTTATATACTCTTCTTAAAATTTTAATTTTTGTTAAAATATGAGAAAATATGGAAATAAAAACATAAAACATACACACATAATAATCACCAGATTAGAAAAAATATGTCATAAAGAATGAAAAATAACCACTAATAACATCCACTAAAAATAGGGAGTAACTAAAAGGAATATTAACATTATTAACACAATAAAGTAAGAATAACTGAATGTAAACTACAAAATCATCCACTTCTGTAAAAGGAAATGAATCCAAATTTAAAAAAACAATAAAACTATTCATACAAAATAATGGAATAAACGATAAAATTTAAAACCTCTAAAAAGTTTGGAAAAGGCACCATAGAATATATATATATTCATAAATATAAAACAATCATATATAGATAAAATAATTGACATCCCTTTCCAAGAATGGCCTTAAAGGGTCATCTACATCAAGTATTGGCGGAAATTACATCAAAAACATAACATTATTTAGATTTTTTTATATCATATTTCAAATTTTAATGACAATTTCATGAATTAATAATAGTTACAAAATCTAAGACTTCACCACCAATGTACATGAGGATCCCTGGATCAGTGAAATTTAAAAAAAGGTAGAAAAATTGTTAAATAATGAAAAACACATTTATATATCATTTATGAAACAAAAAAAACAATAAACCTCAATGCACCCTCAACATATTACAACCCATACGGAAATATCCCCTTTTCTTTTAAGACCACAAGAAATATATCGATAAAATCCCCTTTTAGGCTGAATACATCAAATCACATAAATAAGACAATTTACATTACCTTTAATGAAATTAATACAAATAATGATTTATTGAAGTATAAATCTCATTAAACAAACTCTTTAGATAATGTGTGAATGAATCAACAGAAATATCTCTCGAATAACAAATTTTCAAATTTAAATTTTGATATCCAAACAATGAAATGTTTAAACATTCTTGGAAAACAAAACAATAGTATTTATGCACCAAATGAAAATATTTAAATCAAAATACCAATAATTATCTTTAAAATCAATAAAATATTCTTTAAAATAAATACATCCATTATAATGAAGTCATATAATCATTATATCATAATACATTTGTTCAAAAAGATATAAAGCTTTTATCCCATTGAATTTATTAAGAAACAAAAAGTTGCATTAAAAAATTTAATTTTTAAATATTTCTTATGGTATTTGAAAAACATACTTGTGATGTAATGTTTATATTAATGTAGGATTTCAATCATGAATAGTTTAGTACACAAAAAATAATAATTTATAATTAAATGGAATTAATTTAAATAAAATAATAAAAAAGGATATTAGTTTAAAATGTTATCCACGATGGGACCTACCTCGACTGTTTACCTACACCCTGATTCCAAACTCGTAGTTAACTTCTATGGGTCCCTGATAACCTAACACAATAATAAAAACCCCACATTTATTAAAACAATAATGAAATCCAAAATACAGGGATGAGATTATCGATTATAGACTCACAAGATGACTTAACAATGTTGATCCAGGATAAAAGTGGATATGATATAATTATCATATACATCTGGATATATAACTCACAAAAACCACAAATAATAATCCCAATAAATATATAATTTCACAAAAAATATAGAAAAACACAATATAAATAATTGGGAGACCTACCTAAATAAAACAATGAATAATGGAATGAACATCCCCCTGTAGTAATTTTTAATCATGTTGTGGAACAAATACCCATCAATATGGATGATTTCACCATGATTTAGTGAAATAATATTAAAAAATCCTTAATTCAGTAAACCAATATCGATGAAAATACATGAAGATTATCATAGAGGTTGAATGTTTGGCATCTTACCAAGAATTAATGTGTAGAATGCCTTATGACCATTCCAAATTAATGGCGAGTAAATGGGAATGAGGGGAATGAGAGGATATTGTATGCCCCTATGCTCGCAAGACCAGCAATAATATAAATTGAGGGTCATTTTATAATAAAATCCAAAAAATTAACATTCTCCCCTCATAAAAACATCCCAACAATAACATTGAGATGTGGCCTCTCCTTCCACAACATTGTGGAACTCCCACAAAACTTAGGTTGTAACCATACCTTAGTTGAACTATAACATGGTTTTTAGAATATAGTTCAACCACCCCAAATGGGTAGAAATCATGACCCATAGAAATGAAATGATATGGTGTGCCCCCTTTACAATGGTGAAGGAGCCTCAATAAAGGTGGGGACCACAAAATATTTCTTTCCCATCCAATGTGTAGACCCTCTGGGTAATAAAAAAATCCTCTATAGTCAGAACATATTGCATTGTGGCCACTCAAATTCTATGAATCCATTCTTTTGATGGAAGAGGGGATCCTATATATAAGACACTGTAAGAGAATCCTCATGATGTAGCATTACTCTAATGTGTCATGGAATATTTCCTTCTCCTAACACCATACTAATACTCCCTTCTCTATGTTTTTATAATCATATAGACTGTAGAGGTTCATCCACCAATTCCTTTTAATCAACTCCATGTGTTCATTAATTGTATTAAAATTTATGAAACATCCCAAAATTCATCTTCAACATTTATAAGAATACCAATAATCAACCAAAATCCAAAATTTTAAATTCAATCTAGATCAACAAACATTTAATGACCTGGTTCATTATAACAATCGAACAACCACGCCATTGAGACATATTATTGAAACATCATCAAAACTAAAAAAGTGAGGGGATCCCCAACCAAAAGTGGATATTCTCTAACTCAAAAATCCAATATCATCCAAATTATATTAAAATCAAAACATCAACAAAAAATTCCCCAGAATATAAACTAGATCAGTGTCTACTCACAAATTAAGATGAAACCATGAATAAAGGAACCAATCTATTTAAGAATACAATATTAATAATCAAACAACAAAAAAACATTCTCAAGAAAGATAAACCATCTTGAACACATAAATATAAATGAAAACAAAATTAAGGCAAATAAATTTCCAATAAATTAAGATTAGGCAAAATAATTTATTTAAAATCAGTAATGGTATTACATGAATGTATCATATAATAAAAATTATATTATATATTTATCTCGCATAATGAAAAATCAATAATCCCCAAAATATTAATCATAAAACCTCATAATTACTCAAATATCAATTTCGTAACAAATATACATCCAACATAAATCTACCACCCATTGTATATTTTTTACTAGTACAGTTGAAAATATTTTATCCAAAATATAGTTTCTAGATAGAAAACCATAATTAAACACTCAAAAGTCCCTTAAATTGAAAACATCTTTATGTTGACATGATTTCCATTGGAATAGCTTATTTTTTGCAGACTAAACAACATATTCCGGGATTATTAAATTAATTAAAACATCATTTCACCATGTTACAATCCACCCCAAACAATGAGATTTAATTTTATAGAAAAAAAATATTGTTAACTAATATTATATAATAATGATCATAGTTCAAAAAATATCTTGAAAAGATAACTCGTTTTACCAATATTTTGTTCATTTTTCCACATTGGAGCTATTAATTTTTGAAAAACCATTCTATCATCCAAAAATTAAATTTATTAAACTTCAAAAAATACAAATCATACCATGAAAATTAAAATTTAAACCCTCATTTCATTATAAATCAATTCTATCTACCATGATAATTAATTTTAAAACTAACAAATATAATAATGGACAATATATATTTCACTAAAATCATTTTTTAATTCTAAATTATATTTCCATGATGATTAATAATGAAAACAAACACCCACGATAATAACCTAAAATAAGATATAATATAATGAATAAAAAATAATGAATCATGGAATTCATATTTATTTAACCTCATTTCTATAATAAAACAAGAAAAACAAGAAATCTAAATAATATATACATCATAAATATCAAAAAAAATAAACCCATAAAGTAATAATAAAACATCATATAATGATTAAATAGGAGAAACAATACAAAATCACACCCTTCTAAGATGAATTGACTAGGTGGATTGAATAAATTCCATTGACATTTCTGATCCAACTCATTGGTTTATCAGAAAACATCTTTAAAAACTAGAATTATACTCATATAAAAGTTTAAATAAATTGATAAATGTAGACTAAATATTTTTTCCCTTAATAGAAAACATAGGGTTCTGTAAAAAAAATAAGTGATTATGAATCAAGTCATAAAAAACCTCTTGAGTTCTAAATGTACCTTCTAATATCATCCTGGACACCATAAAATATATAAAACAAACTAAATAGTTGACATTATTTTGATAAAAACCTAGTAATTATGTTTTTGTGAAATATGATGTAATTTGAAATTTCAGATTCCTTTCTTGTAGGGGGAGTTTCTATCATGTTTCAGATGGTTTCAAGTGTTTTTAAAATGCATGATTTATTTAAAAACACTTATAGTCAATTCTAGGGATTTCATAAATGAATCACTACAGTTTAGAAGATAGGAAAGTCAGAAATTGGGTGTTGTGGAATTTTGAAGAAAAATAATGTACACCATGGAACAACTGAGGAAGGATACATAAGAGGGACCACTATGAGGGATTCATGTGTGGGTCAGACCCTTATACTTTTTGAGGATGGTTTCACCATTTTCCAAGGGCCACAACATAATATGGATCTTTAAATGAGGTTTTCAATATAACCATAATAGGATAAGACATTGAGGTGTTGGGTATATGTTAGGGGACCTACCTTTTGAGATTCCTACACCATGGTCTAGGGACATCATTACAGTACAAATTTCAATCAATCCATTATTCTTCCCTTTTGAGGGTCTCTACACTATGATCTATGTGCACACTACAGTGTGGCTTAGGTTAGGGTTTCTCATTGGCAGTGTGGGAGTTATAAAATATCATTGGAGGGAATAAAATGACATATTAATAATGATATTGTATATTTTTTAATTTATTTAAAATATAAATATGGATGTTCTAAAAAACCATGATATCTTCTCTTGGTGGCCATGTGATCATAAATGGTGGTAGAAACCCTCTCCTTTAACACATTAATTTTATATAATCTTTGAATTTTGTTGATCATAATAGTTTTTTCACATGTAATAATGGTATCATAAATTCCTCTAATATTCTAGGATATTATCCATGGATTTTATGTTATCCTTATATTCATAGTTAATTTTTTTTGCAGTGGAGATTTCATTAGAAACTAGTGAAATTTTCTTGCATTAGTAGTATTTGGTTTTCATCAATTATAGGAAGTCCATTATGTGTATATTTATATTGTTATTAATATTTCCAATTGATATTTTTACCCCCAATTTTTTTAGTGTTTTATATATCTTGTGTGAAATAGGATATTATTTCAGGAGTATTATGTCCAGTTTTCCATTTTTATATGTCTAAGTTTGTGTGAGGAGTACTCTCCTTCTATTATTCTATAGGCTTGGAATTATTTGTTCATATGGTGAGTATGATTTTTATTATCACCTTATTGGATTTAAATTTTTTTCATGTTTAAAAATTTAATTGATTCGAGGTTTGGGTTATGATCTCATAGACTCATAGTAGATCGCTATATTTTTGGAGTAGGTTTTAAGCTAATTGTTTGAAGTTGGTAGTTCAATGTAATACTTTTTAAAAATAAATCCTTCATATAAATTTTTTTAATATTCATTCCTTAAACATTTTATATATAACATATGGTATAATAAATTCTTCATTATAAATTTAAAATTTATATAAAAATTATAAATATCTTGTTTTTTGTCTAAATACTACAAAAGTTATTCTTAACTGAATTCACCTTATTTTTTTATTATAACTAAGCATAATGTAAACATTTAAATATAGTCTTGGAAAAAATATTGGGTTATGTATGATATAAATAAACTCTTCGAAAACTTTTCTACTAAAGTCTATTTTATATGTGTTTTGCTATTTTTATTTAAATAGTACAATCTAGAGGTTATAAAGTATTTTAATGTTTTTAATGAATATTCAATGTAATTTCTCATTATTTGGATTACAAATGATATATTATAAACATATTTTTCTTATTAATATTTCTATACCCTACATTATTTATTATGAAAAATGTTTGTTTATTAAGAACGATTCATTAAAAAATAGATCCATGAGCTATATTCATTAAGTATAATGTGAATTAATAGATTTGTGAGATTTTTTTGATTTGGCACCAAAAGGTGATATGATTTTTTTCAACCCTGCCTCTAAAAAACTAGAACCTGTGGTTATTTCATTAAATAATTAACAATATATCTGATATAATCCTCAATGACTAACAAATTTATTAGTCTAGGAAACCAAGATAAATACATGATGCCCATATTAAATATAAAATAAAATAAAAAAAATTTCAAAAATTTCTGTTTTGAATTATTTAAACTCATTAAACTATATCTTATTCGTTATAAAAACCTAGAATTAAGGTATATATGCATTACATCATTTTTAAGAACATTTAAAGCATTATAAAAATTGGTTCTCAAAGATAGTAATTGTTTGTGTCATTAGAAATAGGGAAACATAATCATTGGTACATATCCTTGGGATAGAGACATAAATGTCGTGAGATCAGATAATCAGTAAGGGTAAATAAGGGAGATATATAAGAATAAACATGATCATAATGTTATGACAATGTCATCATAACATTAGAAGGTCATACCCAGAATATAAAAGATCAAAAAAATATATCATTGAATAAATATTGACATTTCCTTTTATATGAATCATACGAGAAATAATAGCAAAAGGCTTGAAATCATTATATATGAATATTAAATTGAATTATATAATAAACATAAACATCTAACAACCTTCTATGTAAGTCATAATGAATTTAAAGAATGTACTAGGGATATTTATAGGGAGTGAAACTACTAGATATGACACCCCACCATCCACTGTCATTTTCATTTCCATATAGGGGGCCGGGTTTACCCACAATCCATCTCCATGGTGGTTACACCCATTTAGCGGGACACACCACCCTCCCCAATCATAGTCTATTCCTTATAATGGGTTGAGTTTCCCCATCATATAATAGAGGATCATTCCTTTCAACGTGATTCCCATAATTATATCATAAGATATAAATCTTTACTGAATGCATAGGAGGGAGATATGGGTCCCATCACGTCAAAAGAAAATCATTCATATATGTTCCATAGGATAATATAAATTTAATCATTTAATGACCCACAAAAGGGATGTGTTTCATAAAAATAAAATCATAACCCAATAAATTAAATGGGAATCATGAACACTTAATCATATTATAACCTATGGAAATTTTATAGAATATATATTAATTTCATCATAGATTTACCCATGTTATGAAGGGGGTTTTATTAGAATTTGACTTGGTGGATATCTTTAACGATAAATGGGTTTCATTTAATCTTAACCTAGTATAACATAATAAAGATAAATATGTTTCATATTCTTATAAGCTTTGAAATTGAAATTTGATTCATATATATATAACCCATTAGAGAGAAAAATGTTCCATAAGCATTTTTCCCTTAAAGAATAACCCATTGAGATAAAGAATATATCTGGAACCTTTACATCATTTGCTAGAAAGGCATGAGTAACACCAATGGATGTCATCATAGAAAGATTCAAATTTGGAAATATCCATTTAAAAAAGGTATTTGAAAAAATAAACATTCTTATTTGAAAAAATATTTTAAAAACATAAAACATTTTTAAATCCAATTTCCTTTTAAAATATATCAAAAACATATAAATAATTCATTACATGATGTTGAAAAGTATTTTCATTGAAAATCTATAAAATAATATTCAAAAAATATATAAATAATATTAATTAATAAAATATTGAAAACTTATAAATTATTCTTGAAATTTGTATGGTGACTATTTCAATGGACACACTTTGAAAACATATAAATAATTCTTGAAAGCAATTTGCAATCAATTTATTTGGAAACAAAGTGTACACTTATAAATGGTCCCATTAAAACCATAAAATATATCAAAAATCAATTTTTCAAGAAAATTATCATAAAATATCATTTTTATAGAAAATTTTTAATATAATTTTGAAAACATGGTTTTTGAAATTCATGGTACATGTCTGAAAGATGGATAATTGGAACCAATTTACTTACTGATTTAGTGACAATAGAAACATTTATCCCATGAAAGATATATCCATATATATATATATATATATATATAAGTACCAGTAATTTCATGTATAATAATCATTGAATACATCTACAAGTTTTAAATAAACTAATATAATAAATATCAATTGAACATGGCTTATGCCTCACAGAAAATAAAAGTCTAAATAGAACAACCTTATTATATGTGTAACCATAAAATACTGATCCCTGTGAGACAAGAACACATTTTAAATATTAAAATATTATGAAATAAATTAAATAAATTATATAAAATTTCATATGGGTGGAATATAAAACACATAAATTAACGTAGTGGTGAATATTTCATGTACCTCATGGAATTAAAAAGTGAGATAAAGTCCCCTTACTTTATGTGTTGACTCTCATAGTAATCAAACAAAATCCTACATCAAAAATATATTTTAATTATAAATATTTCCTAAAACTATGTTCTAATATATAATACCACATTTTTTCATACTATTAATTTATATGACCCATTAATTTACAATTCCATGTTAAGGTTTCGCTTGGGGTAATATTCTATTTTTTTCACATGTGTCTAATTGTTTTAATATTTTTTACCATATAATTATATCATGATTTTGATAATTTATAAAATGATATAAATATCTTGTATATTCATTATATAAGTGTTTTTAATAATCAAAATACCATAAAAATCTTAAATGGAATACATCGTTCATGTATACGGTAGGTCGTATGAACGCATGAATGTTTTTTTATTTTATTTGTCATTTTGAATATAATTAAATAAATGATATATATGTATATATAATCAATTTATTATAATTATTATGTAATATAAATCATATAATTTCACTAAACTCATCCTTAATACATGTTTTGTAGTGTGTGAATAAATCACATGGCTTTGAGAATGCTGTTATCCACACTTTCACAAACAAAATTATCACATTTACGCTAAATAAAAATAATGATGGTATGTGTTGTATAATATTTTTAGAATAATTAATAAATAATATATCTAATAAATATCATATACGATTACTGCTTCTATAACAAATCCCATCCATGAAATGTGGTAATTGAAAAAACAAACAACACTTCCAGGGGAGTTATTTAGCCATACACAAGAACGGTTAGGTCATTACCCATTAGAGGGATGTCCGAGTATGTGTAGGTATAACCATTGTTATAAAGAAATAAGTATTTAATGATGATATGAATGATACTATTTATATATGAATTAAGAATAATTCACATGGTGGAGATTAAAAATAAATGAAATGATCTTCAAGAATGATGTTATCTTTTTTTGGTTAACTCTTATTTGTTTGCACCATCTAGCTTCCTCTTCTAGATATATGACCAATGTGATGATTCATGGAGTAAGGTATGAATTTTTTAACTGATTTTGGAAGATAATTTATAAACATAATTTTATTTAGACATTTGAATAAGGGGGAGGTTTCAGTCCCTTTATATAGGGTTAGAAGAGTGACACTCTTGTAAATACCAAATGGTAAGCACTAATGGGACACCAATGACACCATAGTTGATTCCAAAATAGATAAATAAAGGATTAATGTATATTTTTAGAAGAAAAAAATTACCACCACCAAAATGGAATTCAATAATTTTTTTAATTAGCCTTTATGTTTCCATATATTTTTTTTTATTTTTTTCATTTTGGTAAATAGTTTTCAGACCTATTGAATTTAATAATTAATGATAAATTATGGTGAAATTTATTAAATAATATAAATACAACAAATTAATTTTTTTATACTTAATTTATAAAACTAAATTCTCATTTTTGATGGAACTTAATTTTTTAAGTGTGATCTTGTTACACTTAAAAACACTACATTAACTCAAATTATGGAAATAATTTTTTATCTATTTATGGAACCCTATGTTCTTTATAAAAGATGAGTTTTCAAAATATTACACTATATTTCAAATATATTAACACTTAAAAATGAGCTTTAATACGGTTATAATTTTGAAAAATTTAAATACAATAATAAAATAATATTTAATGTAAAATAACATTAATTTCAATTTGAAATTATTTATTTTATTATAATGTTGAAATATAAAAATATTCTTTCAATTAATATGAAATTTGAATTAAATATTTTTAACAAATTATATTTATGTAATAAAATATTGGAACATAATAATTATATAAATTTACATGACATTTTATGTAATTAACTACATTAATTTTATTTACTTATTCAATAAGTATCAATACAGCCGCATTTTTTAAGAATTTAATTCCATAAATTTCCTTTTAAAAATTAATGATACATAAACATGATAATAATTAATAATTTATATTTAAAAATGATATGTATAACAAAAAATATTTTGTTTTTCCAAGATCTCAATATTTAATAATTGTTAAACGTAAGGAATGTTCCTTTTTATTATCCCTTGCTTAAATGATTAAATATGGCACATTAATTGACTAATATTCCTTATAACTATTAAAATTAGATATGTGAATGAATATTTCCAAAATATGGGAATGAAATTTCTTTTGGAAAATTTTATATGTCATTTTGGCCCTTAATATTATGGTTTAGTCACTTGTTATCCATAATTTTACCTTAATCACTACAATTAATTTTAATCACTATCTTAAATAATCTTGGTCAAAAATTAGGTTGTTCATAATAGATATAAATATCATATTTATTACATCTGTGTATATCAATTTTTTTAATTCAATTCATAGAATTGGAAAAATTGGGTTTAATTAGAATCCTCCAAACATAGCGAGGAAGACTGATTTTAAACTAAGAATGTTCAAAAGATAATTAATGTTTTATATCTAAACTAGAAATAAAAACGAGACAAATTACCAAAATTGTATTAATATATGTGTTATTGATCAATTATTATTTTATAATAATCAATAGATACAATTTAATTATATAAATATATTAGATGAAAAATAAAATTTTAATTAAAATTCCGTATTTTCACTATTCACCCAAATATGAAGTTTCACATTAAAATCTCAACAAGTCGCCATAAGAAAATTATGAAATAACTAATTTAAAAATTTGTTTATTTTATAAAATTATATTTTTAAAAGTTTATAAAATAAATTTTATTACTGTTCATAGGAGGAACCAAAATATGTTCTTTTTAGAAAATTGTATTTCCAAAAAATAAGAAAAAGTAAATATTTCATTATCAATATTATTTATTTATATTAAACCATTATTAATAGAATTAGAAATAAATTATTAATATTCATGTTACTATGTCTAATGTCTAGGATCTATCTATCTTGTTAAAATATTTAAATTAAAAAAGTGTTGTCTCAAAAAATCTCAATGTTGCACGAAACACATGCCAAGTCTATGTGGCATGTACCGAAAAATAACAAAAGTGAATGAATATTAAAAAAATTAGCGTTTTATAAAATTAAATTTTTTAATAAATAATTAAATTAATTCAATAACGATTTCATATAAACTCACGATGTTACATTCTGCACCCCTATAATTAAATTTCACCCTCGAATTTCATCTAGGTTTTCAATGTTTTAATATATGAATGTTTTTTAATAAACACCAATATCCTAAATAAAAATGATAAATCTTCTATTAATAATTTAATGGTTGGAACATATTACATTAAACAATTAACACATAACTTGGTTTCAACAAAAAATGAACATATGTGGGAAGGTGAAAACATGGACTAGGAAGAAAAATATAACCATCATGTTCTGATGGAGTGTGTTAAATGAAATGGTAAGGAACAGATAACAATAAAATTCTATAACCACAAATTGGCATGAAAAATGTCATTTAAATCCTTATAAATGAGGGTAATTGGAAAACATTTTATTTCAATATCATGTCCTAAATATCACAAATTTTCACTCAGAGATATACAATCTTTATTTTAGTATAATCTCACCCTTTGGTTATGTCATGCATGATTTCAACATCAAATCATACTCCATGGGATGGTGGTGGTTTTATCATTTTTTAATTACTAACATATCATGAGATTCATACATGTAAATATATTTCTCTACAACTACACTCATCACAACGAAATTCTTAGCATATTTTAATATGAATAAATCCCTATATGGTCATATAAAACATTAATCTCTCATATTTGATATGCTGTTCAATTTAAACAATTATCTATATGGAACCTATTTTAACACATCAAAAATATAAACATCTAAAAATTTAGATAGATGGTTATTAAATTAGTTTAGTATTGATATCCCAAATAACATAATTTATCTCTTGGTTGTATCATTAAAAACATGTGAATACCTTTATCATGCATTATTTTGAATCATTGTAATAACATGAATTACTCTAAATAATTTTATAAAACGTACATGTTTCTATGTTACAAATATTTAAAGATATAATCTTTAATATAATAAGTGGTAAATAGAATCCATGGTAAATAATATCACATTTTCAAAAACTCCTTTAACATTACTGAGGTCATCGATACTATCCAATTTATATTATCCATATAATCATTTATTTATCCATAATAATAAAATTTCATCAACATATCAAATAAATTAAGGGTGTCTATATATTAATCAATACTTAATTTTTTAATGTAACAATCACCATTCAATATATACATAAAATTCATTGACGAAAAACATATATTAAAAATATTTATATATTCCAGGATTCATTTAACATGATGTATGAATTCAATAATATACGGGCTTAAATTAACCACCAGTGTTCTGTAAAAACAATTATAATTCATCAAAATATTCCTCTAATAGACCTATTACATAATATGAAATACTAATCATATGCTTAATTTTATCAAAATCATTTTAATAATGATTATCAAAATTGCGATTAGAATAGAACATACCATAATATGTATTTTTTGGTCTCTTTATCATCCACAATAAAAACATTATATGAACCACATTGATGGTTCTATTCATTAACCCTCTATATAAGACATATAATTTTCAAATTACCATACATTCCATATTTAATGCTTTAGAAACATGAATATACATTATGGAGGAAGACATTCCCATTCATTTTGTTAAATAAAAATTTCATTTTTCCCTTTTCAGTTACTTTCATTTTACGATTCTTTTACAGTGCAAAAACTTCTTCCTGTTACATTGGGATATTAACATGGTTGTTTCATCCAAAAATATTGACTTTTAGAAAGGTGAGTTTTCTTTCCTTTATGGTATTCAATACACTATCACTCAAAGACATCTTTCCATCTCTTATTTGGTGAGTCATAGATTTGGTTAAGGTACAAATTGATATTCATGTTCCATGAAAAATGATTCTGGAGTATTATTGTTTATTTCACTCCAATTTCCTTCCATTTGAATTCGTATCAAAAAAACATCCACTACATTCAACATTAACATTGTCCCTTCTAGTTCCCTTCATTTTGTAAAAATATTAAAATCGAGTAAGAAATAATTATCCTAGTGATGAACTACATATTATCGAATAATATCTTTTTGGATATCTAAATAATGTAACCATATATAATAGATGATAAAATATATATAAACAAGGTTATTCATAGAATGCATATTTTTAAAACCTTCATGATTTTTCAGGAAGAAATTGTGAATTCCAAATGAATTTCCCTCAGGAGTGTCAAACAAGGTGACTTGCAAGGCCTGTTTTCAGGTACCCGGTTATGAATGCATCTGTATTGATGGACATTTTCATAATATTTACCCCTTGGTACATTTTTTCCAAAACCACATTCAATTTTAGTATATTTATAGGGATTTTTTAATGAATCCACTCTCTATATCCTTTACAATATTTCCATGATATGTTTTTAAACATTTCCTTTTCCTTATAAATATCCTCAGACATTTCCTTATGGTTATCACAATTTTTTTTAATTTCTGTTCCCAAAGGTTGACTAAACATTCACTATTATAATAACAATTATATCCCAATAATAAGGTAAATATACATTATATAATTGTTTTAGAATAGTTCATACATTAAACCAACATAGGCCAAAATTCTGTATTAGTTTTGTGCCTCTTAGAACATGGAAACATAAATAATGGTACATAGTTGAGATACATCATCTCTGACTGGGTTCTTTATGGCCACAACCCTTATTAGGAACATTATAAATAACAAAAATATTAATATCCTTGGTAAGGATACATAAAATGGGGAAAAAATAGATGATCAACAGTGGTGAAAATGGATATATGTAAGCATGAACTTGATCAAAAGGTTATCATAATGTGATAATATTAAATAAATATCATACCACTCCTAACATAGATCATAACATTATATCCTTGAATAAATATTGGATGTTTATATTAAATTAATCAGAATGGATTGAAAACCATAATCCATGTGTGAATTACATAGATTTAATACTAACAATTATGGCATACACAAAAACATGAAACATCCTTACTTATATGTCATGTCACATTTCAAGAATGTATCCGAGCACATCATGGGGTCTATAAACATAGGGTGGGAAAAAATCATTCTGAGTAATTTTCATTTCCTTCTTATGGACCGTGATTCCCCTTTTTTTTTAAAGTGAATTGGGTTTCCACATATTTTATCTTCATACTGACTATACCTACTGGCGGGACACACAACCATACCCAGTCTCTACCCATTATTTATTAAGGATAGGGTTTCCCCATATTCCAATATTTTATCAATAATATCAACTTGATTCCCATAATAATTTCATGAGATAAAACTCATTATCTAACCTAGTGGAAGGAGCTATTGCTTTCACCCACATCATCACAAAACCATTCATCAATGTTCCACAAGTTAACAGAAATATAATCATATCAATACATATAAAATAGATGGGTTTCCAAAATATCACATCATAAAACATTAAACTTAATGTGTATCATTAACATTTAATCATATTATAACCTATAAAAAAATATACCGGATTCATAAAAACATCACCCTAGAATAACCGGTGATTGGGGGTGGGATTCATAATCATTTAATTTTGTATATCATGTTAAAGATAAATGGGTTCCCTAATAAATTATCCTAGTATTATTCATTAAATATAAACGAGTTTCAAAATAATATATCCTATAAATTTTAAATGTGTTTCATAAAAATATAGCTATGGAATGGGAAAATGGATTCATAAACATCACATTATAAGAGCATAAACAATTCAAAGAAAGAATATCAATGGAACATTTAGATCATATCCTCAAATGGATTGAGTAACATCAATGGATTCCATCTTATATGTTAATCAATTTTGAATTATCCTTTTATAAAAATTTATTTAGTAACACATCCTTTCATCAATGAAAATGTATTTTTACACCAAGAAACATTTCAAATCCATTTTCATTAAAAATAAAAGGACCATATATTTATATGGATTGACATAATTTTGAAAACCATTTTCCATTAAAATATATAAAATATGATATATAACATATAAATAACATTCTCTTTTATATCACGTTGAATAATAATATATAATGAATGAAGTATTTTTTGAAACTATCTCTTTAAAACTACTTTTGAAAACATATACAGATAAATAATGAAAATGTTTTGAAAATAATTTATTTGAAAAAAAATTGATGAATATTAAATAATTTTATGATAAAATAAAATTCTAGAAAATAACTTTTTCTTGAAAATTGGCTTAAAAATCATCCCTAATAACATTTTTTTTAAAACATTTTTTAAAACATTTTTTTTGAAATTCCTGGCATGTGTCTTAATGAAGTATAATTGAGATATGAATAACTTACTGACGTGTTGACTTCTGTGAACTAAAACTCATCAAAATTAGATCATAAAATGAATATTTAAATAAATATAAATACATGTATAACAATCATATAATACATCCATTAGTAGTAACCACATCACATAAAATATATAAGGGCATAAATTGTATTTTTTCTTACTGAAAAGAAAAGAGAGGCATGAAAATCCTTACTACTTGAGTAACCTAAGAATCATGAGCCCTTTAGGGAATACCATAATTTAAAGCTTTTAATATAATAAAATAAAATAATTGATAATATCAAATTTAATTGGGAATTATATAAATCACATAGAAGAATAATGTGGTGAATATGGCATGTATCTCATGTAATTAAAAAGTTAGAAGAAAATTCGTTTCTTTATGTCTTAAATCTCTTCATAATCCTACAAAACTCGTGTTTAATAAATAAAATATTATCATAAATCATTTTTGAACCCTATTAATATATATAATAGTATATTAAGGTTTATAATGAATTTATATTAGCCACATATTAACAAATCTTATTTATTGTTTTACTTCTGTTTATATCCACTTTACATTTCACATGTGACTAAATTGAATATATTTTTGTTCTTCAAAACATTTTTCATGAATTAAATATTGTAAAAAAATAATATAAATTTATGTATATTAATAATATATTTATTTATAATAATAAATATCATATATAAATTATGAAATAGAAAACACCACTCCTGTAGATAGTTGGTTATACGTATGCATTAACATTGTTTCTGTTTTTCATTGTAATATTGGAAGAATAATGTAAATGAAAAATATTTATATGAATATATATAATAATATTTAATTAGAATTATTATTTCATATATATCATATTTTTTTACCAAACCCATAAGTGATACCTTCCATGTAGTATGTGAATGAATCACAACGCTTTAAGGTGGCGGTAGTCCACACTTCCTCAAACAAGAATGTCATATTTCAGAAAATGGATAGAATAAGTGTTGGTGGTATATGATTTTTAATTATTCATAATAAAATAATATATATATATATATATATATTATATATATAAAAGTACATTCCATCATAATTCCCATCCATGAGAGGTGGTAATGAAAAAACAAACAACGTTGTTTCGTTAGGGGGTAGTTCTCCACACACCAGAACCATAATTTCAATGCCCATTAGAAGGATGTCTGTATAATCATGGTATATTCCATATTATTAAAAATTTCTTAATATTTTGGATACAGATTCTACTATTTGTGTATTAAATAATAATAATTCTTGTAGTGGAGAAATAAAATAAAGGAAATAAGATTAAAGAAGGAAGTTACCACTTTTTTAGTTAATTCAACATTGTTTTTTGCAAAAGGATTCCATAGTTAAATTTATGAAAAAAGGGAGGATTAAAGGATAATTTTTTTTATTTTTCAAGACAATTGGTCAAATCCTGTCAAATCATAAGTTTTTTTAGAGGATTGACAAAGGGGGTGGTGTGAGTCCTTTTTTATAGTGGTGGAGGAGTTGTATTATTTTATATACCAAAGGTTATGAACTAATGGGGGTATTCCTTAACAAATGTGATTCCAAACTGTAAAAATATAAAATAAAGTGTATTTTTGGTCAATGAAAAAGCCCAACAAAGAAATATAAGTTCATTGTTATAATTTTGGTCCATATACTTTGTGTTTCCTTCTATTTTATATTTTTGTCTTTTATTTTAGGTAACTAATATCATGACCCATTACCCGGGGCCCATGCTATCAATAACCTAAGCACGCCTTCTATAGGCAAGAGGATGGAGACTGGAACTGGAAAGGCATTTCCCAAAATTGGGAAGGAACTGCCTCAAAACCTGTATACACACATATAGGGTACACTACACAAAAGTAGAACACAACAAAAGAGTATGATGCAATGAGAAATAGTAACAACAACTATGTATAAGAAAATGTATTGAATGTAAAGGGGTCAGAATACCAACCCAACTGAAAAGATAAAACTACCATAGAAAATAGAATAAATATCCAAGATCATCTGCCAAGGAACCTACCTGAACAGTAGGTACAAGTCCTCTACACAACTCTCCACATCAAAGGTTGCCTCTATGTACCACCTTGTCCAGGTTCCTATTGTCTATGCCAAGATGCTCGTCATCTGCACATGAAATAAATATGACCAGGTGAAGACCGTGTAGGGGTGAGTGTAAAAATACCCAGTAGGGACCCCTAGAACCGCTAAGGGTTCTCAAAATTCCAAAATGGAAAACCAAAAATCCTAATCTCAATTAGAAATCACAAAGCCAAAGACACAACTAAAACCATATATACTTGTCTCATACGAAATAAAAACATTAGGCCCGACCTCATGCCACTAACTAGATTTCCAAAAAAGGAACAAAGTGTAACTCATGGATCAAGAGTACACACTCCATGAATTGGACATCCCTGATGTCACCCTTTTGAGAGATGTACTCCATCAGGTAAAACTCAACCATTCCTAATGGAACATCTGAAAAGACATTCTCCATCGGGAACCTCTATCTAGAACTACCTCTTGTGACTGACAAAAGAGGTCTCACCGTCATAGTCTTGCACCCAAGTTAAGGCCATTGGAAACCAAGTGAAGTCGCACACTCCATGACATAGTTTCCTATAGTTGAGGGAGCTTCAACTCCCCTGAGGGACCCGCTCCCTATCGGTACTCAGAGATGGGTGAGTACTACTCCAAATGTGAGGACCCACACCCTACCCAATAGGGGAGTAAATCTTTGGCAGTTTTTTGTTTTTGTGGATAAACCGTACCATAGTATGTCAGGGGAGTACTAACCCCAGGAAAGAGTATGCACACCCTGGTATGAAATGGGAGTACCGACATTCTATATGAGGACCCACACCCTACATAGTTTGGGAGTAAAACCTTGGTAGTTTGTTCTCAATGGTGGACCCATGCCCCTATACTCTAAGGGATTATTGTCCCCAGGCAAGAGAACCCACACCCTACCATGACATGGGAGTACCAAATCTGCTGTAGAACTGCATAAGGAGGATCCACACCCTACGTTGATAGGGGAGTACCTACTCCTATCATAGAAGACCCTCACCCCAACCATTAGGGGAGTACCTGATCTACGTGAGCTATGTATGGAGGACATGAGCCCTAGTTCAATAGGAGAGTACTGACTCCAAAGATATATAAACCAATCAGAGGGAAAATAACCCCCACTCATGGCATGGGGAGTCCCATCTCGATCGGAACAATGTAGTAAGGAATACTTGTTCCTTGAGTCATCAATCGAGTATCCATCCAAACACCCACTAAAAAAACACAATAGTTCTGCTCCACTATTTATCGATCATACCTCAACTTCTCTAAAGTTCCATAAGTATGTAACCTGATGATATATAATTATGTATGGGTTCCATCACAATAGACGATGTGTCAATTGGACACCAGGTTTGTAAGCTATATGTGTTTTAGTGCTGAGGGCCCGGTTGGATTCAAGTACGATCTAACCTTGCCAAGTACCAACATTCCCCAAAACACACTTAGATTATCTCAAAAGGACCATCTCACTCTAAGGATCCCAGCTCCATAGATGGTCCATCAAAACAAATTATAATTCGCATGATATGGCTTTTTAAGCATTTCCGAGCCCAAGTGGGGTCCGGGTCTAGTCCTACCTAGCCGGACCTAGCCTAGGCCAACTCGTACCGACCTGGCCCGGCCCGGTTGGAATGGCCCACTATGCGCTCGGCCTGCCTGCTATCATGAACCACATGGGGAAGCATGGTCTGCAGCTCCTAAACTATTCAATGAGGCCATTTAAATCCATCATTGGTGACGATAGGAGGCACTACCTCGTCACCCACTAGACCTAAAGGGATCGGGACCCCTTCACGCTACGACATCCATCTACGACTCCCTTCAGCATGGTGCACTATGAATCACCACCTCCACCTCCACGGTCGGCCAATGCCAGCGGCTTTTCTAACCACCACAGCGCTGAGCAACGCCGCTCTTCCACCATAGATTGCAGTATCATGTCACTACCCTCATCTACCGGTGCCATGCCGATGCATCTTCTACAGGAAAACAGGTATGCTCTGGTGGCATTTTCTTCCTTCTAGAGGCGCCAGAGTTCCCCTCAGGATGCCTCTTTCATTTCATGCCTCTCGGTTTAATGTTTTCGTCAAGTTATAAAAACCCTCTTCTGAAGAATGAAATGAAAAACAAGTGGTAGAGTGTCTGGGAATTGATCGTTTGGCACGCGCCCTCCTCGTTAGCATTATAACAATTGGGGGTAATTTATATATCACATTAAAATAATCATAAACCTTGTTAAAATCTCCTGAAATGACCACCCAAAAATTCGGGATTGAGGAGATGAAAAAAGATAATTTTGTGAATTAAATAACTACACCAACCTTGAAATTCATTGGAGATGTAGAAGTGGTGGTAGAAGATTCTGCATTTAATGAATTTAACGACGTTCGTCGATCCTAGTTCATTGCTAGCTGAGCATCCATCCCTTTTGGTGGAAGGTTTTATGTCACTTTTCCAAAGGATATTCGCTTTATTAAGTCATGCCAAAACTCTACCTTGATCCCCAAATAAATATAGGGGGAAAGGGTGAGTAATGCATTGAGATATTAATGAGGTTCAGTAATTGATGTAATGAATAATCCGCATTAATTGAAAGAGGGGTGGTTATACATGAAAAGTGTAACTTGGCATTTAATATCCCATATTAAATGTCTGAATACCTCTGTGGTCCCCACCACCACCGCTCAGGAGTTGGTAGGTTAAAATATAATACAAATTTTTTTATATTATATATTCATAAAATATGAAAAGACTACTATTTTTACCCGACAGGCTACAGTCGATGTGAAGCCTCCCATAAGATAATCTTGGTGCTATGAGTTCAACTGTACCCTAAGATTTCAGTTCTGTGCACCAGTTTAGATGATAGAAATTTCCACCCAGATGTTTCCTAAAAGTCCCTTGAAAAAAGTTAACAAAATTAATAACAGTCACCCTAGACCTGCACCGGTCAATGTTAGGCTCTATTTAAGGGGAAAATTCCCTCACAAGATCAATTTTACTCTCAGAATTCCAATTATTGTTACCATTAAAGAGTTATAGAATTAACAATAAAATAAATGTTACTTAATTATTATATTTGCATCCAAAAACAAACTCCCACTATTGTCACGTGTTGGTGAAATTTATAATATTCCTAAGGAAATCATGCCCTCATGAGTTCAGTAGTGATCTAAGATCTTTAATCTGATTCACCATTCATGAGTTATAAGGATTTGAAAATAAAATAGTTTTATTTTATAATTTTATTTAGAGTTTTGCCACTTTCTGGTCTTCTTAGTAGAGGCGTGCGCCAACTAAACAAAAGTCACTCCTACTGTAAACCCGCTATCATTAATGCAAAAGTGCCCTCAAAATTCTTATTCAGACACCCATTTAATCATTATTCAACATTTTATGGAAAACCACTCACACATGAAATTTTAAGCGTAACATATTTCAATGGATCATTCTTGGCACTCCGGACATTGGAAATCCATGCCGTCAGATTTCGAGGTCATGTAATAATTCCATATAATAAAAAAAGATATGGAGATTTTATGACATTAAAATCTCCCACAATAGGGATTAACCACTCAAAAAACTAAAACAAAGGCAAATTAAACAAATTAGGGTACAGGGCATGAATCTGATCCTTTCACTACAGTGTGTTCTCCTGGAGGATCTTGTGCTACCACAGAACTCACACCAATGGGATAAACCATCCATGAAGGACTCTCTCTAGTAAATCCTCTATCTCCATCAATAACTCCATAAAATTCACCCCATCGTCAATGTCCATGTTTCCCTAGTCGATAACATGTGATGGAGCATTCTCGTATATCCACAGCTATGAAACATGGAAGACATTATGAACATGGTGCATTTGTGGGAGAAAATATAGGCAATACTAAATATCACCTACTTTGCTGAGAATTTAGAAAGGTTTGATGAACCTCATAGATAGCTTGTTTCCCCAGATTAATCTCCAAAATCCATATCAGGGAGTGACCCATAGGAAGACATGGTCTCCCTCCTCAAAATCTAAGAGTTTATGTCCCCTATCGACAAAAGTATTCTGTCAACTCTATGCATTTTTCTTCCTTACCACCTATATTGACATTGAAGGACATGGTACATCTTTTCCATAATAGGTTGTGCCACTAAAGGGGCAGTGTGGAAATCTCTCAACATCAACTTTGGTAGGATCACTAGTACCATATTGCATCCTATTAAAAAGATGATGTGCTACCCACAATCAACAAAATACTTCAAGAGCATGTCTTGAAGATATCTAAGAACGTCAAGGCATACAGTCTACTTCCCAATGTTGTGCCTCCCGAACTCGATGAAGGTGTTTGGGAGTGACAATTATAGACTGGAGGTAAGCTACTCCATCACTATCCACAAAGTGTTTCTGTAACGCGCCTAGCTACTCAGATGCCTCACTTAGAAGCTGTAAATTAGACCTCTTGCTGAGTGAATCTACCACCATGTCACCCTTTTAATCACTCAGTTCTTGATGCTCTATAGGAGACATCTGATATGAAGGTGTAGATATCGATTCCATTGCTGGTTACAAACCAATGAAGAATTCCCTCTACCTTCAGGGACGTAAATTTGGAAACATCATTTGAAAAGATGTTCTTGCACTCTGACACAACTATTGGGAACTAAAAATTAAAAACTCCTACTATCATGAGGGAATGTCTGGTCGACTCATGAGTTATCAGCTACACCCTCCAATGCATGAGATTAATTTGTGATGCGGGGTCTCCTTTTTTACTCACCATGGAAAACCCCATTCCATCACTATAGATATACCACAACCATTTTTTCCTTAAATAGTATATCTTAGTATGAAATGTCGATGACCTGTCCATACCCAAAATGGTATTGTAAGGCCTTGATGTTTCCACCAATATGTTTCAAATGAAACTTTCACCTCACGAGTCAGATAACTCTGTCGACATAAGTGTGATTATCGAGTCTCCTCCCAAAATGTATCTCCAGACATAATGGTCATGTAAATGGTATAACGATAAACTCTAGGTCATGAACAAGATTTGTGAAATGATGGAATCATTACTAATTAAGTATGTTAATATGACAACGAGTAGTAGACACATATCAAACCAAGAATCCCTCATGTATCACTTGTGTCACATTCCATGACCACACGCAGCTACTCCCTTCCCATTTCCTCCAGCTCCCAGAGCTCGGTGGGGACCACATTGCGGTGGTGGTTGAAACTTGTCAAAAATGTATACAACCTCCTGCTGCTCTCATAGATCTTATTATATGTCTTCTCCCATATAGATGTATCTATCCCTATCAATTCCTCTTCAGGAACCATATTTACATATCCAAGCTTCCAAGACTGACGTCGAATTCCTCCTATCCCACTGTTGACATTCACCAGTTGTGTCTTCATTGAGAAGTAATTTTCAACCAAAATAATTCTCTCTAGAACCATAACATAAAATAGAATGAATAGTGGAATATTGCTATCTCAGATTTACCTCAACACATCTTGCATGGAGGTCCAAGCCCTAAATAACTGGTCGTATCGTATTCATCAAGTACCTATAATTGTCAGTACGCCTCGATAAATACACAACTACAAAAATGTCAGCCAACTGAAGTGGTATATGCTCTTGGGAACATGCACCCCTTATTATTTTTGGGATAGAGACCCCCTTGTCTAAGTAAGGTTCTCAAGCACTATCCATGGAAAAATTAACCACATCATATGATAAGGGTAATCTTAACTTTATCATCACCCGACTAAGCCACATTGAATGCTCACTTCAAGAAAAACAATATGATAAGATGGTTCCCTAGATATATCGAAACTTGGTCAATACCTCTAGCTATTCCATAGCCACAGATGATTCAGGAACACCTTAGAACCTATGGGGCATCTATCACCAAAACTCATGTGAGGCCCAGAGCCAATAAGTGTCTTCTACCAGTAGCACTGATAGTAATAGTTGACTAATAGGTAGTGGTATCACTGGGACACTTCTTGAAGGTACCTATCTCAGGAAATATTCCTTGTACTAAAATTTCATCACACTGTGGACATCCTCATTGTCACAAATTAAAATCCTAGCTATTTATTTGCATAAAGGCATCTTGAAAGATAATCAAGATGAACCACGATAGATAAGTTTTACATGGTGAGCAATCTCAAAAGAGATCAAAAGAAAAACATTTCAATACACATTCAATTAGTTTTTTATTAACTATGTTAGAAATCAGAATTTACGGTCTCGTTGTATGGATATGTTGGCCTCCATACCAATATTCGACTCCTCAAATTAAAAACCACACTCCAAACAATTAAAACTTTTTCTTCATTGGAAAGATCAATGTCCAAGTTCTTCAGTAAAACAGCCTTCTTTGAAACAACATTGTCACAACCCGTCCCCTGGGGCTCAAGCGGTAACTACCCCAAGACCACCTTCCATTGGCCAAGGGTTGGCGACTCGCACCAGAAAGGCTTTTCTTGATGTTGGGAAATAATTTCCTCCAAATATTTACACACACATGCTGGGTACACTATGAAAAAGTAAAACAAAACGAAAGAGTAATGTGAAACCACAACTAGTAACAACAACAAAGTTTAACAGTATGTACTAAAAGTAAAGGGGCAGGAATAAAAGTTCAACTAAAAATATACAACTATAATAGAAAACTGAAAATAGATTTGAGATCATCTGCCTAGTATCATTTCTAAAGTGTATGCACATATCGCATCCCTAGCTCTCCACGTTAACCATCACCTTTGTGTACCACCAAGTCCTGGCTCTTGTATTCTCTATCGAGCTTCTCATCGAATTCCTAAGATACAATGAGGTGAAGGTGAAACCAATCTAGGGGTGAGTATAAATATACCTAGTAGGGACCCTAAGACCCCATAAGGTCTCTCAATATTCCACAAACAAAAACCAAAAGGAAAGATCTCAATCACAAAGTAGAAATAAAAATACATAGCTCAAAACATATATAATCATCTCATCAACAAATAAAAGTATGTGCTCCATCAGGAACCTTCTGCTAGGACTTCCTCTATTTTCCAGCACTAGAGGTCTCATAGTCACAGTCATTCCCCAAAGGAAAGACATAGGGAAACCAAGTGAAGATTCCCACTCCTTGACACCGTGTCCTGCAGTCAAGTGTGCTCAAACTCCCCTGAAGGACCTGCTCCTTGTTGCTACCTAGAGATGGGGGAGTAATACTCCAAATGTGATGACCTGCACCCTTCCCAGTAGGGGAGTAAAACACCGGTAGTTTTTTTGTTGTGGGGGACATGCACCCTAGTATGTCAGGGGAGTAATGGTTCTATACTAGAGGACCCACAACCTAGTATGACATAGGTGTACAAACTCTATATTTGAGGAGCCACACCCTACCCGGTATTGGAGTAAAACTCTGGTTGTTTGTTTGCAGTTGGGGACCTTCACCCATGTACATCAAGCGGAGTACAAACCCTAGGCTAGAGGACCCTCACCCAGGCACAGAAAGGTAGTACCAACTCTGCTGTAGTACTATATAATGAGGACCAGCACCCAGGTTTGACAAGGGAATTACAATCTCCTAACATAGAGGCCCCTCACACAACCAATTAGTTGAGTACCTATTCTATGTGAGTTATGTGTGGAGGAAACACAACTTAGTACAATATGGGAGTACCTAATCCAATGATTGAAAACCCAATTAGACATAAATGTTCATGCACTCATGACATCGGGAGTCCCATCTCTATAGGAGTAGAGGAGTAATGAATACCCACGCCTTGAGTCATCAAGGGAATAGCCATCCAAACCATCACTACAATAAAAAACATGGCTTTGATCCTTTGGTTCTAAATAATACCTCAACATCCATGAAGTTCCATAAGGAAGTAACCCAAATATCCATCATTTCCTAAGGGTTCCAACAGAACTGAAAACTCATCAATCAGACTCCTGGTCTGTAAGCAATAGGCATTTTTAGTGCCGGGGGCCCAGTTGGGATCACGTACAATCCAACCCGTACAAACATCAACAATATAAAAATGTTGCATGGACTATCTCAAAAGTACTGTCTTGATCCATGGATTATAGCACCATTTAAGGTTCATCAAATAGATATCCAGTTTGCAATATATAGCCTTTTAAGAGTATTTGGGCTAGAGAGGGGTCAGGGTCCAGTCTGACTCGGTCAGGCAGACCCAGCCGGCCCGTCCCAGCCTAGCCCTACCCACCATGGGCTGACCCAACCAGTCCTGTCCCCGTTGTAATGGGCCATGGTATTCTCGGCCCACGGGCTGCGAACCGGCCCGGCCCGCCCTTGCGGGGCTCGGCCGCAATGGGCTCGGCCCACCGGCAGGAACGACCAACCCGTGGTCACGAGGTTCGCTGTTCCCAAATGACTCAAAGGAGTCATCAAGAACTTTTATTGGCAGTTCTAGGTGGTTCCTTCACATAACCTATGGGACTCATAGGGAGTGGGTCCCCTGCATCACTACATCTTCAAGTCGAGGCTCCCTTTAGCATGGTGCATGGTGGCGCAATGCCTCCACCTATGCGGTCGGCCACTGCAGGATGCCTGTCCAACCACCATGGCACCGAGCAGCGCCACTCTTCCACTGTGTCTAGCGATGGCCGACCGCCGCCCTCGTCTGCCGACACTGGTCGCCAGCACCATCTATTCTTCCACGTGCCACTGGGTGTGCTCTGGCAGTTCGTTATTCTTTATGAAGGCACATAGATTCCTCTAAGGATGCCGCCATCATTGACCTCTTCTCGATTCCAAAGATCCAACAAGATGGAAAAACCAACCATCAAAGAACGCAATGAAAAAAAGCCGCGGAGGGTTAGTGACTTGTTTGTTGGGCCCGCCCCCTCAGTGTTAGAATTATATCAATTAGGGGTAAGTTATATATCACATTAAATTATAATAAAACCCATTCGAATCTCCCGCAATGCCCCCCCTGAAAAATCAAAAAAAAGGAGAATATACATGGTAATTTCATGAATTAAAAGACAACAAGTACCTCTAGATTTTTTGGAGGCATTGTGGAGGTGGAATAAGATTCAGCCTTTGATAAAGCCGCCAACATTCGTCTATATCAGTTCATTGCCTCTTGATTTTATATCTAGGTCGGGGGATGGTGTTGCTTCACATATCCAGAGGATTCTCTCTTGATGTTGTTGTGCCAAAAACATTACCCTTATCCCCATTAAAATAGAATGGGAAAGGGTGAGTAACGTACTGAGTAATTAATGAGGTTCATTAATTGACGTAATTTATGTGCCATATTAATTGCACGAGGGGTGGTTACACAACCAATGTGTAACCAAGAATTTAATATCCAATATTAAATGTCTGACTACCTTCACGGTCCTTGCCACCGCCACTCATGATATGGTAGGATAAAATAAAAAACATTTTTTTTATTAATTTTTAAAAGTTGTAAGAACTAACGTTTTCTCCTGACCTTCTGCGGTAAAAAGGAAGCCTCCCATTATAAAATATCAGTGCTTCACATTCAATAGTGCCCTCATATTTCAATTCCATGCACCCGTTCAAATGATATAAATTTCCGCCTTCACGTTTAATGAATGTACTTTTAAAAAAAATCAATAAATATTAACAGTCTCCCTTGACCCGGACCGGTCGAGGTTAGGCTCTACCTAAGAGAAACATGCCCTCATGAGCTCAACAATACTCTCGGATTTACAATTCGAGTTAGCATTTATGAGTTATAGAATTTGAAAATAAAATAATTGTTACATAATTAATTTATTTAGGTCCAAAAACTAGCATCCCCTGTAGGCCTGTGACGGCCGATGTTAGGATATTCCTCATGAAAGAATACCCTGAAAAGTTAAAACATGGTATCATATTTATAAACTGAGACACCATTATTGAGTTATAATAATTTAAAAAATAAATTAATTTTAATTATTTATTTTATTTAATGTTATACCATTTTTGGGTTTTCACACTGGAGTCTTGCCCGAACTAAACTTAAGTTGCTCCTAAGGTTAACCCGTCATCCTAAACGCAATGATGTCCTCATATTTTTGATCATTGAACCCCATTATGAGTTATTCCATATTTTCTATAAATCCACTCACACATGCTATTTTATAGTTAACATTTTTCGACATATCATTCTGGGCACTCCGAGCCTCAGAACAACACGCTGTCAAATTTTGTGGTCTCATAATAATTGCATATAGTAAATAATATTACACAAAAATTCTGGCACATGACAACTTGTTTTCCAACCAATGTGATTTAATAATTATAAAAAAAAATTGGTATAATTTATTATAATTTATAACCCATCTTCATTATAAATATTATATCAAAATTGAAAAATAAAAATCAAATGTGTGTTGGAAATTAATTTTAAAATAGCCATAGGTAACGTGAAAAAAACACTCCTTTAACCAATACCATGTTAAAAATGTTTTTATAATTTATTGGCCTATATGGTCATTATGAAATATAATTTGGTAAATAAATAGAAAATATTTTATATTTAATTATAATTAAAAAACACCTATAATAAAGTAGCTATTTAATTTATTTTAATTTATTTTATAAAATACTATTTAATGTAAACTATAAATAATTTCATTTTTAATGTCACTTATTTAATTGTAATTTCAAAACTTCAAAACAAATATTGGAATTAAAATACTATCATTTTGCCTTTTTGTAACATGGTAGATTCTTTTACAAAAATAAATGATCCCAATAATTTGTTACATTTTCATTACATTTAATGTTTTTAGAATCAATTATTTTAATTTATTATTTAAAAAATAAAACATGCATTAGCATTTGATAAGTGTTTAATGTTAATAATTAATATATAAAAATTAACGAAAAATATTGTTGATAAAAGTAACAAATTTATCATTCAATATTATAAGTTTATCATTGTATATTTTTTTATCCATATCTCAATGTTTTATAAATTTTAATTTAATGAAATGGTCTTTTTTTTCCATTTTCCTTACCCAACATATGATATAGGGAAATATCAAATATTAATATCTCAATAACTCAATAAAATAGAAAACATAAGTTTTATATCGATAATATGGTCCTATAATTGATTTAAAACATGATTCTAGGTCATTTGGGCCCTTAATATAAATGTTTGTCCCTTTTTAAGCAGAATTTTAACTTTATCACTATAATTAAATTGATTCACGTTCACTATTATTTTTCTTAAGAAATTAAAATTAGATTATTAGGATATAAATATATTAATAATATCAACTTTTGGTGTTCATTTTTTTGAAATTAAATTTACATAATTGTTAAAATTATGTTGAATGATAATCCCACAAACATGGCTTGATAACTTGTTTTTAATGTGAGCGTTCAAATGTTCATTAATATTTAATATGTTAATATAACATAAAAATTATTTTAATGAACTAAACTTGATTAATAGATGTATAATTTATCTTTTTTGACATTAAAATCGACATAAATAGCATTTTAAATATAAAAATTAATTAGATGAAAAATCAATTTTAAATTAAATTTCTGTATTTTTTACTAGTCACCAAAAACTGTAGTTTCTAAAAATTAACCCTATAATTAAACTGAATGTAATTAATAATTTATTTTTAAAAAAATTACGATTGTTTTATTATATTCTCTTGATAAAATATATCTAAAATAAATTTTATTATTGATCATAGAAGGATATAAAAAGTGGTTAACTTTAGAAAACAATATTTCCAAAAATAATTCTGAATATATATTGGAATATCAATATGGTATATTAGTATTAAAAATTATTATTATCAATTAATAATTGGTTATAATTATTACTATTTCTATGTTTTATAGTTAGGTTATAGAAATATTATTTAAATAATTATAATAATAATATTTTGGTACACATAAACTCGGTTTGGCGTGTAACACATGCTAAGAAATTGTTGTGTATAGTGAATTAGAAAGATACATAATCAATATTAAAAACCCATTTTTAGTATTTTATTAAATTAACAATATAAAAAAGATTAAATTAACATTAAACAAATATTTCCCAAAAACTCAGGGAGTTACATTCTTATCTGGGGGGAAATGAAAAAAATAATGGAATTCTATAATACAAAATAAAATGTACATATAGTGGAATCTATCATTAATAAATAAGGTATAATTAATATAAAAAGGTAAATAACTAAATAAATATTCCATTTCTTAAAGAACATCATCATTTAATGATTCCCATTAAAATGTCAATGATATTTTTTCTTGAATAATAATTACTACATTCTTAAAGTAGAGAATGATTAATAATAAAATTTATGATCCCACGAATTATAATAACTATTCCTTGAAGACCTTAAGATAATAAATATTAATATATTAAATGTGTACACCTAATAAGAAATTAATTTGGAAAACTTATTTATCTCATGAGAATTGTCGATGCATCTTGGGGATATATATGGATGTTCCCCACCGACCCATGGATTTCCACTATATTCCACATATACATAACAATAAATTAAATTCATTGAAATATTATTTGTTAATAAATTTCTCAAATGTGGAAGAAATTTAGATTTTCAAATATTTTTCTCATGTCAATAAAAAAACTCGATAGAAAAATATTGTTTGTATAACTGAATTATTGATTAGAAAATAATTATATCCATGATGAAAATAAAATTTAGATTATTCATTAATGTAATTTCCAATTATCAAAATAACGATTAATTTGAAAAGATATATTTAATTACCATAATGTTAATAAGGGATAATATATTAAAATTAATTCATAAGAAATAATTATTTATTATGAAAATAATTTCATTTTAATAATAATGAAAATTGAATTTATATCTTAAAATGAAATTTTAGTAGAGAGTGTTCATGGTACAATACATGAGAACAGGAGGAATAATCTATTTTCTTTATAAAACATATGGTGGTGTGGATGATTGTTAATAGATTATATGAAAAAAATATTAGTTTGGATTTTTGTAGGGATGGTAAAAAATGAACGTTTCTTGAAATAATATAAATATTAGTTTCAAACATTAATATTGAATCAAAAATTAAAATTTCATTAATAAATAATTTGACAAAATAATATAAATTTGGAAAAAAAATTAAAAAATTAATACATGGAAGAAAAATATACCAGATCGAATCAATTTTTTTTTTATTTTAATCATTTTCCCACATGATTGAATTACTAATAAGAGGAAATGTTTGAATTAAATTCCAGAAATATAAAAACATATTTAATATAAGAAATAAAATTGGGATTAAGAATCATGAATAATAAGCTTCCTATTTTGAAAATGAGAGAAATATAATGAATTTGAGATTGTAATAAAATTATTACATTATTATTGACTTTTAATTTACAACACTTTGAAATAATAGACATGAATTAAATTATTAATAATCAAAAATAAATAGTTATTAATGTTAAATAAATACAACTGGAATTATATACAACATATAAATGTTAATATGATGAAAATAAAATATATTTCTCAATGGAATGTATATTGAGACGAAATCACTCAACATACACATCCCTTTAGAAAAAACAAAAATAACCTACCATATAATAGTTATTAACAAGTTATTAAATTATCCCAAAACCTGATTAAAATTTATAAAATATTATATGTCACTATTATAATATTATATCCCATGCTCTTTATCTATATTTCATTATTAATATTGTTTTTTATATTGGATATCCTATTTTCTCAATCATGTTTTTTCATGAATTATATGGTTATTTGAAATATGATATAGTTAGATCATATATATATTGGTATTAATGTTATAGATATAGTATTTAATCATTAGATACATTTTAATAATGTTTATTTATATTTTCTATTTTTTATGGAGCCACATCACTTTTTGGAGACAATGGGTCATATGTACACAAAAGAATGTTTATCATTTACTTAACATGTGAAATAGTAAGTAAGTATTATATATATTTAATTTAAATAGTCAATATTATTTAATAATTTTCATATATATTCATTATTAAAAAAATTATGACTATCCATATGAGTCATTGATGGTCAAAAAATTATTTCAATTCCTGATATTATAGTCTTCCATACACACAATTGGTACTTTTTTCCCGTTTGATGAAAAAAGAATAAATGAATTATAATGATATAAATATAATAAGATCATATTATAGGTGAGAAACTGGTGTCATTATGTTATAATTTTTTATAGATAGTTCAATGTGGTAGAAAATAATTAAAATGAAGGATCTAGGTGGAGATAAATACCTTTGTCTAGAAGAACCTCCATTAGATCTATTTTTAAGGACTAGAGTGTGGGAATTTGTGAAATAAAAAAACTGTATAATGGGAATATGGATGTTTGGGAGTGATATTTTAATAGTTTTTTGTATCTCTATATTTCATGATATGTGTGAATAATTGAGGGAAGATGGTTCAAATTTATAATTGATGTGGAGTGTAATTTTTATAAATTCATAGAAATATCCCATAATAGAAATCCTCTATCAATCTATGAGCTTCAAAAACTGATAAATAATTTATTGGAGAGAAGGTAATGTTAACAAAAACCTCCACCACTAAATAGAAACATGTATTAAAAATATTATTTCATTTACCACTATCGTTTCTCACTTTTTTCGTTTTAGTTTAATAATTAGAAATCATTTGTATCCTAATAAATTTATCATTGTATAATAAAATAAAATTTTATTTATTAGTTAATTCGATTATTTTTTTTCAAAATATGAATTAAAAATTTTTAACAAAAAATTGAATATTAATTTTAACACAAATTCATGTAATGTGCATAACATCATTTTAACCACCACTATTATACTTAATTTTTAATGTTTTAATGAATAAATTTGAATAAAAAATAATTTTACCTTATTACCCAAAAATCAATTATTCATATTAAAAATTTGGATTCAATTCTATTAATTTTAATTCACATATGTGGCCTAATTTCACTTAAAATTGGACTCACAATCGTGATAAAGAAATAGTTTATCATGACATACATTTTTGAAACATAAAAAGATCTTACATTAACTATATGACTTTTAATAATAATTATGTAGATTTAAATTCATATGGTAAGATATATTATCTATAATTTTCATTTTAAACAATAATCATTGAATATTATTTCTTTTAACTAAATCTAAAATACATTATTACTCAAAAAAATAGTTTTATGACAATTAACATTTTTTCGCGAAAATGTTATTATTATAGTTTTACAAAAACTGATAGTAAATTTATCTTTATTCTTTAATATTATAACACATTAATATAAAATAAATGAATAATATTTAAACACATTAGTTTAAATTACAAATAAATTCTTATTTATAATGTTGTAGTGACCCTCTATATCTCATTGCCTTAAGAGTACAACGCGTCATTACTAGGCCTTAGGCAAAATCCACAAGACGCAAAAGGCTAGAAATGAATTCCAAAGGGTTTTAAATATATGTTGGGGGATGATTTACCATTTAATAAATAACACATAAACCAACCCTGCATAACCAAACATTCACTATATGATGCATGAACATAAGAAAGACCACTAAACAACTTTATTATGTCAAACCACATCAAGTACACAACAACAGAAGACCAAACTAAGCATCAAGGTACATAGTAGATGAACAACTCAAGACTCTCAAAATACACCATGACTCTGTGCTCTACACGCTACAAGCTCGAAAACATCTCCCAAGCATCCCCATGATCCTCTAGCAATAAGATGCTTTACATTTACCTATGTCTCGTAATATGACTTCTGCAAAATCACCAACATGCCAAAGCAGGGGTGAGTATAAAACATAGTAGTTTTTCCATAATGACTTCCCTACTAACACCACTATGAATGAAGAGTTATCAAAATTTATATAAAAACAATTTATATTTAACTTTTTCTCAAAAGCAGTTTATAACTAAATATAAACAAGTTTCCAAAACCATTTATAACCAAAATATTTCCAATAGCAATTGAAACCAATTTCCTAGCAAGTTATTTTTCCAGAAAAATAACCAAATAAGATTAAGAACCATTTCACAAACATTCTCGTTTTGGCATACCCAACCATTTAACAAACTCATGCAACCTACCATGCATGGTACCTGGAAGAGGGGAGATTCCCTAAACCTTATCCATCACAACCATGATGGGGGACACTTCATACCCTTATCTAACCCAATGCACATTAATGCTTGATGGGGGAGAGCCCTAACCCTTATCCATCCCAACAATAATGTGGGATACCCCTAACCCTTATCCGGCCCGAATGCTATATGAATGTTTGATTAGGGAGAGCCCTAACCCTTATCCATCACAACATTGATGGGGGAGACTCCTAACCCTTGTCCGCCCCGAATGCAATATGAACATAAACCACATCTGCCCATTTATCCTGCCAAAACACCCATTCAATAAAAACACCTTTTTATTGAAAACCATTTCCATAAAAACCATTTCAAAGCCAAATCATTTCAATTCCAAACCATTTCAATAAAACCCCCTTTATATTGAAAACCAATTCCATCAAAGTCATCTCAATATTAAACCATTTCAATAAAACACCCTTTTTATTGAAAACCCATTTTTCATCAAACCATTTACAATTTCAGCAAATCCATTATTTAAAATAAATATTTTAAATTCAAGAAGCCATATCACTTTGCACAAATATTCACCAAGATTTCACAATTACATCTAAACCATAAAAAATCACTAAAGAAGATTTATTCCATTATTTTCACAATCAAAACCATTCAAATATTCCAATTTGTAACTATGCCAATAAATTCTAACAAGAGGAGTCAAGAGTGAAGGCTCCTACCTCAAAGGTTTTGATGAAAACCCTAACAAACAGAGAACGCATAGGAAAACCGAGTTTCTTCTTCAAGAACTCACCTTAGATATCTTCTCCTAACATGATCATGACCAAATCACATCATATATGGAATCCGAACACATAGATCTACCAATAATGGTATTAGAAATAAGAAACCAAGAATAGAGGAGATGTATATATTAGTAGATCTAAGAAACCGATCAATAACGAAGAAGAACGATCACATACCTCAAGAATATGGCTCCAATTCACCAAGACAAGCCTTCAAATCACCACTAAAAAGATAGGAGAACCCTCTATGACCTTAGGAGAATCAAAATACCGAGTTATGTCCTATTAAGAGAAAAATGAGCCACTTAGAGGAAAAAATGATTGAGATACACCTTAATAGGATCTCATTTAAGTGGCCACACAATTTTCTCACATGGTTAGACAAATCTTACGCTAACCATGCATTAGCCACTGCCTCGGAAGACACTCCGTGAATGGTTTTTCCGAACGGTTAGACAAATTGTGCGCCACCCATATAGAACCTACAACCTCAAGGGCCCACTACGCATGATTTGGCTGCATGGTTAAGAAAACCCATGTGCCACCCATGTGACTTACCCTTTGCCACAAACATCATTTAAAGTTATCCCGACACCCCCATTCATCTCTCATAACTTTAAAACCATAAAAATCATCAAAAAGGGTTACGTACCAGAAACCGAGGGTACTAAATTCTCTCATCCATTGGTGTTTCTATCCTTGAAAAGTAGTAAACCTTTACCCAACTGATAGTGTTCCAGCCACTGCACTTTAATTTCCTTTTCACATTCCCAATTCCCTTCCTAAATCTGACCATGCTCCCTTAAAACCCACAGTATGCCAATAATTTTTCCCCGCAAGACTTTCTCTTGGCTATCCACAATCTATACCAGGATATGTATCAACGAAGCATATGGCCCTAGGTCAACTTGACCCCATCAGATCACATGGTCAGGATCAAGCCGACACTTTTTCATCTAAGAAACATGAAATACATTTTGCACCCAACTAAACCGTGGGGGTAACTCCAACTGATATTCCACCTCTCCAATCCATTATAGTATCTCAAAAGGGCCAATTTATCTAGGATATAACATTACCTACTTCCTAAACCAATGATGTCCACGACTTGTATAGATCCTCAAGAAGACATGATCACCCACAACGAACGACAACTGTCTTCAACAGTGATCTGCATAAGATTTCTGACAACTCTGAGCCATCTCTATCCTCTTTTTAATCCACTAGATCTTCTCTATTGTTTCTTAGACAAGTCTTGGTCGAACTAGTGAAGTATCACTAGTTTCCACCCATCATAGTACAAAATTACAAGGACGCCCATAAAATGCTTCAAAAGGAACCATGATTTTCATGGCTTGATAGATGTTATTGTATGAGAACTCCACTAAGGGTATATTCTCCTCCCATGAGCCACCAAAATCCATTACAAAAGCCCACAACATGCCTTCCAACATTTGTATCATCCGCTCGGATTACCCATCCTTCTGGGGATGACATGCCATGCTCATATTCTACTGAGTTCCGAGGTCTTTTTCTAATGATTTCAAGAAATGAAATGTGAACCTCGGACCTCTATCTGAGACTATAGAAACTGGCACACCATTCCTCTTTACCACTTCTTGGATAAAGATTTTTGAAATCTCTTCCACCGTATGGGTTTCACAATAGGGATGAAATGGGCTGACTTCGTAGACGATCTACTATCACCCAAATGGCATCATGTTTCCGAACCGTTCTTGGAAGACTCTTTACAAAATCCATTGCAATTTGATCCCACTTACACGTTGGAATAGGAAAATATTTTAACATACTAGCTGGTATTTGATGCTCTGCTTTAACCTACTAACAAGTTAAGCATCACGAGATGAACTCGAACACCTTCTTTTTCATGCTGCTCCACCAAAATTGTGCCTTCAAATCCTTATACATGTTCTGTGTTCTTAGATTTAAAACCCATCAGGAATGGTGTTAAGCATGAAGGAGTTGTTCTTGAAAAACCATAGGTACAATCTTCCGATCTCTGAAACAAAAAACTGAACCCCCATCATGTTTCCATCCATCAATGGTATCCCCACCATTGAGTTTTGAACATGCATCCATAAATTATGAATAATATGTTTTTTCTTATTTGACCATCTTAACTAAATCAGGAGAAAGTGTAGATAAAAAGAAAACAACAACATCACCTCGGTATTCACATTCCACATGCATGTTGTCTAAAACCTACATCAAATGCCATTCATCTGAAGCTTCTTTCTGTAACTGAGAATATTAATTTCTACTCAATGCATTCACCACTGAATTTCCTTTTCCCGGTGTGTACATCAACTAAAATTCAAACATTTGGAAATACTCCATCCACCTCCATTGCCTCAGGATCAAAACTCACTGTGAGAAAATGTTTTTCAAGCTTTTTTGATCCATAAAAAAAGTAAATTTCTCACCGAAGAGATAATGTCTCCGTGTTTTCAATGAATGGACGACTGCATCCAACACCAAATCACGTGTTGGGTAATTTTTCTCATGCACCCTCAACTTCCTTGAACCATAAGAAACCACACGATCACTTTGCATGAGAACACAACCCAACCTTGATCCTAAAGCAGCACAATACACCACATACCCCTGTCCTAATACTGTCAAGATCCTGATAGGTGCCGATGTAAGCCTAAAGTTCTGTTACTGGAAAGTCTTCTGACATTCATCTGTCCATTGGAATAGAGAATTCTTCTTTGTCAGAGCTTTCATTGGTGAAGCTCGTCATGAGAAATCACACACAAATCATCGGTAGTTACCAGCTAGACCAAGAAAACATTTTATCTTGAACAAATTTTTTAGTGGTTGACATGAGATAACAGCTTCTACCATTTTTGGATCAATAGAAACACACTTCATAGAAATGACATGGCCAAGGAAATGTACTTCCTATATCTAAAAATCAAACATTGATAATTTGGAATAAAAATGATGATATCTCATGATTTGTAACACTGTTTCTAGGTGAACCTCATGATCAGCCCCTGTTTTTGAATAGACCAAAATATCATCTACAAACACCACAACAAAAGAATCTAGATTTCTTTGAAATATCTGATTCATCAAAGCCATGTAGACCACTAGTGCATTTGTTCGACTGAAAGGCATGACTACATATTCAAAGTGGCCATATCTACTTCTGAAAGCTGTCTTTGGAATATCCTCCTTCCGAACCCCCAATTGATGATATACTGATCGCAAGTCAATCTTGGAGAACCATTGAGATCCCCTTAATTGATTGAACAAATCATCAATGTGTGGAAGTTGATATCTATTCTTTATCATAACTTTTTTAAGCATACGATAATCAACACACATCTGAATAGTTTCATCTTCCATCATCAAAAACAACACCGGTGTTTCCCGTAGAGAAGTACTTGGTCGAATGAAAACCTTGCTTTCTAGTTCCTCTAACTGCACTTTCAATTCTTATAACTCTGTTGTTCCATTCTATAAAATGGAAGGGAAATTGGACTGGTCCCCGTAAGGAGATCAATCATAAACTCAACTTCCTTTAAAGGTGGTAACCCTGAGAAGTTATTGGGAAATAAATATAGAAATTGATCAACAATAGCTAGAAAAATGTTTTCCTAAATCTCTTTTATTGATTCCAAAGTCAATGGTGCCAGTTGGTAAGAGATAGTTCCCACCATTAGTGTCAACAAGCTCTTTTCACCTATCTTTTCCATCCTCTTTCCTCTGAAGAGATGGTTGATGTCATCATCATTCATAAAACTAACCATTCTCATATAACAGTAGATTTGAGACCTAAACATTGTCAACCAATCCATACCCAGGATTATGTCATAGACATCCATGTACAACATCGAGAAGTCCCATTTTAACCCAGCTCCCTTAATAGTTATAGCACATGTTCTACACACAAAGGCTTTACATTGTCTTTCACCAAGAGGAGTTTTCAATTTCAAATTAGAAGGCATCATTTCTAGTATTAAACATAGCAAGTCAACATCATGAGAAGCAATGAAGGAATGTGATACACCAGTATCAAAGAGCACTTGCACAAGGGTATAATTAAAAAGAATCGTACCTCTCACTGTAGATGGTCCAACCAAATCGTTGACCATCATCTTCTCAGTTCAATACAATTTCCATGTTGTTGCACTGTACTCCTTGTTGCCTTTCTATGATTTCCCTAGTTGAAGAGTCATGGTATTTTGATAATCACCATTGATTGCTTTCTTATGTTGATGATGCTGATTCTGTTGTCCACGTCCTGTCAACGCATATGATGCTTGCGATGCCTGAGGAGCATCCCACGCACCCGACCCCAGTGCATTCATACAATAGCATTGTATATGCCCCCATCAACTAGAAATTGTCATAGGATCTAGGTTGCACCATAAAATCCCTCCTTTTTTGGTCAAGTAAACCACATTGAAATCAACCTGCTTTGCTCTGGGGTCGTGGAGGAAGGTTCACAAACCCCGCTGTCTGATTGTGATTTCCACATGCACTTTGGAAATAGGTGTCCCTTTTCCTCTTGTTCCCAGAGGTTGAGTTCCCACCGTTTTTTGTATGTATCATTATTCCTCCTTCTATTGATCCTAAGATATCACATTCAACAATAGTCGCTTTGTTCACCATCTCTATATAATCTGTAGTACAGAGCACCACAATCATTAGTCCAATCTCTTGCCTTAGCCCTGATTAGAAGATGCGTGTCTTCAATGAAGCACTTGATGCGGCCTGTATTAAAAATGATCTAAATTCATGAATTTCTCCACATTCTCAATAACAGAGAGAGTCTCTTGTTACACTCTGAAGAATTTCATCATTTTCTTGATCTTGAATGTGTGAGGATAGAATTGATTGTCGAACAATTCTTCAAAATCCTCATAGGTTAGGCCTTAATAAAATTTATCTTATACCGCTAAATCCCCCCACTGATGTGCAAGATCCTTGAGCTATACATTGAAAACTTTACTTTCATCTCTATTGGTGCATCGATGAAATCAAAGATATGATTAATCCTACATAGCCACACCTCTGCCTTCTCAGGTTCAGCATCACCCCGAAAGTAAAATGGATTATGCTTTAGGAACTGGATGGTATGATCCAAATGCCTTGGTTCATTCCTACAGTTCCCCATATCCACAACATTAAAATCTTGGTCTATACTCTGAACCATCTCTTGGTTCACACATGGTTCTGGTGAAACCACATTTTCTGTAACCTCCTTGGGTTGGTTTCGACGTCACCTACCAGGTGACATTTTCTAAACTAACAACAACGTCCATCGATCTCAGTCATTTTAAACTAATGGCTTAGCATTTAAAATTCTATCACATCATCTATCACAACATTGTTTTCAAAACAACATTTTTTCCATGATCAAACATGTTTGAAACAATTTTTCATTTTTTTTGACAATCAACCCATTTTCAAAATACACCAAATGCCATGTCTTCAAAATGTTCTACTTGAAAACAATTTCTGCATTTTCAAAAAATTCACACCTTGCACAAAATACTTACTCATTTCTCACAATGAGATATTCAATCCTAGTAGGAAATCATTCCTCTTCAATGCATGTCATGATCATATCATTGGATAAACCCATGATAATGAGACTTCCCAACATTCTAGAAGTGTATCAAAAACACTTATGTACCCATCACCCTGTTAACTTGATGTTCAGAATAAATGGATTAGCTATGCCCTTTTATTCTATACATTTCAGTTTTTGAAAATCCTACTATGGTCTAAGATTTCTACCCAAGGAATAGACAATAATGAATTTCAACTCCAAGACCAAGAACATTGATGACAACTTGTTAGGCAAGGACCAAACAAGATTTTATCATTTGAAATGACCCACCAATTCTAATTAGCTTGAGAGTACAACGAGTCATTACTAGGCCTTAAGATACATCCCCCACATGCCAAAGGCAGTCACTGAATGCAGAAGGATTTCAAATATATTTTTGGTGATGATTTACCCTTTACAAAAAAAACCCATAAACCAACCCAGCATAACCAAACATTAACTATATGATTCATGAACAAAAGGAATACCACTAAAGAGCTTCATTATGTCAAACCACCTCAAGTACACAATAGTGGAAGACCAAACTATTAATCAAGGTACATAGCAGATGAAAAACTCGTGACTCTCAAAAGACACCACGACTTCATTCTCCACACGCTCCAAGCTCCACAACATCTCCCAAGCATCACCACGAGCCACTAGCAATAAGACTCATTACCTTTTCCTATGTCCCAGAATACAACATTTGAAAAAGCACCAACATGCCAAAGAAGGGGTGAGTATAAACTCAGTAGGTTTTCCCCATTGACTTCCCCACTCACGCCACTAGGAAAGTAGAGTTACCCACATTTATATAATAACTTTTTATATAAAAACTTTTCTCAAAATCATTTAATAACTAAATATAAACAAGTTTCCAAAACCATTCATAACCAAAGACATTCCAAGAGAAATTGAAACCAATTTACCGGCAAGATGTTTTTCTAGAAAAATAACCAAACAAGCTTATGAACCATTTCAGAAACATTCATTTTTTGAATACCCAACCATTTCACAAACTCATGCAACCACCAATGCATGCTACCTTGAAGAGGGGATAAGCCATATCCCTTATCCATCCCAACCATGATGGGTTAGAATTCTTACCCTTATTCAACCCAAATGCACATGAATGGTAGTTTGTGGAGAGACCTAACCCTTATCCACCCCAACATAGATGGGGGATACCCCTAACCCTTATCTACCCCGAATGCAATATGAATGTTTGACAGGGGAGAGTACTAACCCTTATCCATCCCAACACTGATGGGGGAGACTCTTTAACCTTTTCTATCGCGAATGCAATATGAACACACACCACATCTTCCCATCAATAATCCCAAAACACTATTCCAATAAAAAACACATTTTTATAGAAAACCATTTCTGTCAAAACAAATTCAAATCCAAACCATTTCCATTCCAAACCATTTCAATAAAGCACCCATTTTATTGAATACCAATTGCATCAATGTCATCTCAATATCAAATCATTTCAATAAAACACCCTTTTTTAAACCCATTTTTCATCAAACCATTTACAATTTCAGCAAATCCATAAATTAAAATCAACATTTTAAAATCAAGAAGCCATATCACATGGAACAACAATTCCCCATGATTTCACAATTATATAAAAACCATAAATCATCACTAATGATGATTTATTCTATGATTTTCACAATCAAAACCATTCAAATAATCCAATTTGAATCTAAGACAATCAATTATATCAAGAGGAGTCGAGTGTGAAGCCCCCTAACACAATGGTTTTGACTAAAACCCTAACAAATGGAGATCACACAAGAAAACCAGGTTTCTTTTTCATGAACCCACCATAGATATCTTATCCTAGCATGATCAAGAAAATATATAATCATATTTGGAATACACACACATAGATATACTAATAACGGGCATAGATCTAAGAAAACGATAAATGAAGGGATGTATATCTAAGTAGATCTATGAAACCGATCGAGAATGAAGAAGAATGATCACATAACTCAAGAATCCATCTTCGATTTGCTAAGAGAAGCCTTAATATCCATTTATGAATTATGGGAGAACCCTCTATGAGCATAGGAGAAGAAAAATCCCGAGTTAGGGCTGCTTAGGAGGAAAAACAAGCCACTTAGAGTGAAAAAGGAGTGAAATACACCATTATAGGATGTCGTCTAAGTGGCCGCACGATTTTCTCGTATGGTTAGACAAACCGTGCACTAACCATGCGTTATCTGCTCCCTTGGAAGAAACTCCATGCATAGTTTTTCCACACGGTTAGACAAATCGTGCGCCACCCATGCAAAAGCTACTGCCTGAAGGGCCCACTACGCAGGGTTTTCCTGCACAGTTTAGACAACCCGTGCGACGCCCGTGCGACTTCTCCTTTGCCTCAAACATCATTTACAGTTCTCCCAACTCTCTCCTTCATCATAGTTAAATTTAAAACCATTAAAATCGTCAATAAAGGGCTACATACCAGAAATTGGGGGCACTACAAAGGACATATTGAAAAAATCATTCTAAAATTATTTTTTACCATGTAAGTTCAAAATAGATATAAAATATATAAAATTTGATTTCATTTGACATGAAATAATAAAATATTCACATTATTATATATTAATGAAAATTTCATGTTTACTTTCTAAAATTGAGGTTTGCGAGTTAAAATTTTTATATTTTATCTACAATTTAAATTTTAATGGGAATGCTTTAGTAAGGGGTGTTGGGAAGTGAAGTTGTATAGTAACTTATTATTGTTTTATAAATCATACATGTTGAGATTAAGATCCTACAATCCATTCCATAGGATCTTTATTGCCCTTGGTCTATGCTAAAATATTGCCTATATAACATTATAATATTTAATAGATTAACAATTGGGGTGATATAATTCACCCTAACATCTAATGATTTTTCTTTTATATTTGGTTTGATTTACTTTTTCATAGTTGGATATTATCTATATTTATATTTAGATACTATCCCATTATCGAGTTAATATTATTATGACTGCTTTTAGTTTTTTCCGTCACATACGGAATTTTGTTAAATGTTCTTTTTTTAGGTTGTATGATATATATTCTAATATAATTGGACAAATTGTTATGTAAATTGCCTATTTTATTTTTCATTTCGTTTTATAAAATTATTAATATTATGTTTTGCATTCATTGAATGGGTATTAATCAATATCTAATTTTAGAATTTTTTTAATTTTGTACATTAATTTATCATATATTTATTTAATTTTATTTTTCAAATTGTAGAAATATAAAAGAATTATTTTTGTTGTTCAGAAATAGATTGAAAAAATGATCTCTTATTAATTATTAATAATTAACATAAATACATGGTTTGATAATTATTTTTTAAATTTCGTATAAAAAGTATTTTTATATTAATGGTTATAAAAGGAGAGTGGTGGAATGATAAATAAATTTTATACTCATACATATATTATATTGAGGCTTTTCAGGTTTTACAACAATGAATAGGTTGGTTTTAGACATCATTTTTCTATACAGTGATGCAATAAATAAAATAATGATTTTCTAGAATCACAAAGATGGATAATAATGATATATATTCCATTTTTTATATTTTATTATACTTATTCCCCATTTGACTATTATGTGATGTCATTTATTAGAAATTGGATATATTCCATTTATATTATTTATTTATTTTAGATCCTTATTCCTTATTCTGTTTATTTTGAATTAGAAACCTCTTATTGTAATAGGATCTATTATAAAACATATGTAATGTTCATTTCAGAAATCTCAATAGAGTTTATATGTTATCCTTGTTTTATCAATTGAAATAAGTCCCATGTTTATTTATTTTATGCATACGGAGAAATTATTTTCTTGAGGTGTTAAATAATTTTCTTCAATCCTTTTTGTGGTCCATTTGGGATACCCAACATTTTTTAGACTAGTTTTGATTATGGTGGAGCACAACTATTTGTTTTTTATTTTATAATTGTTATATTGAATGGTTAATTCTATTGATGATGATTTTATTTTATATCATATTCATTATTTACATGGTACAATAGAGTTATAGTTCATTTAGTAAAAGATTTTGTTTTCTAGAAATATAATGTAACGCCCCGACCCCAGTTACCCAGAGTCGGTGCATTATTACATAACATTGGCATGATCACAAGAAGGATCAAATCTCGAAAGACCAATTGGTATAGTAGCCTTGGAAATACTAGATATATTCATAAGTCTTACATTACATCATAAAAATGAAAAATACAAAAACATCTTTTCTTCATATTCCACACTCATATCCCCACATACTATCCCTGCAGGTCATTCATAATTTACTTCTTCATACCCAGGGAAAAATAAAACATAGAAAAGGGGTGATCTCAAATGCCCAATAAAGATAACAATATAGCGGAAACTTTCATAAATAAGAATAAACATTTAAGGCAATGTATAATTAAAACAAAAGCCTTTTAAACATGAACTTAAACATAGTATGGCAAAAATATAATGTAATAATTCCATTTACTTATTCACATGGATATTCTACTAAGCAAATAATCACATGAAAATATCAATAACCACTTTCATAATGATGGAATGCATAATGACAGACTATCATAACCAATTAGCCAAGGCCTCATGCCAAGACAACAAATATGATTTTGTCAAGGCCTTGTGCCAAGACACTAGTTTGCCTCATGAGACCTACCGATGCATTGAGGAGCTATAGCGGGCTCCACCCATCACATATTAAGTCCAATGCATTCCCATATGAAAAGGTTTAAACATCACATAAACATTCATATTAAAACTTGCAAACGAAATGTCAATACGTTCACCAAAAACCATGAATGGTATACAAATAGCACATCCACAGTCAAAAATATCACAAAACCTTCAATACAATATAGAAGTTTTGTATCATAACAAATCAAATTCAAATAAGCGTAAAATCCATCAAAGGATGTTGACATAGATGAAATCAAGACTCTTTTTAGAGAAATATATCTTTCTATTATGAAATCATTTAAGAGTAATATATTTAGAAAATAAAACATTTTCTTTGAAAATATTCTTATAAGCTTGTAAATAAAGCTTCAATGATTTTATAATGGCAGAAAATAGCCGCACCCACCGTATAAGTTAAAAAAAACATTCTTACCTTAATTCTATCAAAAAGGTTAAAAGCACCTTCTTTCGAAAATGACGGAAACATTACTTTATAACCCACTTATAAAAAGTCCAAAAAAGGGTATAAATGACTTTAACCCATATTCTTGTAAATAGTAAAATATTTTTGAAATACATTTCGAAGAAACATGGATGTGGATGACAAAGAAATCCCAGTAGATAATTAAGTATAAACAACCTCGGATAATGAAGAGATTGCGAAATAACCCTTACCTTGTAATTTTCCTTGGTTGGGGTAGGTTAACCTCCTATATAATTGTTAAATAATTGTTATTAAATTATAAAAGAATCATATACATTAATATGAAATCATATATGATCTTTTAACATTGATTTGTTAATAATATCTTAGTATTATCGTTGTTTCGGGTGTTAACTTACTCATTTTCTTTTATATGTTTTGTTACATAAGCCATGTTTTTAATGGATATGTTGTATATTATTCATATCCATAATGATATAAAGTCCTTAAATATCCTTTTTAAATCATCAAATGATAATTATACTTGAATGGATATGATGGAGAATGAATCTCATCGCTTTCGTGGAGACGGTAGTCCGTAAGTACGCATGGGCGACAAAATCATTCTTTGGATATTAAAATAATATATAAATGGATGTTATATCATATTTACAGAATAATTAACATGTTATATTTATTATTTACATGATTTAGACATCATTATTATTCCCATCCAAATAATAATATATTGAATAACAATTACACCACGACGTGGAGACGGTAAGCCGTACATACATAGGTATGGTGACATGTTATTCAAAGGGTGGATAGAATACTGAATATGGTTGTACCATATTTATAATAACATCACAGTATATATAAGATACTGGAGTTATTATTTTATAATTGTTATAAGAGTAAATAAAGAAGTGGAAGAAGAAAGGAACTTGAAAAGGGGTGGAGAAAACATTACCTCTTTTTCGGGTTCTTCCTTTTGATTTGATCAAAAGGGATCCTTAGGTTGGATTTCTGATCAAACTAAGGCCTCTAGGTTGTATTGAGATAAGTTTGGAGAGTATTTGGACAGATTTTGGCTGAACCAAAAGGCTTTGAAGGTGTGAATAAATGATAAGGAGGAGTGCCCTTTTATAAGAGGGGTCATGGGCACCTTTGGAAAAGATAGAAATATTAATTTATAATAAATTCATATTCGGTTTATAATGGCTCCAAAGTCTATTATTTAAATGTTAAGGTGGGTATGGGTCTAAAAACACTAAAACAATATAATTTAGACAGGTTTGGGTACTTATATTAACCTTATCTTTAAGTATTAACTCTAAGTTAATTAGTTTCACTTTTACAATGTCTCTTTGTATTTTTATATTATATGGTTAATAAACATACTATATACATCCAAGAGTCCCCCAAGTGGTCCATTAATGATATAACTATCATTATATAAGTCTCTTGGACTAGCCTTAGATTTTTAGGAATTTAATATCAATTAATAATAAAATACTTGTTTTAAAAAAACTCTTTTATGTCAATTTTGACACTATTCAATAGTTGATTTTTGTGAAACACATAACCGAATTATTACTTCAAAAAAAGTCAATTAAATCAATCCTAATATGTCATATTATCCTATAAAATTAGTTTAATTCATTAAAAGTCTCAAATTATATTTATTTGGGTATTTATAATATCAATTATTTTAATTTGTCACTATTATGGTAATTACCCCATCATAATTGTGTCATAAATAAATTAAATTATTTAATGTCCAAAAATTATAAATAAAATATCATTATGTAGGAAATATTTTTAGATTTCTAATGAATATTTATAGTTGATAATCAAACATATATATCCATATGTAAAAAATTTTTATCTAAAAGATATATGCTTATGTAATTTTTGTACTTATTTTAACTTAATTAAAATTAAGTGTCCCTATCACCTACCAGTGCCTCCATGGGGTCCCAAAATCGACCCAAAGATGTCTATGGTCGAACTTGTATCATCAAATAAGTCTAGGATACGTTTTAGGATAATTTAGTATTATTATAATATTATTTATTAACCCTTATTTATCGGATTTACCCTTAACCAATGTAAATAAAATATTTACCGAAGTAATTATTCAAAATGTCTAAAAATAAAAGTTGCCTATTTATAGAATCTGAACTTCCTAATTCCAAATATGGAATCCATTTTTCCGAATTCAAAACACAAAAGTTCCAGAAATTAATTTAAAATTAATTCCCGTTGTTAAAACAAAAAGCGCGTTTTTAAGAGATAATAACTATCAAAAGATGGACACTTGTTTATGCCTGTTGTAATTGTAAAATTATGTCCAATGACCAAAATTTTATTTAATGGTAAAAATATATTGTAAATATACTTTAAAACCACTCAAATAAATAATTTATCAATATTAATTATTTTGATTAAAAAAGTTGTTTTTAATTAAAATTTAGTAATTTTCACTATTCATCAAAATATTAAAGTTATCCGAAAAGTACCACAATTTCACCTTAGGCTAAATTCAATATTCCGAATCCAAAAATGAAGTCCATTTTGAAATATAACATATATATAATTTCAAAAGGTAGTTATTACTATTCATAACGACTAGTTTGGTTGGTTATGGTGTGTTAGAACTCGGTGTTGCGTACAACACATGCTATCACATTATTCAAAGAGAAGCGTATCGTGGAATCTTGGGGTGTTACATTCTCCCCTCCATCAAATAATTTCATCCTAGATATTTATAGAATACTTATCACACGAAATGACTCGGGTGGTTCTTCATCATAAGTTCCTCGGGTTCCGATGTTGCCTATTCCATCTTTTGGTTTCTCCACAAAAATTTTACCAGACGCGTCATCCGATTTCTCAGTACTTGTTCTCTCGTATCAAGAATCTTGACATGCTCTTCACAATAAGACATACCAGGTTCCAGTTCTAATTCTTCATAGGTGAGTACATGCATTGGGTCAGGCATGTATTTCCTCAATAGGGATACGTGGAACACATCGTGAACTTTGGAGAGACTTGGCGGCATTGCCAATCGGTAAGCTACAGGCCCAATTCATTCTAGATTTTCAAAAGGTCCGATGTACTTGGGACTCAATTTACCTTTATTACCAAAACGTATGACTCCCTTCCATGGAGATACCTTCAAGAAAACATGATCACCGACTTGAAATTCTAAATCCTTCCTTCAATTATCAGCATAGCTCTTCTGCCTACTTTGAGCTGATTTGATGTGATTTTGGATTACCTTCACCTTTTCCATCGCTTCATCCACCAGTTATTGACCTAAAAGTTTTCTTTCACCAACGTCATCCCAACAGGTTGGTGTGCGACATCTCTTTCTGTATAACGCTTCATATGGTTCCATCTGAATACTCGAATGGAAGCAATTGTTATAGGAAAATTCTACCAGAGGTAAATACTGATCCCACATACCCTGAATGTCATGTGAGAAAGATCTCAACATGTCTTCTAAGGTTTGAATAGTCCATTATGATTGTCCGTCTGTTTGAGGGTGGTAAGAAGTGTTCAAATGAAGTTCAGTATCCATGGATTTCTGTAGACTCTTCCAAAATCTTGAACTAAAACGGGGATCACGATCAGAAACAATCGATAGGGGTACTCCATGAAGTCTCACAACTACATTAATTTATAGTCTTGCTAGACGTTCCAATGGTAGATCTTCTCTTATAGCAAGAAAATGTGCTAAATTGGTAGGACGATCAACAATTACCCATATTGCATCATTCCTTCTAGGATTATTTGTTAGCCCCAAGACAAACTCCATCGTAATATTGTCCCATTTCCACTCCGGTATGGGAAGAGGTTGCATGACTCTTCCAGGGTGTTGCCTTCCAACTTTCACTTGTTGACAAACCATACATCTTGACACAAAATCAGCAATCTCCCTCTTCATAAAAATGATCCTTCAAATATCTATACATTTCGGTGCTCCCAATGTGTATAGAGAAATTGGAACTATGAGCGTCATCTAGAAATTCCCTTTTTAGATCAGGTATATCGGGAACACAATGTCTCTTCCCAAATTTCAAAATTCCATCTTCATACACAAAGTCTCTCAGTCTCCCATCATTCACATCTTTATTCATCTTTTGAAATTATTCATCCTCGGTCTGAGAACTCTTAATCATTTGTAGTAAAGATGGTTTGGAAACCATTTGAAAAAGCATTGATGTTTCTCCTTCCCTGGTTATTCCCATGTCCATCTTCACTAGATCCATGAAAATTGGATCCCTTTCAATTCTCATATTGTTCAAAACTCCATGATCTTTTCTGCTCAAAGCAACTGCCACCTTGTTTTCCTTCCCTGGGTGGTAGTGTATCGTGCAATCATAATCCTTGAGTAATTCATGCCATCTCTTTTGCCTCATGTTGAGTTCCTTTTGTGAGAAAATATTCATCAAACTATTGTGATCATTATAAATCTCACATTTTTCACCATATAGGTAGTGCCTCCATATCATCAAAGAAAAGATCACAGCTTCTAACTCATGATCATGAGTAGGATAGTTTTGTTCATGAATTTTCAACTATCATGATGCATAGGCAATAACTCTATCAATCTACATAAGGACCCAACTAAGTTCTTTCTTCGATGCATCACTATAAATAACGAACCCATCATTCCCCGATGGTAGATTCAATATAGGAGAATTGACTAATCTTCTCTTCAGTTCTTTGAAACATTATTCACACTCTTTTGTCCAAACAAATTTAACCCCTTTACGTGTGAGCTTCGTTAATGGTTTAGCCAATCGGGCAAAATTCTGCACGAAACGTCGATAATAACCTACCAAACCAATAAAACTACATACCTCATTTATACTCGTAGGTTCTGGCCATTCTTGGATTGATGTGGTCATAGAAGGATCAACAGAGATTCCATCTTTGGAGACAATATGGCCAAGAAAAGAAATCTCCTGAAGCCAGAATTCACACTTGCTAAAATTCCCATATAATTCATGACTTCTCAGAGTCTTCAAGATAATGCACAAGTGATTTTCGTGATCATCGTAGGTTTTGGAGTATACCAAGATATCCTCAATAAAAACAACCACAAATTTATCGAGATACTCCTTGAAAACTCTATTCAACAGATCCATGAATACAGAGGGTGCATTAGTCAATCCAAAAGGCATTATAGTAAACTCGTAATGCTCGTACCTGGTTCGAAATGCTATCTTCAGAATTTCTTCCTTCTTCACACACAACTGATGGTATCCAGATAGAAGGTCAATCTTTGAAAAGTATTCAGCTCCATGTAGTTGGTCTAATAAATCATCAATGCGTGGTAGGGCATACTTGTTCTTTATTGTTATAGCATTGATCTCCCTGTAGTCGATACATAACATCATAGATCTGTCTTTCTTTTTAACAAAAAGAACAGGGGCTCCCCATGGAGAAACACTAGGGCGAATAAATCCCTTATTAATCAATTCCTCTAGTTGTTTCTTTAGTTAAACTGATTCTACAGTGGCCATTCTATAAGGGGTCTTTGATATAGGCCTTGATCCAGGAATTAAATCAATGGAAAACTCAACTTCTCGTTCTGGAGGATGTCCAGGTAAATCTTCTAGAAATACATCTACAAATAATTTCACAATAGGTACAACCTCTATTTGAACATTCCATTCCCCACCCACAGTTATTTCATTCTCTTCCTCCCCAATAATTTAATTTAGTTGAGCTACTGGGGGTGGATCTAAATAAGAATTAGGTGGTGATGATTCTTCTCTAAAGATAAGGTGTTCCGTATCATTATCATCAAGAATCGTAACCTCTTTCTTCTTACAATAAATCTTCACATCATAGTCCAAAAGCCAGTCCATACTGAGGATTATATCAAACTCAATCATAGGTATGACGATGAGATCAGGAGATAAAGAACATTTATGTGCTCTAATGGGGACTGATTCACAAAACATTGTTGCAATGATACTTCCCTTAGGAGTTTAAACTGAAAACTCCCTTGTTAAATAAACTTGGAAATATCTAATTTTCTAAGCAAATTTTGAAGATATGAAACAATGCGATGATCCAAAATCAAATATTGCATTTGTAAACTTGAGGAAACCATTAAATTACCTGCCACCACGTCTTTCGAAGCTTATACCTCAGCAGTAGTGATAGCATAAGCTTGGCCTTGATCCCTTGGCCTTTTTTGAGGTAAGTTCTCCTGATGCTTAGGGAATTAATTTGCATAATGCCCCATATCCCTGCAATTGTAGCACTGAACATTGGTATCTTCCTTCTTCCCCTTGCAATCACGAGCTTCGTGGCCTTTTTCACCACACTTGTAACAAACTCCTCTTCCCTTCAAGCAAGTATCGTGGTGTTTCTTACCACATGTACCACAGGATGGATATTCAACCTTTCCCTTCATCCACTTATTTCCATTCCCAGATTGATCAGCAGGTCTCTTCTTCTCTTGCTTTGCATTAAATTCATAAGACTTAGAGAATTCCTTTTCGGACTTGATAGCACATGAGACAATGTCTTCGTATGATGAAAAGGATTGTGAGACTAATTCTCGACGGAGAAATGGTTTTAACCCATCAATGAAATGATCAATCTTACTTCTTGGGTTACGTATATAATCTCCAGCATACCTTGCATACCTTGTAAAGTTAGCCTCATACTTTGTGACATTCTCATCCTCCTTTTGTCTAAGACTCAGAAGCTGCCTTTCCATATCTACTAGGTGGTCACGAGGAATGTATTTTTCTAAAAACAGATCTTTGAACTCCCTCCATTCCATATTTGATACTTCATTATCTTCCTTCGTATTTTGAATCAATGACCACGATTGATCAGCATCTCCAGTGAGGCGATAAACTGCCATGATATCTTTTTCCCTTCCACTACTCCCCAAAGCCTGAAATATTTTCTCTAGGGAAAATATCCATTGCTCAGCTACTAAGGGATTTGTACTCCAATTGAACGTTGGTGGTCTTTTCCTCATGAATCAATCTAACATTGATCCTCCACGCTGCGGATCAGGGTGCTCCATACAGGTAAGGTTATTATTCATAACCTGAGTGAGTTGTCCCAGTATGGTGACTAGCTGATCGGTACCAGTTGCATCACCAGATCCAATATAATTTTCTTGAGCAGGAGGGAAATCCCTACATGGAGTGCGTGCATTGATACGGTTTCCATTTCTTCCACACGACACCATTTCTAAACAATGGCATAAACTATATCAGTTTATGAATCAAAATAAATAATCCCATACTTATAAAACACTTAACATAAATTGAACTATTTATTGATATAATCCATAATCATAAAAATGTTTTCTATGAGGAAGTATATACTCATAAACGCTTCATAATGATTTTTAAAAAAATGAGAGTTATCCTAAGCATATCCCCTGGGAGTGTCATAACCAAGAGTGCAGCAAGGCCCGTTGTCGTGCACCAGTTCCCGTTCCAGTCTACCTCAAAGAGGTGTTTTCCGGTTTTACCCTAGGTACATCTGTGCCAGAGCTGCCTCTACCTGATCGTATCCAGACAGGGATGTATTGCTCGGAAAACTCCAAAACTCTCAACAATACCAAAATTCTAGGAAGTTCTTCTATACTAATCCTCAAAGTTCATCTTAGGTATACGTGCTCTAATCAGATTTTATCTAAATCTAGCTTCCAAGGTTTGTACTAAACTTCCTCTGATACCAACTGTAACGCCCCGACCCCAGTTACCCAGGGTCGGTGCATTATTACATAACATTGGCATGATCACAAGAAGGATCAAATCTCGAAAGACTGATTGGTTTAGTGGCCTTGGAAATACTAGTTATATTCATAAGTCTTATGTTACATCTTAAAAATGAAAACTACAACAACATCTTTTCTTCATATTCCACACTCATATCCCCACATACTATCCCTATAGGTCATTCATAATTTACTTCTTCATACCTTGGGAAAAATAAAACATAGAAAAGGGGTGAGCTCAAATGCCCAGTAAGGATTACAATATAGCGGAAACATTCATAAATAAGAAAAAACATTTAAGGCAATGTATAACAAAAACAAAAGCCTTTTAAACTTGATCTTAAACATAGTATGGAAAAAAAAATATAATGAAATAATTCCATTTACTTATTCACATGGATATTCTACTAATCGAATAATCATATGCAATATCAATAACCAATTTCATAATGATGGAATGCATAATGCCAGAATATCGTAACCACATAGCCAAGGCCTCGTGCCAAGACTACAAATAAGATTTTGTCAAGGCCTTGTGCCAATACACTAGTTTGTCTCATGAGACTGATGCATCGGGGAGCTATAGCAGGCTCCACCAGTCACATATTAAGTCCAATGCATTCCCATTTGAAAGGATTAAACATAACATAAGCATTCGTATTAAAACTAGCATACGAAATGTCAATACTTTAACCATAAACCATGAATGGTATAAAAATAGCACATCCATTGTCAAACATATCACAAAACCTTCAATACAATATAGATGTTTTGTATCATAATAAATCAACTTTAAATACGCGTAAAATCAATCAAAGGATGTTGACATAGATGAAATCAAAACTCTTTTTAGAGAAATATCTCTTTCTATTTGGAAATCATTTAAGATTCATATATTTATAAAATAAAACATTCTCTTTGAAAATATTCTGATAAGCTTGTAAAGGAAGCTTCGAAGATTTTATAATGGTGGAAAATAGCCGCACCCGCCGTATATGTTAAAAAAACATTCTTACCTTAATAATGTCAAAAAGGTTAGAAGCACCTTGTTTGGAAAACGATGGAAATATTCCTTTATAACCCACTTATAAAAAGTCAAACAAGGTTATAAACGAATTTAACCCATATTCTGGTAAATAGTAAAATCTTTTTGAAATACATTTCGAAAAAACATGGATGTGGATGATAAAGAAATCCCAGTAGATAATTACGTATAAACAACCTCAGATAATGAAGAGATTGTGAAATAACCCTTACCTTGTACTTTTCCTTGGTTGGGGTAGGTTAACCTCATGTATAATGGTGAAATAATTTTTATTAAATTAATCAAGAATCATATCCATTAATATGATATCATATATGATCTTTTAACATTGATTTGTTAATAATATCTTAGTATTATAGTTGTTTCGGGTGTTAACTTACTCATTTTCTTTTATTTGTTTTGATACGTAAGCCATGTTTGTAATGGATATGTTGTATATTATCCATATCTAGAATGATATCACGTCCTTAAACATCATTTTTAAATCATCAAATGATAATTATACTTGAATGTATACAATGGAGAATGAATCTCATCGCATTTGTGGAGACGGTAGTCCGTAAGTACGCACGACCAACAATATCATTCTCTTGATATTAAAATAATATATAAATGGATGGTATATCATATATAAAGAATAATTAACATGTTATATTTATTATTTACATGAGTTACACATCATTATTATACCCATCCAAATTATAATATTTTGAATAACAATTACACCACGACGTGGAGACGGTAAGCCGTACGTACGCACGTATGGTAACATGTTATTCAAAGGGTGGATAGAATACTGAATATGGTTGTACCATATTTATAATAACATCACAGTATATATAAGATCCTGGAGTTATTATTTTAGAATGGTAATAACAATGAATGAAGAAGTGGAAGAAGAAAGGAACTTGAAAAGGGGTGGTGAAAACATTACCTCTTCTCCGGGTTCTTCCTTTTGATTTGATCAAAAGGGATCATTAGGATGGCTTTCTGATCAAACTAAGGCCTCTAGGTTTTATTAAGGGAAGTTGGGATAGTATTTTGGAAGATTTTGGCCAAAACAGAAGGCTTTGATGGTGTGAAGAAATGAGAAGGAGGAGTGCCCTTTTATAATAGGGGTGAGGGGTACCTTTGGAAAAGCTAGAAATATTAATTTATAATAAATTAATATTTGGGTTATAATGGCTTCAAAGCGGATTATTTAAATTTTAAGGTGGGTATGGTTCGAAAACCACTCAACCAATAGAATTTAGACAGGTTTGGGTACTTATATTATCCTTATCTTTAAGTATTAACTCTAAGTTAATTAGTTTCAGTTTTACAATGTCTCTTTGTGTTTTAATATTATATGGTTAATAAACTTACTATATACATCCAAGAAACCCCCAAGTGGTCCATTAATTATATAAATATCATGATATATGTCTCAAGGACGAACCTTATATTTTTAGGAATTTAATATCAATTAATAATATAATATTTGTTTTAGAAAAACTCTTTTATGTCAATTTTGACACTATTCAATAGTTGATTTTTTTGAAACTGATAACAGAATTATTACTTAGAAACAAGTCAATTAAATAAATCCTAATATGTCATATTATCTTATAATATTAGTGTAATTCATTAAAAATCTCAAATTATATTTATTTGGGTATTTATAATATCAATTATTTTAATTTGTCACTATTATAGTAATTACTGCATCATAATTCTGTCATAAATAAATTAAATTATTTAAAGTTTAAAAATTATAAATAAAATATCATTATGTAGGAAATATTTTTATCTTTCTAATGAATAATTATAGTAGAAAATCAAACATATAGATCCATATGTAAGAATTGTTTTTCTAAAAGATATATGATTATTTCATTTTTGTACTAATTTTAACTTAATTAAAATTAAGTGTCCCTATCACCTACAAGTGGCTCCATGGGGTACTAAAATCGACCCAAAGATGCCTATGGTCGAACTTGTATCAACCAATAAGTCTAGGACACGTTTTAGGGTAATTTAGTGTTATTATAAAAATATTTTTAACCCTTATTTGCTGGATTTACCCTTAACCATGGTAAATAAAATACTAACCGAAGTAATTATTCAAAATGCCTAAAAATAAAAGTTACCAATTTACACAATTTGAACATCCTGATTCAAAATATGGAATCAATCTTTCCAAATTTGATACACATAAGTGGTGGAAATTAATTTAAAATTAATTCCCGTTGTTAAAACAAAAGCTGTGTTTTTAAGAGATAATAACTATCAAAAGATTGACACTTGTTTATGTCTGGTTTAATTGTAAAATTATGTCCAATGACTGACATTGTATTAAATGGTAAAAATAAATTCTAAATATAATTTAAAAACACTCAAATTCATAATTTATCACTATTAATTATTTTGATTAAAAAAGTTGTTTTTAATTAAAATTTAGTAATTTTCACTATTCATCAAAATATTAAAGTTATCCGAAAAGTACCAAAATTTCACCTTATGCTAAATTCGATATTCCAAATCCCAAAATGAAGTCCATTTTGAAATATAAAATATATATAATTTCAAAAATTAGATATTACTATTCATAACGGCTAGTTTGGTTGGTTATGGTGTATTAGAACTCGGTGTTGCGTACAACACACGCTATCACATTATTCAAAGAGATTCGTACAGTAGAAGCTTGGGGTGTTACTTATAATATCCAAAAATTTACAAAAAAATCATATAAAAAGGAAAAATATTATAGATTCAGTTATTATGTATAAATTTTTTAATTTTTTTTTGTTTTTAAATTTTTGATTATTAACATAATCCAAAAATTTAATTAAATCTATTTCTAATGATTACTATGGAAACAAAATTATATAATAATATTATTTTATATCATTTAACTATATTATTAAAGAAAAATAAAAAGGAAAACGCACATTAAGGACCCAAATGTTTTGTATATATGACGATTAGATAGATATTTTATCAAATAACATTAAATAATAAACATGATTAAATAATATTTATATATGAAGACCTTATAGAGATATCAATTAATGAGAAATAATATGTGACTATATATAAAGTCAAAAGGGTATGGAAACATATTTATAAGGGAAAAATAGAGGTCATGTAAACGTGTGATACAATAATGAACAGACGGAATGAAAAAATGGAATTTTCATATACTTGTATATGTAAAAACATAAACATTATATATGATTAATGTTTGTATATATAAAAGAGATATAATATTGTTAAATGAAAAAATAAAAATATTCTATTAATGTGAAAGTTAAATTATTGTGTGATATCATAAAAATAAGTATATTCTAATGAAAAATATAATCAAAACATAGTGAAATTGTCTCTCTAACCCTGTTTTAGAAATATGAATTTCATGTGATATTAGTTTTACATAATTATTTAGAGTGATATATATTTCATGAACCACCAATAATATAAAAATATATTCATTCATAAATGTGAAAATTTTAATTTTAAAAAAATATAAAACAAAATATACTATTATTATCCAACGAAATCAAATCCTTTTTAAAAACAATTTTATAATAAATAAATGTCTTCCTTACAAAGATAGTAAAAAAAATACACTCTCATGGAAATATATATTAGTTTATATAATAAATTATAAAATAAAGAAATATAAATTTATTTTCCTATGTGAAAAATATCATTATTTTAGAAGATGAAATAATAAATTATTATAGAAAATTATTCATACGTTATTAATAGTATTGATTTATTCAAATAATGGAACATTAGTAGTATAAATAATATTCTAAAAAATAAATATATGATTTTTTATGATAATTTAATTTTTATATATGAACAATGATAAGAAAATATAAAATGATGAACTTCAATGAATTTGTATCTTGATTATATTTATAAAAACATATAAGAAATTTTATTATATATATTAATATCCATATCAATGTATAATAAGTTTACCTAGAAAATGATAAATGAATATAATTAAATAATAAACTAAATATTATGATGTTGAAATGAGTGACATTTAAATATTATAAAGACCCAAATACTAAAGTATGTGAAATAAGATTAATATTTCAGAGACATTTATTTGTAAAACATTGATCCTCAGGATGGTTCCCCTTACCATAACTCAAGTGTTTTCCACTAATAAACTATATCCTTATACTATCAATTTTTTTATTAATCTATTATATTACCATTTTCATATATATTAATATTAATTCTTTATATGCATATTTTAATTATTATATTAATCATTAATAATGCATATTGTCCATAAAAACCAATCTTTCCAATTATTCCACATATGCTTTAGTATAACGAACATAATTATTATTTAATGTTAATTAGTTTCTCATATATAAAATAATAAAATTAAATAAATTAGTATCATTAATTTTATCATTATATATAATTTTATTATAGAATTTAGTTACATTTATGATTCATGAGTTATTGTTCAATTGATTTTCTCACATGTGATGATCCCACAATCATAATCTGGTATTTTTAACAATTAATTTTAATTTTATATATCATTGAAAAAATATTTTAAAAATTCATTTTTTAATTCATTAAATTTATAACATGTATTATATCTTATTTAAACACAATGTAAACAATTTTCATAATAATGAATCATTATTCATGTATGAGTTCAGTCTAGTACAAACATGACCAAACTATAATAACAACGAATATAGTTATTTATTCATACTACAATTATAAAATAAGTATAATAGAATTTTTATTATGTTATCAAATGGATGTATTTTTTCAATGTAAAGAGAATTAAAAGATTTAAAAAATAATGAAATAATGTTACTTTCGTGGATGAATTAGATATTTACTTTAATTCATTATTTGTTTTGTGGTCTTTGGGACATCTTCAAGTGACCATTGACAATCCAAATGGTAAAATAAACATTTGAAGGAATTTTGGTATATTAATATTAAATAACTAGTTTTTGGTTTTGAATTTGTATTATATGTGTGCTTTTAGAAATAACATTTGAGAATCTTTAAATGAATATATTCCTCATCTATTAAGAAAAGTTTATTTGTTGGAATAGTGACTCGTAAAAGAACATTATGTAATATGGAACATGATATCCTAAATTATTTTAATATATATATTTTTTTTATAACATTTATTCAAGATACAATATTTTATAATATTGACATTCTAAAAAAATATTTCACTATTAACCTAGAAATTTTTTATCAAAAAACAACAATTTTAAATAATTTAAATACATTTAATTAAAATATGGAATCAAAATGTTCATATTCAAACACTAAATATAAGAAATTTATATTTTTAAACAAAAGATTAATATAATTTTATTTTATTATATAATTTATCTCAGTGATAATGAATTATTATATCATTATTTCTAATCATTTCTTAATTATTTCTAGGATATTAATTTTTATTTACATATATAAAACAATATTTTATTATTACTTTAGATATAATTATCACAATAATATTATAATTAAATCGTTTTTAAAAATAAAGAATTATATATTTAATTACAACTTTTTTTAAATTACATAATAACTAACATAACCTCTTATGTTATCATTATAACAACTAAAGATGTGGCACATAATGTTTGTATTCATATATAATGATTTAGCTGATATAATTCTCATAGATATATCTATGTGCATCAAATTATCTCATCAATGATTTTGTTTTAATTGGGGATGTTAAATTTTGTATTTTATTAGCTAAAAGGAAAAAATATTGATTTTATTTCATCCCAATGTTCAAATTAATTATTATCAAAGAATAACTTCTACAACATTAATACATATTTTCACAATTTATATACAAATTTCCTAATGTTAAACCCATAGGATTACTCACTTTATCTAATTTAAAATTAGAATTTTTACATCTCATGGTTAAATCATAAAAGGTACCTTATTTCATCAATATTTAGCCAAATATATATTTCTACACAATATTTATATTCATAATCAATAGATATATAAAACTCTTGACTATAGATATCCATATTCACATAAATATATTCATCAAATACCCAGGTCTATCAATTTTTAATCATTCAGCCTCTATATCATATTTATAATATTCTCCCTTTTTTTTATATTTTTGTACATTCTGTAATGATTTTCAAGAGATACTATTAGAAATAATATTTCCCAATTTTAATTATATATTTTCATATATTTATGGTCATCATGTTTTTTTTAGAAATTTCACTCTATATATATTTCATACAATATTAATAATGTTTTTATATAATTTTGTAACATTATTCACTATGTAAATAATGAATTATTTGTTTTTTATTGATTTATAATAACCAAAGGAAATTTATTAAGAAACAAACTAAAAATAAATTAGAGAAATCTATACTAAAATAGAGGGTTTTACATATATTCTTTCAAAATTTGATGCTATAAATTTCTTTGATTAATGGATAATGATAATGTTCTCATGTGTGTATATATGAAAATTTATACCATTATGAATTTGATAACCACAACATTCATGGAACCTACACAATTTTATAAATAGAAAACTGATTTGATTAATCCCTGTAGTTTATATTTAACAAATTAATATGACTATTAGAAAAATGTATCAAACAATATTATAATATCCTAAGTAAATAACTCCTTAATAATCTCATGGATTTTTATGATGCGTAAGAGTGCATACATGTAATTCTGAATTTGGGATTCCTCCAAGGTTATATCTTTTATATAGAAAAATATAATAAAAGAAAACTTTTGGATCACCTGAGGGGTGAAAACCGAAAATTCCCTTTAATTCCCCCCATAATACAACAATTATAGTTGTTTAAAATTATAAAATACTTTAATCTAAAAAAGAAATTCATGATTCTCCAATGTATTGGGAGAGAATAAACACCTTAATACCAAGAAGATTAATCTAGTTAGTAATATTACACCACTAAAAATTATTATAGATAATGATAATATAATATCATATATAATCCTTTTTTATAGAATTTTTATATTTTAACACACATAACAACAATAATAAATTAATATAAAAAATAAATAATCATTTATTGTCCAATTATCCAATATATTAACTCTAGGAGAACAAATAAAACTATAATTATTTTGATATTAATGTCGTTTCAAATTATTCATATCATACATAATTTATTATATACATATAAAAAATGATCATATAATTTATAGAAAATGTCATGTGTTTGATTATCCAATAATACATATAAACCAATATATTTCTCAAAAACACACAAATGAGGCTAATCCATTATCTCTAGAATAAAATATATTTTGGATCAATATTATTCTACAAATAATATGTTTCATTCATAAATATTTGAAATTTGACTTCGAACCATCTAATTTAATGATATGTGGATATGATAATATTGGGGAATCCCTTATGAAAAATAAAACTAAAAATCAATTTCAATGTAATTTTTCTAAAAAATGAGTTCATCATCAAAAATATAGATACAATAATGAATAACCATTTTATAATATCAAGGGTATATCTACACATGATTAACTTTTCAGTATAAAAATAGTTCCAATTATACTTTTTGTTGGTATGTTGGGTTAATTCAAGGTTAAAAATCCCCTTGTTCTCTTCTAGAGACACGCTATATTTTTGACTAGATATCAAACTAGGACGAAAAAATAACAATAATCTAATGTGGAATAAATCATCGAAGCTGTAAATAGACTGGGTGTATCTTAAATTAACCCCATGGATGGTGTCAATTAGTGTTTTTTACTCTTAATAGATCATTTTTGGGAAATTAAGGAATATTTGGAAAAACAAACTCACTCTTATTGATATGTAAAAAATACAATAAAAATTTAATTGTATAATTATGGGTAATAAAATGATATATTAATACCATCCTCATTAATACATGGAATGCGGTTTCTCCCTATATGCACAATTTATGTCAATACAAGCTTAACATATACACAATTGATTATAGGTTATATTGTCTCTTTTTCAAATCTACTAATTAATGTTTATGACGTATAATACCCTTAAAATTTTATGTTCATATATTCTATGGACATTAATATCCAAATAATTTCACAATTAATCAATAAGGTTTTGGGATAATTTTTATTATTATTTCACTAATTAAAATTTTTAAAACCCTATGACAATTTTTTTGGCTGAAGATATTTTTCATCCATTTATAACTAATAATCTTGTTGAGTGGGATATTTACTAATCCTCTTCATCGTATATAAAATTTGACTCTATAAATATTTATGAACCATGGTAGCTAAACATGAGATCTGCAGGCAACCCATTACCCATTGTAATATATGTGGAAATGAACCACTATTAGAATGAAAATAACATCATGTTTATAAAAATTAACACTGACTTCATCACATGGAATAACACTGAGATGTTATCACTCTATCATTATGTATTTGTTCATTATTGGGTTCTAATTCTAAACCACCATTATTTTAGGAAAACATTAAAAATTATACAGTAGTTTCGTGGAACCATTGTATATTCCAAAAAATATAAGATGATTAAATAAAACATTAGTATTTAATTTCTATATCCAAGATAAATTGATATAATTTTACAAATGAATGTGTTAAATAGAGATATAAAATATTTTAACTAATTTAGAATCCTCAACATGTATTTTCTAATAGAAAATATTTCAATCCCAATAATGATTTTACTAAATAATTTGATAGATAAAATTAGGGATACAACATTTAGAGACAATAATTATATGAATAATAAAATCTAAATGACACCTAAATATAGAAAACACGATATATTTTTGAAAACATTTGGAGTGTATAACTAATGTGTGATTCCATCCAACTGGAAAAATAATAGTGATATAAACCAAGGATAATGTCATTGATTTCATATTCCCATCATTATAAAATCCATGGATTTATATATGAAATTCATGGTGGTTTAATCATAAACGAATCCATATATAATAAAATAAAATTTGGTGGGGTTCACCAATATTGGATGGAAAAAATTATGAATATATCCCAAATAATGTGCCTTTTGGGTCAAACCAAATAAATCCAATGGGTTCATGGGATGAAATAATGGTATTGTAAGTTACCATTATAAAATTTTTTATCATTTAGATAACCCCAACTTAGAACATCATATAATTATGAAAATTCTAGAAAGTGATTTTGATTATATCAAGTCATTTTCTATAAACAAGTCTATTTAATTTATATTTTAAATAATATTGATAAAAATTGTATAACCATTGTTTGGGATGTATATATTGTCTCTAAAATATAAGGAATCAGCCTTAAAACATTACATAATTGGGAATTAAATGAATAATTCACATAGAGCATCTTTTAAGGATTATTGTTTTATAGAATTAGGCCATAACTATTACATATCATCTTGAAAATTACATGTAGACACTAGTACTCAGTATGTATTTTTTCATAAAATATAAAATCTTAAAAATATAGATGTCAAGTTCTATGTTTTAGACATCATGACTTTTCCTTGATCCCATCAATGACCTTATTCATCTTTATGTCATGTGGAAAACATTTCAAAAGCATGGTATGAGCACAAAAAGATCAGTATGGGTTATAAAATAAGGAATGAAAACATTAGCCTATCAATAAATACAAAACAATGAAACCCAGATTTTCAATTATAACATAACTTATGAAATCAAATGATTTATGAATAATGCACAATAATCATAAATCGTAAAGGTAACATTTGGCATACATAAAATACTTAAATTGTATCTTTCGCAACTACATAGGGAGTTACGTTTGGAATACCCGTCATGGAATATTCTCTAAATCTCTTAGGAGAAACATTAACGTTTACCTCCATCATATTACCCAATTCATTAGAGTGATATCTAGGGCTCACCCACCATAGGTTTATAAAGGAACCACCCATATACATAAACAATTCCCAATTACCCTAATATATTCATAACACATAAAACAAGAATAAAGGAATGATAACATCTCCTCATTAAAATAAAAATATATTACTTCAAGATATTGACATAATCAATGCTTTATGAAAAAAAAATTCAAAACCATTTATAACATTTAATAATGATATTTTTTAAAAAATGTGTTCCATATAACATTGAATCATTTAATGGAATTGTCATTATAAAAATTTAATGTCTATATATGTAAATCCTTAAAAGAATTCTGAAAACAAGGACATTATGGAAAAATATTTCTAAGATTAAATCATTAACAAAATATTTTATATAAGGAGTTTCAAATCAAATTAGAGATGCACAAAAACCAATAATTTAGGAATAAATTTTAATAAAAATATTATAATATTATTGGGAATAAAGGTATTCATGATTTAATATTCCATCAGATAGTATATACACCAAATAATTGTCAATTTTCGCATAACAACAATGCAATCTCAATGGAGTGTAAATTGATAAAAAATCCCTTATAAAGATGGTATCATTAGATTTAGGATACATCAATTATATAATTATGTGTAAAAAATATAAAGAAACTCAATATTATTTGATATTCAAAATAAAACAATGAGATTTAATTCACACATATTTATATCATGACATAATCATTATGTATAAGTTTATCAAAATGAATAGAAATTGGGTTGAAAAGTTTCATTATAGAAATTCGACACCCAAATGACATCATATTAAAATTCTAAAAAAGATTTTATGAGAAATAAAATTTTATCTAATCACTTGGACAAAATATTTATAGAAATAATTATATAGAAGAAAATATCCCAACATAAAAATATGTAAATTAAAATACATAAAAAGGACGACTTTTAAAAAGAGGAAGGTGAAAAGGTCCCTTAACGATTTGGTATCATACAAAACATTAAAGATATTAATGAAAGATCATATGATGAAGATTTAAATATCCACAAATCAAATTATGTTATATAAAGAGTGTAATCACGGGTAGTCCATACACCACAGAACGTAAATAGTGACAAATATAGATTGAATCTCACAGGAATAAGAAGTGAGATAAAAACCCCTAACCCCGTTTTAATCAATTGAGTAGTATGAACAAAAGTTAATAACCAAAAAATGAATAACTAAATACCATAAATATAAAAAAATTCATGATACTATATATCAAATGGTAGTACACAATACACCACATTCAATAAATAAGTGGCGAACAATGGAAATATCATGGAATTAAATGTGAGATAAGAAACCCCTTACCTCGTGTCCGAATTGACTCAATAATTGTTTAATCTCCTGAATAATAAAACAAAGTTAATTTATACCTTCTTAGGAACCGTTTTCATGTTTATTATTCCTTTTATATCAAATATTACATTTCTATAAGCATTATTTAATAATTTGAATTTATATCAGACTTTTTGTCGATGTTCAGAAATGAAGATAAAAATGAACTTCTTATAATTATAAATTATCCATGTGGTCGAAATTAAATTATATCCAGAATGATATTAATGAATAAGATATCATATATATCATATATATCTAATATATATATATATATATATATATATATATGATAGTATATGACATTTGGAGATAATAAATGAAATGCACCGTTCCTAGAGACTGTAAGGTGTACGTACGCATGAACAATACTTTCTTTTCTATTTCGTATTTAATGGAATAAAAACATGATGGTTCATTGATATATAATAATTTTAGTATAATATCAAATATATTTTCATTAACTCTATCTTTTATACACTGCATGTATAGAATGAACGAGTCATATCACTTTGAGGGGGCAGTAGTCCGCACTTCCTCCAATGAAATTATAGTATTTACCCATTATAAAAACCATAAAAGGTGTTATATAAAGATAAAATAAATAAGTAAAGAGAAAAAATAAATATAATATATATCACATATAAATACAGTTCCATCATAATGGCCACCAAGAGACGTAGTTGGAGATATTATAACAATCATTATTTCGGGAGGCTGTAGTTTGCCGTCCAAAGAAATAGTATGTTCATTAAACATTAAGTAGAGGTGTGTGTAAGTATAGTTTGAATCCATATCATAAAAAAAAACCTAGTATATTTAGGATACTATTGATGTTATAAAATAATGGAATTAAAAGATTTTAGTGGTTTGGATAATAAAAATTAAAAAAATAACTTAATAGAAGACATTACCTTTAAATTGGGTATCTCCCTTTCGTTTGAACCAAATGGTTCACATGAATTGACTTCTACCTAGTGGAAGACATCTAAGATGATGAGAGGGATTTATGGAGCTTAATTTGGTAGATTTTGGATGAGCCATGGGGCTTGAGAATTGTGTGAAATGGGTTTGAATTGAGGGATTTTTATAAGGGGGGGAGGGGCTATTAAGGATTGTTTAAAAATATTATTTTATTATATTATTATTTTTCGTTTCTAAAGGTCCAAAAATTATTAATTTCAAAGATAAGATGGATCATATTCGAAATACAATCATTCAATATTAATTAGAAAGGTTTTGGATATTTTTTTAATCATCATATTCGTATTTATTTAAATAATTTATTAATGTGGTAAACATTACATCTATATAGTGTCATTAAATATTTTATTTATATGATGTACAAAAATTATATAAAATATATCATGATGTAGGAAAACTTCTTATATTTAAAATTTTTATTTATAGTCAAAGAAATAACTTATATAACCCAGTGCAATAACAAATTTACTAATGGATATATGTTTATGTCATTTTTGCCTTTACGTTAAATTAATTAATATAAATTGTCATTATCACTCCCATGTAGCTCCATGGGGTCCCCAAAACGAAATAAGGATGCCCATGGTCAGAAATTTAACAACCAGTAGGATCATGACACATGTTGGAGTAATTTAATATTAATTTAATAATATTTTGTTACCCTTATTTACCGGATTTACCTTTGAACAAAGGAAAAATAATTTTTCACTGAATTATATATTTATAATATATAAATATAATAGTTAAATATTTACAAAATTTGGACATCCTGATTCCAAATATTGAATCTGTTTTACATGATAAAAAACATAGAAGTTGTGAAAAGTAATTTAAAAATAATTTCTGTTGTAAAAAAAGCGTGTTTTTAAGAAATAATAACAATCAAAAGATTGACACTTATTTATGTTCAATTTCAATATGAAATTATATACAATGACAAACATAAGATTAAAATTTTAAAATATAATCTAATTACACTTTAACACCATTTAATATGATAATATAACCATATATATAAATTATATTTAATGGTAGTTATAAATTTAAATTCAATACTTTTGACTATTTATAAAAAATGAACTTTATTAGAAAAATAAAAAAATATTATCCAATATTAATTATCATGTCCTAATTCTAAATAAAAATATTATTGTTTTCAAATAGAATATATAAATGTGATCAAAACTAGATTTAAATAGGGTTCTCCATCAAAAGGTAGTAAAATGACCTTTCAATGAATATTAGAGTATTTATGCTTAAAATCAAACTACTTCTAATTTTTAGACTATAAAATTTATTGGATAAATGTAAAAACACTTAAAAAACTTGTATTTTAATATTGGAGTTAGTTTTTTCCATTACCTGCAATAAAAATTCTAGTTGTTAACTACCATTTTAAATAATATTATATTATTATTTTTCAGTATCACATTGCATTAGGTGCAACATATGGTTTCAAAGAATCCCTTTGTTGTATATTATGTAATCCATCAAACATAGAGTCCCCTTAAAATTTAAATTAATATTTAATTAATTTTTTCTAATAAATATGAAAATTTTATTATCTTTCCTTACCTGTGATGTCATATCCTTCCCCCCTTTTGGGAATTACGTCCTTAAAATTTTTAAATTATGCTTGGAAACTTCATTGAAATTACCATATCGAAAAAAGAGTCATAAAAATATCACATTAAAAGAAATAAAGTGAAATAAAAAGGTAACCCAAGACAATGAATACTTTGATTCCATGAAAATATGGATATAGAAGGGATACTAACTCTCATAGATTAATAGATAGTAATAGAGAACCTAGTTACCGAAAGCTAACCACCAAAATAACATAAAGTTGTGGTTGGGTAAAAGCATGATGATAAAATAGAGCTTATAACTTTTTTTCTTCAAAAACATTTTCATAGAGTTGAAGAATTTTATTAATAACAAGAGTAATATCGTATGGAAATATAATTTTCATATATAATGTCATCCTTTAAACAATTCTACCACAAACTCAACTTTTCTCCAAACAGTAATTACTGAAGATGACTATGTCACAAATGAAGTTGTAGAATAATCTTATAAAGTATCACATAATCTACAAAATATGAACAATATATTTCCCCTATCTTTAGACATCATCGAAAACAATAATTGGTTAGTACAAGATCAGATAATCACCAATAGGATAATCCTTTATAAAAATAAATACTACTATTAATATCCAAAATTCAACAAAAATAACTCAAATTTCAATAAAGACCATTAAATATACAATTGTCTTCAAACTGAATCAAAATAATCTTAACTGACATTGAAACCCAAAAATAAATATGGATTTAATCACATAGTCTTCCATAGTAAATCATTACATTTATCTCAAAAAACATCTACTACCCATAATGTCTCACACTGAAGTGTAATTAACCAAAACAAATATTCAATATGATAGATTAATCATTTTTATAAATTACCCAAATCACCTTATGTCCATAAAGAAAACATATATTCAAAATAACATTTCATCCATTAATCCACAAATTAAATCCCATAGTATTTTATTTTCCAAAAACATATTGTGTTCTCCAAAGAGAGAATGTCTTCCAACATAACTTATTACATAATCACCAAATCATTTTCCTATACTATGGTTTTCCATTTTATAAGACATAAGATCCCAAATAAACTTATTCTTGATCCATAAAATCATTTAACTTAAAATAATAAGTCATACTAACCAGGGAATTCACATAAGATAGTGGTAGGCAATGCACCCTTTTCACCATTCGGTTGCGGGTTCAATTCATATGGCCTTGCCAGATGTGACTGGACATCACCCATATTATGTGGTTTCATTTTTATAAAACTCAAAAATATCCATAACATGTTTTAACCTCAATGGTTTTCTTATACCTTTACTTTTCATCCGAATACATTCAGACCGCAACATCATATATATTTTCATTTTTTTCACCTCAATAAGATGAAATAAATCTATACCCCATAGAAATAACATCATTCCATAATAATGGTTTCCATATTATTTCATCATCATCCTGCTCACGTAGGTAAAAGGTACATGCATTTCAAAAATGAATTAGAGATCCTTCAAAATAATTTTCTTCCTTTGACCAAATACAATTTTTTCAACTTCGGTCATATGGGTGTTCACAGAAAAATAGTTTTGGAAAATAATCATGTATGACATATAATTTCAAAACATCTAATAAATAATTATTTTTATAAAATAGTCAAATCGAGTTTGAGTTGAATCTTTCAATCAATTGTCCTTATAAAATTCCATATGTATATGCTGAGAGACTATATTGTAAATTCAAATAAAAATAGGTTATGAAAGCGTCTCCATCTTCATCACTTTTTCCAAAACCCTAATTTGATTCAAAATCATGTGATAAGTTAAAATATTTAAAAATGCCTTGATAATATTCAACTTTCTCAAAAATAATAGAATATTGAAAACTAGGACGTTATTTAATACAATCCATGATACACGTTGAAATTAAGGTATATTGGAGGTGTTTGATATCTTAAACAACTACTTTCAAGTCAGTTGTATGTTAGAAGAGGTTTCCCAGTCATCTGATCATGACTTTGAAATAATAATTACAATCATGTAATCCAAAATAGATATGAATGTTGGTTGAGATCCTCCTCCTTTAGTTTTTAACCGACATTCCTTGATCTAAAAAATTTATAAAATAAGGATTTTACTGAAATGATAGACATAATGACTAACCATGTGTTTATATAAATCTATAAATCCCTTATGATGTCTAAGTTGACCTCTAATATCAACTATAAGGACCCAACTATAAAACATTACATAATCATGAATTAAATGAATAATTGGCATTGAGGGTCTTTTCAAGTTAAGAGATTAAGAGAATTAGGCCATAAAAATTACATATTAATAAAAAAATTAAATTTAGACACTACTGCTCAGTATCCATTTTTTTTCATAAAATAAAAATCCATAAAAATAAACATGTATTGATCCATGTTTTAGAAAACATGTCATTTCCTTGATCCCATCCTTGACCCTATTCATCGTTATGTCCTGTGGAACACAATTCAAAAACAGGGGATGAGCATAAAAAGCTTAATAAGGGTTATAAAATATGAAATGAAAACATTATCCCATTAATAATTATAGAACAATGAAACCATGCTTTTCAATCAAAACATACCTTATGAAATAATAATATTTATGAATAGAAAACAGAAATAATAAATCATAAGGGAAATTTATCGAATACATAACACAAATATATTATAGATTTCTCATCTACATAGGGAGTTACATTTGGAATATCCATCTCAGTATAATCCCAAAATTTATTTGCATAAACATTGTCATTTACCTCCATCATGTTACATAATTCATTAGAGGGATATCTTGGGCTAACCCACCCTAAATTTATCATGGAACCAACAATATACATAAACAATACTCAATAATCATAACATATTCATAACAAATAAAATAAGAATAAAATATAGATAACACTTCCACATTGCATTCACAATATATCATTTCAGGATATTGATATAATCAATGCTTTATAAACCAATTTCGAAAATGTATAAAAAAATTTATAAAGAGATTTTTGAATCAATGTGTCCCATACTACATTGAATATTTTAAAGTAGTTTCCATTTTAAAACACTAATTTCCATATAAATAAATCTTTAATACCATTTTGAAATCATTGACATGAATGTGAATTATTAATAAGATTAAATCATTAAAACAATATTTTAGATAAGGAGTTCATAACCAAATGAGAGATGCATGAAAAATAATAATTAGGGAATAAGATTTCATACAATCTATATAATATCATGAGAATAAATGTGTTCATGATATAATATTCTAAAGGTCAGAATATACACCATATAAATGTGAATTGGGGCATAACAATAATGAAGTCTCTATGGAGTGTATATTGAGACGAAATCCCTTTTAAAGGAGGTATGATTAGATTAAGGACTAATCAATTATATAATTATTTGTGACAAATATAAATACACTCAATATAATTTTATATTCAGTGTAAGACAATAAGGGGTCATTCACACATATTCATATCATAACATAATCAACAAGTATAAGTTTATCCCAAAGAATTGATGTTGTGTTAAAAAGTTCAATTACAGAAATTCAATAGCTTAATGCCCTCACATTAAAATTTTGAAAAAGTTTTTATGAGAGGTAAAAGTGCCTCTCATCACATATACATAATATTTATAGCAAAAAGGATATAAAATAACATATCACAACACAAGCAGATTCCAATGAAAATAAATAACAAAAAGAAGTCTTTTAAAAAGTGGTGGGGGAAAAGTTTCCCAAAAAATTTGGTAACTTACAAAACATACAGCACATGAGAGAAGGGTCATATGATGAAGATGTAGTTAACCATAAATGAAATTATATTTCACAAAGAGTTCAATCATGGGTAGTTTATACACCACACAAAGGAGACAGTGTCAAATATAGCATGAATGTCACGAGAATAAGAAGTGAGACAAAACCCCTATCCATGTTATAATTAATTGAGTTGTATGAAAAAAAGATAATATCCACCAAATTAATCATATAATATCATGATTATAATGATAATAATGATAATATATATAAAATGGTAGTACACAATAGACCACATGCAATAAATAAGTGGAGAATAATGAAAATCTCACATAATTAAAAGTGAGATGAGAAACCCCTTACCTCATGTCTGACTTGACTTGATCATTATTTAATAACATGAATAATAAACTAAAGTTAATTAATAATTTCTCAAAATAATTTTTCATGTTTATTATTCATTTTATATCAATTATTACTTTGCTATAACAATTAGTAAATTATTTGAGTTCATATCAAACATTTTGTGGATGTTCGAAACATGAGTTAAAATGATCTTGTTATAATAATAAATTGTCCATGAGGTCGAAAATAAATTATCTCCAGAATGATATTCAGGATTTAAAAATGATATATATAATAAATATCTAGTATATATATATTAATAATATTACATGACATTTGTACATAAGAAATGAAATGCATCATTCACAGAGATGGTAAGCCGAATGTATGCATGGACTATACATTCATTTATATTTTATATATAATGAAATAAAAACATACTGATACAAAGTTATATTATAATTCCATTATAATTTCATATATAATTTCATTAACTACATCTGTTATACGATCCACGTATGGCATGAATGAGTCATATTACTTTGAGGGGGCGGTAGACCTCACTTCCCCAAATTAAATTATCGTCTTTATCTATTATGGAAACCATAAAGGTATGATATAAATAAAAAATAAAAAATTAAGGATAGTAAGTAAATATAATATATATAAAATATAAATACCATTCCATTATAATGTCCACAATGAGTGGCAGTTAGAGAAATTTGAACAATCATCATTTCGTGAGGGAGTAGTTCGCCATCCACAGAAATAGTATGTTCTTTAACCATTAGATGGAGGTGTGTGTAAATGTAGTTTGAATATATCTCAAAAAATATCCTATTATATTGATTATACTGGTATTGTTATAAAATAATTGTATAAAATTATTTTATGGGGATTCATAAGTAAAATAATTGAAAATAACATAAGAGAAGACGTTACCTTTAAATTGGGTATCCCCTGTTGGTTTGAACCAAACGGTTCACTTGAATTGCCTTATTCCTAGAGTAAGGCTTCTATAATTAATATATAAATATAGGTAACTTAATTGTTAATATGTTGGACTAGAAATGGGGCTTGAAAAGTGAGATAAATGGGTTATAAGTTATGGATTTTTATAAGGGGGAGGAGGGGCTCTTTTGGAATGTTGAAACATATTAGTTTATTATATAATTATTTTTGGTTTCTTACGGTCAAAAACATATTAAATTCTAATATGAGATTACTCATGTTCAAAATAAAATCATCCAATATTAATTTTACTGGTTTTGGATATTTTTTTAATCTTTATAATCATATTTATTTAAATCAGTCATTAAGGAGCTAAACACTGCATCATTAATGTTTCATAAATAATTTTACTTATTTGATGTATAAAAATTATGAAAAAATATCATGATATAGGATATAGTTTTAGATATCAAATTAATATTTATATTCAAAGAGATAACTTATATAACTCTACGAAAAAATTGATTTACTAAAAGATATATGTTTATGTCATTTTTGTCTTTACATTAAATTAATTAATATAAAGTGTCATTATCACTCTCACGTGGCTCTATGGTGTCCCAAAATGGACCCAAGGATGAACATGTCTAGAAATTTATCAAAATATATGATTAGGAAAAATTTTAGAGTAATTTATTTTTATTATAATAATATTTTGTTACCCTTATTTACTGGATTTACCCATTAACAATGGTAAATAAATATTTTACTGAAGTAAATATTCATAATGTACGAAAATAAAAGAGAAATGTTAACACAATTTGGATCCAATGATTTCAAATATGGAATCCTTTTTTTCAAATAAAATAAGCATATGTAGCGGAAGTTAATTTAAAATTATATCCTGCTACCAAAACAAAAAACGTGTTTTTTAGAAATAATAATTATCAAAAAGTTTGAAAATTATTTATGTCAAATTTCAAAGTGAAATTACTTAAAATTACCAACATTAGATTAAATGATTAAAATATAATCTAATTAAACATTAAAATCATTTAATAATATAATATATCCAAATTAATAAAAAAATTTAAAAGGCATTTATGAATTACAATACAATATTTTTAACTATTCAAAAAAATGAACTTTATTAAAAAAATACAATTATATTATCCAAAGTAAATTTTGATGTCCCAATTATAAATAAAAATATTATTTTTTAAAATATGACATTTAAAAGTGAACAAAACTTTATTTTATGAGGGTTCTCCATCAAAAGGTTGTAAAACGACATTTTAATGAAAATTAAAGTATTTCTGCTTTAAATCAGATTATTTCTTATTTTGAGCCTCTAAAATTAATTAGATAAATGTAAAAACCTTTAACAAACTTGTATATTATTATTTTAGATAGTTCTTTCCATTTCCACCATTACAATGGCTAGGTGTTAACTACCAGTTAAAATAATATTATATTATTATTATTTTGTATGACTCTGTATTGTGTGCAATATAATATTTCAAAAAAACCCGTTGTTGTGTGTCATGTACACCATCCAAAATATCATCCCATTTAATGTAAAATTAATATTTAATTGAATAATATTAATTAATATGAAAATTTTATATTCTTTATTTACATGTGATGTTATATAAATAGGGCAACCACATGTAGTACATGTCACACTATCTCATGTTGCAGTATCTCATAGAGGGAAATTAACTCACCCACAATATAGATGAACTAAAGTGAAACCTTATTACAATATTTACAGAAAAAATGTTGAATTAAAACATAATATCTTGAAAACCCATATATAGATGATGTTGGTGGCTTTGATTGGATAAATTGACCTTCTACTCATAATCATGTTTTTTATACAAATATATATAAATTATTTGTAGAATTATTATTTCCAAGTTATTGGGTATATTGATCCAAAAAATTTAATTTATATATCATTAGAATAATGATTTGTAATATAATTTTTTTAATTGTCTTCCTCATGAATGAAATTAGTGGAAATTCTCAGACAGTTATCCCTGTCTCTTAATAAATACTATATGACCTAACTATCAGAATAGAATTTCCCATTATAGAATTATTCTAAATTTTTGAAACCTCCTTAGTTGGTTAAATGAACATAAATAGTCCATTAATCATCTTAACATGAAATATAATAGAGAAAAATAATTAAAAAATGACACCTTCTGATTGAATATATCCAACCTACAAAGTCACTCATAACATAATCATTCTGTTACAATAAGGGTACCCACAATAGTATGGTTAAATTAAGAGAGGTCTCAACATTTCCTGAGAAATAACTCTAAATAATAATATCTTATTTGTATGTAATTGGAATCCAAGTGTTTATTTTTATGAAAATTAATACGTAATATTCCATTAAAAGTTTTAAATGATACCCCTCTCATCAACAATAATTAATTAAACATCCAAACTCAATTATCATCCCTATATATTATAGATAAAAAACCGATAATAATACATAGCGTTACATAATCATATCTCGAATAGTTATATAATAAATAAATTAAATATCCTTCTCATATAATGATGACTGGAAACTAGATACAATTATAACAACATTGGAGATGTTTATAAGGATAAAATTGTTGTCATAACAACTTATATGGGATCACCACATCCATTTATTATACAAAATATCAATTAGATTACCATAATAAAAAACATGATCCATAAAAAACATTATGATGAATCAATACATATGAAAATATAACATTTAATGATAGATACATTTTCCTCTTTTGTATATATTGACCATTGAAAGGACAATTATAAACATGTCATTGAAAATTTACATCACAGAAGAATCATTGGTGTATAATCCCAAATAAAATAATTATTTACTCATTGGATCATTGTTGTACATGATTAAATATACTTTTTAAAAATGTTCCATGCATGCAATATTTATGCTAACCTCAATCATCAAAACTATGATTTTGTATCCTGGAACAATAAATTCATTGCTATTTTCATATTAAAAATTAGTGTTATGTGACTATATCTACTAGAGACCATTTGAATGATCATATTTTCCACAAATATTTTATTTAATGTTATATTGGGTTAATGAGGAACAATATAAATATGTAATCATGAATTAAATGACTACCATTATAAAGATAATTATCCTCAATTAATTTGGAGTTACTTAAAAATTAAACATATATAATTTCATATATTTTTATTTGTATGGGTCAAAAAAAGAGAAACTAAATTATTCAGATCAATTTAATAAAACTTATCAGCATCATTTAATGATAAAATGAAATATAAAATATTAAAAATATTATATATAAAATATTATATATGATGGTTGATATAGAAGAATATATTAGTCTTGATAGACTCATTAATAACCAACTGAATTGTCTCAATATTTTATTCATTGTTATGTAAAAGTCTATATGCTCTATAGTATAAAAATTTGATGTATTTTTCCAATTTAGGTTAAAAAAACCACACTCTAAATAATTATATGATAAAATATATCTGAATGTGGGTTTGTACACATTTGATTAGGTATTTTAATAACAGAAGTATTTATATAATAATACTATTTCACCTATATTAATACATATGAATAAGAAATTAATTTAATGTTAAATAGAAATTTTTTCTAAATAGTTTAATCAACATGAAACAATATGTTTATTTAAAATCTTATATTGCAGAAACCATTGAGTTATATCGAAAAATAACATAATAATTTATTTTTTTTAAATGGTTGATAATGTCTGGTAGTTGTATTAGTGGGAATGAAAATAACTAACCATATTATTTTTAAACATATCTATTACATTGTGGTATATTTATCCAATAAAGTATTGAGGCTTAAAAAATGAATAATCAGATTTTAAGCATAAATATTATAATATTTTTAAACGGTTTATTTAACACCTTTTGATGGACAACCGCTTTTAATTATAGTTTTTTTTCACTTTTATATATTGCATTTGAAAAAATAAACTTCTTATTTAGAATCTGGGTAACAAAATTTAATTTTGGTAAATATTTTGTATTTTTTGACAAATTTCATTTTGTAACGAATAATGAAAAATAATACATTTTATGTCAAAAATGTATTTTCATCTTATTTATTTATATGGTAATATTATATTTCTAAATGATTTTAAATTGTAATTGTACTATATTTTTTCCATTTAATTCAATGTTAGTAATTTGTAGTAATTTACTTTTAAATTGGACGTGAAAACATGTCAATCTTTTTGTAGATTTTACTTCATAAAAACATGATTTCTAGTTCTAACATTAATAATTAATATTAAAATAATTAATAAAATTACTATGTTTTGAATTTTTTAAAATAAAAAAAATTTAATTCATAATATAAAAAATTGTTTTGGGTTATTTTTTTGTATTTTTCTGAAAATGTTAATTTTTTTATGAATATTGAAAGACACTACGTAGTAGTTAAAAAACAAAATTTTTTAGTTAAATGATGATTTAATTATTATGAGAATTGAATTTCAAATATACTATATACATGGTTTCATCATTATATAAAATGTTGCACAATAAGATGAAAATATTTTTTCATGAATAGTAACATTTTATTTATATTTACCAGAGTTAAATGTAATTTTGGTAATTCAAGGTAAAAATAATATTATAATAATATAGAATTAACGTAACACATGTAATAACCATATTTTATGTGTCATGTAAGGACATGAAAATTTTTGGGTAGAACTGTTGCCCATTTAATGCCACTTGGGTATGATAATGACAATAATAACTTTTTATTTAATGTAAAAAATATCATAAACATGTATTGTTTTTGAAAACCAATTTAAATAAGGGATATATTATTGATATATTTGACTATAAATATTAATTATTAAGCTAAAAATATTTCCTACATCATTTTATTTTATTTATAATTTTTAGACATTAAATAAATAAATTTATGTATGACACTATGATGATGTAATGTTTACATTATTAATGAATGATTTAAATAAATGAGATTAAATATATTAAAATAAATTTATATTGAATCTTTTTATTCCATACACTAATTTTATGGATGATTATGACTTTTTATCTTCAAATTATTGAATTTTTTTCAAAATGATAATTTTTTCTTTAGATTTTCTAAAATGTCATGATATGAATAGTATTTAAATTGATATAAATGAGTTTTTAAAAAATATATTATTTTATTAATTGATATAATAATCCAAAAAATATAATATTAAAAAAATGTCTTAGATAAGGTTTAAATTTTTATTAATGAACCCCTTTGTGGTTCTATTTTCATCTTATGGTTACTATATTAACCATATAAAGTGAATTCATTGGAAGACACGGTAATAACAAGATTAGTTAACTTAGGGTTAAAGCTATTTGATAAGGTCATGTTTTAAAAAAAACTTGTCTAAAATCTATTGGTTGATAGGATTTCTAATAATAGTCCAATTATCTTATAATTTAATGAGTAATGGACCTTTTGAAGCCAAAAATCATTTTTCAATAAAATCATACATTCAAACATTCCAAAAGAGCCCTTCCTCCCCCTTATAAATGGCCATCAACTATATCCCTTAATCACACCTATCAATACCCATTGCCTTTCACATAATCTTCCCAAATGAGATCCCAATATACCTCTCTTCCTTATATAATCCTTACACTAGGTAAAAGGAAATTCATGAAAACCTATTCGTTCAATCCAATGGAAGTAACCCGATTTAAAGGTAACGTCTCCTCTAAAGTTCTTTTCTTTTCTTTTCCTTCTCCACTACCTATTCTATTATATTTATTAGATTAAATAACTACAATAAATGTATCCTCAATATACTAGGTTGTTTTTATGAGAAGGATTAAAACTACACTTACACACACTTCCATATACGGTGTATAGAAAATACTATTTATTGGGACGCCGTACAACTATATCACGAAATGATGATTTTCAAATATTGTTATACCACCTATTATGATGGAATTTATGATGGATATATAATTATATATTATTTTTTATAATATTTACTTTTTCTCTACAATTCAATTATTCTCTTTTATAACATACCATTATGCTTTTCATGTTGTACATATACGATAATTTAATTTTAGGATGTGTGAACTAACACCCCCTAAATGTGATATGAATCGTTGATGATATACATGGAACATATAAAGGAGGTAATTAATAAACTAATGTAACATATATAAAATATATATTATACTAGAATTATAATATACCTATCTATCATTTTTTCAGTTCTTAAAATATGAAAAATAATTTAATTTATCGTTCATGCGTACGTACATCTTATCATCTCCATGACCGGTGCATTTAATTTCTTATATCAAAATGTTATGGAATATTATAAATAAATATATACTAGATATATTTGATATATTTGATATCTAAATCAGAAATATCAATCGTGATATAATGTAATTTTGACCACATGGACAATTTGTAATTATAAAAATTTCATTTTTTACTCAAGTTCTGAACATCGTCAAAATGTCAGATATAAACTCAAATAATTAACTAACTGTTATATAATCGTAATAATTGAAATAAAATGAATAATAAAAAAGAAAAAAGGTTATAAATCAAGTATAAATTAAAATATATTTACCATTCAGGAAATTAAATAATGAACGAGACATGTCAAACATGAGGTAAGGGACACTGTCATATTATCCTTAAATTGAGTCATGTTTGATAATATACAAATTTCTATTTTATAAAGTGTATAGTAAAATCCAATCACATTTTTCATTAAAATGGAAAAAAATTTCTATGAAATGTTTTACTAAACGACAAAAGTAATTTTTTTAACATTCTCACTAACAATGACATCTATGCCTCCTTAAACGTTATTGGTGTTCCCCTATAAGACTTAATATTTTTAAAATGAAAAAGAAACTCGTTATTCTATTTTGGGGGTTTCGGTATTGAAAATGGTTTTCTAAATGGATTGAGTATTTCAATATCTTTAAATGATATCTTATGATTTCAAATTAAATGTCATTACTAAAATTTTCTTATTTTAAATATTTAATGTGATATGATTATGTAATGATAGATGGATATTTGATGGGATGTTACATTGTAAACAAATGATGGCTGGTTCCAAGATAAACCATGGATGGTTGGTTACACAATAACATCCAATTCATTGGTTATTGAAGTCAGTCGAATGGATATTCAATTTAGTGATATGTTTGGATGTCTAATGTATTGATATTTTATTTAATTATGTTTGTGTACCAAGGTACCTTTATATGTTAGGTGTGCATTTTATAGGTTTTATGGAAATATTCTGGTTACAAAATGGTAGTCAATGAGATTTTATTTAGTGAATTGTATTAACTACTTCAAAAAGGTGAAAATTATTACATATGATAATGTATTCGTGGATTACATGTTGTTTTAAAAAACTAACCATTTTCCTTCTCTGTGTATCCTTTACTAAGGTATTTATGCTCATCTCATGTTTTTGAAATGTTTTTCACCGGAAAAAAAGTAGAACATTCTCAATAATGGGATCAAGTAAAATCCTAGATTATTAAAACAAGGAACTAAACACGTTTCTTTTCTTTTAAGACATTTTATTTTATTAAAAAATGGATACTGAGTAGATGTGACTACATGAAATATGAAAGATTTTTTGTATATGTTATGAACTAATCAACCATAGCTCTAAATATGAATAGATCTTTAGTATTAATTATTTACATAATTAATGATTATGTAATTTATGAGGTCGGGGCCTTACAGTTGGTATAATAGGATGGATTAGATAAATTTAGAGGATAAGGTGTTATTTAAGCATAAGTGACATAACAATAATGGTAAGAATATTAGAAAGGGACATAGTTATAATAGATTAATTGAATCAATTTATAATTACATGAATATGAATATATTAGTATTTACCCTCCTCATAAGATATTATATTATGATTTTACTGATATACTCAGACTGACTATTTTGGTTTTAGTAAATGGATGGATCTATCAGGAACCAAAGTAATAATAGATTTGAAGAAAACTGTGACAGTATAAGGACCCGGCCTTAAAACATTACATAATCATGAATTAAATAAATAATTCACATAGAGGATCTTTTCAGGTTTAGAGTTACAGAGAATTAGGACATAACTATTACATCTCCAAATATTACAAATTAGACATTTCTACAAAGTTTCCATAAATTAAAAACTCTTAAAAAACATTTCTAGTTTCATGTTTTAGATAGCAAGTCTGTCCTAGATCCCATCCTTGACGCTATTCATCTTTATGTCTTGTGGAAAACATTTCAAAAACCTGGGATGAGCATAAAAAGCCAAGTAAAGGATACAAAAAGAAAGAAAACTGTTAGTTATTCAAAACAATAACTAAATCATGAATACATTATCATAAGTAATTATTCTAACCTTTATGAAGTAGAAAATACTCTTCACTGAATAAAAGATCATTACATACACTGTTGTAACCAAAATATTACCATAAAACACATATAAATAACACATAACATATAGCGGTAACTTGGGACATAAACATACTTAAATAGAACAACCATACGGTCAACATCCACAGATATCTCTAAATGGAATAGCCATAGACCTGACTTCTATACCCAATGAATTGGAGGTTATAACATAACCACCAGTCCTGGTATTCACGTCACCAACCATGATTTGCTTTATTACATAACCACCTGTCAAATGTCCATGTACCATTATAAAATCATAAAACAAATATAAAGGAAAGAAAACATGTCCACATTTCAATCACAATATATAAATTAAATATATTGACAAAAAAATCCATTATAAAAACCATTTTCAACACCAAAATACATAAAAGAGTATATGGTATTTATTTTCTTTTAAAATTCATTAAATCTTGTTGAGGATGCAAAAGATCAAATAATACATGCGGCAGATGAAAGATCGTTGTCACCACGTACGTTAAAAAGAAACATACTTTATGTGGTTTAGTAAAACACTTTGTAGAGAAAATATTACTTTTGAATAAAATTACAAGTAAATGTGGTTTATACACCGTATAAAATAAAGTTGTGTATAAAACAAAATATGCCTCAATGAAAAGGGATTGAGACGAAGTCCCTTACAAAGTCAGTATCCTTACATTAAGGATAAATCCATCACATAATTATGTGCAATAAATATATATACACCCAATATAAGAGGATATTAAGTGTAATACAATCAGAGGTCATACACATGTATTCATAGCACGACATAATCAAGATGTAGAGGTTTAACCCAAAGAATTGAAATTCGGTTAAGAAGTTCCCTTACAGAAATTCGACAGCCTAACAACGTCACTTTAAAATTCATAAAATGAGTTGATGAGAGATAAAAAGGGTATCTCATCAATTGGAAATAACATTTACAACAATAAGAATATATAATAACAAATCCAAACATAATATTATGTAAATTAAAAGGCCAAAAAAACAAGCCTTTTAAAAAGAGCGGGGTGAAAGGTTCCTTTACCAATTTGGGTATCTTTTGAAACATACACCCCATGAAATAAGGGTCATACAATGAAGATGTAAATAACCATAAATGAGAGTATATTACATTAATAGTAGAATAATGGGCATTACGTACACCACACAAAAGGAAATAGTGGAAAATGTGGCATGAATCTCATGGGAATCAAAAGTGAGATAAAAACCCCTTACCTCATTGAAATCTATCGAGTTGTATGACCAAAAGATAATAAACACCAAGTGAAATTAAGAAAAACATGAATATTAATAGAATCATAATATTATATATCAGTTGGTAGTACACAATACACTAAATTCCATAAACAAATGGTGACCAAATGAAATCTCACGGAATTAAAATCGAGATATGAAATCCCTTACGAAAATTCGGCAACCTAACGACGCCACTTAAAAATTCTTAAAATGAATCGATGAAGGTAATAGGGGGTATCTCATCATATGAAAATAAATATTACTGTATGGTAATTATAAAACAACATCCTTAAAAATAATAACATGAATCATAAAAGAAATCACATAAAAGAGAGTACTTGAAAAGAATGAGAGAGGTAGGATCCCTTATATCAAATCCGACTTATCTTGCTCGTTTCTTTATATTCCATAATAATAAACTTTGACCAATTTATAATTTCTTAAGGACCTCATTTAAGGTTTATTATTCAATTCATATGACATATTATAATGTTATAATAATTATTTAATTATTTGAGTTCGTATCAGACATTTTGGTCGATGTTCGATACATGAGTCAAAAATAAACATGTTTGAAATGAATTGTCCATATAGATATATGTTTATCATATTCAGAATAGTATTAATGATTTAGATATCCTATATATCCAGTATAAATTCATTTTATTCTATTCCATAACATTTGGAGATAGAAAATGAAATGTACCGTTCATTGAGACGGTAGGCCAAACATACGCATGAACGCTACATTCATTTCTTTGTCATAGTAACAGAATTAAAACTAAATGTGAGATTTTTATATTATAATTACATTATAATAAATACTTTATACAGGTTACATAAGTTATTTAATTTCATTCTTTATATATTCCATGTATTTCATGAATGAGTCACATCACTTGAGGGGGCGGTAGTCCACATTTCCTCATATGAAATTATGCCATTTGCACAACATGCAAAGCATAAAGGTATGTTATAAATATAAAATACAGAAGCATATAGAAAACATAAATACCATATATATCATATATAAAATAGAGTTACATCATAATGGCTACCACGAGAGATGGTAGGAGATAATTGAACAATCATCGTTTCGTGAGGCAGTAATTCTCCATCCACGGAAAAAGTTTGTCATTTAACCATTAGACGAAGGAGTGTGTAAGTGTAGTTCAAATACATATCATTAAAAAAATACAAGAATATTTAATATACTGTTTTTGTTTATAAATAATAGAATGAAATAGTTTATGGGGGTTGAGAAGCAAAATAAAACAAAAGAACATAAGAGAAGACATTACCATTAAATCGGGTATTTCCCGTTGGTTTGAACCAAAAGGGTTTTTTGAGGAGCTTTCTGTCTAAGGTAAGGCTTCTAGGATTAATATAGGGATGTGGAGAGATAATATGTCAAGGGGTCGGATGATCCAAAGTCTTGAGAGGTGTGGGTAAGGGGGTAGAGTTGGGGCCTTTTGTAAAATGGAGGAGGGGCACTCTTGGAAGGTCGTGAAACGTTACATTATTATGAAATGTATTTATGTTTTAATGGTCCCAAAAATATATATTTTGAGTATGAGGTTATAATGGTTATAAATCCACCCATCTAATAGGTTTTATACTAGTGTAATTATTATATTTTACCTTATCTATTTAATTTATTTAAATCGTTCATTAATGAGGTAATCGTTGCATCATCATGGTGTCATAAATAAAATTATTTATGTAATGTATAAAAATTATAAAAAGATTCCATGATGTAGGAAATATTTTTAGATTTATAATGAATATTTAGTCAAAAATATAAATTCTATAACCCCATGTAAAAATTGATTGAGTAAAACAATACATGTTTGTGACATTTTTATTTTAACCTTAAATAAAAAGTTATTAATGTCATTTTCTTACCTGAGTGGCTCCATGGGGTCCCCATGTTGGCCCATGGATTGTCTTTGTCTTAAATGACTCATCCAATAAGGGTTGGACATGTGTCAAGGTAATTTCATATTATTAAAACATTGTTTTTAACTTAAATTACACTAATTACCTCTAATTGCGATTAAGAAAACTCGAAAGTTACTATTCACCAAAAATTATTTTCATCCCATTAAACCACATTTTACTTACTAATGACAAACATTTATGTGGGATTTTTGGAATTCAAATCACAGAAGCAGTAAAATTTCATTTAAATGAAAAATCTGTTTTTAAATACCACTTAGTGGTTTCACTATTCATCAAAAATTGATACTTTTCAGAAAAAAAAACAAAAATTCATCCTAAGCTATATTTGATATTCCTAATTAAAAAATGATGTACATTTCACCAAATTCATAACATAGAAGTTTCATTAATGAATTTTATAATTAATTCCCTCAGTCAAAACAAATAGCGTGTTTTTAAGAAACAATATCTTTCTATAGATTGACACTTGTTTATTTTCAATTTCAAAGTGACATTAATTCCAATGAACAACATTGGATTAAATGGTAAAAATATATTTTAATTGCCCTTTAAAACCAATTAACAAGATTATCTGACCATATAAATAAATTATACTGAAAGGAGGTTTTGAATTAAAATACAACATCTTTCACTATTCATTAAAAAATGTACATTATCGGAAAAATACCAAAAACTTACAAAAAGTAAATTTTGATGTCCCTATTATATATAAGAATTATAATTTGTAAAATATAACATATAAAATTTTCAAAAAGTGGATTCAAAAAGGGTTCTCCATCAAAAGGCTGTTAATTGACCTAGAAAAGAAGATTATTATATTTATAATTAAAATTGGATTCATTCACATTTTAAGCCTCTATCATTTATTGGATAAAAGTAAAAATATTTAACAAACATATATAATAATTTTGTAATTATTTCTCTTCATTTACTCTATTATAATGTCTAGGCGTTATCTACCATTTAAAATAATATTATTATATTATTAGTGTGCAACATAAGATTTCAGAGAAACTCGTTGTTGTGTATTGGATACGCAATCGAACATAGAATTACGTTTAAAGTAAAATTAATTTTTTTTTCAAAAATAATCATAAATATGAAAATTTCCTATTCTTTATTCACCATGGATGTTACAACCTTACACACTTTTGGGAATTGCATCCTCGCAATTTTGAAATTGGGTTCGAAAATATCATTAAAAGCCCCACATCAGAAAAGGATTAAAATAAAATATCTCTTTAAAAGAAAGAAAGAAAAGTACAAATGTCACTTGTGACAACAGATAGTAGGATTCCATGAAAACATGGATATTGAGGAGAAAATAGGCCATCAGGTTCTGATGGAGAGTTATGGGAAAATATGTCAATAATAAAGTTAACCACCAGAAAATCACAAACATGTGATGGGTTAAACGGTATTTGATTCCCCAGTAGGAAAAGATAACAGACAACGTATGTAACACCCCAGGTAAATAAAGAATATGACATTTTTATATTTATCCTTTTTATGAATAAAATTTTAATATGAATTTAACGGGAATGCTATGCTTGATGGCTTACCCAATATGCAACAATGAGTTCCTTTGAAATCTTACGTTGCATCTAATAATAAAATAAAATTAATTTAAATGTTAGTTAACACGTAGCCGTTGTATTGGCTTGAATGAATATAAATAACTAAAATATGATTATATATGTTTTTTAGGTGTTTTTACATTTATCAAATAAAGGATAAAGGCTTAAAATACGAAAAGAATTCAATGTTAGGCATATATACTCTAATTTTCCCTAAAGGTCCACTTATCATCTTTTGATGGTGAACCGTCATTAAATATAGTTTTGGTGACTCTTATACATTCTATTGGACCAAATAAAACTCTTCTTTAGAATCGGGACATCAAAATTCACTTTGTGTAAATTTTTTGGTATTTTTCAGGTAAAGATCATTTTTTTAATGAATAGTGAAAAATGTTGTATTTTAATTCAAATCATCTTTTTAATCTAATTTATTTATATGATTAGATTAGCTTTTTAATTTTATTCAATGTGAAATTAGAATATATTTTTACCATTTAATCCAATAGTGGTCGTCAGAATTAATTTCATCTTGAAATTGGATTTAAACTAGTGTCAATCTTTTAATTCTTATTGTTTCATAAAAACATGCTATTTGCTCTGACATTAGGAATTAATTATTAAATTAATTAATGTAACTTATATGTTTTTAGTTTTTTAAAATATAAAACATTTTTGAATTCGGAATATCAAATATAGCCCATGGTAAATTTTTGGTAATTTTCTGAAAAACTTCAATTTTTGATGAATAATGAAACCACTAAGTGGTAGTTAAATAAACTGATTTTTTCGTTAAAATGAAACATTACCACATCTGTGATTTGAATTTAAAAAATCCGACATACATGGATTTCATTAAGATGTAAAATGTGGTTCAATGGGATTAAAATAATTTTTTTGTGAATAGTACTTTTTATGTTTATTAATCACGATTAGAGGTAATTTGTGTAATTTAAGGTAAAAATAATGTTTTAATAATATGAAATTACCTAGACACATGTCCTACCCTCATTGGATGTGTCATGGACGACCAAGACAATCCAAGGGTCATCTTGGGGACCCCATGGAGCCAATTTGGTAGGAAAATGGCATTAATACCTTTTTATTTAATGTTATAATTAAAATGTCACAAACATGTGTTGTTTTACTAATACAATTTTGATATGGGGTAATTCAAGTCAGATTTTTGACTATAAATATTCATTATAAAGATAAAAAGATTTCCTACATCAAATTATTTTTTTTAGAATTTTTATACATGAACTAAATTAAATTATTTTTTACACCATGATGATGCAGTGATTACCTCATTATTAAACGATTTAAATAAAATGGAATGATAATATAAAATCTAATACCTACACATGTAAAAAACCTATTGTATAAGTGGATTTCGAACCCTTATCATCTTATCCTCAAAAAAGTTCAATGAGAGACCTTTAAAATCCTAAACTCATTCTAAAATAAAGTAACATTTTTTTACTTTCCAAGAGTACCCCTCCTCTCCTCTTATAAAAGGCCCCCACCTCTACCCCCTTACCCACAACAATCAAGCATTTGGATCGGCCAAACCCTGCCCATTTTGTCTCTCCACATATCTCTTTTACTCCTAGAATCCTCACCATGGTCAGAAGTCTTCCCAGTGAAGCCTTTGATCTCAAATCAAAAAGAGTTACCAGATTTAAAGGTAGTGTCTTCTCTTGTGTTCTTTTGTTTTATTTTGCTTCACCAACCCCCTAAACTCTTCTTATTATTTTATTTTGTAACAACCCCTATATCTCCAATATACTATGATGTTGTTATAAGAAGCATTTGAGATACACTTACACACACCTACATCTAATGGTTAAAGAACATACTGTTTCTGTGGATGGTGAATTTCTGCCTCACGAAATGATGACTGTTCAACATTTATATAACACCTTCAAAGGTGGCCATTAATGTGTCACTATATTTATATATGATATATAATATGTTTATGTTTTACTTAAGCTTATGTATTTTTCTTCTGTGGCATACCTTTATGGTGTCCATTGTGGGTAAAACATGATAATTTCATTTTAGGAAGTGCGGACTACCGCCCCCTCAAAGTGATTTGATTCGTTAATTCCATATGTGGGATGTATAAAGGACGGATTTAAAGTTATTATATATTATGTATGTTACATATAAATGATGAAAATAATTATGTAATTAAAATATACATACATCTCATTTGATTTTAATTCCATTAATATGACATAGAAATGAAAGTAGTGTTCATGCGTACGTACAACTTACCGTCTCCATGAACGGTGCATTTCATTTCTTACCTCTAAATGATTATGTAATTTTATAAATAATTGCATATTATGGATATATATGATATATATGATATCCAAATCATGAATTTCATTCTGGATATAATAAAACTTTGACCACACGAACAACATGTAATTGTAAGAAGTCCACTTTTGACTTAAGACAAAATATCAACAAAACAAGCATTGTTAACTTAAATGATTTCATAATGTTTATAACATGGAAATAAGTGATATAAAAGGAATAATGAACTCGAAAAAAGTTTCTTAAGAAAGTAGAAATTAACTCAAGTTTATTATTCAGGACGTTGACGAACGATCGAGTCAAGTCGGACGTGAGATAAGGGATCCAACCTCTCTCTTTCTTTTTATGTACTCTCTTTTATGTCATTTCTTTTAAGCCCATATTTCTTACATTTGGGGATGTTAATTTATATTCCTCATACTTTACTTTTTATGTTCATATTATGGGAGACCCTATTTGATCTCATAAATCCATTTTTAGAAGTTTTAAGTGGTGCCGTTAGGCTGCCGAGTTTTCGTAAGGGATTTGTTATCTCACTTTTTTCCCCGTGACATTTATGCTATATTTGCCACTATTTCCTTTGGGTGTTGTATGTACGGCACATTATTATACACTTTGTGTAGTATAATTTCATTTATGGGTATTTACAACTTCATTGTATGACCCTTCTTCAATGGGGTGCACTTTTCAAAATTTACCCAACTCGTTAAGGGGACCATTCACCTTCCTTTATTTTAAAAGACTTCTTTTGTCATGTCTTTTAATTAACATAATATTATGATGGGATATGTTCTTATATATTCTTATTTATGTAAATTTTATGTCCATGTGATGAGATCCCCTTTATCTCTCTCATCAACCCTTTTTGTAAAATTTTATGTCACGCAGTTAGGCTGTCGAATTTTACCAACGGGACTTCTTAACCCAATTTAGATTTCTTTGAGTTTAACATGTAGTTATTGAATATGTCATCCTTTGAATATGTGTGAATGACCTTTGATTTTTTTACACTTAATATCCACTTATATTGGGTGTATTTATATTTTTCACAAATAATTATGAGATTGATTTATCCTTAATTTAAGGATACCTTCTTTATAATAGATTTCATCTCATTTAACATTTCTTTTGATACATCATTGTTGTTATGCACCAATTCACTCTTATATGGTGTGTATAATGTCCTTTAAAATATTATATCATGAATCCCTTTATTCTCATGATATTATAAAGTTCAGATTAAATGTTATTCCGCAATTAATTGTATTCAAGAGCTGCTCATTTTGTAAAAACTCTTTAACAAAATTATCATTTTAAATGTTTTAAAGATTTATTATTATAAATATTTATCTTTAATTTCCATGTTTTCAAAATGGATTTCAGTATTTATTTATATGGACATTAATGTTTTAAAATTATAATTCCAGTAAAAGCTTCAAAGTGGTATGGGACACTTTGATTCAAAAATCTCTTTTAAATGAATTTTGAAAATGGATTAATTAATTAAATATCTTGGAATTACTAATTTTGATGGCAAATGAATTTTTTTTATTGAAATGTTTATATTTTCAATATTTTATGTGTAATGATGGTACTTTTACATTTTACGGGTGGTTACGTGATATACCATATAACGGGTGGTGCTGTGAATACCAGGATCGGTGGTTACGTTATAACCTCCAATGCATTGGGTATGGAAGTCGGCCGTATGGCTATTCCATTAAGTATGTGTAGAAGTCCACCGTTTGGTTATTCCATTTAAGTATGATTATGTCACATGTTACCATTATATGTTATGTGTTCTTTATATGGGTTTTATGGTAAAAATAAAATAAAATAAAATAAAATAAACATAAAATAAACGCGCGGTTTGGGGTGTGACAATTCTCCCCACCATAACGCTTTCCGCCCCCGGAAAGCCACCACACCAACCAGTCGATCGATCAACACCTAAGGATTTCACAGAACACGATCCAACCTCTTATCTCAAGGATGTCACAACGACTACCAGCGGGACTGAACCTCATTGCCCAAAGTAAATCACCAACAGAGAGAGACCCGAACGGGCTCCCCACCATAAGAGATCCACTAGAATTCAATAACTATTTAAGAGAAAACCCAACAAGACTCATGGTGGGTCTCCCCACCATAAAAAAAACCGACCTCTTAGCGACCAACCAGAAATCCAACTTAGGCCAGAACCAGGCCTTACTCAAGCTATAAAAGCACAGCAAAACATTTAAACCACTTACTCCCGTCCGAAGGGATAGAAGCTTAAATGGATACTTTGCGCAACTAAAACCCTAAACCCATGGGCGGGGAGGGTGGGCCCAAGGATCAAATCACTAAAACTATGACGTATGACTACTCACGACCCATCACTTCGGGATGGACACAAACCAGGGCCGCAACTGATTTACATCAGTGGCCCACGCAAGGTCACTGATCATCAACTTACATCCAATAGGCACAATTCCCGACGCTACGTGAGGGATAAGTCCATCGCGCACTTTGCGACAAGAGAGAACTACAACGACAGAGAAACCAAAGCAAAAACACTAAAACTATCTCACCACGACGATAGAAACGCGACTTTAACCAGACTCTTTAAAATTTTCCCCCGGGGGGTTCCTGACTACGCGCCGGCTTCACTCCGAGACCTTTTGGCTGGAGCTCTGATGGATGAAGCATCTCCTGCCTCGCAGTCAGGTTCTGATAATCCCAACAAGAAACATACATCTTTTGATCTGACAGATTGAAGGACAAGATTTTAAAATTAAAACACACCAGCATTGAAAGACGAGGTTGGTCAAAAGACCCATGAAGTTCCCATACATTTCAAACCCAAAACACCACCAGTATAACTACAACGATAAAAGATCCCTTAAACTGAAAGGAAACTTACACCAAGAACACTGAACAAAGACCCAATAGCACATTACTTCTGAGAACACCCTCTGCGACGCTTTCTTGCAACGCCCCGACAAAATCGTCGCAAGTGACCCAGACGTCCACACGCCTGGCAGGGCTTCGGAGCGCTTGGGCACGATGACTTCTTGTGACCCCGCTTGCCACACTGATAACACACAATAATCTCTCGCTCCGAAGGGGTTGATGAAAGATCTCGAGGCCTCTTGATTCCACGATCTGATCCATCCACTTCCATTTGCTTACTCATCTCCTTTCCAGAACCTTCACCAGTGCTCATAGGGATCGAAGGAGGGAGAACTACTTCGAGCACTCCTACCATCGCGGCTTCGATACGAAAAGCTTGTCTTGCCACGTCGACAAAAGAAGTCAGGTTGGAATCTGACACCCTCAACTGCAGATCAGGGCGGAGACCCGCCTCGAAGCGTCGAGCCTTCACGGGGTCATTTGTGGCATACTCAGAATCATAAGGTACTAGCTCCACAAAGCGATGGAAATATTCTAACACGGATCCGTCGCCCTGCTGCAGACAACACATTTCCATCCCCTTCCTCACCCTATCTTCCTCAGAGAAATACTGGCGAATGAACAAGGACTTGAAGAACTCCCAAGTAATCTCTTGACGAGGATTGTTCCGAGACACTGACTTCCACCACATCCACGGTGAACCTTCAAGCATGAAGGTCGCAAACTTGACCTTCAACAACTCGGGCAACTCAATGAGGTTAAAGTCCCTTTCAATCTTCCGCATCCACTCCTCTGCCACGGAAGGGTCTGCTTGACCATAGAAGAGAGGTGGATCCAACTTCCGAAACTCAAGCATAAAATCCTTAGGTTGATCAACCGCACTACGATCACCCATCAAAGATTCAAAGGGATAACCGCTGGACAAGGAAAAGTCAAAACCTCAATCAAGGCCAACTCAACGAATGAATAACAACCTCAAAACCAAACACTACATAGGTGACAAGCTCAAAATCCGAGAAGACAAGTTATCATAATGTCAAAAATTTTCTCTTTGAAAACATCTTTAATTTAAAACAATCTTGGTAACTTAAACCCTCGCCATTGGTATCCCTTAGAGTCTCACTCACATGCATGTATCTGTGCCACCCATGGCATCCATCCACATTTCCAACATACCAAAATGCATGTGAGTACTCATCGGAACACCAAGGCCAAAACAAAGCAACTTCATTTTCCAAAAACAATTTATTCATACCACTTCTTTTAAAACAATCTACAAATTAAACATGTTATTTCAAACAACACTTTTTTTTTCAAAACCAACTTTTCTGATTCAAACCACTTTCAGAAATCAACGGAAACCCAAAACAAATCAAACAGGGGACTAGTGTCAGTGGGTGACTTGACCATATGGTTGGCGGCCATATGCCAAACACGCCACTGACACAGAGAGCCTTCTTGGACCATGCCCCTAGATCCACATGGCTTGCCAGGCCATGCGGCTTAGGACTATTAGCCCAACTCCATTTGTCGTACCCCAATCGCAAAACATTTCTATAAAAACCCAAACAAACAAATTAAACTGGACTTCCCATGGAAACCTGAGGATCGGTACAAGCAAGAGTTCGCGACGCTCTTCTCGCACCTACCCCTCAAGTCCCGACAATCCTACTCCATCTACCTTGACATCCCAAATAACAAAGGGCGCTCTGAAAAGTGAGGTCTGCTAAGAGCAAACCGCCTCTGATACCATTTTGTCACGAACCAACCCGGGTCGACCCTGAACCGGTCACTCGAGCCGGTCCGCGACATGGCCCGAGAGGCGTTCCCGATCCTCCCGGGCTGGCGAGCCATGTGGATCTAGGGGCATGGTCCAAGAAGGCTCTCTGTGTCAGTGGCGTGTTTGGCATATGGCCGCCAACCATATGGTCAAGTCACCCACTGACACTAGTCCCCTGTTTGATTTGTTTTGGGTTTCCGTTGATTTCTGAAAGTGGTTTGAATCAGAAAAGTTGGTTTTGAAAAAAAAAGTGTTGTTTGAAATAACATGTTTAATTTGTAGATTGTTTTAAAAGAAGTGGTATGAATAAATTGTTTTTGGAAAATGAAGTTGCTTTGTTTTGGCCTTGGTGTTCCGATGAGTACTCACATGCATTTTGGTATGTTGGAAATGTGGATGGATTCCATGGGTGGCACAGATACATGCATGTGAGTGAGACTCTAAGGGATACCAATGGCGAGGGTTTAAGTTACCAAGATTGTTTTAAATTAAAGATGTTTTCAAAGAGAAAATTTTTGACGTTATGATAACTTGTCTTCTCGGATTTTGAGCTTGTCACCTATGTAGTGTTTGGTTTTGAGGTTGTTATTCATTCGTTGAGTTGGCCTTGATTGAGGTTTTGACTTTTCCTTGTCCAGCGGTTATCCCTTTGAATCTTTGATGGGTGATCGTAGTGCGGTTGATCAACCTAAGGATTTTATGCTTGAGTTTCGGAAGTTGGATCCACCTCTCTTCTATGGTCAAGCAGACCCTTCCGTGGCAGAGGAGTGGATGCGGAAGATTGAAAGGGACTTTAACCTCATTGAGTTGCCCGAGTTGTTGAAGGTCAAGTTTGCGACCTTCATGCTTGAAGGTTCACCGTGGATGTGGTGGAAGTCAGTGTCTCGGAACAAGCCTCGTCAAGAGATTACTTGGGAGTTCTTCAAGTCCTTGTTCATTCGCCAGTATTTCTCTGAGGAAGATAGGGTGAGGAAGGGGATGGAAATGTGTTGTCTGCAGCAGGGCGACGGATCCGTGTTAGAATATTTCCATCGCTTTGTGGAGCTAGTACCTTATGATTCTGAGTATGCCACAAATGACCCCGTGAAGGCTCGACGCTTCGAGGCGGGTCTCCGCCCTGATCTGCAGTTGAGGGTGTCAGAGTCCAACCTGACTTCTTTTGTCGACGTGGCAAGACAAGCTTTTCGTATCGAAGCCGCGATGGTAGGAGTGCTCGAAGTAGTTCTCCCTCCTTCGATCCCTATGAGCACTGGTGAAGGTTCTGGAAAGGAGATGAGTAAGCAAATGGAAGTGGATGGATCAGATCGTGGAATCAAGAGGCCTCGAGATCTTTCATCAACCCCTTCGGAGAGAGAGATTATTGTGTGTTATTAGTGTGGCAAGCGGGGTCACAAGAAGTCATCGTGCCCAAGCGCTCCGAAGCCCTGCCAGGCGTGTGGACGTCTGGGTCGCTTGCGACGATTTTGTCGGGGCGTTGCAAGAAAGCGTCGGAGAGGGTGTTCTCAGAAGTAATGTGCTATTGGGTCTTTGTTCAGTGTTCTTGGTGTAAGTTTCCTTTCAGTTTAAGGGATCTTTTATCGTTGTAGTTATACTGGTGGTGTTTTGGGTTTGAAATGTATGGGAACTTCATGGGTCTTTTGACCAACCTCGTCTTTCAATGCTGGTGTGTTTTAATTTTAAAATCTTGTCCTTCAATCTGTCAGATCAAAAGATGTATGTTTCTTGTTGGGATTATCAGAACCTGACTGCGAGGCAGGAGATGCTTCATCCATCAGAGCTCCAGCCAAAAGGTCTCGGAGTGAAGCCGGCGCGTAGTCAGGAACCCCCCGGGGGAAAATTTTAAAGAGTCTGGTTAAAGTCGCGTTTCTATCGTCGTGGTGAGATAGTTTTAGTGTTTTTGCTTTGGTTTCTCTGTCGTTGTAGTTCTCTCTTGTCGCAAAGTGCGCGATGGACTTATCCCTCACGTAGCGTCGGGAATTGTGCCTATTGGATGTAAGTTGATGATCAGTGACCTTGCGTGGGCCACTGATGTAAATCAGTTGCGGCCCTGGTTTGTGTCCATCCCGAAGTGATGGGTCGTGAGTAGTCATACGTCATAGTTTTAGTGATTTGATCCTTGGGCCCACCCTCCCCGCCCATGGGTTTAGGGTTTTAGTTGCGCAAAGTATCCATTTAAGCTTCTATCCCTTCGGACGGGAGTAAGTGGTTTAAATGTTTTGCTGTGCTTTTATAGCTTGAGTAAGGCCTGGTTCTGGCCTAAGTTGGATTTCTGGTTGGTCGCTAAGAGGTCGGTTTTTTTTATGGTGGGGAGACCCACCATGAGTCTTGTTGGGTTTTCTCTTAAATAGTTATTGAATTCTAGTGGATCTCTTATGGTGGGGAGCCCGTTCGGGTCTCTCTCTGTTGGTGATTTACTTTGGGCAATGAGGTTCAGTCCCGCTGGTAGTCGTTGTGACATCCTTGAGATAAGAGGTTGGATCGTGTTCTGTGAAATCCTTAGGTGTTGATCGATCGACTGGTTGGTGTGGTGGCTTTCCGGGGGCGGAAAGCGTTATGGTGGGGAGAATTGTCACACCCCAAACCGCGCGTTTATTTTATTTTATGTTTTCTTTGGCTTTAAATTATTTTGACGTGGTTCGTGTTCAGTATCGGACTAGGTTCTTGAGTTTTGTTAAAATGTGCGCTTTTTGACACGACGTCGTCGGGCACGTGAGCGGAGCCTGTTCTGGAAGCCCCGCGCGTCCCTGCCCGGTGTGTTTGCGCATCCCGTTGTCTTCGAATTTTTTTTAAATAGTCTTTATATTTAACGCGCACATCTATTAGTATAAGTTAATAATTATTTTTATTATTTACGACGAAATGAATATTTTTATCATTTGATTATCATTATCATTATTATTTTTATCATTTTGTTATAAATAAATAATTACTGAAATTTTAATGTTGCAGAAATAGTCTAACCGTTATTAAATAAGATTTGATATTAATCTTTATTATTGTTATTAGTATTATTGTAATTTATTATTATAATGATTTTGTTTTGTTTTATTTAATTTTTTTTTCTTCTTTTATATTTTCTTTCTCTCCCCTCCAACCCTAGCGGCCCACTTCATTTATATTTTTTTTCCCCGCTGGAGCCGCCGCCACTTCTCCCTCCCAGCCTTGCTGCGCACCCCTCTGGAGCTCCTCCCTTCTCCCTCCTGGTGCAGCACACAGCCCTCCGCTAGCAGGTCGCCCCCCCTTATACCCTTCTTCCTCGCAGAGCACCCGCACCAACTGTTCGCGCGCCCCACCAGCCTCGTCTTCCACCGGCGCGACCTCCTTGCTGCGTGACATTTCTCGATCGGCCAACACCCTCTCCTACCAACCTCTGATACCATTTTGTCACGAACCAACCCGGGTCGACCCTGAACCGGTCACCTGAGCCGGTCCGCGACATGGCCCGAGAGGCGTTCCCGATCCTCCCGGCCACCAACATCCAGCGCCGAACCTCCTCCCCCCTGCTGCTTCACCGCACCCCTCAGACCCAGCGCCCTCCTGCAGCCCGTCACGGACCCCCAGCCAGCCCCGCTCCTTGTCCGCCACCGCGCACCCCCGCCTACTGTCTGCACCCCCAACCTCCCGCCATTGCTCCTTCCATGCTCCGGCCACACCGGCTCCATCTGACCAGCGACACCCCGACGCATCGCCCTTCTCCTCCCTTGCTCCAGTGTACAGCAGCCCCCCCCCGGCATCCGTCTTCCTCCCTGCCTCCTTCCGTAGCAGCAGCAGCAGCCGCGCCGGCCTCCCTCCAGCCAGCCCGCATCTCCCCTGTCCGCTGCTCTGCACCTCCGGCGCTCGACCGTCTCCAACAGCACCCCCAACCGGCTCCTCCCTCTACCTCCGTTCCCTCCGGCCGGCACCTCCCCTTTCTTCTCCCCTTTCTTCTTCTTCTCCTTATTATTTTTTCTTCCTCTGTTTTGCTGGACATCACTTCAGCGCCATCCCCCTTCTCCTTCCCTCGGTTCCGCCTCGTCCTGTTGCAACCTGCTGCACCCGGCGCCCTGCTCAGCAGCCAGCGCGCAGCCCCCTGGGCCTCCCCCGGCCTCCTCCAATCCCGTCACCCCCTGACCAGCATCACCGCCAGCGCACCTGCCTCCAGACCCGCGCCCCCCTCCTTCTTTCTTTTCTTCTTTCTCTTCTCCTTCCTCTCCTCTTCTTCCTCTCCTCTTCCTTCTTCCTCTTCTCCTTTCCTTCTTCTTCTTCTTCTCTCCTTCTTCTTCTTCTTCTTCTTCTTTTCTTTCTCCTTCTGCTCCGCCGCACAGGTCTGTTTTTTTTTTTAATTTAATTTGCTATTTTATTTTATTTAATATGTTAATAACTTTTTTTTATTTTAAAATGATGATTTATGTGATTATTATTATTATTAATAATAGTATTACTAATATTATTATTATTATTATTATTATTATTATTATTAATTTTATTACTATTATTAGTATTATTATCATTATTATTTTCATTATTATTATTATTATTTTCATTATTATTATTATTATTAATTTTATCATTATTATTATTATTGTTATTATTAATTCTATTACTATTATTATTATTATTATCATTATTATTATTATTATGTTACTATTTCTATTATTATTATTATTACTAATCCTATTATTATTATTAGTATTATTATTACTATTATTATCTTTATTTTCATTATTATCATCGTACTCTGGTTGATGGTGGACTTTTATTTGTTGGCTTAGGACTTTTAGGACCGGCGCAGGGCGTTTCCAAGTGAGCGCCACCGCCGCGCCTTGTTTCCGGGGTTCCGTCATCGCCGCGCTTTAGTTTCAAGGTGAGCGCTTCTTCCCGCCGCTTGGTTTCGAATGCTCTAGTGAGTTTTTGTATGTGTCTGAGTCCTTGGTACTGACTATGCAGAGTATTAGACTTGGTCACGTAGTCTCGGACACACGTCGTGTCATCGCGCCTTGCTTCCAAAGTCGTTTTGCCGTCGCGCTTGGTTTTGAGGTAGGTCCCCTTTGCATTGCTTTTAAAATTTAAGTTATATTATTTCATGCTGTTTGCGCACCCTAATTGTTCAAAAACAACATTTTATTAATTGTAATAAATATAAGATAATATACGATAATTAATTTTTAATATAAGATGGTTAATTTTTAAATGGTTATTTAATGTCAAAAGGAGCCGTTTATTTTATACAGGTCACATAAAACATCCTTTTGACGGGCGGACACCCAATAATGAAAGAATGCCCGTTTGGCTTTTAAACATAATTCACGGAATATAAAATAGAGTTCTGGTTTAATGAGAATTGATTTCTTTTGAAGTGTGAACAAATACTTTGGTTCGTTTGAGAAATTGCCCGGTTGGCTCTTAAAGTTTATTTGGAAAAGAAAATGGTTTGGTTTGGTTTATAAAAATACTGGCAACCTGTGAAGTAGTGTTTTGTGGATTCTTCAAATAGTTTTAAACTGGTTTTGGTAGTAATTGTGAACTGTATTAAATGCCCGTTTGGTACTTTATGGAAAGCGATGGAAATGATTTTATAAAAACCCTCTTAGGACGACTCTCATGCCTTGGTTGCGATTGATTGTTTGGGAGGCCGCGTTTAGAGGCTCCTGGGTACTTGAGTGGAAAAAGGCATGAGGTTGTCCCATGGAGTGGCTCGGGGAATGCCTGTTGTTCTTTATATATATAGATATATCTGATTGGATGCTCGGTTGGCATCGGTTGGCTCACCCCTTTTTCTGAAACACTTGAGACATGGGAATCTGGCATATTGAGAGAATATTCTAAGAACGATTGCTGCACTGGTAGGTTATGGTACTGACCAGTGGCCCATAGTAGGTGGATATATTGGGTTTATTGCTATGGGATTTGCCCTCGACCTGCCTGTGAGTGGATGGTCGAGCGTGTTGTGCGTTTTGATTTCATCGTGACATGTCAATAAGGATGATTTCTCATGTATTGGTGTCTTCTGGTTTATTCTCGATCTCCTAGGTTCCCCCATGTCTATTCAGCTTTGGTAGCTTGCAGTAATGATTATGATGCTCACGTGTATACTTACATTGCCCTTGCTGTATGTTTTACTTTGTGCATTCTGGCATATTGTTTTCCTTGGAAACTGATAAATTGCTTTTTAATGGGTTTCTAAAAATTGTTTTCAAATGGAAGTGTTTAATCCCTTTTGTACAAATTTGAAAATTTAAACATCACTTTCCCCTTTTTCGGAAATGTCATTGGCACTAATGAAATGAACACGAATTTGGAAAATGGCTAAGGGCAATGGTTCGTACTTTGTTTTTAAGTAGAATATTATTAAAAACATACTTTTATAGATTGTAGTTCAAACTTGAAATGATGTTTCTTTTATTTTAAAAGTAGTGCATTGGGAATAGATAATCGGGCTAGCCTACTGAGTTTTAATACTCACGCCTATAGTTGTTTTCTGTTTTTAGTGTTTGTGCAGGCTATAGCTTGAATGCGCTCGCCTAGGGCGACGCTTGATCGTTGAGTCGGAGAGCGACCCGCGAGGTCGCACGGAGTTGTTCGGACGTCGTGTTTGGTTAGTTTGTTTCCTGTTTGTTTTTGTTTAGTCACTTTGTTTAGTTTACCTTTTTCTGCGCTGCTCTGTTTTATCTTTGCTTTCTTATTTATTTATATTGGGCGAAATCGTTCCCACAGTCTCTAATGATGCCCTGGCGCTTGTCGCCAGCCCGGGAGGATCGGGAACGCCTCTCGGGCCATGTCGCGGACCGGCTCGGGTGACCGGTTCAGGGTCGACCCGGGTTGGTTCGTGACATACTATGTAATATTTTGAGATGTAATAGTTATGACCTAATTCTCTAAAACTCTAAACCTGAAAAGATCCGTAATGTGAATTATTCATTTAATTAAATATTGAGTAAGGTTTAAGGCCAGGGCCATATAGTTGGTATCAAAGGTCGGTTTAGATAACTTTAGAGGTTATGGTATTCTCTAAGCATAAGTGAAATTACCATAATGGTTATGATTTCAGAAAGAGTCCTATTTTTAGATAAAGTGAATGACTAAGTATATGTTAGTGTTTATATTCATCCTTAGTAAATGATGGTTTTATTGATATAGTCACACTGAAATTTTTTGTTTTAGTAAATGGTTGTATCTAGCAGGCACCAAAGTAACAGTGGACGTGAAGGAAACTGTGACTATTTTTTGAGCGAGCAATTGAATGATATGGGAGCTGCAATGAGAACTCTTGTGTTTATCCTCAACCAACTATCTGGATTCATGATTGACCACCGAAACCATAGTGATTTCTATAAGGCATCATATATGCGAGAAAAAAATCCCTACGAAACTACAGGTAATAATCATAAAGGTAAGAGTGTTCAAAAAACTATGTTTCAAAGATCTGGAAAGAAACACGTAGGAAAATTTTTCAAAGGGACAGAAATATGCTATAGATGTGAAAATGAAGGTCATAAAGCAAGAACCTGCCATGGAAAAAGGAAGCATCATGTTGACTCTAGGAAAGGGAAAGAAGTTCTTTCTGAGGGATCAATTGAATGAGTTAAATGTGGTTTGCATGCTCATTATGAAAACACATGTCCTATGAAGAAGTTTTGGGAAAGGGATCACCAAGATCATACAAATATTTGTTTACCAATACCTAATGCCATTCCGATTGAGGATGATGAAACTGAGAATGACCAATTAATGTTATGGATTATTTCCTAACTGTTGTTTTCCTATTTTGCAATCTTAGGATATGATTCATGATTTTGTCTGTAGGAAAGGAGTATTTCAGAATAAGTTGGAAATGAATGGTTAATGGATTATGAAGAATGTTGAATGAGTAAGAAGTCAACATATAAGGGCTTCAAGAGTTATGGTGATATTCTTAAGAGTATTAAGTCTATTTTGATGATGGGGTTACATTAGAAGACTTTTTATTGTATGTGTAACCCTGATGTTTGATATATGAAAATTCTATTCAATGAATAGTTATCTGTTCTTTTGTGGACATAGTTATAAAGAACCATTTGGGTTTATATGATGCTTACTTTTGTGGTAATTATGGGTTACTATATGTTATGATGGAAAGTGAATGTCATGAGATAAAATTGAGGTTAAATTATTTTATGGTTATTTTTGATGATTTTATCTCTTTTTGGGGAATGATTTGAGAATTATATAGTTTGGAAAAAAGACAACATGCAGACCGTGTGACAACCCGTCACGTCGGACAAAGCTGTGGGAATTGAACCCACAACCAAAGTGCGACTAGTATTTATCGCCTACCACTAGACTATGTGAAGTCCCTGGTTATTTTGACTGACTCTTTTTAGTTAGATGATTTTATGAATTAATAGTTTGCTGATTTTGGGTTATCTATTGAAATTTATTATCCTATCATGGAAGATATGTGATTAGGTTAATTACTTTTCAATACGTGACTTTAAGAGCAATTGATGTTGTTTGGTGATAAATGTTAAGATTTAACTTGGAAGACTATGTGACTAAATCCTTCAAATATTTGGGTTTCAATCTTAGTTTGGTTTTATTTGAATAATTTTATTGACAAATTATTTATCGAATGGTCATCGTTGAACTTTGGGTTTTGTTGGACAAATTTTGGAGATTAAGAATAGATTTTCTTTTTATAAAGGGTTATCCTTTTCCGGATTATCTGATCTTGTACTAACCTTTTTGGTTTTGGTTTTGGTTAAAGTCCTAAGACATGGGAAGTATATAGTTCGCGTTTCTGGATTAGGTGATTCTCAAGAAGTTGATTATAGTACTCTTAATGCGAACAATTCCTCCTAAATACTCCTCTTTTGGAGAAAATATGAGTTTGATTAATGAATCTAGTAAAAGTTGAAAGTCTACGTGACAAGTAAGTATGTTTCATTATGATTTAGTTAAGCCTAGAAAATAAATTCCTCAATGAAGAGTAACTTAAAACCAAAAAGTTTGTCTGTTAACTTTTCCTACTGGGGAATCAAATACCGTTTAACCCATCACAAGTTTGTGATTTTCTTATGGTTAACATTCTCCTAGAAATGTTTACTATCACTCTCCATCAGAACATAACCCTTTATTTTTTCCTCCATGTCCATATTTTCATACTTGGAATCCTAGTATGGGTTAACTCGGGTGACCATTGTACTTCTCTTTATTTATTATAAAGTGATTGTTTTACTGACTCTTGTTCCGATGTGGGATTTTCATTAAAGTTTCCAAGCCCAATTTTAAAATTGCAAGGACACAATTCCCAAAAGGGGGGAAGGATGTAACACCCCAGGTAAATAAAGAATATGTAATTTTTATATTTATCCTTTTTTTTGAATAAAATTTTAATATTAATTTAAAGGGAACTCCATGCTTGATGGCTTTCCCAATACGCAACAACGAGTTCCTTTGAAATCGTATGTTGTACTCTAATAATAAAATAAAATTATTTTAAATGTTAGTTAACACGCAGTCGTTGTATTGGAAGGAATGAATAGAAATAACTAAAATATGACTATATATGTTTGTTAAATGTTTTTACATTTATCCAATAAATGATAAAGGCTTAAGATACGAAAAAAATTCAATTTTAGGCATATATACTCTAATTTCCACTAAACGTCCACTTATCAACTTTTGATGGCGAACTGTCATTAAATATAGTTTGGGTAACTCTTATACATTCTATTTGACCAAATAAAACTCTTCTTTAGAATCGGGACACCAAAATTCACTTTGTGTATATTTTTTGTATTTTTCCGATAAAGATCATTTTTGTAATGAATAGTGAAAAATGATGTATTTTAATTCAAAACATATTTTTAATCTAATTTATTTATATGTTTAGCTTATCATTGAATTGGTTTCAAAGTGAAATTAAAATATATTTTTACCATTTAATCCAATAGTGGTCGTTGGAATTAATTTCATCTTGAAATTGTACTTAAACTACTGTCAATCTTTTGACACTTATTGTTTCATAAAAACACGCTATTTTCTCTGACAGCGGGAATTAATTATTAAATTAATTAATATAACTTATATGTTTTGAATTTTTTAAAATAGACATAATTTTTGAATTCGGAATATCAAATATATCCAAGGTTAAATTTTTGGTAATTTTCTGAAAAACATCAATTTTTGATGAATAGTGAAACCACTCAGTGGTAGTTAAAGAAACTGATTTTTTCGTTTAAATGAAACTTTTCCACTTCTGTGATTTTAATTTCAAAAATACAAAATACATTGTTGTAATTAAGAATTAAAATTTTGTTCAATGGGATTAAAATAATTTTTTGGTGAATAGTAACTTTTAAGTTTATTAATCGTGATTAGAGGTAATTACTGTAATTTAAGGTAAAAATAATGTTTTAATAATATGAATTAACATAGAAACATGTCCTACCCTCCTTGGATGTGTCATGGATGACCAAGACAATCAATGGGTCAACTTGGGGACCCTATGGAGCCACTTTGGTAGGAAAATGACATTAATACCTTTTTATTTAATGTTAAAATTAAAATGTCACAAACATGTGTTATTTTACTAAAAAAATTTATGGGGTTATACAAGTCAGATATTTGACTATAAATATTTATTGGAAAGAAAAAAATATTTCCTACATTATAGTATTTTTTTAAAACATTTAGACATTAATTAAATTAAATTATTTATGACACCATGATGATGCAACGATTACTTCATTATTTAACGATTTAAATAAAATGGAATGATAATGTAAAATATAAGACCTAAACATGTCCAAAACCTAGTGGATGAGTTTATTTCAAACCATTATCACATTATCCTCGAAACACATCAATGTGAGACCTTTAAAATCAGAAACTCATTCTAAAATAAAGTAACATTTCCTTACATTCGAAGAGTTCAACTCCTCTCCTCTTATAAAAGGCCGCCACCTCTACCCCCATACCCACACCTCTCAAGCCTTTGGATCTACCAAACCCTACCCATTTTGTCTCTACACATACCTATCTTACTCCTAGAAGCATCACTTTTGGTATAAGTCTTCCCAAGGAATCTTATGAGCTCCAATTAAAAAGAGTTACCCGATTTAATGGTAGTGTCTTCTCTTATGTTCTTTTGTTTTATTTTCCTTCTCCAACCCCCTAAACTCTTTTTATTCATTTCTTTTGTAACAAATACAGTATATTGAATATACTAGGATGTTTTTATAATAATAATTCTAGCTACACTAACTCAAACCTACATCTAATTGTTAGAGAACATACTGTTTCTGTGGATGGCGAATTTCTGCCTCACGAAATGATGATTGTTCAACATTCATATAACACCTTCAAAGGTGGCCATTGAGATTTCACTATATTTATATATGATATATAATAGGTGTATGAATTACTTAAGCTTCAGTATTTTTCTTTTGTGGCATACCTTTATGGTTTCCATTGTGGGTAAAACACGATAATTTCATTTTAGGAAGTGCGGACTACCGCACCCTAAAAGTGATTTGATTCGTTAATTCAATATGTGGGATGTATAAAGGAAGGATTTAAAGTTATTATATATGATTTCTGTTACATATAAATGATTAATATAATTCTGGAATTATAATATACATACCTCTCATTAGGTTTTAATTCCATTAATAAGACATAGAAATGGAAGTAGCGTTTATGCGTACGTACGACTTACCATCTCCATGAACGGTGCATTTCGTTTCTTACCTCTAAATGAATATGTAATATTATAAATACATGTGTATTTTGGATATATGTGATATAAATGATATCCAAATCATGAATATCATGATGGATATAATGATAATTTGACCACACGAACAACATGTAATTGTAAGAAGTCCACTTTCGACTTAAGAACCAAATATCATCAAAACAAATATTGTTAACTTAAATGATTACATAATCTTTATTACATGGAAATAAGTGATATAAAAGTAATAATGAACTTGAAAAATGTTCTTAAGAAATTAGAAATTAACTCAAGATTATTATTCATGACGTTAAAGAACAATCGAGTCAAGTCGGACCCGAGGTAAGGGATCCAACCTCTCTCTTTCTTTTTATGTACTCTCTTTTATGTCATTTCTTTTAAGCCCATATTTATTACATTTGGGGATGTTACTTTATATTCCTCATACTATAATTTTTATGTTCATATCATGGGAGACCCTATTTGATCTCATAAATCCATTTTTGGAAGTTTTAAGTGGCGTCATTTGGATACTGAGTTTTCGTAAGGGATTTTTCATCTCACATTTATTCTCGTGACATTTATTCTACATTTGCCACTATTTCCTTTGACTGGTGTATGTACTGCACATTATTATACACTTTGTGTAGTATAATTTCATTTATGGGTATTTACATCTTTATTGTATGACCCTTCTTCCATGGGGTGTACTTTTCGAAAGTTACCCTACTCGGTAAGGGGACCTTTCACCCCCATTTTTTTAAAGACTTCTTTTGTTATGTCTTTTAATTCACATAATATTATATTTGGATTTGTTCATATATATAATTATTTATGTAAATTTTATGTCCAAGTGATGAGATCCACTTTATCACTCCCATCAACACTTTTTGTAAAATTTTTGTGACGCTGTTAGGCTGTCGAATTATACCAAGCGAACTTCTTAACCCAATTTAAATTTCTTCAGGTTCAACGTGTAGTTATTGAATAATTCATCCTTTGAATGTGTGTGAATGACCATGGATTGTTTTACACTTAATATCCACTTATATTGGGAGTATTTATTTTTTTCACACATAATTGTGGGATTGATTTATCCTTAATTTAAGGATACCTTCTTTATAATGGATTTCATCTCATTTTTCATTTCTTTTGAGACTTCATTGTTGTTATACACAAATTCACTCTTATATGGTGTGTATACTATCCTTTGACATATTATATCATAAATAACTTTATTTTCATGATATTATAAAGTTTGGATTAAATGTTATTCCGAAATTATTTGTATTCAAGATTCTCTCATTTTGTTAAAAACTCTTTAACAAAAATATCTTTTTAAATGTTTTAATGATTTATTATTCTAAATCTTAATCTTTAATGTCCATGTTTTTAAAATATTTTTTAGTATTTATTTATATGGAAATTAATGTTTTAAAATTATAATTCTAATAAAAACTTCAATGTGGTATGGGACACATTGATTCAAAAATCTCTTTTAAATGATTTTTGAAAATGGATTGATTAATTCAATATCGTGGAATTACTTATATTGATTGAAAATTAAATGTTGTTATTGAAATATTTATATTTTCAATATTTTATGTGTAATGATAGTACTTGGACATTTTATGGGTGGTTACTTGATAAACCATATGACGGGTGGTGCTGTGAATACCAGGACGGGTGGTTATGTTATAACCTCCAATGCATTAGGTATGGAAGTCGGCTATATGGCTATTCCATTAAGCCTGTGTGGAAGTCGACTGTATGGTTATTCCATTTAAGTATGTTTATGTCCCAAGTTACATTTATATGTTATGTGTTCTTTATATGGGTTTTATGGTAAGCTTTTGGTTACAAAAGGGGTAAGTAATGATATTTTATTCAGTGAAGAGTTTTTACTACTTCCTAAAGGTGAAAGGTATTTCTTTGATAAAGTATACATGGTTTACTTGTTGCTTTGAAAAAATAACAGTTTTCATTCTTTTTGTATCCCTTGCTGAGATTTTTATGCTCACCCCATGTTTTTTTGAAATGTTTTTCATAGGACTTAATGTGGAATAGGGTCAAGGATGGGATCCAGGGAATGTCATGCTATATAATACATGGAACTAGACATGTTTCTTTTTAAGAGTTTTTTTTATTTTATGGAAACATAGTAGAAGTGTCTACTATGTAATCTTTTGAGATGTAATAGTTATGACCTAATTCTCTAAAACTCTAAACCTGAAAAGATCCTCAATGTGAATTATTCATTTAATTTAATATTAAGTAATGTGTAAGACCAGGGCCTTATAACGTTTTTGTTTTAGTTTACATTTCATTGAGTAATTTATTTATGGGCTTAACTAAAACATATGGAATCATACTTACTTGTCATTCAGACTTTTATCTCTTACTATATTTCTTACACAAACACATATTTTCTCAAAAAGGTGCGTATTTAGGATGACTTATTCCCATTAAGAGCACTACAATCTACTTCTAGAGAATCACCTAATCCACAAAAGATGAACTATATATTTTCCATGTCTTTAAACCATAACCAAAACTAAAATTGTTAGTATGAGATTAGATAATCCCAAAAAAGGAAAATCGTTTACAAATTGAAAATATACTCTTAATCTACAAAATTTGTCCAACAAAACCCAAAGTTCATCAAATATCATTCAATGAACATCTATCCATAAAATTCATCAATGCACTCTAAACTACGATTGAAACCCAAATCTCTAAAGTATTTAATCACAGATTCTTCCATGGTAAATCTTAACATTTATCTCCAAATAACATCAGTTACTCTTAAAGTCCCATACTGAAAAGTAGTTATCCTAATCACATATCCTCCATGAAAGGATAATCATTTCCATAGATAACCCAAAATCAACTTATTCCTGATTCATAAGATCATCTATCAAAAAAGAATTAGTCATACTAAACAGGGACTTCACGTAGTCTAGTGGTAGGGGATAAATCCCAGTATCACATTGGTTGTGGGTTCGATTCCTACAGCTTTGTCTGATGCGATGGGTTGTCATACGGTTTGTGTGTGGTAATTTTTCCAAAACTAAATAACTCTTAAACCAATCCCCCAAAAGAGAAAAATCTTCAAAAATAACCATAACAAAATTTAATTCAAGTTATTTAATGCCTTTCATTTTACATTATAACATAAAGTAACCCACAATTACCTCAATAGTAAGGATCATATAAACCCTAATGGTTACCATTATAATTATTACCTGAACTTCCACATCGATTTGTTTATCTTGTACATGATGTATTAGATAACTCACCATGGTTCAAGTGGTTAATCATGACTCCTTATATTTGGTTGAGAAAAACCACAAGAGTTCTCATTGTATCTCCTATATCATTCAGCTGTTCTTTCAGAAAACCATCACTGTTTTCTTCACATCCACTATTACTTTGGTGCCTACTAAATCTAGCCATTTACTAAAACCAAAAAGGTCAGTGTGAGTATGTCATTAGAATTATCATATAAAATCTTATTTTGAGGGTAACTACTAAGATATAATTATTCATGTTATCTTAAACTCATTCACTTTATATAAAACTATGACTCCTTCTGAAATCCTAACAATGAGGGTAATGTCACTTATGCGTAAAGAATACATTAACCTCTAAAGTTATCTAAACCGACCTCAGATACCAACTATAAGGACCCGACCTTAAAACATTACATAATCATGAATTAAATTAATAATTTACATAGAGAATCTTTTCATGTTTAGTGTCTTAGAGAATTATGACAGAACTATTACATCTCAAAAGATTTCAAAGTAGACAATTATACTATGTTTCCATAAAATAAAAATTCTTAAAAATAAACATGTCTAGTTCCAGGTTTTAGATAGCATGTCTTTCCATGATCTCATCCTTGACCCTATTCAACTATAATTTCTATGGAAAACATTTCAAAAACATGGGATGAGCATAAAAAGCATAGTAAAGGATTGAAGTTGTGTTAAAATTTTCAATTACAGCAATTCAACAGCTTATTGGCCTCACATTAAAATTAAGATAACGTTTTGATGAGTGGGAAAAGGGTATCTCATCATTTATACCTAAAATTTATAGCAATAAGGATATAAAATAACATATCACAACACAATCAGATGGAAATGAAAACACATAACAAAAAGAAGTCTTATAAAAAGATGTGGGGGGAAAGATTCCCAAAAAAATTGGTGACTTTCAAAACATACATCACATGAGATAAGGGTAATATGATGAAGATGTAAATAACAATAAATTAAATTATATTCCATAAAGAGTTCAATCATGGGCAGTTTATACAACAAATAAAGGAAACAGTAACAAATATAGCATGAATGTCATGAGAATAAGAAGTGAGACAAAACCCTTATCCACGTTATAATTAATTGAGTTGTATGAAAAAAGATAATAACCTCCAAATTAATCATAGAATACCGTGATTATAAATATAATAATTACAATATATATAAAATGGTAGTACACAATACACCACATGCAATAAATAAGTGGCGAACAATGAAAATCTCACAGAATTAAAAGTGAGATGAGAAACCCCTTACCTAGTGTCTGACTTGACTCGATCATTATTTAATCACATGAATAATAAACTAAAGTTAATTAATAATTTATTAAAATTATTTTTCATGTTTATTATTCCATTTATATAAATTATTACTTTTCAATAACAATTAGTAAATTATTTGAGTTCATATCAAACATTTTGTCGATGTTTGGAACATGAGTTAAAAATTATCTTGTTATAATAATAAATTGTCCATGAGGTCGAAAATAAATTATCTACAGAATGATATTCAGGATTTAAGAATCATATATATAATATATATCTAGTATATATAAAAATTAATAATATTACATGACATTTGTACATAAGAAATGAAATGCATCATTCACGGAGACGGTAAGCCAAATGTATGCATGGACTATACATTCATTTATATTTTATATATAATGATATAAAAACATACTGACACATAGGTATATTATAATTCCATTAGAATATCATATATAATTTCATTAACTCCATCCATTATACATTCCATGTATGGCATGAACGAGTCATATTACTTTGAGGGGGTGGTAGACATCACTTCCCCAAATTAAATTATCGTCTTTATCCATTATGGAAACCATAAAGGTATGATATAAATAAAAAATAAAAAATAAAAAATAGTAAGTAAATATAATATATAGAAAATATAAATACCATTCCATTATAATGGCCACAATGATAGGCAGTTAGAGATATTTGAACAATCATTGTTTCGTGGGAGAGTAGTTCGCCATCCTTAGAAATATTATGTTCTTTAACCATTAGAAGGAGGTGTGTATAAATGTAGTTTGAATATATCTCAAAAAAATAACCTATTATATTGAGGATACCGGTATTGTTATAAAATAATTGAATAAAATGATTTTATGTGGTTTCATAAGTAAAATAATTGAAAATAACATAAGAGAAGACGTTACCATTAAATTGGGTATCCCCCATTGGTTTGAACCAAACGGTTCACTTGAACTGCCTTATTCCTTGAGTAAGGCTCCTAAAATAAATAGATAGATTTAGGGAACTTAATTATGAATATATTGGACTAGAAATGGGGCTAGAGAATTGTGAGAAATGGGTTATAAGTTAGGGATTTTTATAATGGGGAGGAGGGGCTCTTTTGGAATGTTGAAACATATTAGTTTATTATATAATGATTTTCAGTTTCTAATTGTCAAAAACATATTAAATTATAAGATGAGATTAATCATGTTCGAAATAAAATCATCCAATAAAAATTTTATAGGTTTTGGATACTTGTTTAATCTTTATAATCATATTTATTTAAATCATTCATTAAGGAGCTATACACTGCATCATTATTGTTTCATAAATAATTTTACATATTTGATGTATAAAAAATATCAAAAAAATATAATAATATAGGATATATTTTTATATTTCAAATTAATATTTATTGTCAAAGAGATAGCTTGTATAACCCTATGAAAAAATTGATTTACTAAAAGATATATGTATCTGTCATTTTTTTCTTTACAATAAATTAATTAATATAAAGTGTCATTATCACTCTCACGTGGCTCCATGGGGTCCCAAAATCGGCCCAAGGATGAAAATTTCTGGAAAGTTATCATACTATAGGATTAGTAAAAAATTTAGAGTTATTTAATATTATTATAATAATATTTTGTTACCCTTATTTACTAGATTTACCCATTAACAATGGTAAATAAATATTTTACTGAAGTAAATATTCATAATGTATGAAAATAAAAGAGAAATATTAACAAAATTTGGATCCCATGATTCCAAATATGGAATCCATTTTTCTAAATTCAATAAACATAATTGGCAGAAATTAATTTAAAATTATTTCCTACTTTAAAAATATAAAACGTGTTTTTAAGAAATAATAATTATCAAAATATTCAAACATATTTATGTCATATTTCAAAGTGAAATTACTTAAAATTACCAACATTAGATTAAATGAGGAAAATATAATTTATTAAAAATTAAAATAATTTAATAATATAATCTATCCAAATATATTAATTATATTAAAAGTCATTTATGAATTACAATACAATATTTTTCACTATTTAAAAAATTGAACATTATTAGAAAAATATAATTACATTATCCAAAATAAATATTGATGTCCCAATTAAAATAAAAATATTATTTTGTAAAATATAACATTTAAAAGTGACCAAAACATTATTTTATGAGGGTTCTCCATCAAATGTTTTTAAAACGACCTTTTAATGAAAATTAAAGTATTTATGCTTTAAATCAAATTATTTCTTATTTTGAGCCTCTAAAATCAAATGGATAAATGTTAAAACCTTCAAAAAAACATGTATATTAATATTTTAGTTAGTTCATTAGATTTCCACCTATACAATGGCTAGGTGTTAACTACCATTTAAAATAATATTATATTATTATTATTTTGTATGACTCAGTATTGGGTGCAATATAATATTTCAATGAAACCTGGTGTTGTGTATTGGGTACACCATCAAAAATATCATCCCATTTAATGTAAAATTAATATCTAATTGAAAAATATTAATAAATATGAAACTGTTATATTCTTTATTTACATGTGATGTTAAATAAATAGGGCAACCACATGTAGTACATGTCACACTGTCTCATGTCGAGGTATCTCATAGAGGGAAATTAACTCACCCACAATATAGATGAACTAATGTGAAACCTTATCATGATATTTACTAAAAAAATGGTGAATTAAAACATAATATCTTGAAAACCCATATATAGATGATGCTGGAGGATTTGATTGGATAAATTGACCTTCTACTCATAATCATGTTTTTTATACAAATATATTCAAATTATTTGTCAAATTATGATTTCCATGTTATTGTGTGTACTGATACAAAAAATTTTATTTATATATCATTAGAATAATGGTCTATAATATAATTTTTTTTATTGTTTCCCTTATGAATGAAATTAGTGGAAATTCCCGGACAAGTATCCTTGTCTCTTAATAAATACCATATGTCCTAACTATCAGAAAAGAATTTCCCATTATAGAATTATTGTGAATTTTTGAAACCTCCTTAGTTGGTGAAATGAAAATAAATAGTCCATAAATAATCATAACATTAAATATAATAGAGAAAAATAATTAAAAAAGGACACCTTCTGATTGAATATATCTCACCTAAAAAGTCACTCAATAAATAATCATTCAGTTACAATAAGGTTACCCACAATAGTATGGTGAAATTAAGAGGGGTCAAAACATTTCCTAAGAAATAACTCTAAATAATAGTATCTTATTTTTATGTAATTGGAATGATCATGTTTATTTTTATGAAAATTAATATGTAATATTCCATAAAAAGTTTTTAATGATACACCTCTCATAAAAAAAATTAATGACGAAAAACATCCAAACTCAATTATCGTCCCTATATATTATAGATAAAAAATAGATAATAATACATATCCTTACATCATTATATCTCAAATAGATATATAACTAAAAAAAATAAATATCATTCTCATAAAATGATGACTGGAAACTAGATACAATTAAAACAATATTAGAGATGTTTCTAAGAATAAAATTGTTCTCATAAGACCTTATATGGGATCACCATATCCATTTATTATTCAAAATATCAATTATATTACCATAATAAAAAACATGATCCATAAAAAACATTATGATGAATCAATACATATGAAAATATATCATTTGATGATAGATAAATTTTCCTCTTTCGTATATATCAACCATTGAAAGGACAATTATAACCATGTCATTGAAAATACACATCCCAAAAGAATCATTGGTGTATAATCCCAAATAAAATAATTAATTACTCATTGGATCATTGGTGTACATGATTACATATAATTGTTAAAAATGTGTCATGCATGCAATATTTATGCTAACCTCAATCAGAAAAACTATGATTTTGTATCCTGGAACAATAAATTAGTTGCTATTTTCATATTAAAAATTAGTGTTATGTGACTATATTTACTAGAGACCATTTGAATGATCATATTTTCCAAAAATATTTTATTTAATGTTATATTGGGTTAATGAAGAACAATATAAATATGTCATCATGAATTATATAAATACCTTTATAAAGATAATTCTCCTTAATTAATTTGGAGTTACTTAAAAATTCAACATATATAATTTCATATATTTTTATTTGTATGAATCAAAAAAAGGGAAAATAAATTATTCAGATCAATTTAATAAAACTTCTCAGTATCATTTGATGATAAAATGAAATATATAATATTAAAAATAATATATATAAAATATTATAGATGTTAGTTGATATAGAAGAATATATTAGTCTAGATAAACTCATTAATAACCAATGGAATTGTCTCAATATTTTCGTCATTACTATGTTAACGTCTATATACTCTATAGTATAATAATTTGATGTATTTTTTCCCATTTAGGTTAAAAAACCACACTCTAAATAACTATATGATAAAATATATCTGAATGTGGGTTTCTACACATTTTATTAGGTTTTGTAATGACAGAATTATTTATATAATAACACTATTTTACCTCTATTAAAACTTATGAATAAGAAATTAATTTAATGTTAAATATAATATTTTTCTTAATAGTATAATCAACATGAATCAACATGTTCATTTAAAATATTATATTGCAGAAACCATTGAGTAATATCGAAAAATAACATAATAAATTATTTTTTTTAAATTGTTGTTAAAGTGTGGTTGTTGTATTAGTGGGCATGAAAATAATTAACCATATTTTTTTTAAACATATCTCTTACGTTGTGGAATATTTATCCAAAATATTATTGTGGATTTAAAAAATAATGAATCAGATTTTAAGCATAAATATTATAATATTTTAAAATGGTTTATTTACCACCTTTTGATGGACAACCCCGTTTAATTATATTTTTCTTCACTTTTATATATTTCATTTGAAAAAATAAACTTCTTATTTATAATCAAGATAACAAAATTTACTTTTGGTAAATTTTTGGTTTTTTTGATAAAGTTCATTTTGTAATGAATGATGAAAAATAATACATTTTAAGTCAAAATTTTATTTTCATCTTATTTATTTAGTTGATTTTATTATATTTATAAATGATTTTAAATTGTAATTGTATTATATTTTTTCCATTTAATTCAATGTTAGTAATTTGAAGTAATTTACTTTGAAATTGGGCGTGAAAACATGTCAATCTTTTTATAGGTTTTACTTCACAAAAACATGATTTCTAGTTCTCACAATAAAAATTAATATTAAATTAATTAATAAAAATTCTATTTTTTGAATTTTTTTTTTAAAAAAATATATTTTTAATTCATAATATCAAAAAATGTTTGGGGTTATTTTTTTTGTATTTTTCTGAAAGTGTTCAATTTATGATGAATAGTGAAATACACTACATAGTAGTTAGAAAACTAAATTTGTCAGTTAAATGATTATTTACTTCTTTTGTTAATTGAATTTCAAATATCCAACATACATGGTTTTATTATTATTTAAAATGTGGCAAAATAAGATGAAAATATTTTTTTCATGAATAGTAACATTTGATTTATATTTACCCGAGTTAAATGTAAATTTGGTAATTCAAGGTAAAAATAATATTATAATAATATAGAATTACCATAACACATGTAATAACCATATTTTATCTATCATGTAATGCCATGATAATTTTTGGGTAGAACTGTTGCCAATTTAATGCAACTTGGGTATGATAATGACAATAATAACATTTTATTTAAGGTAAAAAAATATCATAAACATGTATTGTTTTGGAAAACCAATTTACAGAAAGGATATATTATTGAAATATTGGACTATAAATATTAATTATGAAGCTAAAAATATTTCCTTCATCATATTATTTAATTTATAATTTATAGAAATTAAATAAATAAATTTATGTATGACACTATGATGATGTAATGTTTACATTATTAATGAATGATTTAAATAAATGAGATTAAATATATTAAAATAAATTTATATTGAAACTTTTTCTTCCATACACTAATTTTATGGATGATTATGACTTTTTATCTTCAAATTATTGAATTTTTTTTGAAATTATAATTTTTTCTTGGGATTTTTTAAAATAACATGATATAAATAGTATTTAAATTTACAAAAATGAGTTTTAAAAAAAATTATTTTATTAAATGATATAATAATCCAAAAAATATAATATTAAAAAATGACTTTGTCACGAACCAACTCGGGTCGACCCTAAACTGGACACTCGAGCCAATCCGCGACAAGACCTCAAGCGCGCCTCCCTGTACGCCAGAGGCTGCCAACTAGCAGTGAGGGTGTAAGGATAGTCAGTGGGGAGACTATACCCTCTTATCAGAGTATGCAGAATAGTATAACTTAATAAATAATAACAATGGAGAAAGCAGACTAAATAAAGAATAAAGCAGCTGAAAACAAATTTTTGTACAACTAAACAAAAGTGGTAAAAACCAGTTTATACAATGATTAATGCATGACATGTACATGGCACTATGGAAAGAAGTAAACAAAACAACATTCTTTACAATACAATGCAGAAATAAAGTAAAAGACAGTTATGCCCATCAGGCAACCTCCACGAGCATCCCGAGCTCCCGCTCGGTCCTTTTCTCCTAATTCTAGATACAAGGAATAACATAGCCAAGAGTCTCAGTTCCTGCAACCAAGAAAGTCTACTCGGGTACCCCAGTGCAATGGCGGCCCGAGTAGGGTGTGAGATATAAATCTCAGTAGGCCGGAACCACCGGTGCATAGCCCACTATAAACAATGATGTATAATCAAACATTGTGTAGGTATTTCCAAACAATAACAGAAAAATATAAACAATCCACACACATTCAGGTTCCAGAAAGGACACCTGGCGGTAATATCTGCATTGACCCATAGTCGGAATAAGAAACTGTTCAAACACAAGTACATCTGTTCAAGCTTATAAATACCTTTTATCATTTTGCTCATTTATACTCTTTTTATTCACTTTTCATTTCCAAGGTTTCCATGTTCCTTAATTAATCACTTAACCTAGTACAAGTTTAAACTAATGTTGGAAATCCATTCATTCTTATCCTTCTTTATTTGATCACATTTCACTCGGGTTTTAATCACATCCCTTGTTCCTTTCATGAATCATTATTATCATTTGCTTGGTGTCAAGCACCATTGGGGAGGAACGCCATGTCCAAACCCAGATTTTTAGACGATCTAGAACGCCATGTCTAGGACCCAAAATCTCATTCGGTGTAGATCGTCATGTCTAACACCCTATATCACAAGCTTGGATAACCATTGGGGAGGAACGCCATCTCCAAACCCAGATTTTAAGTCGATCTAGAACGCCATGTCTAGGACCCAAAATCTCATTCATTTATCACTTAATTAATCAATCGACACAGTTCTCATTTCATAGTTAATTCTTCACATTTGATTATCCAAGTAAGTCCTCAACGTTTCATAATTAATTGCATTTTATCAACATTCTGACACATAATTAATTCATATAATTAAATATCTTTCATAGCATACATTAGTTCGTGATTAGTTTCCTCCAATCACTTATCTTATCAAATCAAAAAAAATACTCGATTACAAGACCTCAACCCATAACCAATCCCCAAAACAATTATCTTAAATAATTTATTTAATTAAAAACTCAATTTAACGGGACAACGCAACACATGTAATTGAATAATCTAATCATCTTGGGCTAATATAAAACGTACCAAACACATCATCACACCTAAAGGGGTGTCCAAAAAGGCATAGTGAAAACCCCAAATGGGTTTTTCCATAGGCGAGGGTCACAATGAACATGCTAAAATATCCAGGTAATTTATTATAAGTCAAACAATTTATTTGCGCATATCCAATCATTTATTTCAAAACTTTAATTCATATCAAAGAGGGAGAACACTAACTTAGTACATATCAATCGGTGCATGTAGAAACGTCAATAAAATTTGCACGGCATGCGTTATAAAAATAATTATTCACTACCTTTTGATTTATGATAGCACAACCCAAAAAAAGGGGGTTTTATTATAACACGTGACTTCTATTATCAAACAATAAATTATTATATATTTCACTTCTAAACTGTAAATAATTTAAATACTTGACTGCGTTAATTAAACAATGATTAATTTAAAGACTTAACAACATTAATTGAACAACAGTCAATGTAAAGGCTTAACTGCACAATTTAAACAGAAATTAATTTAAAAACTAATAATGGTGCATAAAACAAATTAATTAATTAATTAATTAATTAATTGTTTTAATAAATTAAAGGGGCAAGGAAAGGGACCCTACCTCAATAAATTTGGCCAAGCCAAGCTCTCTAACTCATTGCAGTCGTTCGCGCACATGCGTTTTGACATAAGCGCGCACAAACTCATGGTCCAACGCGCATCCCGAAAAATAGAAGTCGCACCCAAATTATAACGCCCCGACCCCAGCTACTCAGAGTCGGTGCATTATTACATAACATTGGCATTATCACAAGAAAGATCAAATCTCGAAAGACTGATTGGTTTAGTAGCCTTGGAAACACTAGATATATTCATAAGTTTTACATTACATCATAAAGTGAAAATCTACTACGACAATATAATGTATCCATAGTCCACACTATTATCCCCTCATAATATCCTTGCAGGTCATTCATAACTTACTTTTCACATCCTGGAAAAAAAACATAGAAAAGGGGTGAGCTCAAATGCCCAGTAAGGATAACAATATAGCGAAACATTCAAAAATAAGCATAAACATTTAAGGCAATGCATTACTAAAACAAAAGCCTTTTAAACTTGAACTTCAACATAATATGGCAAAAGTAAAATGAAATAATGCCATTTACTTATTCACATGGATATTCTACTAATCGAATAATCACATGCAATATCAATAACCACATTCATAATGTCGGAATTCATAATGCTGAACTTTAATTTCTTTGTCAAGGCCTCGTCCCAAGACCTTGGGGCTAACTGTAACCGGAACCCAACCCGGAGTGCCTCTAATAACCGGACACCAACCCGGAGTGCCTCTAATAACCGGACACCAACCCGGAGTGCCTCTAATAACCGGAGACCAAACCGGAGGGCTTACTTTTACCAGTCCCTAACCTGGAGGGCTTACTTTTACCAGTCCCCAACCTGGAGGGCTTACTTTAACCAGTCCCCAACCTGGCACATACTTTTCCAACACATTCATATGAAGTAAAGGTTGAAATATAACATAAACATTCTTATTGGAACTAGCATACGAAATGTAAATACTTTACTCATAAACCATGAATGCTATATAAATGACACATCTACCGTCAAACATATCACAAAACTTCATTACAATATGGAAGTTTTTTATCATAATAAATCAACTTCAAATAATCTTAAAATCCATCAAAGGATGTTGACATAGATGAAAATGTTTTTTAAAAATTATTGAGAGAAATATCCCTTTTTCATGAAAACATTTTAATGTTACACAATTTAGAAAGTAAGGCATTTAAATACATTTTTGAATCAATGTGTCCCATACCACTTTGAAACTTTTTAATGGAATTAACACTTTTAAAACATTCATTTTCATATAAATAAATCCTTACAAACCATTTTGAAAACATGGACATAAATGAGAATGATTTAGAAGAATAAATATTTAAAACATTTAAAATGATGTTTTAGTAAAAGTTCCCTTTAGAAAGAATCCCTTTGAAAACTCTTTTATGAAATATGGACATGGATAGTAAATATGTCCCTGTAGATACTTACGTAAAAACAACCTCGGATATTAAAGAGATTGTGAAGTAAACCCTTATCAGTTTGGTAACATATGAAACATACAACCCATGAAATAGGTATCATACAATGAAAATGTAAATACACATAAGGTAAAGTGTATTACACAAAGAATACAATTATGGGCAGTACATACACCACACAAAAGATAATAGTGGAAATATGGCATGAATCTCACAGAAATAAAGAGTGAGATGAAAACCCCTTACCACGTTAATCAACTGAGTCGTATGGCCAAAAGTTAATAACCACCAAATTATTTACAGAATAACATGAATATAATGATAATCATGATAATATATATCAAATGCCAGTACACAATACACCACTTTCAATAATTTAGTGGCGAATAATGGAAATCTCACGGAATTGAATGTGAGATAAGAAAATCCCTTACCTTGTACTTTTACTTGGTTGGGGTAGGTTAACCTCCTGTATAACAATGAAATAATTGTTATTAAATTATAAAAGAATCATATATATTAATATGATATAATATATGATCTTTTAACTTTGCTTTGTTAATAATATCTTAGTATTATCGTTGTTTCGGGTGTTAACTTACTCGTTTTCTTTTATATGTTTTATTACGTAAGCCATGTTTGTAATGCATAGGTTGTATATTATTCATATCCAGAATGATATCATGTCCTTAAACATCATTTTTAAATCATCAAATGATAATTATACTTGAATGGATATGATGGAGAATGAATCTCATCGCGTTCGTGGAGACGGTAGTCCGTACGTACGCACGAGCGACAATATCATTCTTTTGATATTAAAATAATATATAAATGGATGGTATATCATATATACAGAATCATTAACATGTTATATTTATTATTTACATTAGTTACACATCATTATTATACCCATCCAAATAATAATATATTGAATAACAATTACACCACGACGTGGAGACGGTAAGCCGTACGTACGCACGTATGGTGACATGTTATTCAAAGGGTGGATAGAATAATGAATATGGTTGTACAATATTTATAATAACATAACAGTATATATATGATACTGGAGTTACTATTTTATAATGTTAACAACAAAGTAAGAAGAAGTGGAAGAAGAAGGAACTTGGAAAAGGGTGGTGAAATCATTACCTCTTCTTCGGTTTCTTCCTTTTGATTTGATCAAAAGGGCTCTTTAGGTTGGCTTTCTGATCGAACTAAGGCCTCTAGGTTGTTGTGAGGGATTTTGGGAGAGTATTTGGGCAGAGTTTGGCCGAACCAAAAGGCTTTGAAGGTGTGAAGAAATGAGAAGGAGTAGTGCCCTTTTATAAGAGGGGTGAGGGGCACCTTTGGAAAATCTAGAAATATTAATTTATAATAAATTCATATTCGGTTTCTAATGGCTCCAAAGTTGATTATTTAAAGGTTAAGGTGGGGATGGGTCGAAAACAACTCAACCAATAGAATTTAGACAGGTTTGGGTACTTATATTAACCTTATCTTGAAGTATTAACTCTAAGTTAATTAGTTTCACTTTTACAATGTCTCTTTGTATTTTTATATAATATGGTTAATTAACTTACTATATACATCCAAACGACCCCCAAGTGGTCCATTAATGATGAACCTATCATGATATAAGTCTCTTGGCCGAACCTTAGATTTTTAGGAATTTAATATCAATTAATAATATAATATTTGTTTTAAGAACTCTTTTATGTCAATTTTGACACTATTCAATAGTTGATTTTTGTGAAACTCATAACAGATTGATTACTTCGAAAAAAGTCAATTAAATAAATACTAATATATCATATTATCCTAGAAATTTATTTTAATTCATTAAAAGTTTCATATTATATTTATTTGGGTATTTATAATATCAATTATTTTAATTTTTCACTATTATAGTAATTACTGCATCATCATTGAGTCATAAATAAAATATATTATATAATGTCTAAAAATTATAAATAAAATATCATTATGTGGGAAATATTTTTATCTTTCTAATGAATATTTATAATCTAAAATCCAACATATATAACACTATGTAACAATTGTTTTTCTAAAAGATATATGCTTGTGTCATTTTTGTATTCAATTTTACTTAATTAAAATAAAGTGTCATTATCACTTACAAGTGGATCCATGGGGTCCCAAAATCGACCCCAAGATGCCCATGGTCGACCATGTATCAACCAATAGTGTTAAGACACGTTTTAGGGTAATTTATTATTATTATAATATTATTGTTTAACCCTTATTTATCGGATTTACCCTTAACCATGGTAAATAAAATATTTACCGCAGTAATTATTCAAAATGTCTAAAAATAAAAGTTACCTATTTACACAATTTTAACATCCTGATTCCAAATATGGAATCCATTTTCCTAAATTCAAAACACAGAAGTGGCAGAAATTAACTTAAAATTAATTCCCGCTGTCAAAACAAAAAGCGTGTTTTTAAGAGATAATAACTATCAAAAGATTGACACTTGTTTATGTTCGGTTTAATTGTAAAATTATGTCCAATGACCAACATTATATTAAATGGTAAAAATATATTCTAAATATACTTTAAAACTACTAAAATTCATAATTTATCACTATTAATTATTTTGAACAAAAAAGTTGTTTTTAATTAAAATTTAGTAATTTTCACTATTCATCAAAATATGAAAGTTATCCGAAAAGTACCAAAATTTCACCTTAGGCTAAATTAGATATTCCGAATCCAAAAATTAAGTCCATTTTAAAATATAATATATATATAATTTTAAAAAGTAGGTATTACTATTCATAACGGCTAGTTTGATTGGTTGTTAGAACTCGGTGTTGCGTACAACACACGCTATCGCATTAATCAAAGAGAAGCGTACCGTAAAAGCTTGGGATGTTTCATTTTAAATTTTTTTTTGATGTCCCCCTTTACTCAAAAAGTTTAAAATATTTTATTTATAATGGTTTCACTATTAAAAGTTGGTAAAAGTGCAATACTAAAAATGAATTTGTTCTTACATTATGTCTAAGAAACTCATAATATGGATTCTAAAATTATAAGGATTATATAAAGTTTAAAATTTAGTTAATACTATTCATAACCTCTTTTGAACGGCTTGTTTGGTAAGTCATGGTGTGCATGAACTCGGTGTTGCGTGTAGTGCAAGTTATTGTATTATTTTAAAGAAATAACACACTATGAAATCTTGGGGTGTTACATTCTCCCCTCCTTCAATAAATTGCGTCCTCGCAATTTGAAATTGTTCTTCGAAAATAAAAGGTTGAAAAAAAAATTATCTTTGTGGGAAAACCCACATCGGAAATTGGGTAACTAAAATTTAGTCTTAATATGAAGAAAAGAGAAATGAAAGGGTCACCACCAAATTATGATCTCGATTAGGAGAACATTGGTGGCAATTATAGACATATAATTGGAGGAAAAACGTAAATATTTATAGGTAGTGATTGAGGTCATCAATCACAAACAAGTATAAAATTTAGGTCCTTAAATTCATCAATCTATGATGATTTGAAATACCAAAGGTTCAACAAAACATAGGGTATTAGGATAACACATTTTTGACGTTTCAAAATATCTTAGTTGAAATCCCACATCGAAAAATGAATTAATGAGGCCTCTATTTAAAATAAAGAGTGGAAAGTATGAAGATTACCGAAAATAACACACACTAGGGTTCCATGTAGGAAAATATGGATATGGAAGAGAAATATACTCATCAATTATCCGATGGAGAGTGGTAGAGAACATGGCTATGAAAAGGCCAACAATCCCAAAGCCATAAATTAGTGATGATTTAAGGTACCATCTAGGACAACATTTTTGTTCTAAGTTGCTTTTCTTAATGTTGAGGAATTTATTTATGAGATTGGCTATGATCATAAGGAGATATACTTACTTTATAATTAGAGTTTTATCCATTAATAAATTTCTACCACAAACTCATCTTTCACTCTAAAAGATAATAGAATGTAAAAAAATTCTATTTACACTATTCGTATAGGGTTCCAAAATAAATGAATTTATAATTCATCTACAAGATCTTTTAATAAAAACTACATTATTTAATCCATGACATCGTGTGGGCTAGTGGTAGGTGATACACCCTTGTCGCCCTTCGGTTGCAGGTTCAAGTCTCGCAGCCTTGCCGGACGCGACGGGTTGCCGCCCGACCTCCGGGTTGTCCTTTTATGGCAATCCAAAATAATCCAAACTAGAACTATCCAAAATACTTCTGTCCAAACTCACAGTCCAACATTTATAAGGAAGGTAAACATAATATAGATCATTTTTACCCCGTAATAGCATATGAATACCTTCATCATGTATTACCATATTCCTTATTGATTACATTCATGCTCCCTTATTCCATATAGAATGCTGGATATACTTCATTAATCCAAAAATGTTTTAAACCCCAACAATGATGGAATATACAAATCATTAATCAGTTCCAAGGTAGTCAAGAATATCCAATATAATTTATCCAAGGCAGTCACATATTATTCCAAAATCACTACCTCAGTATCAGAACTATATTATGATTTATCATTCTCTCAACCATATATTTTCCAAAAATTTATCCTGCTATTGAATCACTTTTCTTTGTTCCACACAATCTCAAGTCCTTAATGAAATAGTACTGCAGTACAATCCTTATATACTCCATAATTATTATAACAAGTACATTGTTGATACAACACTCAATTGACATAATCAACATAAGAACTCTAATCATTCCTCTTCATCTGTGGTAGTATCATAACTTGATTATTATCCAATAACATCATTTGCGGCATAGTCCGATGACTGGGACATATGTTCGCGTAGTGTCCAAACTCCTTGCAAATGAAGCATTGTACATGTGAAACCATTTTCTTACCCTTGAAGTCACGTACTTTGTGCCCTTTTCCTCCACACTTATAACAAACTCCCATTCCTTTCAGGAAAGTTCCAGCGTGTTTCTTTCCACAGTTACCACATATGGGAAAATTCTTCTTTTCCCTCTCCCCTTTATCCATCTTTCTCTCTTCCATCCTTTTCTTCTCTTGCTTCCCTTCAAAGACATAGGACTCAGTAAACTCTTTACTTATCTTATCAACACATGATATTATTTCTTCATATGATGATAATACATGGGAGACTATTTCTCTTATAAATTCTAGCTTAAGACCATGAAATATATGATCCTTCATTCTCTTTGGATCATGTGCATTTCTGGAGTTCTCATTCCTTCTACTAGGCACCATTTCTAGACAATGGAATACACTAGATCAGTTTATGAATCAAAATACATAATCCCATACTTATAAAACACTTAACATAAATTGAACTATTTATGGATATAATCCATAATCATAAAAATGTTTTCTTTGAGGAAGTATATACTCATAAACCCTTCATAATGATTTGTAAAGAAAATGAGAGTTATCCTAAGCATATCCCCCGGGAGTGTCGTAACCAAGAGTGCAGCAAGGCCCGTTGTCGTGCACCAGTTTTCGTTCGAGTCTAGCTCAAAGTGGTGTTTTCGGGTTTTACCCCTAGGTACATCTGTGCCAGAGCCGCCTCTACCTTCTCGTATCCAGATAGGGATGTAGTGCTCGGAAAACTCACAAAATATCTACAATACCAAAATTCTAGGAAGTTCTTCTATACTAATCCTCAAAGTTCATCTTAGGTCTACGTGCTCTAATCAGAGTTTATCTAAATCTATCTTCCAAGGTTTGTACTAAACTTCCTCTGATACCAATATAACGCCCCGACCCCAGCTACCCAGAGTCGGTGCATTATTACATAACATTGGCATGATCACAAGAAAGATCAAATCTCGAAAGACCGATTAGTTTAGTAGCCTTGGAAACACTAGATATATTCATAAGTTTTACATTACATCATAAAGTGAAAAACTACTACGACAACATAATGTCTCCATAGTCCACACTATTATCCCCTCATAATATCCCTGCAGGTCATTCATAACTTACTTTTCACATCCTGGGAAAAATAAAACATAGAAAAGGGGTGAGCTCAAATGCCCAGTAAGGATAACAATATAGCGAAACATTCAAAAATAAGCATAAACATTTAAGGCAATGCATTACTAAAACAAAAGCCTTTTAAACTTGAACTTCAACATAGTATGGAAAAAGTAAAATGAAATAATGCCATTTACTTATTCACATGGATATTCTACTAATCGAATAATCACATGCAATATCAATAACAACATTCATAATGTCTGAATGCATAATGTTGAACTTTAATTTCTTTGTCAAGGCCTCGTCCCAAGACCTTGGGGCTAACTGTAACCTGAACCCAACCCGGAGTGCCTCTAATAACCGGACACCAACCCGGAGTGCCTCTAATAACCGGACACCAACCCGGAGTGCCTCTAACAACCGGAGACCAAACCGGAGGACTTACTTTTACCAGTCCCTAACCTAGAGGGATTACTTTTACTAGTCCCCAACCTGGAGGGCTTACTTTAACCAGTCCCCAACCTGGAACATACTTTTCCAACACATTCATATGAAGTAAAGGTTGAAATATAACATAAACATTCTTATTGGAACTAGCATACGAAATGTAAATACTTTACTCATAAACCATGAATGCTATATAAATGACAAATCTACATTCAAACATATCACAAAACTTCATTACAATATGGAAGTTTTATATCATAATAAATCAACTTCAAATAATCTTAAAATTTATCAAAGGATGTTGACATAGATGAAAATGTTTTTTAAAAATTATTGAGAGAAATATCCCTTTTTCATGAAAACATTTTAATGTTACACAATTTAGAAAGTAAGGCATTTAAATACATTTTTGAATCAAAGTGTCCCGTACCACTTTGAAACTTTTGAATGGAATTAACACTTTTAAAACATTCATTTTCATATAAATAAATCCTTACAAACCATTTTGAAAACATGGACATAAATGAGAATGATTTAGAAGAATAAATATTTAAAACATTTAAAATGATGTTTTCGTAAAAGTTCCCTTAGAAAAAATCCCTTTAAAAACTCTTTTATGAAATATGGACATGGATAGTAAATATGTCCCTGTAGATACTTACGTAAAAACAACCTCGGATATTAAAGAGATTGTGAAGTAAACCCTAATCAATTTGGTAACTTATGAAACATACAACCCATGAAAGAGGTATCATACAATGAAAATGTAAATACACATAAGGTAAAGTGTATTACACAAAGAATACAATTATGGGCAGTACATACACCACACAAAAGATAATAGTGGAAATATGGCATGAATCTCACGGAAATAAAGAGTGAGATGAAAACCCCTTACCACGTTAATCAACAGAGTCGTATGGCCAAAAGTTAATAACCACCAAATTATTTACAGAATAACATGAATATAATGATAATCATGATAATATATATCAAATGCCAGTACACAATACACCACTTTCAATAATTTAGTGGCGAATAATGGAAATCTCACGGAATTGAATGTGAGATAAGAAAATCCCTTACCTTGTACTTTTACTTGGTTGTGGTAGGTTAACCTCCTGTATAATAGTGAAATAATTGTTATTAAATTATAAAAGAATCATATATATTAATATGATATCATATATGATCTTTTAACTTTGCTTTGTTAATAATATCTTAGTATTATCGTTGTTTCGGGTGTTAACTTACTCGTTTTCTTTTATATGTTTTATTACGTATGCCATGTTTGTAATGCATAGGTTGTATATTATTCATATCCAGAATGATATCATGTCCTTAAACATCATTTTTAAATCAGAAAATGATAATTATACTTGATGGATATGATGGAGAATGAATCTCATCGCGTTCGTGGAGACGGTAGTCCGTAAGTACGCACGAGCGACAATATCATTCTTTTGATATTAAAATAATATATAAATGGATGGTATATCATATATACGGAATCATTAACATGTTATATTTATTATTTACATGAGTTACACATCATTATTATACCCATCCAAATAATAATATATTGAATAACAATTACACCACGACGTGGAGATGGTAAGTCGTACGTACGCATGTATGGTGACATGTTATTCAAAGGGTGGATAGAATACTGAATATGGTTGTACAATATTTATAATAACATCACAGTATATATATGATACTGGAGTTACTATTTTATAATGGTAGCAACAAAGTAAGAAGAAGTGGAAGAAGAAGGAACTTGGAAAAGGGTGGTGAAATCATTACCTCTTCTTCGGTTTCTTCCTTTTGATTTGATCAAAAGGGCTCCTTAGGTTGGCTTTATGATCAAACTAAGGCCTCTAGGTTGTAGTGAGGGATGTTGGGATAGTATTTGGGCAGATTTTGGCCGAACCAAAAGGCTTTGAAGGTGTGAAGAAATGAGAAGGAGGAGTGCCCTTTTATAAGAGGGGTGAGGGGCACCTTTGGAAAAGCTAGAAATATTAATTTATAATTAATTCATATTCGGTTTCTAATTACTCCAAAGTTGATTATTTAAAGTTTAAGGTGGGTATGGGTCGAAAAAAACTCAACCAATAGAATTTAGACAGGTTTGGGTACTTATATTAACCTTATCTTTAAGTATTAACTCTAAGTTAATTAGTTTCACTTTTACAATGTCTCTTTGTATTTTTATATAATATGGTTAATAAACTTACTATATACATCAAAACGACCCCCAAGTGGTCCATTAATGATGAACCTATCATGATATAAGTCTCTTGGCCGAGCCTTAGATTTTTAGGAATTTAATATCAATTAATAATATAATATTTGTTTTAAGAACTCTTTTATGTCAATTTTGACACTATTCAATAGTTGATTTTTTTGAAACTCATAACAGATTGATTACTTCGAAAATAGTCCATTAAATCAATTCTAATATATCATATTATCCTAGAAAATTAGTTTAATTCATTAAAAGTTTCATATTATATTTATTTGGGTATTTATAATATCAATTATTTTAATTTTTCACTATTATAGTAATTACTACATCATCATTGAGTCATAAATAAAATAAATTATTTAATGTCTAAAATTTATAAATAAAATATCATTATGTAGGAACTCTTTTTATCTTTCTAATGAATAATTATAATCTAAAATCCAACATATATAACACTATGTAACAATTGATTTTCTAAAAGATATATGCTTGTGTCATTTTTGTATTCATTTTAACTTAATTAAAATAAAGTGTCATTATCACTTACAAGTGGATCCATGGGGTCCCAAAATCGACCCAAAGATGCCCATGGTCGACCATGTATCAACCAATAGGGTTAAGACACGTTTTAGGGTAATTTAGTATTATTATAATATTATTTTTTAACCCTTATTTACCGGATTTACCCTTAACCATGGTAAATAAAATATTTACCGCAGTAATTATTCAAAATGTCTAAAAACAAAAGTTACCTATTTACACAATTTGAACATCCTGATTCGAAATATGGAATCCATTTTCCTAAATTCAAAACACAGAAGTGGCAAAAATTAATTTAAAATTAATTCCCGCTGTCAAAACAAAAAGCATGTTTTTAAGAGATAATAACTATCAAAAGATTGACACTTGTTTATGTTCGGTTTAATTGTAAAATTATGTCCAATGACCAACATTATATTAAATGGTAAAAATAAATTCTAAATATACTTTAAAACTAATAAAATTCATAATTTATCACTATTAATTATTTTGAATAAAAAAGTTGTTTTTAATTAAAATTTTGTAATTTTCACTATTCATCAAAATATGAAAGTTATCCGAAAAGTACCAAAATTTCACCTTAGGCTAAATTAGATATTCCAAATCCAAAAATGAAGTCCATTTTGAAATATAAAATATATATAATTTTAAAAAGTAGGTATTACTATTCATAACGGCTAGTTTGATTGGTTGTTAGAACTCGGTGTTGCGTACAACACACGCTATCACATTAATCAAAGAGAAGTGTACCGTAGAAGCTTGGGATGTTTCATTTTAAATTTTTTTGATGTCCCCCTTTACTGAAAAATTTTAAAATATTTTATTTATAATGGGTTCACTATTAAAAGTTTGTAAAAGTGCAATACTAAAAATGAATTTGTTCTTACATTATGTCTAAGAAACTCATAATATGGATTCTAAAATTATAAGGATTATATAAAGTTTAAAATTTAGTTAATACTATTCATAACCTCTTTTGAACGGCTTGTTTGGTAAGTCATGGTGTGCTTGAACTCGGTGTTGCATGTAGTGAAAGTTATTGTATTATTTTAAAGAAATAAGACACTATGAAATATTGGGGTGTTATACAAATATTAGTGCGGTAAAGACCTTCGCACAACCAAAATAATCATCAAGAAATCAGATAAATTAATAAACAGTAATTTAACCGGTGCGAAACAATTCGCGGGATTAAGACACTCACCTGAATCATCGGCGGTAGGACGAAATCAACTTGGACCGCCTCGCCTTCGGCGGCGGTCACCGGAACAGGAACCATCGGAACCCGACAATTAATTGCGTACCCTAAAACCAGATAAGAAAACCACAACCGGTTAAACCCAATTAACGGGTTTCAGCCAAAACCAAATCGGACTACGAAAAACAAACGAATCGCCAAAGAGATGTTGGAGATCCCATCTAAGGATTATACCTCGAAGAATCGGCCCCAAACAATGGAGAAATTGGACCCAAAAAAATCACCGCAGGAGGAGGGACGCGTGTCGGGCGTCGCCGCACACTGCTGTAGCTCGGCCGAGCGTGTGCACTGCTGCAGGGAAGGCGGAGGTCGCGCCGGACCATGAATCACGCAGCAAGAGGAGGTCCGGCCGTGGGGGTGTCCGATCACGGAGCTAGGTCGCGCAGCAAGGAGACCCGGAGGAGGAGCCCATGCCGCCTGCACTTTAGGGTTTGGAGGAAGGCGTGATTCAGAAAAGGGGGGAAGTAGGAGGAAGAAAAGAAGAATAATAAAAAGAAAGAAAATAAAAAAAGAAGCCATGCGTAGGGGGGGCCATGCCCTGCCCAGCGCCCCAATTAAGGGGCAAACAAAGATCCCTTTTTTTAACATATATATATATACTTCAATATATATATATATATATATCCCAAACTACATATATATCTACATATATATATATATAGTCAACAAAATTTATTAAACCCTCTTTAGTTAAAAAAATAAATAAATTAACCAAAAATGATAATAATAATTTCATTATTATTATTTAACCATGATTAAGATAAAAAAATCACCAATTAAAATGCGTCATCAAAATAACACTCTCTTAATTAAATTCCTACGCCAAGTTAAATCCGCTAGTATGAGATATAAATTTTGACACACTTCTGGTCAAAACGCAACTCCACAATTAATGGCGTTTGACCGCCACTTAATTAAATGCGTTTGCACCACATTAAATAATAATAAACTCCCACTATTATTGTTAAAACATCAACTAATTTAAATAAAAAAAATCTTTGTTTTGACAACCGTTCAATCGCGCGACTTAACTCGCGTGGTCTAACCGCCCGTGCGCAGTTCAACGTCACTGCTTGAAACGGTTTGGGTACTCAGAACCTCGTTATGAAGCGCGGTTTTAAAACTGACATGCCGATAAAAGTAAACTTTCAAAAACCTACGCATTTAACCCAATCTTAAAAACACGGTTCGTTACAACCTACCCACCTTAAAAACTTCTCGTCCCCGAGAAGCCTTCCGAAAACAATGAAAACATCACCTGACCTACAATGGTCGTGAAGTTTCATTCAACCGATCACATTGCATTTTAAATGCCCAATGTACCTTTAAGGATTTCCATGAAATCTGCACTTCATCCTTTACAACTCGAGCCAACGTTCACGCTACAACTGAAACATCAAAGTAGAGCTTACATCTGAGGCCATTATAGGGACCTCAAACCAAGAAAACAGTCGAATAACGATCGACCAACAAAATTGGTCAAGCATGATTCCTCAAAAGACATCGCCAAACTGTAAAATCACACTCTCCTTTAAACCGACGATGTGCTTTTAAGACTGCTCCGTTATTAACCACGCATACACTGAAGTCCTTACACGACCTCCGGTGATATTCTCAAGTCAAGCCATTACAAGACTATTATGAAAATATCGTGCCTCAGCACGAAGCGTAACTCCAAGAAACTGTGCATCCCCCGCACAACCAGAGAGAGATCACGAAACAAACCCACAAAATTTAAACTTTATCGCGGCGTATAACCGATACTCTCTTGGTGTATCCAAGATAATGTCGAGATGGGGGACATGCTCGTCTCATCCAGCAGAGTACACTACGATTAAACCAAGGTCACTGAGAAGATTAGTTGAACCAAAGTCTGATGTTTATACCCCCCCCCCCCCCCCCCCCGAGGCATTCGTATTCATCCAAGCTTTATCACGGAAACTCTTCCCGCACTAACGGAGTTTCGAAAGTGTTGCACACACTGCCAACCTTACCAATGTCGTGCTGCCAAGCAAGCACCGACATGAAAACAGAAACTCATGAGACACTACCCACCTTAGGAGTGTCCATGTCGTCACAAGAACTAGCCACTCACCGACGCGCTATTTTTGAAACACTTTCACGCACGGGTGACGTTCCTCGAACTACGATCACCACATCATAAGCTCACATCGAAAACAAGGCAACTCAAGCTCTAAGGGTACTACCTAGAACGGGCTAGTCCCTTACGAAGCACACACGTCAACCCTAACTCTTGCTCACGCAAAAAAATGATTACAAGGCTCAAAAACCCCTTTCCATTTTATCCATTTCATTAATTCATTTCAACCTTTAATCATTTGAAGGAAGTTTTTAACAAACCCACAAGTACTATTTCACAACAAAGTACTTGGTTTTCAAACAACGCCCCAGGGGCAGAACAGGAAAGTTGTAACAAACTTCATCTTCAACATTTAACATTTAATCTTTAGCAGCCATCTTTTAAAAATTTCAAAAACACGATTTACCATTTTCCCAATTATAAGGCGCCCATACACTTTATAATGGAAAATTAGCTCCGTCGTAATCGCAACCAACAATTTCAGCCAAAGCAACCAAGTGCTTGCCAGCAAGCTAACAAGCCACTACAAATAGCTAACACAAAGCAACAAGCTGAAATCACTAAAACATGCTATAACACAGAGCATGACACACAAGCAAGATAGAAAACATGACATGTTATCACCCAAACATGTTAACTATCACCGAAACATGCTTTCTAAAGAGGTGTGCTAAATAAATCCAGACATGAAATATTTTCAAGGCACACAACCAAAATCAGTAGGCATTCTACTAATGCAACTACATGGCATGGCACATATGCATGCCATGTGAATCTCTAACTCTAAGTGACTAATATGATGCATGCAATGCAATTTCTTGGCCATATCGAGCCAAGGAAAATTTCGAAAACCTCTTCATAAACAAATAAGCAGTGGAAAGTACAACATTCACCCAAGGTGAAATCACATCAACTGTAACAACAAACAACATGAACATCAATTCCCAACCCTGGCCACTTGGTCATTCACCGTACGTGGGGTGATCAGTCCGAGACACGGCTATTACCCAAGCACCAACACATTCTTAGTCTCTTGTCTACCATCCCCGAAACAGTAAGACAAATGAAAAGAAAGAACATTGGTCCTCTGATACCATTTTGTCACGAACCAACTCGGGTCGACCCTGAACTGGTCACTCGAGCCAATCCACGAAAAGACCTCAAGCGCGCCTCCTCGTATGCCAGAGGCTGCCAACTAGCAGCGAGGGTGTAAGGATAGATAGTGGGGAGACTATACCCTCTTATCAGAGTATGCAGAACTTTATAACTGAATAAATAATATCAATGGAGAAAGCAGACTAAATAAAGAATAAAGCAGCTGAAAACATATTTTTGTACAACTAAACAAAATTGGTAAAAACCAGTTTATACAATGATGGATGCATGACATGTACATGGCACTATGGAAAGAAGTAAACAAAACAGCATGCTTTACAATACAATGCAGAAATAAAGTAAAAGACAGTTATACCCATCAGCCAACCTCCATGAGCATCCCGAGCTCCCGCTCGGTCCTTTGCTTCTAATTCCAGATACAAGGAATAACACAGTCAAGAGTCCAAGTTCCTGCAACCAGGAAAGTCTACTAGGGTACCCCAGTGCAATGGCGGCCTGACTAGGGTGTGAGATATAAATCTCAGCAGGGCGGAACCACCGGTGCATAGCCCACTATAAACAATGATGTATAATTAAACATTGTGTAGGTATTTCCAAACTATAATAGAAAAATATAAACAATCCACACCCGTTCAGGTTCCAGAAAGGAAACCTGGTGGTAATATCTGCTTTGACCCATAGTCGGAAAAAGAAACTGTTCAAACACAAGTACATCTGTTCAAGCTTATAAATACCTTTTATCAATTTGCTCATTTATACTCTTTTTATTCACTTATCATTTCCACGGTTTCCATGTTCCTTATGTAATCACTTAACCTAGTACAAGTTTAAACTCATGTTGGAAATCCATTCATTCTTATCTTTCTTTATTTGATCACATTTCACTCGGGTTTTAATCACATCCCTTGTTCCTTTCATGAATCATTATTATCATTCGCTTGGTGTCAAGAACCATTGGGGAGGAACGCCATGTCGAAACCCAGATTTTTAGTCGATCTAGAACGCCATGTCTAGGACCCAAAATCTCATTCGATGTAGATCGTCATGTCTAACACCCTATATCACAAGCTTGGATAACCATTGGGGAGGAACGCCATGTCCAAACCCAGATTTTAAGTCGATCTAGAACGCCATGTCTAGGACCCAAAATCTCATTCATTTATCACTTAATTAATCAATCGACACAGTTCTCATTTCATAGTTAATTCTTCACATTTGATTATCCAAGTCAGTCCTCAACGTTTCAAAATTAATTGTCTTTTATCAACATTCCGACACATAATTAATTCATATAATTAAATATCTTTCATAGCATACATTTGTTCGTGATTAGTTTTCGCCAATCACTTATCTTGTCAAATCAAAACAAATACTCGATTACAAGACCTCAACCCATAACCAATCCCCAAAACAATTATCTTAAATAATTTATTTAATTAAAAACTCAAATTAACGGGACCACGCAACACATGTAATTGAATAATCTAATCATCTTGGGCTAATATAAAACATACCAAACACGTCATCCCACCTAAAGGGGTGTCAAAAAAGGCATAGCGAACACCCCAAACAGGTTTTTCCATAGGTAAGGGTCACAATGAACATGCTAAAATATCCATGTAATTCATTATAAGTCAAACAATTTATTTGCGCATATCCAATCATTTATTCCAAAACATTAATTCATATCAAATAGGGAGAACACTAACTTAGTACATATCAATCGGTGCATGTAGAAACATCATTTAAATTCGCACACCATGCATTATAAAAATAATTATTCACTGCCTTTAGATTTATGATAGCACAACCCAAAAAAAGGGGGTTTTATTATAACACGTGACTTCTATTATCAAACGATCATTTATTATATATTTCACTTCTAAACTGCAATTAATTTAAATACTTGACTGCTTTAATTAGACAATGATTAATTTAAAGACTTAACAACATTAATTAAACAGTAGTCAATGTAAAGACTTAACTGCACAATTTAAACAGAAATTAATTTAAAAACTAATACTGGTGCATAAAACAAATTAATTAATTAATTAATTAAATTTTTTAAAAAATTTAAGGGGCAAGGAAAGGGACCCTACCTCAATAAATTTGGCCGAGCCAAGCTCTCAAACTCATTGCAGTCGTTCGCGCACATGCCTTTTCACATAAGCGCGCACAATCTCAGGGTCCAACACGCATCCCGAAAAACAGAAGTCGCACCCAAATATTAGTGTGGTAAAGACCTTCGCACAACCAAAATAATCATCAAGAACTCAGATAAATTAATCAACCGTAATTTAACCGATGTGAAACAATTCGCGGGTTTAAGACACTCACCTGAAACATCGGCGGTAGGACGAAATCAACTCGGACCGCCTCGCCTTCGGCGACGGTCACCGGAACACGAACCATCGGAACCCGACAATTAATTGCGTACCCTAAATCCAGATACGAAAACCACAACCGGTTAAACCCAATTTACTGGTTTCAGCCAAAACCAAATCGGACTATGAAAAACCAACGAATCACCAAAGAGATGTTGGAGATCCCATCTAAGGATTATACCTCGAAGAATCGGCAACAAACAACGGAGAAATTGGACCCAAAAAAAATCACCGTAGGAGGAGGGTTGCGTGCCGGGCATCGCCGCGCGCTGCTGTAGCTCGGCCGGGCGGGTGCGCTGCTGTAGGGAAGGCGGAGGTCGCGCCGGACCATGAATCACGCAGCAAGAGGAGGTCCAGCCGTGGGGGTGTCTGATCACGGAGCTAGGTCGCGCAGCAAGGAGAGCCGGAGGAGGATCCCACGCCGCCTGCGCTTTAGGGTTTGGAGGAAGGCATGATTAAGAAAAGGGGGGAAGTAGGAGGAAGAAAAGAAGAATAATAAAAAATAAAAAATAAAAAAATAAGCCATTCGTTGGGGGGTCACGCCCTACCCAGTGACCCAATTAAGGGGCAAACAAAGATCCCTTTTTTTAAACATATATATATATATACTTCAATATATATATATCCCAAACTACATATATATCTACATATATATATATATAGTCAACAAAATTTATTAAACCCTCTTTAGTTAAAAAAATAAATAAATTAACAAAAAGGATAATAATAATTTCATTATTATTATTTAACCATGATTAAGATAAAAAAATCACCAATTAAAACGCGTCATCAAAATAACGCTCTCTTAATTAAATTCCTACGCCAAGTTAAATCCTCTAGTATGCGATATAAATTTTGACACACTTCTGGTCAAAACGCAACTCCACAATTAATGGATTTTGACCGCCACTTAATTAAATGTGTTTGCACCACATTAAATAATAATAAACTCCCACTATTATTGTTAAAACATCCACTAATTTAAATAAAAAAAATATCTATTTTGACAACCGTTCAATCGCACGACTTAACTCGCGTGGTCTAACCACCCGTGCGCAGTTCAACGTCACCGCTTGAAATGGTTTGTGTACTTAGAACCTCGTTACGAAGCGCGGTTTTAAAACCGATATGCCGATAAAAGAAAACGTTCAAAAACCTACGCATTTTACCCAATCATAAAAACACGGTTCATTACAGACTTAGATAAGGTTTAAATTTTTATTAATAAACCCCATTGTGGTTCTATTGTCATCTTATGGTTACTATATTAACCACAAGAGTGAATTAATTGGAAGACACAGTAATAGCTAGTTTAGTTAACTTAGGGTTAAAGCTATATGATAAAGTCATGATTTAAAAAAAAACTTTTCTAAAATCTATTGGTTGATAGGATATCTAATAATAGTCCAATTATCTTATAATTTAATGATTAATGGACCTTCTGAAGCCAAAAATCATTTTTTAATAAAATAATACATTCAAACATTCCAAAAGAGCCCTTCCTCCCCCTTATAAATGGCCATCAACTATAACCCTTAATCACACATATCAATCCCCACTGGATTGCCATAATATTCCAAAATAAGATCCCAATATACCTCTCTTCCTTATATAATCCTTAAACTAAGAAAAAGGAAATTCATGAAAACCTGTTTGTTCAAACCGATGGAAGTAACCCGATTTAAAGGTAACCTCTCCTCTAAAGTTCTTTTCTTTTATTTTCCTTCTCCACTCCATATTCTATTTTTTTTATTAGATTAAATAACTACAATAAATTTATCCTCAATATACAATGTTGATTTTATGAGAAGTATTAAAACTACACTTACACCCACTTCCATATACGATGTATAGAAAATGCTATTTATTGGCATGATGAACTACAGTATCACGAAATGATGATTTTTAAATATTCTTATACCACCTCATATGATGGCATTTATGATGGATATATAATTATATATGATTTTTATCGTAATTATTTTTTCTCTATGATTGAATTATTCTCTTTTATAACATACCATTATGCTTTTCATGTTGTATATATATGATAATTTAATTTCAGGATGTGCGAACTAACACCCCCTCAATGTGATATGACTCCTTCATGCTATACATGGAACATATAAAGGAGGTAATTAATTAACTAAAGTAACATATATAAAATATATATTATACTGGAATTATAATATACCTATCTATCATTTTGTTTTTAGTTCTTATATATGAAAAAGAATTTAATGTATCGTTCATGCCTACGTACATCTTAACGTCTCTAGGACCAGTGCATTTCATTTCTTATATCCAAATGTTATTGACTATTTTAAATACATATATACTGGATATATATGATATATTTGATATCTAAATCAGAAATATCATTCATGATATAATGTAATTTTGACCACATGGACAATTTGTAATTATAAGAAGTTCATTTTTACTTGAGTTCTGAACATCGTCAAAATGTCAGACATAAACTCAAATAATTAACTAACTATTATATAATGGTAATAATTGAAATAATGTGAACAATAAAAATGAAAAAATGTTCCGAATCAATTATATATTAAAATATATTTATTATTCAGGAAATTTAATAATGAATGAGACAAGTCAAACATGAGATAAGGGACACTGTCACATTATCCATACATTGAGGCATGATTTGATAATAGAAAAAAATTTATTTTATAAAGTGTATTGTAAAACAAAATCCATTTTTTCATTCAAAGGGAATACTTTTTCTATGAAATGTTTTACTAAACGACAAAAGTAATTTTTTTAACATATTCACTGACAATGACATCTCTGCCTCCTTAAACGTTATTGGTCTTCCCCTATAAGCCTTAATATTTGTAAAATGAAAATGAAACCCCTTATTCTATTTTGGGTGTTTCGGTATTGAAAATGGTTTTCGAAATGGATTGAGTATTTCAATATCATTAAATGATATCTTATGATTTCAAATTAAATTTCATTACTAAAATGTTCATATTTTCAATATATAATATAAGGCCCCGGCCTTAAACCATACTTAATATTGAATTAAATGAATAATTCACATTGAGGATCTTTTCAGGTTTAGAGTTTTAGAGAATTAGTACATAACTATTACATCTCAAAAGATTAAAAAGTAGACACTTCTACTGTGTTTCCATAAAATAAAAAAAACTATTAAAAAGAGACATGTCTAGTTCCATATTTTATTTAGCATGACTTTCCCTTGATCCCATCCTTGACCCTATTCCACATTAGGTCCTATGAAAAACATTTCAAAAAAAACACGGGGTGAGCATAAAAAGCTCAGTAAGGGATACACAAAGAATGAAAACTGTTAGTTTTTCAAACATCAAGTAAACCTTGTATACTTTATCAAAGTAATACCTTCACCTTCATGAAGTAGTAAAAACTCATTACTGAATAAAATATCATTACATACCCTTTTTGTAACCAAAATATTACCATAAAACCCACATATAAAACACATAACATATAAAGGTAACTTGGGACATAAACATACATAAGTGGAATAACCATACGGTCGACTTCCACACATATCACTTAATGGAATAGCCATTTGACCAATTTCCATACATACTTAATTGAATAGCCATACGGCCGACTTCCATACCCAATGCATTAGAGGTTATAATGTAACCACCCGTCCTGGTATTCACGGCACCACCCGTCATATGGTTTATCATGTAACCACCCGTAAAATGTCCAAGTACCAATATAAAATCATAAAACATAAAACCAATATAAAGGAATGATAACATTTCCACATTTCAATCACAATATATCATAATAGAATCCTTTATCAAAACGATTTTCAATACAAAAATACATAAAAGAATATATGGTATTTATTTTATTTTAAAAACATTATGGTTTGTTGAGGAAGCCAAAGAAAAAATAATACTCGTGGTGGCGGAAAAGGTCGTTGTCACCACGTACGTTAAAAAAACATTCCGTTTTGTCATTTAGTAAGACGCTTCGTGGAAAAATATTCCTTTTGTATAAAATTAAAAGTCAAAGGGGTTTATACACCATATATAATGAAGTTGTGTATAAAATGAAATATGCCTCAATGAAAGGAGATTGAGACGAAGTCCCTTAACTCGGGTCCAACTTGACTCGATCATTCTTTAACGTCCTGAATAATAAACTTGAGTTAATTTCTACTTGATTGAGAACCTTTTTAAAGTTAATTATTCCTTTTATATCACTTATTTCCATTTTATAAACATTATGTAACCATTTAAGTTAATAATGTTTCTTTTGTCGATATTTGGTTCTTAAGTCGAAAGTGGACTTCTTACAATTACATGTTGTTCATGTGGTCAAAGGTTTTTTATATCCAGAATGAAATTCCTGATTTGGATATCATATATATCATATATATCCAGAATATATATGTATTTGTAATATTACATAATCATTTATAGGTAAGAATTGAAATTCACCGTTCATGGAAACGGTAAGCTGTACGTACGCAAGCACGCTACTTTCATTTCTATGTCATATTAATGGAATTAAAACTAAATGAGAGGTATTTATATTTTAATTCCAGAATTATATTCATCATTTATATGTATCATTCATTATATATATCTATTATATACATTTACTTTTAATAGTACATTACATTTGGGGATAAGAAATGAAATGCACCGTTCATGGAGACGGTAAGTCGTACGTACGCATGAATGCTACTTTAATTTCTATCTCATAATTTATTGGAAAAAATTAACAATTATATAGAGGTATATTATAATTCAATTATAGAATCATATATAATAACTTTAAATCCATCCATTATACATCCCACTTATGGCATTAACGAATCACATCACTTTGAGGGGGCGGTAGTCCGCACTTCCTTAAATGAAGATATCACGTTTACCCAAAATAGAAACCATAAAGGTATGCCCAAAATGAAAAATACAGAAGCTTAAGTAAAACATAAACATATTATATATCATATATAAGTATAGTGACATCTTAATGGCCACCTTTTAAGGTGTTAAGGGAATGTTGAACAATCATCGTTTCGGGAGGCATAAATTCACCATCCACGGAAACAGAATGTTCTTTAACCATTAGATGTAGGTGTGTGTAACTGTAGCGTGAATCCTTATTATAACTACATCCTATTATATTGAGGATACTGTAATTTTTACAATAGAAAATAATAAAAAGAGTTTAGGGGGTTGGAGAAGCAAAATAAAACAAATGGACTCAAAAGAATACATTACCTCAAAATCGGGTAACTCCCTTTGGTTTGAGCTCAAAGGCTTCCTTGGAAAGACTTCTGCCCAAAGTGAGGCTTCAAAGAGTACGAGAGGGAAGTTGAGAGACAAAATGGGTAGGGGTTGGCCGAGCCAAAGTCTTTGGGAGTGTGGGTAATGATGTAGAGGTGGGGGCCTTTTATAAGAGGAGAGGAGGGGCACTCTTGTAAAGTTACAAAATGTTACTTTATTTTCAAAAGAGTTTCGTATTTTAAAGGTCCCACATTGATATAATTCGAGGATTATGTGATAAGGGTTCGAAATCCACCCATCCAATAGGTTTTGGCCATGTGTTGGTCTTAGATTTTACATTATCTTTCCATTTTATTTAAATCCATTATTAATGAGGTAATCGTTTCATCATCATGATGTCATAAATAATTGAATTTATTTAATGTCTAAAAAATATAAAAAAATCATGATGTAGGAAATTTTTTTATATTTTTAATGAATATTTATAGTCAAAAATATGACTTGTATAACCCCATGTAAATATTGTTTTAGTAAAACATCTCATGTTTGTGTCATTTTTACTTTAACATTTAATAAAAAGTTATTTATGCCATTTCCCAACCAAAGTGTCTCCATGGGGTCCCCAAGTTTACCTATGGCTTGTCTTGGTCGTCCATGACACATCCAATAAGGGTAGGACATGTTTCAAGGTGTTTTCATTTTATTATAATATCATTTTTTCCTTAAATTTCACTAATTACCTCTAATCGCGATTAAGAACTTAATAGCTACTATTCACCAAAAAATTATTTTAATCTCATTGAACCACATCTTAATTCTTAATGACAACCATGTATGTCAGATTTTTTAAATTCAATACACAGAAGTGGTAAAATTTCATTTAAACGAAAAATCAGTTTTTATAAGTACCACTTAGTGGTTTCACTATTCATCAAAAATTCACCCTAAGATATAATTGATATTTCAAATTCAAAAATGAAGTCTATTTTACAAAATTCAAAACATATAAGTCACATTAATTAATTTAATAATTAATTACCGCTGTCATGACAGAAATCGTGTTTTTATGAAACAATAAGTATCAAAAGATTGACACTAGTTTAAGTCCGATTTCAAAGTGAAATTAATTCCAACGACCACTATTGGATTTAATGGTAAAAATATATTCTAATTTCACTTTAAAACCAATTCAAGATATAATCTAATCATCTTAATAAAAAATATTAAAAAGAGGTTTTGAATTAAAATACAACATTTTACACTATTCATTAAAAAATGAACTTTATCGGAAAGATACCAGAAATTTACACAAAGTAAATATTGATGTCCCTATTCTAAAGAAGAGTTATATTTGGTCAAATATAATTTATAAGATTGATCAAAACTATATTTAATTACGGTTCTCTAACAAATCGTGATAAGTGAACCTTTTGTGAAAATTAGGGTATAAATGCCTAAAATTGAATTCTTTCTGTATTTTAAGCCTTAATATTTTATTGGATAAATGTAAAAACATTTAAAAAACATATATAATCATATTTTAGTTACCATTCCCACCAATACAACGGCTACATGTTAACTACCATTTAAAATAATATCATTATATTACTAGTGTGTAACGTAAGTTTTAAAAGGAACTCATCATTGCGTATCGGGTACGCTATCGAACATAGAAACCCCTTTAAAGTAAAATTAATATTTAATTTGTATGTATTAATAAATACGAAAATTATTTATTCTTTACTTGCATGGGATGTTACATCCTTCCCCCCTTTCGGGAATTGCGTCCTCGCAATTTTATTCACTTATAAAAATAAGTGGGGGTATTTATCCCTCATAGAATTTTCAGATTCCCACATTGCCTCTTCAACCATATGGTTTTTACACAAAACCTTTACCTGGTGGATTACCTTATTTCTCAATAGTTTCTCTCTTCAGTCAAGAATCTGGATGAGTTGTTCTTTATAAGAGAGATTCTCTTCCAACTGAACTACCTCGGGGCTCAAAACATGAGATGAATCTGGCATATACTTCCTCAACATCGAAACATGAAAAACATTGTGTACCTGAGATAAAATCGGAGGTAATTCCACTCTGTATGAAACTGATCCAACTCTCTCCATAATTTCATATGGTCCAATGAACCTTGGACTCATCATTCCTTTCTTACCAAATCGCATCACACTTTTCCATGGAGAAACCTTAAGAAAAACATGATCACCACCCTCGAAAGATAGATCCTTCCTCCGGTTATCTGCAAAACACATCTGCCTGCTCTGAGCTGTTCTCATGTGTTTCTGAATCAACTGAACATTTTCTTCCATCTCTTCTATCAATTCGTGTCCCATCAGCTTCCTTTCACCCACTTCATCCCAAAATGCTAGAGTTCGACACCGCTTCCCATATAATTCCACAGATGGTGCCATCTGTATAATGGAATGAAAACGGTTATTATATGAAAACTCAACCAAAGAAATATGTTGGTCCCAACTTCCCTGATAATCAATCGAACAAGCTTGTAGCATATTCTCCAAGGTCTGAATTGTTCGTTCTGACTGCCCATCTGATTGAGGATGAAAAGCTGTACTAAAATTTAATTCAGTACCCAACGACTTCTGAAGGCCTTTGCAAAAGTTATAAGTAAACCGTAGATCACGGCCATATACAATGGAGAGAGGAAATACATGTAACCTGATTATCTCCATAAGATACAAACGGGAATGTTGATCTAGGGAAAAATTATCTCGTATAGGAAGGAAATGAGAAGATTTAGTCAAGCGATCAACAATAACCCATATTGCATTATTACCTCGAGATGTCTTCGGTAATCTCACAAAAAAGTCCATGGATATATTCTCCCATTTCCACTCTGGATCTGGTAGAGGATGAAGCACCCCTTTTGGTAACTTCCGCTCTACTTTAACCTACTGAAAAGTCAAACACTTCAGAGTAAAATCAACAATATCTCTTTTCATTCCATCCCACCAGTAATACTCACGCAGATCTCTGTACATCTTAGTACTGCCAGGATGAACTGAAAACGGAGAACTATAAGCCTCACATAACAACTCATTCTTCAAATTTGAATCACAAGGCACACATAATCTCTTCCAAAACCTCAAAACACAATCATTATCAATGTTGAATTCAGTCAACATACCTTTCTGAACCAACTCTACCTTTTTCTTCAACTCAGTGCCTTGCTTCTGTGCTTGCTTGATTCTGTCTGATAGAGAAGATTTCACTGATACCTGAAACAAAATAGAAGGACTTCCTGCACCAACAACTTCTATGCCAAATTTCATCAAATCAAAAACCAAAGGATCTCGTTCCAAACGTAGCATGGTTAATGAAGCATTACCTTTTCGACTCAAAGCATCAACCACTTTCTTTGCTTTTCCCGGATGGTAGTGAATTGTACAATCTTAATCCTTGATTAATTACAGCCATATCCTTTGTCTCATATTCAATTCTTTCTGAGTGAATATATACTTTATACTTTTGTGATCAGTATATATTTCACACTTTACTCCATAAAAATGATGCCTCCATATTTTTAAAGCAAAAACAACTGCAGCTAATTCCAAATCATGTGTAGGGTAATTTACCTCATGAGTTTTCAACTGACGTAAAGCATAAGCAATTACCTGATCATTCTGCATAAGGACACAACCAAGTCCCTTCAACGAAGCATCACTGTATATATCAAACTCACCATTCCTGGAAGGAAGTGCCAAAACTGGAGCATTCACCAATCTTCTTTTCAAATCCTTAAAACAATCATCACATTCTTTTGTCCAGATGAACTTAACACCCTTACGAGTTAGCTTAGTCATTGGACTAGATAACCGTGAAAACTTTTCAACAAACCTTCGGTAGTAACCTGACAAACCAAGAAAACTACAGATCTCAGTTACATTTGTAGGTATTGACCATTTTTCAACAACTTTTGTTTTAGCAGGATCAACAGTTATGACATCTTTTGAAACAATGTGACCCAGGAACGAAATTTATTGTATCCAAAACTCACACTTTCTGAATTTTCCATATAGTTTCTTTTCTTTTATGGTTTGCAAGATAACCCTTAAATGACATTCATGCTCTTCTTTACTATTAGAAAATACAACAATATCATCAATAAAAACAACCACGATTTATCACCTGAGTTAACTGAGCCATCACTGCAGTAAACTGCTCAATTCTGATTCTGACCATCTCAGTATACTGATTTCAATGGTCATTTCCCTCAGTATGCCTTCCCAGAAAATTTTTCTGTTTCCTCTATGAAAAACCATTCTTAACACAGGAATATCTTATGTGAAGCAACATGGTAATCTTTAAATTCTATATCATTTCAATCATACCATAAATTAACTTATAATTTTACACTTTTATAACTCCTAAAGTTGTCTAAACCGACCTTTGATACCAACTATAAGGCCCTGACCTTAAACCTTACTTAATATTTAATTAAATGAATAATTCACATTAAGGATCTTTTCATGTTTAGAGTTTTAGAGAATTAGGACATAACTATTACATCTCAAAAGATTACAAAGTAGACACTTCTACTATGTTTCCATAAAATAAAAAAAACTCTTAAATAGAGACATATCTATTTCCATGTTTTATTTAGCATTACTTTCCCTTGATCCCATCCTTGACCCTATTCCACATTAGGTCCTGTGAAAAACATTTCAAAAAAAACTCGGGGTGAGCATAAAAATCTTAGTAAGGGATACACAAAGAATGAAAACTGTTAGTTTTTCAAACATCAAGTAAACCATGTATACTTTATCAAAGTAATACCTTCACCTTCATGAAGCAGTAAAAACTCTTTACTGAATAAAATATCATTACATACCCTTTTTTAAGCAAAATATTACCATAAAACCCACATATAAAACACATAACATATAAAGGTAACTTTGGACATAAAAATACATAAGTGGAATAACCATACGGTCGACTTCCACACATATCACATAATTGAATAGCCATTCGGCCAATTTCCATACATACTTAATGGAATTTCCATACGGCTGACTTCCATACCCAATGCATTGGAGGTTATAATGTAACCACCCATCCTGGTATTCACGGCACCACCTGTCATATGGTTTATCACGTAACCACCTGTCAAATGTCCAAGTACCAATATAAAATCATAAAACATAAAACCAATATAAAGGAATGGTAACATTTCCAAATTTCAATCACAATATATCACAATAGAATCCTTTATCAAAACCATTTTCAATACCAAAATACATAAAAGAGTATATGGTATTTATTTTATTTTAAAAACATTACGGCTTGTTTATGAATCGAAATACCAAATAATACTCGCGGCGGCGGAAAAGGCCGTTGTCACCACGTACGTTAAAAAAACATTCCTTTTTGTCGTTTAGTAAAAAGCATCGTAGAAAAAGATTCCTTTTTTATAAAAGTAAAAGTAAAAGGGGTTTATACACCGTATAAAATATATTTTTGTATAAAATGAAATATGCCTCAATGAAAGGAGATTGAGACGAAGTCCCTTACCTCGGGTCCGACTTGACTCGATCATTCTTTAACGTCCTGAATAATAAACTTGAGTTAATTTCTACTTGATTAAGAAACTTTTTAAAGTTAATTATTCCTTTTATATCACTTATTTCCATGTTATAAACATTATGTACCAATTTATGTTAATAATGTTTGTTTTTCGATATTTGGTTCTTAAGTCGAAAGTGGACTTCTTACAATTACATGTTGTTCGTGTGGTCAAAGGTTCTTTATATCCAGAATGAAATTCCTGATTTGGATATCATATATATCATATATATCCAGCATATACATGGATTTATAATATTACATAATCATTTAGAGGTTATAAATGGAATGCACCGTTCATGGAGACGGTAAGTCGTACGTACGCATGAACGCTACTTTCATTTCTATGTCATATTAATGGAATTAAAACTAAATGGGAGGTATGTAAATTTTAATTACAGAATTATATTCATCATTAAGATGTATCATTCATTATATATATCCATTATATACATGTACTTTTAATAGTACATTACATTTGGGGATAAGAAATGAAATGCACCGTTCATGGAGACGGTAAGCCGTACGTACGCATGAACGCAACTTTCATTTCTATCTCATTCTTTAATGGAAAGAAATAATAATGATATAGAGTTATATTATAATTCCAGTATAACATCATATATAATAACTTTAAATCCATCCTTTATACGTCCCACATATGGCATTAACGAATCACATCACTTTGAGGGGGCGGTAGTCCGCACTTCCTTAAATGAAGATATCGCGTTTACCCATAATGGAAACCATAAAGGTATGCCCAAAATAAAAAATACAGAAGCTTAAGTAAATCATAAACATATTATATATCATATATAAATATAGTTACATCTTAATGGCCACCTTTGAAGGTGTTAAGGGAATGTTGAACAATCATCGTTTCGGGAGGCATAAATTCACCATCCACGGAAATAGTATGTTATTTAACCATTAGATGTAGGTGTGTGTAAGTGTAGCTTGAATATTTCTTATAAAAACATACTATTATATTGAGGATACTGTAGTTGTTACAAAAGAAAATAATAAAAAGAGTTTAGGGGGTTGGAGAAGCAAAATAAAACAAAAGGAATTAAAAGAAGACATTACCTCAAAATCGGGTAACTCCCTTTGGTTTGAGCTCAAAGGCTTCCTTGGGAAGACTTCTGACCAAAGTGAGGCTTCAAGGAGTAATATAGGGAAGTGGAGAGACAAAATGGGTAGGGTTTGTCCGAGCCAAAGGCTTTGGGAGTGTGGGTAATGAGGTAGAGGTGGGGGCCTTTTATAAGAGGGGAGGAGGGGCAGTCTTGTAAAGTTACACAATGTTACTTTATTTTCAATATATTTTCGGATTTTAAATGTCCCACATTGATGTAATTATAGGATAAGGTGATAAGGGTTCTAAATCCACCCATCCAATAGGTTTTGGACATTTTTAGGTCTTAGATTTTACATTATCTTTCCATTTTATTTAAATCCATTATTAATGATAAAATCGTTGTATCATCATGATGTCATAGATAATTTAATTTATTTGATGTCTAAAAATTATAAAAAATATCATGATGTAGGAAATATTTTTAGATTTCTAATGAATATTTATAGTCAAAAATATGACTTGTATGACCCCATGTAAAAATGGTTTTAGAAAAACATCTCATGTTTGTGTCATTTTTACTTTAACATTTAATAAAAAGTTATTTATGTTATTTCCCAACCAAACTGTCTCCATGGGGTCCCCAAGTTGACCCATGGCTTTTCATGGTCGTCCATGACACATATAATAAGGATATGACATGTGTCAAGGTATTTTCATTTTATTATAATATCATTTTTTCCATAAATTGCACTAATTACCTCTAATCGCGATTAAGAACATAAGAGTTACTATTCACCAAAAAATTATTTTAATCTCATTGAACCAAATTTTACTTCTTAATGACAACCATGTATGTCGGATTTTTGAAATTCAAAACACAGAAGTGGTAAAATTTCATTTAAATGAAAAATCAGTATTTATAAGTACCACTTAGTGGTTTCACTATTCATCAAAAATTGATGTTTTTCAGAAAAATACCAAAACATCACCCTAAAATATATTTGATATTACAAATTCAAAAATGAAGTCTATTTTAAAAAATTCAAAACATATAAGTCACATTAATTAATTTAATAATTAATTCCCGTTGTCATGACAAAAAGCGTGTTTTTATGAAACAATAAGTATCAAAAGATTGACACTAGTTTAAGTCCGATTTCAAAGTGAAATTAATTCCAAATACCACTATTGGATTTAATGGTAAAAATATATTATAATTTCACTTTAAAACCAATTCAAAAGATAATCTAATAATCTTAATAAATTAGATTAAAAAGAGGTTTTGAATTAAAATACAACATTTTACACTATTCATTAAAAAATGAACTTTATCGGAAAGATACCAAAAATTTACACAAAGTAAACTTTGATGTCCCGATTCTAAAGAAGAGTTATATTTGGTCCAATAGAATTTTTAAGATTGATCAAAACTATATTTAATGATGGTTCTTCATCAAAAGGTGAGAAGTGAACCTTTAGTGAAAATTTGGGTATAAATGCCTAAAATTGAATTCTTTCCGTATTTTAAGCCTTTATCTTTTATTGGATAAATGTAAAAACATTTAAAAAAACATATATAATCATATTTTAGTTATTTCTATCCATTACCTCCAATAAAACGGCTACATGTTATCTACCATTTAAAATAATATCATTATATTACTAGTGTGCAACATAAGTTTTCAAAGGAACTCATCGTTGCGTATCGGGTACGCTATCTAACATAGCAACCCCTTTAAAGTAAAATTAATATTTAATTCGTAAATATTAATAAATTCGAATATTCTTTATTCTTTATTTACCTGGGATGTTACATATAATGTGTTCTGATTATATAATGATACATGGATATTTGATGCGATGTTACATTGTAAACCAATGATGGGTGGTTCCGTGATAAACCATGGATGGGTGGTTACACAATAACATCCAATTCATTGGTTATTGAAGTCAACCGAATGGATATTATATTTTGTGATATGTTTGGATGTGTAATGTATGGATATTTCATTTAATTATGTTAGTGTACCAAGGTACCTTTATATGTTAGATGTTCTTTTTATACGTTTTATAGAAATAATCCAGTTACAAAATGGTAGTCAATGAGATTTTATTTAGTGAATTGTATTTACTACTTCAAAAAGGTGAAAATTATTATTTATGATAAAGTATTTTTGGTTTACATGATGTTTTATAAAACTAACCATTTTCCTTCATTGTGTATCCTTTACTAAGGTATTTATGCTCATCCGATTTTTTTGAAATGTTTTTCACCAGAAAAAAGTAGAACATGGTCAATAATGGGATCATGGAATGTCCCGGATTATTAAAACAAGGAACTAAAAATGTTTTTTTCTTTTAAGTGTTTTTATTTTATAAAAAATTAGATACTGAGTAGATGTGACTACATGAAATATGAAAGATGTTTTGTATATTTTATGAAATAATCATCTAATGCTCTAAACCTGAATATATCTTCAGTATTAATTTTTTATATAATTAAAGATTATGTAATTTCTGTGGTCGGGGCCTTACTGTTGGTATCATATGATGGATTAGATAAATTTAGAAGATAAGGTGTTATTTAATCATGAGTGACATAACAATAATGGTAAGAATATTAGAAAGGGACATAGTTATAATAGATTAATTGAATCAATTTAAAATTACATGAATATGTATGTATTAGTATTTACCCTCCTCATAAGATATTATATTATGATTTTACTTATATACTCAGACTGACTATTTTGGTTTTAGTAAATGGATGGATCTAGCAGGAACCAAAGTAACAATAGATTTGAAGAAAACTGTGACAGTATAAGGACCCCACCTTAAAACATTACATAATCATGAATTAAATAAATAATTCACATCGAGGATCTTTTCAGGTTTAGAGTTATAGAGAATTAGTACATAACTATTACATCTCCAAAGATTACAAATTAGACAATTCTACTAAGTTTCGATAAATTAAAAACTATTAAAAAGAAACTTGTCTAGTTCCATGTTTTAGATAGCATGTCTATCCTTGATCCCATCCTTGACCCTATTCATCTTTATGTCCTGCAGAAAACATTTCAAAAACCTGGGATGAGCATAAAAAGCCAAGTAAAGGATACACAAAAAAGAAAACTGTTAGTTTTTTCCAAACAATAACTAAATCATGAATACATTATCATAAGTAATTATTTTCACCATTATGAAGTAGAAAATACACTTCACTGAATAAAAGATCATTACATACCCTTTCATAACCAAAATATTACCATAAAACCCATATAAAGAACACATAACATGTAGAGGTAACTTGGGACATAAACAGACTTAAATGGAATAACCATATGGTCAAATTCCACAGATATCTCTAAATGGAATATCCATACAGCTGACTTCCATACCCAATGAATAGGAGGTTAAAACATAACCACCCATCCTGGTATTCACGGCACGACCCGTGATTTGGTTTATCACGTAACCACCCGTCAAATATCCATGTACCATTAAAAAATCATAAAACAAATATAAAGGAAAGATAACATGTCCACATTTCAATAAAAATATATAAATTAAATATATTGACATAAGAAATCTATTATCAAATCCATTTTCAATACCAAAATACATAAAAGAGTATATGGCATTTATTTTCTTTTAAAATTCATTACAGCTTGTTTAGGAAGCCAAAGATCACATAATACTCGTGGCGGCTGGAAGGTCGTTGTCACTGTCTACGTGAAAAAGAAACATTATTTTTTTCAATTATTAAAACACTTTGTAGAGAAAATATTCCTTTTGAATAAAATTAAATGTCAAAGTGGTTTATACACCGTATAAAAGAAAGTTGTGTATAAAACAAAATATGCCTCAATGAAACAGGAATGAGATGAAGTCCCTTACAAAGTCAGTATCCTTAGATTAAAGATAAATCCATTACATAATTATGTGTGAAAAATATAAATACACCCAATATAAGAAGATATTAAGTGTAAAACAATCAGAGGTCATCCACATGTATTCATAGAACGACATAATCAAGAAGTAGAGGTTTAACCTAACAAATTGAAATTGGGTTAAGAAGTTCCCTTACAGAAATTTGACAGCCTAACAGCATCACTTTCAAATTCATAAAATGAGTTGATGAGAGATAAAAAGGACATCTCATCACTAGGAAATAACATTTAAAAAAATAAGGATATATAATAACAAATCCCAATATAATATTATTTAAATTAAAAGTCCAAAAAAATGAATCCTTTTAAACAGAGTAGGGTGAAAGGTTCCCTTACCGATTTGGGTATCCTTCTAAACGTACACCCCATGGAAGAAGGATCATACAATGAAGATTTAAATACCCATAAACGAGAGTATATTACATGAATATTAGAATAATGGGGATTACATACACCACAAAAAAGGAAATAGTGGAAAATGTAGCATGTATCTCACAGGAATCAAAAGTGAGATAAAAACCACTTACCTCATTGAAATCAATCGAGTTGTATGACCAAAAGATAATAAATACCAAATGAATTTCATAAAAACATGAATATAAATAAAATCATGACATTATGTATCAGTTGGTAGTACACAATACACCAAATTCCATAAATAAGTGGTGACCAATGGAAATCTCATGGAATTAAAAGTGAGATAAGAAATCCCTTACGAAAATTTGGCAGCTTAACAGCGCCATAGAAAAATTCTTAAAATGAATTGATTAGAGTAATAGGGGGTCTCTTATCATATGAAAATAAAAATTACAGTATGGTTATTATAAAATAACATCATCCAACATAAGAACGTGGATCATAAAAGAAAAGACATAAAACAGAGTACTTGAAAAGAAAGAGAGAGGTAGGATCTCTTACCTCAAGTCCGACTTATCTTGTTCGTTTCTTTATATTCCTGAACAATAAACATTAGTAAATTTATAATTTCTTAAGGACCTCCTTAAAAGATTATTATGAAATTCATATGATATATTATAATGTTATAATAATTAGTTAATTATGTGAGTTAGTATCAGATGTTTTGGTCGATGTTCGATACATGAGTCAAAAATGAACATGTTTGAAAAGAATTGTCCATGAAGATATAATTTCATCATATCAAGAATAGTATTAATTATTTAAACATCCTATATATCCAGTATAAATTCATTTTATACTATTCCATAACATTTGGAGATATAAAATGAAATGCACCGTTCATGGAGACGGTAGGCCGAACATACGCATGAACGCTACATTCATTTCATTGTCATATTAATCGAATTAAAAGTAAATGAGAGATTTGTATATTATAATTATAGGATAATAAATATTTTATATATTTAACATAAGTTCATTAATTTCATTATTTATATATTCCATGTATTTCATGAACGCGTCACATCACTTGAGGGGGCTGTAGTCCACACTTCCTCGTATGAAATTATCGCATTTTCACAACATGAAAAGCATAAAGGTATGTTTTAAATATAAAAATACAGAAGCATATAGAAAACATACATACCATATATATCATATATAAAATACATTGACATCATAATGGACATCATGAGAGGTAGTAGGATATAATTGAACAATCATCGTTTCGTGAGTCAGTAATTCGCCATCCATGGAAAAAGTAGGTCCTTTAACCATTAGACGAAGGAGTGTGTAAGTGTAGTTCAAATACATCTCATAAAAACATCCTAGAATATTTAATATACTGTTTTTGTTAATAAATAAAGGAATAAAATTGTTTAGGGGGTTTGAGATGCAAAATAAAACAAAAGAATATAAGAGAAGACATTACCATTAAATCGGGTAAATCCCTTTGGTTTGAACCATAAGGGGTATAGGAGGACCTTTCTGCCTAAGGTAATGCTTCTAGGATGAATATAGGGATGTCGATAGATAATATGTTTAGGGGTTGGACGATCCAAGGTCTTGAGAGGTGTGGGTAAGGGGGTAGAGTTGGGGGCCTTTTAGAAGAGGGAGGAGGGGCACTCTTGGAAGGTCATGAAACGTTACATTATTATGAAATGTTTTTATGTTTTAAAGGTCCCAAAAATATATATCTCGATTATAAGGTGATAATAGTTCTAAATCCACCCATAAAATAGGTTTTAGACAAGTTTAAGTCTTAAATTTTACCTTATCTATTCAATTTATTTAAATCGTTCAATAATGAGGTAATCGCTGCATCATCATGGTGTCATAAATAAAATTATTTATTTAATGTAAAAAAATTATAAAAAAATTCCATGATGTAGGAAATATTTTTAGATTTATATAGAATACTTATAGTAAAAAATATAACTTATATAACCCCATGTAAAAATTTATTGAGTAAAAAAATACGTGTTTGTGACATTTTTATTTTAACTTTAAATAAAAAGTTATTAATTTTATTTTCTAACCCGAGTGGCTCCATGGGGTCCCCAAGTTGTCCCATCTATTATCTTGGTCTGAAATTACTCATCCAGTAAGGGTATTACATGTGTCAATGTTATTTCATATTATTAAAACATTATTTTTACCTTAAATTACAGGAATTACCTCTAATCGTGATTAAAAAAACCTCAAAAGTTACTATTCACCAAAAATTATTTTCATCCCATTGAACCAAATTTTACTTACTAATGAAAACCATTTATGTGGGATTTTTGAAATTCAAATCACAGAACTGGTAAAATTTCATTAAAACGAAAAATCTATTTTTTATGTACCACTTAGTGGTTTCACTATTCATCAAAAATTGATGTTTTTCAGAAAAAAAACAAAAATTCATCCTAAGATATAATTGATATTATTAATTCGAAAATGATGTCAATTTCACCAAATTCATAACATAGAAGTAGCATTAATTAATTTTATAATTAATTCCCTCTGTCAAAACATATAAGTTGTTTTTAAGAAACAATATCTATCAAAAGATTGACACTGGTTTATTTTCAATTTCAAAGTGAAATTAATTCCAATGACCACCATTGGATTAAATGGTAAAAATATATTTTAATTACAATTTAAAACCAATTAAAAATATTATCTAACCATATAAATAAATTAGATTGAAAGGAGGGTTTGAATTAAAAAACAACATCTTCCACTATTCATTAAAAAATGAACTTTATTGGAAAAATACCAGAAACATACACAAAGTAAATTTTGATGTCCCTATTCTAAAAAAGGATTATAGTTTGTAAAATATAACATATTGAATTGTCAAAAAGTGTATTTAAAAAGTGTTCTCCATCAAAAGGTGGTTAATCGACCTAGAAAAGAATATTTTAATATTTACGCTTAAAATTGGATTCATTATTATTTTAAGACTATATCATTAATTGGATAAAAGTAAAAATATTTAACAAACATATATAATAATTTGGTTATTATTTATCTTCATTTCCGCTATTATAACGGCTAGGTGTTATCTACCATTTAAAATAATATTATTATATTATTAGTGTGCAATGTAAGATTTCAAAGAAACTCATTGTTGCATATTGGGTACGCCATAGAACATAGATTTATGTTTAAAGTAATATTGAACTTTTATTCACAAATATTCATAAACATGAAAATTTCATATTCTTTATTCACCCTGGATGTAACATCCTTCCACACTTTTGGGAATTGCGTCCTCACAATTTTAAAATTGGGCTCGAAAATATCATTAAAATCCCCACATCAGAAAAAGAGTAAATTAAACTATCTCTTTAAAAGAAATAAAGAAAAGTAAAAAGGTCACCTGTGACAACAGATACTAGGACTCCATGAAAACATGTATATGGAGGAGAAAACAGACCATCATGTTCTGATGGAGAGTTATGGGAAAATAGGTCACTGATACTGTTAACCACCAGAAAGTCACAAACTTGCGATGGGTTAAATGGTATTTGATTCCCCAGTAGGAAAAGATAATAGACAAAATTTTTGTTTTAATTTACATTTCATTGAGTAATTTATTTATGGTCTTAATGAAAACATAAGGAATCATACTTACATGTCGTGCAGACTTTCATCTCATTCTATATTTCTTACAAAAACTAATATTTTCTCAAAAAGGTGAGTAATTAGGATGACTTATTCTCATTAAGAGCCCTACAATCTACTTCTAGAGAATCACCTAATACACAAAAGATGAACTATATATTTCCCATTTCTTTAGACCAAAACAAAAACAAAAATTGTTAGTATGAGATTAGATAATCCCAAAAAAGGACAATCTTTTACAAATAGAAAAACTACTCTTAATCTCTTTAATTTGTCCGACAAAACCCATAGTTCATCAAAGACCATTCAATAAACAACTCTCCATAAAATTCATCAATGAACTCTAAACTAAGATTGAAACACAAATCTCTAAAGTATTTAATCACATAGTCTTCCATGGTAAATATTAACATTTACCTCCAAATAACATCAGTTACTCTTAATGTCCCATACTGAAAAGTATTTAAACTAATCACATATCCTCCATGAAATGATAATCATTTCCATAGATAACCCAAAATCAACATATTCTCGATTCATAAGATCATCTATCTAAAAAGAATTAGTCATACTAACTAGGGACTTCACGTAGTATAGTGGTAGGGGATAAATCCCAATTTTACATTGGTTGTGGGTTCGATTCCTGCAGCTTCATCCGACGCGACGGGTTGTCATACAGTCTGCGTGTTGTCGTTTTTCCAAAACAATATAATTCTTAAAAAATTCCCCAAATAGAGATAAAATCTTCAAAAATAACCATAACATAATTTAACTTCAAGTTTATCTAATGCCTTTAATTTTAAATTATAACATAAAGTAACCCATTATTACCTCAAAAGTAAGGATCATATAAACCCTAATGGTTACCTTTATAATTATTACCTGAACTTCCACATCGATTTGGTTATCTTTTACATGATGTATTAGATAACTCACCAAGGATCAAGTGGTTAATCATGACTCCTAATATTTGGTTGAGAAAAACCACAGGAGTTCTAATTATAGATCCCATATCATTCAGGTGTTCTTTCAGAAAATCGTCCCTGTTTTCTTCACATCCACTGTTACTTTGGTGCCTGCTAAATCCATCCATTTACTAAAACCAAAAAGGTCAGTGGGAGTATGTCATTAGAATCATAATATAAAATCTTATGTCGATGGTAACTACTAAAATATAATTATTCATGTTATCTTAAACTCATTCACTTTATCTAAAACTATGACTCTTTCAGAAATCCTAACAATTAGGGTAATGTCACTTATGCGTAAAGAATACATTAACCTCTAATGTTATCTAAACCGACCTCTGATACCAACTATGAGGACCCGACCTTAAAACATTACGTAATCATGAATTAAATTAATAGTTCACATAGGGAATCTTTTCATGTTTAGAGTTTGAGATAATTATTACATAACTATTAAATCTCAAAAGATTACAAAGTAGACACTTCTACTATGTTTCCATTAAATAAAAACTCTTAAAAAGAAACATGTCTAGTTCCAGGTTATAGATAGCATGTCTTTCCATGATCTCATCCTTGACCCTATTCAACTTTAAGTCATGTGGATAACATTTCGAAAACATGGGATGAGCATAAAAAGCCCAGTAAAGGATAAAAAAAGAAAGAAAAACTTTTAGTTTTTCAAAACAATAAGTAAAATCAAGAATACCTTATCATAAGTTATACTTTTCACTTTTATGAAGTAGAAAATACTCTGCACTGAATAAAAGATCATTACTTACCGTTTAAAACCAAAGGAATACCATAAAACCCATATAAATAACACATAACATATAAAGGTAACATGGGACATAAACATACTTAAATGGAATGAAAATACGGTCAACTTCCACACATATCTCTAAATGGAATAGCCATACGGCCGACTTCCATACCCAATGCATTGGAGGTTATAACGTAAACACCATCCTGGTATTCACTGCACCACCTATCATTTGGTTTATCACGTAACCACCCATCAAATGTCCATGTAGCATTATAAAATCATAAAACAAATACAAAGGAAATACACCATTTCTACATTTCAATGAAAAAATATCACTTAAATATATTGACAAAACAAATCCATTATCAAAACCATTTTCAATACCAAAATACATAAAATAGTATATGGTATTTATTTTCTTTTAAAATTCATTACAACTTGCTGAGGAAGCCAAATATCAAATAATACTGGCAGTGGTGGAAAGGGTGTTGTCACCGCGTATGTTAAAATGAAACTTACATTTTGTCGTTTAATAAAACGCATCACAGAGAAAAGATTTCTGTTGCATAAAATTAAATGTCAAAGTGGATTATATAGCGTATAAAAAAAGTTGTGTATAAAAAATGAGCCTCAATGGAAAGCGATTAAGATGAAGTCCCTTACAAAGTCGGTATCCTTAGATTGAGGATAAATCTATTACATAATTATGTGTGACAAATATAAATACAAACAATATAAAAAGATATTTAGTGTAAAACAATCGGAGGTCATCCACATTTATTCATAGAATGACATAATCAAGAAGTAGAGGTTTAACCCAAAGAATTGAATTTGGGTTAAAAAGTTCCCTTACAGAAATTCGACAGCCTAATGACGTCACTTTAAAATTCAGTAAATGAGTTGATGAGAGAAAAAATGGTATCTCATCACTTGGACATAACATTTACATCAATAAGGATATATAAGAACAAATCCCTACATAAGAAGCTTTAACTTAAAATAACTAACAAAAAGATGTCTTTTAAAAAGAGGAGGGTGAATGGTTCCCTTACTGATTTGGGAAACTTTTGAAACATACACACCATGAAAGAAGGGTCATACAATGAAGATATAAATACCCATAAATGAGAGTATATTACAAAAAATATAGAATAATAGGAAGTATATACACCACACAAAAGGAAATAGTGGCAAATGTAGCATGTATCCCACAGGAATACAAAGTGATATAAAAACCCCTTACCTCGTTGAAATCAATCGAGTCGTATGACCAAATGATAATAACCACCAAATGAATTTCAGAACAACAAGAATATAAATAGAATCGTGATAATATATATCTATTTTCAATAAAAAAATACACCAGATTCCATAAATATGTGGTGACTAATGGAAATCCCACAGAATTAAAAGTGAGACAAGAAATCCCTTAAGAAAATTCAACAGCCTTACGATGCCACTTAAATATTCATAAAATGAATTGATGAGAGTAAGATAGGGTCTCTCATCATATGGAAATAAAATTTACAATATTTTTAATATAAAAGAACATCCTCAAACTTCAGAACATGGATCATAAATGAAATTATATAAAAGATAGTACATCAAAAGAAAGAGAGAGGCAGGATCCCTTACCTCAAGTCCAACATGTCATGTTCGATTCTTTATATTCATGAATAATAATCTTGGGATAATTTATATATTCCTAAGGAAATCCTTTAATGTTTATTATTCATTTCATATCACATATTATAATGTTATTATTATTAGATAATTATGTGAGTTCGTATCAGATGTTTTGGTCGATGTTCGTTACATGAGTAAAAAATGAACATGTTTGAAAAGAAATGTCCATGTAGTTATAAGTTAATCATCTCCAAAATAGTATTAATGATTTAAATATCCTATATATCCAGTATAAATTCATTTTATACTATTCCATAACATTTGGAGATAGAAAATTAAATGCACCATTCATGGAGACGGTAGGCCGTACGGACGCATGAATGCTACTTTCATTTCATTGTCATTTTAAGGGAATTAAAATTTAATGAGAGAGAAATATATTATAATTAATGTATAATATATATGTTATATAGGACACAGAAGTTCATTAATTTCATTAATTTCATTCTTTATACATTCCATGTATTGCAGGAATGAGCCACATCACTTGAGGGGGCGGTAGTCCACACTTCCTCATATGAAATTATCGGATTTTCACAACATGAAAGCATAAAGGTATGTTTTAAATATAAAATACAGAAGAATATAGAAAACATAAATATCATAAATATCATATATAAAATACAGTGACATCAGAATGTACACCACGAGAGGCGGTAGGAGATAATTGAACAATCATCGTTCCATGAGGTAGTAATTCTCCATCTGTGAAAACAGTATATCCATTAACCATTAAACGGTGGTGTGTGTAAGTGTATCTCAGATAATTCTCATAACAACATCCTAGTTATTTAATATAATATTGCGGTTACAAAATAATGGAATAAAGAAATTTATAGGGTTGGAGAAGGAAAATAAAACAAAAGAACATAAGAGAAGACATTACCTTTAAATTGGGTAACTCCCCTTGGTTTGAACCAAAGGGGTTTCTTGAAGAGCATTCTACCTAAGGTAAGATTTCTAAGATGATGAGAGAGACATGGAGGGACAATATAAGGAGTGGTTGGTTGATCCAAGGGATTGAGTGGTGTGGGTAAGGGGGTAGAGGTGGGGGCTTATTATAAGAAGGGGGAGGGGCACTCTTGGAAGGTCATGAAATGTTACATTATTATGAAAGCTTTTTCGGATTTTAAAGGTCGTAATATATATAGTTCGATGATAAGGTAATAAGGGTTAAAAATACACCATTCTATTATTTTTAATACTAGTGTAAGTCTTAGATTTTACATTATATTTTCATTTTATTTAAATAGATTGTTAATGAGGTAATCGATTCATTATCAGGGTGTCATAAATAAATTTATTTATTTCATGTCTAAAAATTATAAAAAAATTACCATTATGTAGGAAATATTATAATTTTACTAATGACTATTTACAGTCAAATGATATCTTATATAACCCCATATTAAAATTGTTTTAGTAAAATAATACTTGTTTGTGAGATTTTTATTTTAACTTAAAAACAAATTTATTAATGTAATTTTTTACCCATGTGGCTCCATGGGGTCCCCAAGTTTGCCCATGGATTTTCTTGGTTGGCCATGACTCATCCAATATGGGTAGGACATTTTTCAAGGTAATTTCATATTATTAAAACATTATTTTTATCTTTAATTACACTAATTACCTCTAATCGCAATTAATAAAACTCAAAAGTTACTATTCACCAAAAATTATTTTTGTCCCATTGAACCAAATTTATATTACTAATGACAACCATGTTTGTTGGATTTTTGAAATTCAAATATCAGAATAGGTAAAATTTCACTTAAACGGAAAATTTGTTTTTTAACTACCACTTAGTGGTTTCACTATTCATCAGAAATTGATGTTTTTCAAAAAAAAATTCAACCTAAGTTATATTTGATATTATTAATTCAAAAATGATGTCCATTTCTCCAAATTAAGAACATAGAAGTTTCAATGATTAATTTTATAATTAATTCCCGCTGTCAAAACAAATAACGTGTTTTTAGGAAACAATATCTACCAAAAGATTGAAACTTGTTTATGTCCAATTTCAAAGTGAAATTAATTAAAATGACCAACATTAAATTAAATGGTAAAAATATATTTTAATTACAATTTAAACCCAATTAAAAAGATAATCTAACCATTTAAATAAATTAGACTGAAAGGATGTTTTGAATTAAAATAAAACATCTTTCACTATTAATTAAAAAAAATGAACTTTATCCGAATATACCAAAAACATAAAAAAAGTGATTTTTGATGTCCCGATTCTAAAGAAGGATTTTATTTTGTCAAATATAACATATAAATTTGTCAAAAAGTGTATTTAAAAAGTGTTATCCATCAAAAGGCGGTTAATCAACCTTTTAAAGAATATTATAATATTTACGCTTAAAATTGGATTCATTAGCATTTTTTGCCTCAATAATTTATTGGATAAAAGTAAAAATATTTAACAAACATATATAATCATTTTTTAGTTAGTTCTGTTCATTTTCGCTATTATAATAGTTAGGAATTATCTAACATTTAAAATAATATTACTGTATTATTAGTGTGTAACGTAAGATTTCAGAGAAACTCATTGTCGTGTATTTGGTACGCCATCGAACATAGAATTCCCTTTAAAGTAATATTAACATTTTATTCAAATATATTGATAAATATGAAAATATTATATTCTTTATTTACTATGGATATTAAATCCTTCTGCCCTTTTAAAAATTGCGTCCTTGCAATTTTAAAATTGGGCTCAAAAACTTCCCTGAAAGCCCCACATCAGAAAAGGTGTAAATTAAACTTTCACTTGAAAAGAAAGAAATAAAATTACAAAGCTCACCTGAGACAGAAGATACTAGGATTCGAAGAAAAAGTGGATATGGTAGTGAAAACAAAACATCATGTTCTATTGGAGAGTGATTGTAAATTATTTCTATGATAATGTTAACAACAAAAAAATAATAAATATGTGATGGGTTAAACGATATTTGATTCCCCAATATGAAAAGATAATAGACAATGTTATTGTTTTACATTACATTTCATTGAGTAATTTATTTATGGGATCAACTAAAATATAAGGAAACATACTTACTTGTATTGTAGACTATTATCTCTTACTAGACTTCTTATACAGACTCATATTTTCTCCTAAAGGTGAGTATTTAGGATGACTTGTTCATAGTAAGAGCGATGCAATCTACTTCTGGAGAATAACCTAATCCACAAAAGATGAACTATATATTTCCCATGTCTTTATACCATAACCAAAACCAAAATTGTTAGTATGAGATTAGATAATCCCCAAAAAGGATAATATTTGACAAGAAGAAAAACTACTCTTAATCTCAAAAATTTGTCCAACAAAACCCAAAGTTCCTTAAAGACCATTCAATAAACAGTTATCCCTAAAATTCTTCAAAGTAATCTAAAATAATATTGAAACAAAAATCTCTAAAGGATTTAATCACATAGTCTTCCAAGGTAAATCTTAAAATTTATCTCCAAATAACATCAGTTACTCTTAAAGTCTCATTCTTAAAAGTAGTTACCTAATCACATATCCTCCTTGAAAGGCTAATAATTTCCATATATAACCCAATATCAACTTATTCTTGATACATAATATCATCTATCTATTAATAATTATTTTTAATATCAAGGGACTTCACGTAGTCCAGTGGTAGGGGATAAATCCCAGTCGCACAGTGGTTGTGGGTTTGATTCCCAGAGCTTCGTCTGACGCGAAGGGTTGTCATACAGTCTGCGTGTTTTCCTTTTCCCAAAACTATATAATTCTAAAAACATTCCCCAAAAAGAGATAAAATCATCAAAAATAACCATAACATAATCTATCCTCATGATTATCTCATGCCTTTCATTTTCCATCATAACATACAATAACCCATAATTACCTCAAAAGTAAGGATCATATAAACCCTAATGGATACCTTTATAAATATTACCTGAACTTCCACATCGATTTGGTTATCTCGTACATGATTCATTATATCACTCACCAAGGTTCAAGTGGTTAATCATGACTCTTGATATTTGGTTCTGAAAAACCACAATATTTCTCATTGCATCTCCCATATCTTTTAGTTGATCTTTCAGAAAATTGACATTATTTTCTTCACATCCACTATTACATTGGTGCCATCTAAATCCAACCATTTACTAAAACCCAAAAGTACAGTGTGATTATGTCATTAGAATCATCATATAATATCTTACGAGGAAGGTAAATTCAAGGATATAATTATTCATGTTATCTTAATCTCATTCATATTATCTAAAACAATGACTCTTTCAGAAATCCTAACCATTATGGAAATGTCACTTACGCCTAAAGAATACCCTAAAATCTAAAGTTATCTAAACCGACCTCGGATACCAACTATAAGGACCAGGCCTTAAAACATTAAATAATCATGAATTAAATGAATAATTCACATAGGGGATCTTTTCAGGTTTAGTGTTTTAGAGAATTAGGACATAACTATTACATATCAAAAGATTACAATGTATACAAATCATCTAAGTTTCTATAAAATAAAAACTCTTAAAAAGATACATGTCTAGTTACATTTTATAGATATCATATCTTTAATTGATCCCATCGTTGACCATATTCATCTTTATGTCCTGTGGAAAACATTTAAAAAACATAGGGTGATCATTAAAATTTTAGTAAAGGATACACAAAGAAAGAAAACTGTTTGTTTTTAAAAACAATATGAAAATGATGAATACTTTATCATAAGTAATACATTTCACTTTTATGAAGTAGAAAATAATCTTCACTGAATAAAAGATAATTAGTTACCCTTTCATAACCAAAATATTACAATAAAACCCATTCAAAGAACACATAACATATAAAGGTAACATGGGAAATAAACATACATAAATGGAATAAACATATGGTCAACTTCCACACTTATCTCTAAATAGAATAGTCATACGGCCGACTTCCCTACTCAATGCATTGGAGGTTATAATGTAATCACCCATCCTCATAGTCACGAAACCACCCGTGATTTGGTTTATCACGTAACCACCCATCAAATGTCCATGAACCAATATAAAATCATAAAACAAATATAAAGGAAAGAAAACATTTCCACATTTCAATCACAATATATCAATTCAATATATTGACATAACAAACCCATTATCAAAACCAGTTTCAATACCAAAATACATAAAAGATTATATGGTATTTATTTTCTTTTAAAAATCATTACAGCTTGTTGAGGAAGCCAATGATCAAATAATACTGGCGGTGACAGAAAGGTTGTTTTCACCACATTTGATAAAAAGAAAAATAATTTTTGTCATTTAGTAAAACTATTCATAGATAAAAGATTACTTTTCAATAAAATTAATGGTCAAAGTGGTTTATACACTATATAAAAGAATGTTTTTTATTAAACAAAATATGCATCAACGAAAAGAGATTGAGACGAAGTCCCTTACAAAGTCGATATCCTTAGATTAAGGATAAATCAATCACATAATTATGTGTGACAAATATATATACAAAAAATATAAGAGGATATTATGTTTAAAACAATCAGAGGTGATCCAAACGTATTCGAAGCACGACATAATCAAGAAGTATAGGTTTAATGAAAAGAATTGAAATTGGGTTAAGAAGTTCCCTTACAGAAATTCGAAAGCCTAAGGACGTCACTTTAAAATTCAGTAAATGAGTTGATGAGAGATAAAAAGGGTATCTTATCACTTGGACATAAAATTTACAACAATAAGGATATATAAGAACATATACCTACATAATAAGATGTAAATTAAATGATATAACAAAAATAAGTCATTCAAAAAGAGGAGGGTGAAAGGTTCCCAGACCAATTTGGGTATCTTTAAAAACGTACACCCCATGAAAGAAGGGTCATAAAATGAAGAAGTAAATACCCTTAAAAAAGAGTATATTACAAAAATAGTAGAATAATGGGAATTAAATACACCACACAAAAGTAAATAGTGGAAAATGTAGCATGATTCTCATGGGAATAAAAAGTGAGATAAAAACCCCTTACCTTGTTGAAATCAATCGATTCATATGACCAAATGATAATAACCACCAAATTAATTTCACAAAAAAATTAATATAAATAGAATCAAGATAATATATATAATTTCGATGTAAACAATACACCACATTCAATAAATAAGTGGCGACCAATGGAAATATCACGAAATTAAAAGTGAAGTAGAAATATATACAAAAATTCGGCAGCCTAACACTGCCACTTGAAAATTCATAAAATGAATTGATGAGAGTTAGAGGGGGTCTATAATCATATGAAAAAAAAATTACAACTAGTTTAAAATAAAATAACATCCTCCGACATAAGAACATGGGTCACAAAAGAAATGAAATAAAAGAGAGTACATGAAAAGAAAGAGAGAGGTATGATCCCTTATCTCAAGTCCGACTTGTCTTGTTCTTTTATTTATATTCATGAATAATAAAATTTGGTAAATTAAATATTTCTTAAGGACCTAATTTAATATTTATTATTAAATTCATATCACATATTATAATTTTATAATAATTAGTTAATTATGTGAGTTCGTATCAAACATTTTGGTCGATGTTCGGTACATTAGTCAAAAATGAACTTGTTTGAAAAGAATTGTCCATGTAGTTATAAGTTCACCATCTCTATTATATTATTAATGATTTAAATATCCTATATATACAGTAAAAATTCATTTAATACTATCCATAACATTTGGGGATAGAAAATTAAATGCTCTGTTCATGGAGACGGTAGGTCGTACGTAATCATGAACGCTAATTTCATTTCTTTGTCATATTAATGGAATTAAAACTTAATGAGATATATATATATATATATATTACAATTGCAGAATAATATATATGTTATATAGGTCACATAAGTTCATTAATATCATTCTTTATACATTCATGTGTTGCATGAACTAGTCATATCACTTGAGGGGGTGGTAGTCCACACTTCCTCGTATGAAATTATCGCATTTGCACAACACGGAAATCATAAAAGTATATTTTAATTTTAAAATACATAAGAATATAGAAAACATAAATATCATATATATCATATATAAAATACAGTGAAATCATAACGGCCACCATGAGATGCGGTAGGAGATAATAGAACAATCATCGTTTCATGAGGTAGTAATTCGACCCCCATAGAAACAGTATGTCCTTTAACCATTAGACATATGTGTGTGTATGTTTAGTTCGAATACTTATCATAAACAAATTCTAGTATATTTAATATACTGTTTTTATTTGAAACAAATTTAATAAAAATCATTTAGGGGTTGGAGAAGCAAAATAAAACAAGAGAACATAAGAGAAGACATCACCGTAAAATCAGGCAACATCCCTTGGTTTGAACCATAAGGGTTTCTTAGAGAGCACTATACCTAGTGTAAGGATTATAAGATGAAGAGAAGGATGTGGAGAGATAAAGTGAGCAAGGGTGGGATGAGAAAATGGCTTGAGAGGTGTGGGTAAGCGGGTAGAGGTGGGGGCCTTTTAAAAGAGGGAGGAGGGGCACTGTTTTAAGGTCATGAAATGTTACATTATAATGAAATGTTTTTCATATTTTAAAGGTCCCAAAAAGATATATATCGTGGATAAGGTGATAATGGTTTGAAATAAACTCATCCAATAGGGTTTAGTCATGTTTATGTCTTAGATTTTCCCTTATCTTTTCATTTTATAGAAATCATTCATTAATGAGGTAATCGCTGCATCAACATGGTGTGATAAATAAATTAATTTATTTAATGTATAAAAATTATAAAACAATTACCATGATGTAGGAAATATTTTTATATTTATAATGAATATTAATAGTCAAAACGATAACTTATATAACCCCATATAAAAATTGATTTATTAAACAATATATGTTTGTGGCATTTTTATATTAAAATTAAATAAAAAGTTATTAATGTAATTTTCTTACCCAAGAGGGTCCATGGGTTCCCCAAGTTTTCCCATGGATTTTCTTGGTCGTCCATTACTCATCCAATAAATGTAGGTCATGTGTCAAGGTATTTTCATATTATTTAAACATTTTTTACCTTAAATTACACTAATTTCCTCTAATAGCGATTAATAAAACTCAAAAGTTACTATTCACCAGAAATTATTTTCATCCCATTGATCCACATTGTACTTACTAATGATAGACATGTATAATGGATTTTTGAAATTAAAATCGCAGAAGTGGTAAAATTTCATTGAAATGAAAAATCTGTTTTTTAACTACCACTCAGTGGTTTCACTGTTCATCAAAAATTGATGTTTTTCAGAAAAAAAACAAAAATTCATTCTAAGCTATTTTTGGTATTTCGAATTCAAAAATGATTTCCATTTCACCAAATTCCTAACATTGAATTTGTATTAATTATTTTTATAATTAATTCCTGATGTCAAAACAAATAGTTTGATTTTAAGAAACAATATCTATAAAAATATTGACACTTGTTTTTGTCCAATTTCAAAGTGAAATTAATTTCAATGACTACCATTGGATTAGTTATTAAAAATATATTTTAATTATAATTTAAAACTGATTAAAAAGATAATCTGACAATATAAAAAAATTAGACTGAATGGAGGTTTTGAATTAAAATACAACATCTTTCACTATTCATTATAAAAAATGAACTTTACCGGAACAATACCAAAAACATACACAAAGTAAATTTTGATGTCTCGATTCTGAAGAAATATTTTATTTTGTCCAATATAACATATAAAATTTTTAAAATGTGTATTTTAAAATTGTTCGCCATCAAAATTTGGTTAATCCGCCTTTTAAGTAATATTATAATATTTACACTTAAAATTGGATTCATTCGTATTTTAAGCCTCTATCATTTGTTGGATAAATGTAAAAATATTTACCAAACTTATATAATCATTTTGTAGTTAGTTCTATTAATTTTTGCTATTATAACGTGTAACATCCCTTATAAATAAAGAATAATACATTTTTTATTTTAATAATATTAATGAATTAAATATTAATTTTACTTTTAAGGGGTTTCTATGTTCGATAGTGTACCCGATACGCAACAAAGAGTTTCTTTGAAATCTTACATTGCACACTACTAATATAATAATATTATTTTAAATGGTAGTTAGCACGTAGCCGTTGTATTGGTGGGAATGAATATAAATAACTAAAATATGATTATATATGTTTTTTAAATGTTTTTATATTTATCCAATAAAAGATAAATGCTTAAAATAAGAAAAGAATTCAATTTTAGGCATAGATACTCTAATATTCATTAAAAGGTTGAACTATTACCTTTTGATGGAAAACCCACTTTAAATATAGTTTTGGTCACTGTTATAAATTCTATTTAACCAAATAATATACTTCATTAGAATCGGGACATCAAAATTTACTTTGTGTAAATTTTTGGTATTTTTCCGAAAAAGTTCATTTTTTAATGAATAGTAAAACATGTTGTATTTTAATTCAAAACCACTTTTTAATATAATACATTTGTATTATTAGATTATATTTTTATTTGGTTTTAATGTGAAATTAGAATATATTTTTACCATTTAATCCAATGGTGGTCATTGAAATTAATTTCACTTGGAATTTGGACTTAAACTTGTGTAAATCTTTTAATATATATTGTTTCTTAAAAACTCGCTATTTTTTTACAGCAGGAATTAATTATTAAATTAATTAATGCAACTTATATGCTTTGAATTTTGTAAAATAATCATCTTTTTTCAATTCGGAATATCAAATATATCTTAGGGTGAATTTTTGGTATTTTTCTGAAAAACATCAATTTTTTGATGAATAGTGAAACCACTATGTGTTAGTTAAAAAAACTGATTTTTCGTTTAAATGAAACATTACCAATTCTGTGATTTGATTTTCAATATTCTTACATAAATGGTTTTCATTATGATGTGAAATGTTGTACGACAGGATTAAAATAATTTTTTGGTGAATAGTAACTTTTAAGTTTATTAATTGCGATTTGAGGTAATTAGTGTAATTTAAGGCAAAAATTATGTTATAATAATATGAAATTACCTTGACAAGTGTCCTACCCTTGTTGGATGTGTTATGGTCGACCATAAAAATCCATGGGTCAACTTAGGGACCCCATGGAGCCACTTGGGTAATAAAATGACATTAATAAGTTTTTATTTAAAGTTAGAATAAAAATGTCACAGACATGTGTTTGTTTACTAAAACAATTTTTACATGGGATTATACAAGTCATAATTTTGACTATAAATATTAATTGGAAAGCTAAAAAGATTTCCCACATCATAGTATTTTTTTTTATAATTTTTATCCATTAAATAAATTAAATTATTTATGACACCATGATGATGGCGAGATTACCTCATTATTTAATGATTTAAATAAAATGAAATGATAATGTAACAACTAAGACCTAAACATCTCAAAAACCTATTGGATGGGTGTATTTCAAAGTATTATCACCTTATCCTAGAAATATATAATTTTTGGACCTTTAAAATCCGAAATGAATTTTATAATAATGTAACCATTTATAACTTTCCAAGAGATCCCCTCCTCTCCTCTTATAAAAGGCCCCCACCTCTACCACCTTACCCCCACCTCAAAAGCCTTTGGCTCGACCAAACTCTGCTCATTTTATCTCTCCACACCCCTCTTGTCATCCTAGAAGTCTTATATTTGGCAGAAAGCTCTTCAACAAACCCTTTTGGTTTAAACCAAGAGGAGTTAACCGATTTAAAGGTAATGCCTTCACTTGTGTTCTTTTTTTTCATCTCCAACCCACTAAACTCTTTTTTTTCATTTATTTTGTAACAAAACCAGTATCTTCAATATAATAGGATGTTTTTATGGGATGTATTCAGGCTACACATACACATACCTTCGTCTAATGGTTAAACAACATACTGTTTCTGTGGATGGCGAATTTCTGCCTCATGAAACGAGGATCGTTCAATATTATTTTGACACATTTTATGGTGGCCATTAACATGTCACTCAATTTATATATGATTTATATTATGTTTATTTTTTCATTTTACATCTGTATTTTTCATTTATGTCATACCCTTATGGTTTCCATTATGGGTAAATGCGATAATTTATTTTTCGGAAGTGCGGACTACCACCCCCTCAAAGCAATTTGATTCGTTAATGCCAAATGTGGGATGTATAAAGGATGAAGTTATTGAAAATATATATGATATTATACTAGAATTATAATATACCTTTATATCATTATGATTTCACTTCATTAAATAAAAAATAGAAATGAATGTAGCAATCATGCGTACGTACGGCTTACCGTCTCCATGAACGGTGAATTTCATTTCTTACCTCTAAATGTTTTGTACAATTATAAATACATGTATATTCTTGATATATATGATATATATGATATCAAAATCATGAATATCATTCTATATATAATGAACCTTTGACCATGAGAACAACATGGAATTGTATGAAGTCCATTTTTGACTTAAGTACCAAATATCGACAAAACGAACATTATTAAATTAAATGATTACATATCATTTATAACATGGCAATAAGTTATATAAAAGTAATAATAAACATGAAAAAGTTTCTTAAGAAAGTATAAATTAACTTTAGTTTAGTATTCATGAGATTAAAGAGCAATCGAGTCACGTCGGACATGAGGTAGGGGACTTCGTCTAAATCTCCTTTCATTGAGGCATATTTTTTTCTAATACAAGAATTTATTTTATACGGTTTATAAACCACTTTGACTTTTAATTTTATACAAAATGAATCTTCTTCTATGAAGCATTTTACAAAATGACAAAAATAAATGTTTCTTGTAATGTACGGGGTGACAACGACCTTTTCCAACGCCGGGAGAATTATTTGGACATTGGCTTCCTCAACAAGTCGTAATGTTTTTAAAAGTAAATAAATACCATATACTGATTCATGTATTTTGGTATTGAAAATGGTTTTTATAATGGATTTGTTATGTCAATATATTTTAGTGATATATTGTGATAGAAATGTGGAAATGTTTTTTTTTCATTTTATTTGTATTATGTCTGATGATTTTATCTTGGTACTTGGAAATTTGACGGGTGGTTACGTGATAAACAATATGATAGGTGGTGCCGTGAATTCTAGGATGGGTGGTTACATTAAAACCTCCAATGCATTGGGTATGGAAGTCGGTTGTATGGCTATTCCATTAAGTGATATGTGTGGAATTATACCGTATGGTTATTCCATTTAAGTATGTTTATATCCCAGGTTACCTTTATACATTTTGTGCTCATTATATGGGTTTTATGGAAGACTTTTGATTACAAAATGGGTAAGAAATGATCTTTTATTCAGTGAAGAGTTTTTACTAATTTATAATGTTGAAAAGTATAACATTGATAATGTATTCTTGGTTTACTTTTTGTTTTGAAATACTAACAGTTTTCCATCTTTGTGTATCCCTTACTGAGCTTTTTATGCTCAACCCAAGTTTTATTGAAATGTTTTTCACAGGACGTAATGTGGAATAATGTCATGGATGGGATCATGGAAAATTCATGTTATCTAAAACATGGAACAATTCATATTTCTTTTTAAGCATTTTTATTTTATGGAAACTTAGTATAAGTGTGTACATTGTAATCTTTTGAGACGTAATAGTTATGTACTAATTCTTTAAAACTCTAAACCTGAATGGATCCTCAATGTGAATTATTCATTTAATTCAATATTAAGTAAGTTTTAAGGCCAGGGCCTTATAGTTGGTATCAATGGTCGGTTTAGACAACTTTAGGAGTTAGAAAATTGTTAAATTATAAATTAATTTATGGTATGATTGAAATGATATAGAATTTAAAGATTACCATGTTTCTCAGCCTAAGATATTTCTTTTTTCAGAATAGTTTTTCACAAAGGAAACAAGGCAGCTATGTTGGGATGACATCAGGAAGAAGGTAACCTTCCAAATCAGCAACCTGAGATGGTTGGAATTGGAACTGAATAGATTTTTGCAGTGATGGCACAGTTGACTCAAGCTATAAATGGCGGTGGTATCAATGCATGAGATCTGCTATATCAACCGCAGAGGAATATGTCAGTGGTGGAACATTTCATGAGGCAACATCTCCCATCATTCAGAGGATCATCTGACCCTGTGCTAGCTGAAGGGTGGATTAAAGTACTAGAGAAGTTTTTTGATGTCATGGGGTGTTCAGAACATCAAAAGGTTAGTCTTGTTGTTTACAGTTTTGAAGGTTAAGTAGATCAGTGGTGGTCGATGATAAAAAATATCAGGGATAGTGATGAGATTGATGATCTTTAATGTGACAAATTCAAATGTATGTTTGTTGAGAAATATTTTCCTAAGGTGGTTCATCTTAGGATGGAAAAACAATTCCTATAATTGAGGCAGGGGGATGGCTCAGTGGCTTCTTATGATGCAAAGTTCACTCGACTGGCAAAGTATGCTCCAAACTTCATACGAGATCTTGATAGTAAAATCAACCGTTTTTACTCAGGGATAAAACTAATGTATGAAAGGGATTTAGATTCTCGTGAGTTCGAATGTTATGAAAAACTTGTTCGATGTGCGGAAATGGTGGAAATAGAATTTTCCAATGATCAGGTGTTCATTGACAAACAACAGAATAAGAGGTCCAGTTGGCAAGCAAAGGGGAAGAATTCATCAAGGAATCACGGAGGTAAGAAAACCAAATATCCATCCTGTGAGAAGTGTGGTACAATGAATCCTAGAGAATGTTTATCCACGTCTGGAAGGTGCTTTCAGTGTGGTAGGTCTGGTCATATTTCTTGTAACTGTATGGAAGATGATCATTCAGGCAATGAAAAGCCAGTGGTAAGATGTCTTAAGAATAATGGAATTGGTCATTATAAAAATTAGTGTCTAACGAAGAACTCAACTGGGGGAAAGTAGCTAAACTACAAGCAGAAAGGGGTGGTGAAATCCTTTGCAACTACTTCAGTAGATGTTGGGCCATCGAATGAAGTAGTATCAGGTACATTGTTTGTTTGTTCAGAGTATGACAATGTGTTGTTTGATTCAGGGTCTACATATTCATTCATTTCTGAGAAGTTTTCTAGTAAATTGGGAATTCCATCTAAAGATATGAATCCTGAACTTATGGTAAAACACCCGGGGGGAACATTGAGACAAAAAGAAATTATAAGAACCTTCCTATCCCTGTGTGTAGAAAGAATCTACCTTCAAACCTTATTTTTTGCCTCTAGTAGAGTTTCATGTTATTTTAGGCATGGATTGGATTTTTGTTTATCATGCTAGGATTAACTGCAAAGCTAAAGAGGATTATTTTCAGAAATATTTTTTTTGTTTTTGTACAAGAATGAACCCTTGATTTTGATAACATATCAAGAATGTGAGAAACTAGTAAAAGAAGGAAATGAATGTTAGGTGGCACATATTGTTGAAAATAAAGGAACTGTTCAGATTAATGATGTGCCAGTGGTAAATGATTATCTTGATGTATTTCCTGATGAGTTTCCTGGTATTATTCATGATCTGGAAGTTGAATTTACTGTTGACCTAGTTAATGATTCTAATCCAATTTCTAAACCCCCTTATCGAATGGCTCTAGTTGAACTTTTAGTGTTATAGAAGCAATTGTAGGAGTTATGAGATAAAGGTTTCCTTCGGCCTAGCACATCACCAAGGGGTGAACCTATCTTGTTTGTTAAAAAGAAAGATGATTCGACGAGACTTTGCATTAATTATAGAGCCTTGAATAATATCAATATTAAGAACATGTATCCTTTGGCTCATATCGATGATTTTTTTGATCAGCTCCACGGAGATCAGTATTTTTTGAGGATTGAATTGAGGTCATGGTACCATCAGTTGAAAGTAAAAGAATCAGACGTTCTGAAGACTGCATTTCATACTAGATATGGCCATTTTGAATTTTTCGTTATGCCTTTTGGGTTAGCCAATGCACCTGTTGTATTCATGGATCTTATGAACCGAATTTTTCATGAGTTCTTGGATAAGTTTGTGTTTGTTTTCATTGATGATATTTTGGTGTCTTCTAAAAGTAAAGATGAGCATGAAATTCATTTAAGGGTTATCATGTAATCCATAAAAGAAAAGAAACTGTATGGAAAATTCAGCAAGTGTGAGTTTTGGTTACAACGAATTTCTTTCCTTGGTCACATTGTTTCAAAAAAATGGCATAACTGTTGATCCTGCTAAAATAAAAGTTGTTGAAGAATGTCCAAGACCCACAAATGTAACCGAAATCTGTACTTTTCTTGGTTTGGCAGGTTACTACCTAAGGTTTGTTGAAAATTCTTCATGGTTATCTAGTCCAATTACTAAGCTAACTTGGAAGTGTGTTATGTTTATCTGGACAAAATAATGTGATGATTGTTTTCAGGAGTTGAAAAGAAGATTGACGAATGCTCCAGTTTTGGCACTTCCTTCTAGGAATGGTGAGTTTGTTTTATACATTGATGCTTTGTTGAAGGGACATGGTTTTGTCCTTATGCATAATGATCTGGTAATTGCATATGCTCCACATTAGTAGAAAACTCATAAGGTGAATTACCCTACACATGACTTGGAATTAGCTGCTGTTGTTTTTGCTCTAAAAATTTGGAGGCATCATTTATATGGAGTATAGTGTGAAATATATACTGATGAAAAATGTTTAAAGTATATATTCACTCATAATGAATTGAACATGAGGAAAAGGAGATGACTAGAATTAATCAAGGATTATGATGGTACCATTAATTACCATCCGTGAAAAGCGAATAAATCGGCCGATGCTTTGAGTCGAAAACGCAATGCTTCATTAACCATGCTACGTTTGGAATGAGATCATTTGGTTTTTTATTTGATAAAATTTTACATATATGTTTTTTGTGTAGGAAGTTCTTCTATTATGTTTTAGGTGTCAGCGAGATCATCTCTATTAGACAAAATTAAGCAAGCACAAAATAAAGACAGTGGGTTGCAGAAAAGGTAGAGCTAGTTTAGAAGGGTAAGTCGCTTGAATTTATCATTGATAATGATTGTGTTTTGAGGTTTGGGAAGAGAATATGTGTGCCTGGTGATTCACAGTTGATGAATGAGTTGTTATGTGAGGTTCATAGTTCCCTATTTTTAGTTCATCCTGGTAGTACTAAAATGTACATAGATCATCAAGATTATTGCTGGTGGGATGGAATGAAAAGAGATATTGCTGATTTTACTGTGAAGTGTTTAACTTGTCAGCATGTTAAAGCAGAGTGACAATTACTGAAAGGGATGCTTCAGCCTTTACTAGTGCCAGAGTGGAAATGGGAAAATATATACATGGACTTTGTTGTGGGATTATCGAAGACATCTTTAGGTAATAATGGAATCTGGGTTATTGTTGATCGCTTGACTAAATCTGCTCATTTCCTTCCTATTCGAGATACTATACCTCAAAAACAACTTTCTCAATTGTATCTTTAAGATATAGTCAGGTTTCATGGAGTTCCCATATCCATTATATCTGATCATGATTTTAGGTTTACTTCTAACTTTTTGAAGGGCCTTCAGAAGTCATTGGGTACTGAATTAAATTTTAGTACAACTTTTCATCCTCAGTCAGATGGGCAGTAAGAATGAACAATTCAGACTTTGGAGGATATTCTACATGCTTGTTCGATGGATTATCAGGGAATTTGGGACAGAGATCTTTCTTTGGTTGAATTTTAATATAATAATAGTTTTCATTCCAGTATACATATGGCTCCGTTTGAAGCATTATATGGTAAACGGTGTCGAACTCCAGCTTTTTGGCATGAAGTGGGTGAAAGGAAGTTGATGGGACTAGAATTGGTAGAAGTGATTGCAGAAAAAATTCAGTTGATTCTAAAACACATGAGAACAGCTTAGAGCAGGTAGAAAAGTTATGCGGATAACCGGAGGAAGGATCTATCTCTCGATGTAGGTTATCATGTTTTTCTCAATGATTCACCATGGAAAAGTGTGATGCGATTTGGTAAGAAAGGAAAGGTGAGTCCAAGGTTCATTGGACCATATGAAATTCTAGAGAATGTTTGATCAGTTGCTTACCGAGTTGATTTACCTCCGAGTTTATCTCATGTACACAATGTTTTTCATGTTTCGATGTTGAGAAAGTATATCCCAGATCCATCTCATGTTTTGAGCCCAGAGGTAGTTCAGTTGGAAGAGAATCTCTCTTATGATGAAAAACCAGTCGAGATTCTTGTCCATAAGGAGCAAGTGTGGTGAAATAATATAATTCCCTAGGTAAAGGTTTTGTGGAAAAACCATATGGTTGAAGAGGAAACATTAGAATCTGAAAATGCTATGAGGGATAAATACCCCAACATTTTTTGATAAGTGAATAAAATTACGAGGATGAAATTCCCAAAAGGGGGGAAGGATGTAACATCCCATGTAAATAAAGAATAATAAATTTTTATATTTTATAATATTTATGAATTAAATATTAATTTTTCTTTTAAGGGGTTTCTATGTTCAATAGTGTACCCGATACGCAACAAAGAGTTTCTTTGAAATCTTACGTTTCACACTAGTAATATAATAATATTATTTTAAATGGTATATAGCACGTAGCCGTTGTATTGGTGGGAATGAATATAAATAAATAAAATATGATTATATATGTTGGTTAAATGTTTTAATATTTATCCAATAAAAGATAAAGGCTTAAAATTAGAAAAGAATTCAATTTTAGGTATAGATACTGTAATATTCACTAAAAGATCGAACTATAGCCTTTTGATGGAGAACCCTCTTTAAATATAGTTGTGGTCACTGTTATACATTCCTTTGGACAAAATAAAATTCTTCTATAGAATTGGGACATCAAAATTTACTTTGTGTAAATTTTTGGTATTTTTCCGATAAAGTTCATTTTTAATGAATAGTGAAAATGTTGTATTTTAATTCAAAATATATTTTAATCAAATTTGTTAATATTAATATATTATATTTTGATTTGGTTTTAAAGTGAAATTAGAAAATATTTTTAGCATTTAATCCAATGGTTGTCATTGAATTAATTTCCCTTCAAATTTGGACTTAAACTAGTGTCAATCTTTTGATATATATTGTTTCTTAAAAACACACTATTTTTTTGACAACGGGAATTAATTATTAAATTAATTAATGCAACTTATATGGTTAGAATTTTTTATAATAGAAATCATTTTTTAATTCTGAATATAACATGTATCTTAGGGTGACTTTTTGGTATTTTTCTGAAAAACATCAAATTTTGATGAATAGTTAAACCACTAAGTGGTAGTTAAAAAAACTGAATTTTAGTTTAAATGAAACATTACGACTTCTGTGATTTGATTTTCAAAATTCCCACATACATGGTTGTCATTATGATTTAAATGTGGTATAATGGGATTAAAATAAATTTTTGGTGAATAGTAACTTTTATGTTTATTAATCGTGATTAGAGGTAATTAGTGTAATTTAAGGAAAAAATAATGTTATAATAACATGAAATAACCTTGACACATGACCTACCCTCATTGTATGTGTCATTTTAGACCAAAAAAATCAATGGGTCAACTTGGGGACCCCATGGAGCCACTTGGGTAAGAAAATGACATTAATAACTTTTTATTTATAGTTAGTATAAAAAGGTCACAAACATGTGTTGTTTTACTAAAACAATTTTTACATGTGGTTATACAAGTCATAATTTTGACTAAAAAGATTCATTGGAAATATAAAAATATTTCCTACATCATATTATTTTTTTTAATTTTTATACATTAAATAAATTAAATTATTTTTGATACCATGATGATGCAGTGATTACCTCATTATTTAATTATTTAAATAAAATAAAATGAGAATGTAAAATCTAGGACCTACACTTGTCAAAAACCTATTGGATGGGTGGATTTAGAAGTCTTATCATCTTATCCTCGAAATATATAATTTTGGGACCTTTAAAATCAGAAAAGAATTTTATAATAAAGTAACCTTTTATAACTTTCCAAGAGTGCCCTTCCTCTCCTCTTATAAAAGGCCCCCACCTCTACCACCTTACCCACACCTATCAAGACATTGGCTCAACCTATATCTGATAAGTTTATCTCTCCACATCCCTCTACTAATCCTAGATGCCTTAACATTGGCAAAAATCTCTTCAAGAAACACTTTTGGTTCAAACTAAGAGGAGTTACCCGATTTAAAGATAATGTCTTCACTTGTGTTATTTTTTTTATTTTGATTCTAAAACCCCCTAAACTATTTTTATTATTTTAATTAGTAACAACACCTATATATTAAATATATGTGGATTTTTTTATGTGATGGATTAGAGATAAACATACACACACCTTCATCTAATGGTTAAAGAACATACTGATTCTGTGGATGGCGAATTTCTGCCTCACGAAATGATGATAGTTAAATATTCTTTTAACACATTTTATGGTGGCCATTAAGATTTAACTATATTTATATATGATTTATATTATGTTTATGTTTTCCTTATGATTCGGTATTTTTCATTTATGGCATACCTTTATGGTTTCCATTATGGGTAATGGGATAATTTCATTTTAGGAAGTGCGGACTACCGCCCCCTCAAAGTGATTTGATTCGTTAATGACATATGTGGGATGTATAAAGGATGGAGTTAATGATATTATATATGATATTATACTTTAATAATAATATACATTTATATGATTATTATTTCACTCCATTAAATATGAAATAGAAATTAAAGTAGTGTTAATCCGTACGTAAGGCTTATCGTCTCCATGAACGTTGAATTTCATTTCTAACCTCTAAATGTTATGTACAATTATAAATAGATGTATATACTTGATATATATGGTATATATGATATCCAAATCTTGAATATCATTCTGGATATAATGAACCTTTGACCACCTGAACAACATGTAATTGCAAGAATTCCATTTTTGACTTAAGTACCAAATATCGACAAAACAAACTTTATTAAATTAAATAATTTCATAACGTTTATAACATGGAAATAAGTTATATAAATATAAAATGAATAATAAACCTGAAAAAGGTTCTTAAGCAAGTTTAAATTAGCTTTAGTTTATTATTTAGGAGATTAAAGAGCAATCGAGTCATGTCGGACACGAGGTAAGGGACTTCGTCTCAATTTTCTTTCATTGAGGCATATTTTGTTCTAATACAAGACTTTATTTTATATGGTGTATAAAACCCTTTGAATTTTAATTTTATACAATAGGAATCTATTTCTATGAAGCGTTTTACAAAATGACAAAAAGGAATGGTTTTTTTAACGTATGAGGTGACAACGACCTTTTCCTCCGCCGCGAGTATTATTTGGACTTTGGCTTCCTCAACAAGCCATAATGTTTTTAAAAGTAAATAAATACCATTTACTCTTTTATGTAATTTGGTATTGAAATTGGTTTTTATAATGGATTTGTTATGTCAATATATTTTAGTGATATATTGTGATTGAAATATAGAAATGTTTTCTTTCCATTATATTTGTGTTATGTCTTATGATTTTATAATGGTACTTGGACATTTTACGGGTGGTGCCGTGAATACCAGGATGGGTGGTTAAGTTGTATCTCCAATGCATTGGTTATGGATGTCTGTCGTATGGCTATTCCATTAAGTGATATGTGTGGACGTCGATCGTATGGTTATTCTATTTAAGTATGTTTATGTCCTAAGTTTCCTTTACACAATATGTGTTCTTTATATCGGTTTTATGGTAATACTTTGATTACATAAAGGGTAATTAATGATATTTTATTTAGTGAATTTTTTTTACTACATTATAAAAGTGAAAGGTATTAATTTAATAAAGTATTTTTGGTTTATTGGTTGTTTTGAAAAACTAATAGTTTTCCTTCTTTGTGTATCTCTTACTGAGCTTTTTATGCTCACCCCAAGTTTTTTTAAAATGTTTTTCATAGGACTTAATGTGGAATATGGTTAAGGATGGCATCAAGGAAAATTCATGCTATCTAAAACATGGAACTAGACATGTTTATTTTTAAGAGTTTTTATTTTATGGAATCTTAGTAGAAGTGTATAATTTGTAATCATTTTAGACGTAATAGATATGTCCTAATTATCTAAAACTCTAAACCTGAAAAGATCCTCAATGTGAATTATTAATTTAATTCAATATTATGTAAGGTTTAAGGTCGGGACCTTATATAGCGGCTAGGTGTTATCGACCATTTAAAATAATTGTACTATATTATTAGTGTGCAAAATAAGATTTCAATGAAACTCGTTGTTGCGTATTGGGTACGCCATCAAACATTGAATTCCCTTTAATGTAATATTAACATTTTATTCACAAATATTGATAAATATGAAAATATCATATTCTTTATTTACCATGGATGTTACATCCTTCCACCATTTTTGGAATTGCGTCCTCTCAATTTTTAAATTGGGCTTGAAAACATCATTGAAAGCCCCACATCAGAAAAGGAGCACAATAAACTATCACTTTAAAAGAGAGAAAGAAAAGTAAAAAGGTCACCCGAGACAAAAGATACTAGGATTACCTAAAAATATGGATATGGAGGAGAAAACAAACTGTCATGTTCTGATGGAGAGTGATGGGAAAATATGTCTAGGAGAAAGTTAACCATTAGAAAATCACAAACTTATGATGGGATATACGTTATTTGATTCCATAGTAGGAAATGTTAACACACAACATCTTTGTTTTTAGTAACATTTCATTGAGTAATTTATTTATGGGCTTAAATAAAACAAAAGGAAACATACTTACTTTTCGGGTATACTTTCACCCCTTATAATATTTCTTACACAAACTCATATTTTCTCTAAAAGGTGATTATTTGGGATGACTTGTTCACATTAATAGCACTATAATCTACTTCTAGAGAATTACCTAGTCTACAAAAGATGAACTATATATTTCCCATGACTTTAGACCATAACCAAAACCAAAATTGTTAGTATGATATTAGATAATCGCCAAAAAGTGAAATATTTTAAAAAAAGAAAAACTACTCTTAATCTCTAAAATTTGTCAACAAAACCCAAAGTTCATCAAAGACCATTCAATAAATAGAAATCCATAAAATTCATCAGTGTACTCTAAACTAGGATTGATAACCAAATCTCTAAAGGATTTAATCACAGTCTTCCAAGGTAAATCTTAACATTTATCTCCAAATAACATCATTTAACCTTAAATTCTCATACTGAAAAGTAGTTAACATTATATTATCCTCCATGAAAGGAAAATAATTTCCATAGATAACCCACAATCAACATATTCCTGATTCATAGAATCATCCATCTAAAAATAATTAGTCATACTAACCAGGGACTTCACATAGTCCAATGGTAGGTGATAAATCCCAGTTGCATTTTGGTTGTGGGTTCGATTCCCGCCGCTTCGTCCGACACGACGGGTTGTCATACAGTCTGCGTGATTTCTTTTTCCAAAAAATATATAATTCTTAAGACATTCCCCAAAAAGAGATAAAATATTCAAAAATTACAATAACATAATTTAATCTCATGTTTATCTCAAGAATTTTATTTTCCCTCATAACATATAGTAACCCATATATACCTCTAAAGTAAGGATCATATAAACCCTAATGGTTACCTTTAAAATTATTACCTGAACTTCTACATTGATTTGGTTATCTAGTACATGATTCATTAGATAATTCACCAAGGTTTATGTGGTTAATTTTTACTCCTGATATTTAGTTGAGAAGATCCACAAGAGTTCTCATTGCAGCCCCCATATCATTCAGTTGTTCTTTCCGAAAGTCATCACTATTTTCTTCACTTCCACTGTTACTTTAGTGCCTGCTAAATCCATCCATTTACTAAAACCAAAAAGGATATTGTGATTATCTCATTTGAATCATAATATAATATCTTATGAAGAGGGTAAATACTAATATTTAATTATTATGTTATCTTAAACTCATTCACTTTATCTAAAACTATGACTCTTTCTGAAATCCTAACCATTATGGTAATGTCACGTATTCTTAAAGAATACCATAAGCTCTAATGTTATCTAAACCGACCTCTGATTCCAACTATAAGGACCCGACCATAAAAAATTACATAATCATGATTTAAATGAATAATTCACATAGAGGATATTTTCAGGTTTAGTGTTTTATAGAATTATGACATAACCATTACATCTCAAAAGATTACAAAAAAGACACTTTTTCTAAGTTACCATAAAATAGAAACTCTTAAAAAGAATCTTGTCTAGTTCCATGTTTTAGATAACATGTCTTTCCTTGATCCCATTCATGACCCTATTCATCTTTAAGTCCCGTGGAAAACACTTCATAAACTTGGGATGAGCATAAAAAGCCTAGTAAAGGTTACACTAAGAAAGAAAACTATTTATTTTTCAAAACAATAAGTAAATCATGAATAATTTATCATAAGTAAAACTTTTCGCCTTTATGAAGTAGAAAATACAATTCACTGAAAAAAAATATCATTACATACACTTTCATAACCAAAAGATTACCATAAAACCCATATAAAGAACACATAACATATAAAGGTAACTTGGGACATAAATATACTTAAATGGAATAACATACGGTTAACTTCCACACATATCTCTAAATGGAATAAAAATATGGCTGACTTCCATACCCAATGAATTAGAGGTTATAACATAACCACCCGCCCTAGTATTCACGACAACACCCATTATTTGGATTATCATGTAACCACCCATAAAATGTCCAAGTAGCATTATAAAATCATAAAACAAATATAAAGGAAAGAAAACATTTCCATATTTCAATCAAAACACATCACTTCAATATATTGACAAAAAAATCCATTATCAAAACCATTTTCAGTACCAAAATACATAAAATATCATATGGAATTTATTTTATTTTAAAAATCATTACAGCTTGTTGAGGAATCCAAATATCAAATAATACTCGCGATGGTGAAACAGTCGTTGTCACCACCTACGTTAAAAAGAAACATACTTTTTTGTTGTTTAGTAAAACGATTCGTAGAGAAAAGATTCCTTTTGAATAAAAGTAAATTTAAAATTTCATTATACACCATATGAAATAATGTTGTGTATAAAATAAAATATGCATCAATAAAAAGAGATTTAGATGAAGTCCATTATAAAGTCGGTATCCTTAAATTAAGGATAAATCCATTACAAAATTATGTGTAAAAAATATAAATACACAAAATATAAGAGGATATTATGTGTAAAACAATCAGAGGTCATCCACATGAATTCATAGCACGACATAATCAAGAAGTAGAGGTTTAACCCAAAGAATTGAAATTAGGTTAAGAAGTTCCCTTACAGAAATTCGATTACCTAACATCTTCAAAATAAAATTCTGAAAATGAGTTGATGAGAGATAAAAATGGGTTCTCATCACTTAGAAATAACATTTACTACAATAAGGATATATAAGAACATATCCCAAAATAATAATATGTAAATTAAAAGACCTAACAAAAATAAGCTTTTTAAAAAGCGGAGGGTGAAAGGTTCCCTTACTGATTTGGGTAACCTTCAAAATGTACACCCCATGAAAGAAGGGTCACACAATGATGATTTAAATACCCATAAACGAGAGTATATAACACAAATAGTAGAATATTGGGCAGTACATACGCCACACAAAAGGAAATAGTGGAAAATGTATCATGAATCTCATGGAAATAAAAAGTGAAATAAAAACCCCTTAACTCATTGAAATCAATTGAGTCGTATGACCAATAGATAATAACCACCAAATGGATTTTATAGAAACATGAATATAAATAGAATCCTGATAATATATATCAATTTGCATTACACAATATACGACATTCCCTAAATAAGTGGCTACCAAGGTAAATATCACAGAATTAAAAGTGAGATAAGAAATCCCTTACGAAAATTTTGCCGCCTAACAGTGCCACTTAAAATTTTTAAAATGAATTGATAAGACTATGAGGGGTCTCTAATCATATGAAGAAAAAAATTACAGTATGGTGAATATAAAAGTACATCCTCCAACATAATAACATGGATCAAAACAGAAATGAGATAAAAGAGAGTACTTGAAAAGAATGAGAGAGGTAGGATCCCTTACCTCAAGTCCGACTTGTCTTGTTCGTTTATTTATATTCCTGAATAAAAATATTTGGTCAATTTATAATTTCATAAGGACCTCCTTTAAAGGTTATTATTCAATTCATATAACATATTATAATGTTATAATAATTAGTTAATTATGTGAGTTCATATTAGAAGTTCTGCTCAATGTTTGTTAGATTAGTCAAAAATGAACTTATTTGAATAGAATTGTCCATGTAGTTATAAGTTCATCATTTCCAGTATAGTATTAATGATTTAAATATCCTATATATCCAGTATAAATTAATTTTATACTATTCTATAAAATTTGGATATAGAAAATGAAATGCACCGTTCATGGAGACAGTAGGTCGTACGTACGCAAGAACGCTACTTTCATTTCATTTTCATGTTAGTGGAATTAAAAATAAATGAGAGATATATATATTATAATTCCAATATAATATATATGTTATATTTGACACATATGTTCATTAATTTAATTCTATAAAAAATCCATGTATTGCATGAACGAGTCACATCACTTGAGTGGGAGGTAGTCCACACTTCCTCGTATGAAATTATCACATTTGAAAAACATGGAAAGCATAAAGGTATGTTTTAAATATAAAATACAGAAGCATATAGAAAACATAAAATCCATATATATCATATAGAAAATACATTGACATCATAATGGCCAACAAGAGATGTGGTAGGAGATAACTGGATAATCATCATTTCGTGAGGCAGTAATTCGCCATCCACGGAAAAGGTATGTCGTTTAACCATTAGACAGAGGTGTGAGTAAGTGTAGATCAAATAATTCCCATAAAAACATCCTAGTATATTAAATATACTGTTTTTGTTACAAAAGAAATGAATAATAAGAGTTTAGGGGGTTGGAGAAGCAAAATAAAAGAAAAGAACATAAGAGAAGACATTACATTTAAATCGGGTAACTCCACGTGGATTGAACCAAAAGGGTTTCTTGAAGAACTTTCTGCCTAAAGTAAGGCTTCTAGTATGAATAGAGGGATTTGGAGAGATAATATTAGCAGGGGTTGGATTATCCAATGGGTTGAGAGGTGTGGGTAAGAGGGTAGAGTTGGGGGCCTTTTATATGAGGGAGGAGGAGCACTGTTGGAAGGTCATGAAATGATACATTATTATGAAATGTTTTTCGGATTTTAAAGGTTCCATGAAGATATATTTTGAGGATAAGGTTATAAGGGTTATAAATTCACCCATAAAATAGGTTTTAGACCAGTGTAACTATTATATTTTACCTTATCTTTTCATTTTACTTAAATCATTCATTAATGAGGTAATCGCTCCATCATCATTGTTTCAAATATAAACTTATTTATAAAATGTCTAAAACTTATAAACAAGTTACCATGATGTAGGAAATCTTTTTAGATTTTTGGTGATTATTTATTGTAAAAATGAGAATATATATAACACTATGTAAAAATTGTTTTAGTAAATCAATACATGTTTGTGACATTTTTATTTTAACATTAAATAAAAAGTTATTAATTTCATTTTCTTTCCCAAGTGGATCCATGGAGTCAACAAGTTGGCCCAATGATTTTCTTGTTCGGAAATGACTCATCCAAATAGGGTAGGACATGTTTCAAGGTAATTTTATAATATTAAAACATTATTTTTACATTAAATTACACTAATTACCTCTAATTTTGATTAATAAAACTCAAAATTAACTATTCAAAAAAAATTATTTTCATCCCATTGAACCACATTTAACTTACTAATGACAACCACATTTTTTGGATTTTTGAAATTAAAATCACAGAAGCGGTAAAATTTCATTTAAACGAAAAATCTGTTTTTTAACTACCACTTAGTGGTTTCACTATTCATTAAAAATTGTTGTTTTTCAGAAAAAAAGAAAAAATTCATCCTAAGATATATTTGATATTCTGAATTCAAAAATGATTTTCATTTCACCAAATTCATAACATACATGTTGAATTAATTAATTTTATAATTAATTCCCACTTTCCAAACAAATAGCGTGTTTTTAAGAAACATTATCTATCAAATGATTGACACATGTTTATGTCAAATTTCAAAGTGAAATTAATTTCAATGACCACCATTTGATTAAATGGAAAAAATTATTTTAATTACACTTTAAAACCAATTAATAAGATAATCTGACCATATATATAAATTAGACTGAAAATAGGTTTTGAATTAAAATACAACATCTTTCACTATTCATTAAAAAATGCACCTTATTAGAAAAATACAAAAAACATACACAAATTAAATTTTTATATCCTGATTATATGGAAAGATTTTATTTTGACAATTATAACATATAAAATTGTCAAAAAGTGGATTTAAAAAGGGTTCTCCATTAAAAGAAAGTCAATTGACCTTTTAGAGAATATTATAATATTTACCCTTAAAATTGGATTCATTCGCATTTTAAGCCTCTATAATTTATTTGATAAAAGTAAAAATATTTCATAATAATATATAATCATTTTTTAGTTTTTTCTGTTCATTCCCGCAATTATAACGGCTATGTGTTATCTACCATTTAAAATAACATTATTATATTATTAGTGTGCAACGTATGATTTCAAAAAAACACATTGTTTCGTAGTGGGTATGCCATCGAACATAGAATTCCCTTTAAATTAATATTAACATTTTATTCACAAATATTTATAAATATGGAAATTACATATTCTTTATTTACCCGGGATGTTACAGACATTTTTCTAAATAAGCGACCAAATGAATTGGGATCTATTATTAGAACTCTTATGGTTATTCTCAACAGACTATCTGGATTCATTATTGACAACTAGAACAATGGTGATTTTTACGAGGCTTAAAACATGAAAGATATAAATCTCTACAAGTGTTCAGGTAATATATATAATTGTAGGTATATTCAAAATCATATGTGTCAATGATTCAAATGGATAGGAAAATTAATTATATGTGGCGATAAAGGTCCTAAAGTAATAAACTAAAATAGAATAAGGAATCATCTAGTTGAATCTTGGAAATGGAATGGAGTTCTTTACGAATGGTCAATTGAATGTTTTAAATGTGCTGTTCGTGGTCATTATAAAAATAGATGTCGAGCAAAGAAGGTTTAGGAATGGGATCAGCATGATCCTATAAAGAGATGTTACCCAATTCCTAATTCCATTCCAATTGAAGATGAGGAAACTGATAATGACCTATTAAAGGTAAGTATAATTTCATAAAACATGTTTTTAAATTACTTCAATCATAGGAAAATATGCACTATTTTTTTATAGGAAATAAGTATAAAATAATAATATGAAAAAACATGGATAAAAGAACATGAAGAATGGTTGATGATTAAGATGTCTAAATTTTAGGAATTTAATTGTTATGTTGGATCAATGGATGATGATATGATTAAATATATTAATGATAGGATTAATTTGGAATAATTTTTATAGTATGTGTAACCATAAATATTGATATGTAAAAATATTATTCATGAATGAATTCCGTTTTCTAGTGTGGACATAATGGATAACCTTAGTGTATCATATAATCTGTCGTTTTGTATATGATAAATTTTTATTTCATTTTGGGATGTAAATGAAAGGTATTTGATAACCATTTGGATAAAATTTGATATGGTTATTTTGAGAAATTTATCTCATTTTTTGGAATGTTGTAAAATTATATTTTTTTATAAAAAGAACAACACCCAGACCATCTGAAAACCTATCATGTCAGACAATGATATGGGAATCGAACCCACAGTCAATGTGTGATTGGAATTTATTTCCTACCACTGGACTATGTGAAGTCCCTATTTAGTATGACTAATTATTTTAAGTAATATTATTTTATGGATAACCAATAAGTTAATTTTTTGAAGTGAGGTTTCTATAAAATTGATAACCTTAGTATAAGAAAATTATTTGGTGATTAACTGATAATTGTTATTTTGGAAGATGTTCTCTCTTTTGGGAAAACAATATTCATAAGGAAAATAAAACACTATAGGATTTAATTTCTTGAGTAATGGTTGAAATTTTATTTTTCAGGAAACTATTTTTTTATTGTGGATAGATAGAGACTTGGGTTATTTATGGAAATTATTAAACTATCAAAGAGAATATGTTATTAGGGTAAATAATTTTTAGTTAGATACTTTAGGAGTGGTCGATATTATTTGGAGATAAATGCTTTCAATTTTGTGGAATACTATGTTATAAATTCTTTATGTACTTTCCATTTCAATCATAGTATGGATTATATTGAAGGATTTTAAATATAGTAGTTTAATTGAAGGTCTTTATTGAGAATTGGGTACTCTTTGTTCAATTTTGGAGATTAATAGTAGAATTTCATATATAAAATATTATACTTTTGTCGATTATCTGATCATGTATAAACCATTTTGGTTTTGGATAATGTCTAAAGGCAAGGGAAATATATAGTTCATCTTTTTTGGATATGTGATTCTCTAGAACATTATTATAGTGATTCACGTGTGACTAAGTCATCTAGAATAGTCCTCGTTTTATGAAAAGATGTTTTTTGGTAAAAATTTATTAAAGGATGAAACTCTACTTGAAAAGATAGTATATTTCATTATTTCCTAAGGCAATATCATAAATAAATTCATTCTCTTTTTGAAGGGGAACATAAAACAAACAAAAATTCTGTTCGTTTATTTTTCTTACTAGGAAACCAATTACTATTCAAATAATCACATGTTTGTGGTTTTATTGTTTTTAACTTTATCTTAATCATATTGTCAATCACTCTCTATCAGAACATGACACTTAGTTTATCTTTCATATCCATGTTTTCCAACATGGAATCCTAGTATGAGTTATCTTTGGTTGACTTTATACTCATATTTTTTTATTTTAATGTTATAGTTTTATTTTTTCTCTTTTCGATGTGGGAAATTCAATGATGATTTTGTGGCCAATTTTAAAATTGTGAGGAAGCAATTTCTAAAAGGGGGGAAATATGTAACAACCCATGTATTTATATTATAATACATTTCATATATATTAATATTTATAAATATGATGTTAATATTATGTTAATGTGGAATTTTTTTTGATTGAGTACTCAAATCGTAGCAACAGGTTTCATTGAAATCTAATGTGGCAGACAACATTGAGTTATATCGAAAAATAATATAATAATAATATTATTTTAAATGGAAGATAATGACTAATCATTGTATTGGTGGGAATGAATATAATTATACATATTTTTACTAATCATGTTTGTTAAATGTTTTTACATTTATCTAAAAAATTAGAGGATTAAAAGAATAATGAATCGGATTTTATGCATAAATACTCTGATATATTTAAAAGTCCGTTTTACCGCCTTTTGATGGAAATCCCATTTTAAATATAGTTTTTTCCACTTTTATATGTTTAATTTGAAAAAATAAAATTTTTCTTATAATAAATATTTAAAATTTTACTTTGGGTGAATTTTTGGTATTTTTCTGATAAAGGTCAATTTTTAATGAATTGTGAAAAATACTGCATTTTTTGTCAAAACTGCCTTTTTATCTCATTTATTTATATGGATATATTATCATTAAAAATGTTTGTAATGTTTAATTGTATTTTATTTTTACCATTTAACCCAATAATGGAAATTATATGTACATTCACTTTGAAATTGGATATAAAAATATGTCAATATTTTTGTAGTTTTTACATCTTAAAAACACGCTTTCTGGTTTTAAAAAAAGATTTTAATTTTATATTAATTATTTAAACATAAAATTTCTGAACATGGTAAATGATAAATCATTTTTGAATTCGGAATATCATAATTAACTTTGGGGGAATTTTTTGTATTTTTCTAAAAAAATTCAGTTTTTTATGAATAGTGAAAAACACATCATAGTAGTTAAAAAATGAGTTATTCAATTAAATGAAATTTTATAGCTTTTGTGAATTAAATTTTAAAAATCCTACATACATGGTGTCATCAGTATGTATTATGTGGTCTAATAAGACAAGATTAATATTTTCTGAATAGTAACTTTTGATTTTTATTTACCATTGTTAAAGGTATATAGGGTAATTCATTGTAAAATTAATATTGTAATGATATATAATTACTTTAAAACTTTTCCAACCCAAATTTAATGATTCATGGACAACGAATACAATCCTTCGGTGAAACTTTTGCCCTTTTAAATCCACATGGCTAAGAAAATGACATTGATAATAATTTATTTAATGTAAAAATAAAAATATCATAAACCAGTACTATTTAGAAAAAAATATTTATGGTGGGGTTATATAATATACATCTTGGACTAAAATTTTTAATTATAAATATGAAAATATTTCCTACATCATGCAATTTTATTTATTATTTTTTGAAATCATATAAATAAATTTATTTATTACACAATGATGATGTAATGTTAACCATATTAATGAATGTTTTAAATAAATGAGATTATAGTTATTAAAATAAATTTATTTTAAAAAAGTTTAGGCCATCCACGAATTTTATGGATGATTATTTCTTTTTATCTTTTAATTAATGAAGTGTGTTTGAATTGATAATGTTTTTTTGGATTTTCTAAAAATACATGATATAAATAGTATATAAATTGACATAAATATGTTTATAAAACAAATATTATTTTATTAAATGATATAATAATCCTAAAAATATAAAATTCATAAAAATTACATAGATATTGTTTAAAACTTCATTAGTTAACCACTTGAGGTTCAATTGGTATTTTATGGAAACTATATTAACCATATAGAGTGAATACACAAGAAGACATGGTAAGAGTAAGATTAGTTAACTGAGGGTTAAATCTAAATATGACGGTCAGATTTGAAACCAGAACATGTCTAAAACCTATTGGTTGAGAGAATTTACAATAATAGTCAAATTAACATTTAATTTAATTAGTTATGGGACTTTTTAAACTAAAAATCCTTTTATAATAAAATAATTTTTCTAAACATTCCTAAATAGCATCTCCTCCCCCATATAAAAGGCCATGACTTCTAACCCTTACTCACACCTCTTAATCACCCTTTTCTATGAAAAATCTTCCCAAATAATATCCCAGTATACCTCTGTTCCTCATATATTCTTTTTCTAGGCAAAAAGAAAATTCAGAAAACAATTTGGTTCATACCATAGGGAGGTACCCGATTTAAAGGTAATGTCTCCTCTCAAGTTCTTTTCTTTTATATTCCTTTTCCACTACCTATTTTATTATTATTATTTTAATACATAAAAAAAACAGTATTCTCATTATAATAGGTTTTTTATGAGATGTATTTGATATACACATACAAACACCTCTATCTAATGTCTATAGAATATATTATTTCTGTGGACGGAAAACTATTACCTCACAAAACGATGATTGTTCAATATTATCCTACCACCTATTATGGTTGCCATTATTATATCATTGTAATTATAAATTATATGTATCATATTTATTTTATCACTATAATTCTATAATTATCTTTTAGAACATACCTTTATTCTTTTCATATTGTATATATACAATAATTTTACTTGAAAAAGTGTAGACTACCGCCCCCTCAAATAGAAATAACTCATTCATGCTACACATAGAACATATAAAGAATAAAATTAATGAACGTGTGTGACATATATAAAAAATATATTAAACTTGAATTATAATATTCTTATGTATCATTTTGTTTTCCTTCCAATAAATATTAAAAAGTCTTGAATGTAGAATTCATGTGTAAGTTTGACTTAACATCTCTATGAATTGTGTATTTCATTTCTTATATCCAAATGTAATGGAAAATTCTAAAAAGATATATATTAGATATATATGATATATATGATACATAAATAATTAATATCATTCTTGATATTATTTAACTTTGACCACAGAGACAATTTATAATTATAAAAAGTTCATTTTTTACATATGTTTTGAACATCTAAAAAATGAATGTTATGAACTAAAATAATTAACTAATTGTTATAGCAAGGTAATAAGTGATATTAAAAGAGTAATAAACCTGAAAAAGGTTACTAAGAATATATATATTAACTTAAGTTTATTTTCTATGAAATTAAATAACAAATGAGTCAATTCGGACACAAGGTAATGGATTTGTCTCATTCACCTTTCATTAAGGAATGTTTTGATTATATACAAATACTTAATTAATATAGTGTATAATAAAACCCATTGACTTTTACTTTAATTTGATGGGAATATTTTTTCAATTGAGTGCTTTACAAAATTACAATATGACTATTTTTAACATATGCAGCGACAATGACCACTCTGGCGATGTAATCGTTATTGGGCTTCCTCTATAAGCCTTTATGGTTTTACAATGAAAATGAACCCCCGTATAATTTCTTGAATTTATTGATATTGCAGATGGTTTTTCAAATTTATTGAGTATTTCAATATCTTATAATGTTATATTATGATTTAAAATTAAATGTTATTACTGAATTGTTGATATCTGTAATATTTTATGTGTTATGATTATGTAGTAGCACTTGGAAATTTGACTGGGGGTTATGTGATAAATAAAATGATTGGTGGTACCATGATAAACCAAGGATTAGTGGTTACATTATAACCTATAATGAATTGTGTATGGAATTAGGCCATATGGATATTCCATTTAGTGATGTGTCTGGTAGTCGACTGTATAGTTATTCCAATTATGTATGTTTATGTTCCATGTTACCTTTATATGTTATGTTTGATTTATATGGGTTTTATGGTAATATATAGGTAAAAAAAGAGGATGTAATGGTATTTTATTCAATGAAGAGTATTTACTACATCATAAATATGAAAATTATTACTTATGATTATGTTTTAATTATGATAAAGTATTCATGGTTTACTTGTTGTTTGAAAAAACTAATAGTTTTCCTTCGTTGTGTATCCCTTGATGAGCTTTTTATGCTCATCCAACGTTTTTGAAATGTTTTTCCCCAAAAATAATGTGGAATAGGGTCATGTATCGGATCATAGAAAAGTCATGTGGATAAAAACATTGAAGAAAACATGTTACTTTTCTTTTAGGGATTTTTATTTTATAAAAAAATGGATACTAAGTAGAAGTGTCAACATGTAATATTTAAGAAGTTTTGTATTTGTTTTGACCAAATTCTATAAAGAACTAAACTTATAAATAACCTCAATGTGAATTATTTAATTGATGAATTATTATGTAATGTTTATGGCTGGGGCATTACAGCTAAGATGTAAGTCATCTATAAAAATAGACTGAGGGAATTATTTTATGTTAAAGGATATTAATATTTAATTACCAAATAATTCAAAAATATACATGTTTAAATACTGAGGAAACTAAATAATTTCAACCATAATTATAAAATCATTATAAATGAATATTCTTTAAATATCATTACCACCCATTCAAACACCACTCAGGATCGGTTTCATGATATATTTGGACACATAAACCACACATTAATTAATATATGCCACTATGTTTTTAACATATAGTATTTTTCATGTGAATAACTTGTGAAAAATAATTATTTTTATTATATAGAATAGAGAATAAAAGAATAAGTGATCTTTGTATCTTGTCATGGGTATACAGTGTAAATTAGTTAATGATCATTATTATTAATAACATGAGCATTAGGGTTTTACAAAATGAATTTAATAAAAGAAAATCATACCAATCAATTGAAAGGTCATTATTATGATATATGAACAAAATCAGGGAAAATTTTTTGACATGAAGACTAATGAAATCATAGAACATTATCTATGATAGAATAAAATTCTAATAAGATAAAGTACTAAAATAGTGGAATATATAGTTCCATGATCATAATAATAGAAATTTTATGTCAAGGATACTCACCAATACATTCTTCATAAGATTTATTGGGATAACAACCCATTATCAAACATTTTCCTTTGGATAACCTCCCATTTAACATATTTATATGTTTGGGATAACATATCATGTACCCTCTTTTTGGGATTTGTATAACCCCATGTATACCAATTTCCATCTTAAAACATTAATTTCTCCCAAATAAATTAGAGTTCTATATTAGACAAATCCTTCACATAATCATAATCCATTCACATGTCTTCCCAAGTATAGTTAAATAATTTAAATTTCAACTTAGCTTATAAAGTGATAGAAATTCATTTCATCAATATTTAATCTTCATAATCTTAAAAAAATCATTATTTTAGAATTGAGTTATGGAAAAAAATTCATATAAAATCTCACTTCCTAATAAACCATCTTAAGTATGAATTGGAATAGTCTTGTAGTAAAATATCTCAATTATATAATAATAATAATCAAAGGATGACGAATAAGATTAAAAATTCTATTAAAAACACATTTAATACATTTCAAATTAAAAATGAATTATTTAATTTTAATTAAAATTCCATTAAAATATAAATTAAAAAAATATATAGAAAACTATTTTATTTTATAATAACCATATTAAAAATTAATCTATTTTTTAATTCATATCAATATCATCAATGAAGTAATATAATGTGTTGTTTTGTATCTTCAAATAAAAATTGTATTTATACATTTGTAAAACAACAAAAAAGACTCATTTAAAAATGTTAGTAAAATTTAATTTAAAAAATTTAAAAAAAAAATTATACATAGTTAAATATTATTTGATACAATCAATATTGGATTTAATTTAAAATTCTATAAGTAAATATAAGAAATTGTTTACAAGGAGTAAAAACAGTCAAAATAATAGAGGAAAATATTGTTTGATTTCTATAAAAACATTCTGTCAATTCCCTGATTATATCCAGGAGATGAAAATGAAAAAAACAATTATCATAATTAAAAAGTTTAAAATAAAATATATTTCATTTTCAATGCTTGTTTACATACAATTACCCCAAATTAAATTTAAACATAAATGATCTCAATTAAATTTGAGAGCGACGAATTAAAACATACTTCTTTGGTAATTTTTGATAATTGATCCCTATAAAAAATTTAAATAAAAAAATTAAATATCTTTAAAATAAGGATATTAATTATATAATATTTCATATGTGGATTATATTCACCTCATAATCATAAATCAGAATATAATGTCGAAATTTTTTCATAGAAACAATATTGAGAAGAAGAAAACATATATCATCTGTAATATTACAATAAAAACCTGATCATAGAGATAAGAATATATGGATTACTAAATCCACATTATTTTCATTAAATTAAAAATAAATTAAATTAAAGTTATGTATATAATCCACACAATGTAAACAAATGGTAAATATAAAATATTTCTCATAAAAATTAAAGTGAGGTAAGAAACCCTTACTATGCCTCTAAATTGCATAATTGGTAATCTAATGATGTGTATAATAATTTAAAATTTAATATAAATTAATATAATAACCATAATGATATATCTCTTATCATATATGATCCAATTATAACTTTTAAAAACAAATTTATTAACAATTATTAATTAAAATTATTATTCCTAGATGTTAAAGATTATTTTTTTCTTATATGATTTAGGTTGGCAGTTATGGTCTATGTACATTGATCTTTCTTCCACAATATTTTATTTTTTAAATTAAATATTATCTTACATGTTTTTAATATACACTTTCATAACTATTCTTGTATTTCGGTGATTACAAATTATTTACATCAACTCTTGGAGAAGGTGCTCCTTAAATATATTTGACTAATGTTTCCATTTTTTAATGGATAGAATGAATTAATGTTAAAAATCATTTTATATTTACATAACAATAATAAGATGATAAATATCATTTATTATCATTAAAATCTTCTTTATAATACTCAATGTGATGCTTTCATGGAAAATTAATCATATTACTTGGTCGATATCATAGTACACATGTACATATGAGCGATACTATCATTACAATTTTTTGGATCTGTAAATGATCAATTTTATTTAATAATTATAAAAACATCCCAGAATTTGTTTGATATAAATTCTATTATATATGATTATTTAGGCTATAATTGAAGTATGATGAATAAGAAGTAAATTAAAAATTATTGGATAAAACAATTACCTTCAATTTAAGAAACCTCCGTTGTAAATAACGTCACGGAACATAGTGATGGCCTTTTAAGATAACCAAAAACATTTTAATTTATAATAGGAAGAATAAAATATTATTTGGAAGATTTTTCAATCTATATAAGTTGAGATGTGTGAGGAATATATGAGGGTGGTGTCCTTAGATAAGATTTTAGAAGATAAGAAAAATAAATAAATAAATTTCTACATTAATATATATTAATATTCAAATTCTAGTGGATCAAAATTTATACATTTTGAATCAAGGATGTATATTAGTCAAAATACTATCATTCAATAAAATTTTAAAAATTTTACTTTATTCTTTTACCATTATCTCTATGTTTTAACTCCCATGTTAACTGATTTAATGATTAGTAATATATAATCATTTATTTCTCGTAATGGGTCAAAAATGATTCAATGAAATATCATGTGTTCAATAATTCCAAAATGGTTGATATTATGGATTATGTCATGTTCACATGGAATAATATAATATTTTTATGAATTTTTAATCATTTAATAAAATAATATTGATCATAAGAACAATTAATGTCATTTACCAGACCATTCACATTATTTACATGTAATAAAACAACAAATTGAAATTAAAATTAAATCTAATAATATAAAAATCCCAAAAAATAATATTTAACAATTAATTAAGTGAATAAATTATTAATCTAAAATAATATCACTTTTTAGGTTTTTAAAATCGTTTAAATGTTTTTTTACTCCTTGAATAAGAGATTTTATGACATTGTGTTAAAATTTAATGTAATCCTTCCATCACTATAAATAAATAAAAATACTTCATAAAAAATTCATTCTTATTTAATGGAATAATTTAGAGAAAAAATAATATTTTTATTTATATTAATGAATATTATAAATCATGAAAAAAATAGGGTGACATTTTGTATTTATTTTTTACATCAAAAGTATTATGGTGATTATCAAGGAAAATTGAAACCATGTTTCTCTATCATCAAATATTGGATGATGATTGTAAAACTAAACATATAAAATAAAACTAATATAGAAATAAATTTATTTTAAAATCATTAATACATTATTTTTATGTTAATTACCCAATCAAGCCTCAATGAGGAGACAAATATTTACAATTTTAACTATTTATTATGACTATAACACCATGGATCAAATAAACAGGTCCATCATGGAGTACCACATCACCTCATGCACACCTACCCATATACATGAGGTAGTTTTTATTTGTCAGGGTGTGGACAAACGGTGGGGAGACTATACCCTCAGTTTCATGTCAAAAAATTAATAAATAATTATAAAATAAAAAATGAGAGTAATCATAATGAATCTAATAGTTGGAACACATGATATAAAATTATAAAAATTATTCTTATGTAGAATGAAAAGAGTATAAAACCTATATATAATAAGTTAATAATATACGGTTGTCCACAAGAGTTCATCCTACATTATTACCAACTATATTCTCTTTTTCCTTGCCAATTCCACATAATCATTACCTTTTCCTAGAACACTATCTATGAAGTATTCTAGTAATTCATGATTCTAATGTACAGTGTAAGTAAAAAAACCTAATATATATCCACATATGAGTCCAAAAAATGGGAAATAATATACAATAATTGTATTAAAATATAATATTAAATGATAAATATACTATAATAACACACAATCACAAATCAAATGGTTTTATTATAACCATGTGGCTATAGGCACCTTACTAGGCCTACTTCATCTCCATGTCAGAAGGAATTTCATGATATTTGGGGTAATCAATCACCCGACAAAAGTTTAGTTATTATTACTATCATCATCATGTGTATGGGCTACCAAATAACCAATATGCATTAAGTGAGTCATTTTATTAGCTTCCACTTTGAATCAAGTTCTCACACTACTCAACATCTGCATGGCATAATCTGACATGTTCATTGGAATCCTCTAGGCCTCAAATGTATCATACATAATTAATGAGGCATTGTTTTATCCATAACCTATTCACTTTCCCCCAATCACCATCATACAATGTTTTACTCACTCTCCATATATGGGATAAAAAATTCTTGATGTCCTACTTAATTTTATAACCATGAACAATTTATCATAAACAACACATAATGTAGTAGAGTAAACTACAAAAAGCATAATATCGTTTTGGGTATAATTTAACAAATATAACATATGTGATTAGCTAAACATGAATAAACAAACTATGAATGTTCTAATGGAAAATATTATCATATCATGTTCTCATATGCTATTCAAAAACACACATGTGATCATAAAAAAAAATATGTTCCATAATTGATAAAAAATAGAATTATATAAAAGAATATACTATAAACATGACGTCCAAACATGTATGGCAATCCATTATAAATTTTATTTATTTAAGTATCATAGTATTCCACGGTTCATGAATGAATTATCACTCAAAATATGTCCTCTGGTTTTCTAGATCAAAATACACATTATGTATTCCAAGAAACGATTCTATTATTTTATCATCAAACTGGAAAAAAACACTACATGTGAGAAACGATTCTCTACATTGGATATTCATGAATATATATTATAATTACATATTTTCCTTTATGATAAATTATCATTAATTATTATATATTAATTACAATTCCTCATGTTGTTATAATATCTCTCATGAATACATTGATATGCATAATAGAAAATCATTTTAATATATTCTATATGCATGGGTTTTAAGAATTTTAGGAACAAATTATCATTTTCCCCAAAAAATCATATATCATAATTCATAATATTTCCTAAAAACGAATTAATGGAATTAATAACTCAATTTTATCATTAGGAAACACTTCTCTAAGAATTGAGGAGAAAGGGAGTTTAGATTTGCCTAAAAATTTAGTACCAGAATGTGATTAAATAATTAAGAATTTATAGATATTTTATTATGGAAATATTTTTCTTCATAGACTCAAATGGATCATAATAAATTAAGGTCTCAAATATTCAGCTATTATAGAAGACATGATTTCTTTAATAGAGCGGTGGAATTAAAACCCACAGATTAAATTAAAATATTTATTTTAATTTTCCCAATTCTTAATTGTAGAGACTTTATAATGTTGTAAAATATTTTTCATGATCTTGAAAATACTCATGGGAATTATTTCCAAGATTTTATGATTTTATAATTGTAAAATAATTTTATTAGTTCTATTAACTAAATCGAAACAAAATTGAGGGGTCTTAAAAAATTACCGCAAAAGGGGGTTGTGTACGGGTATATTTTTGTTACCCAAACACAAATCTTATGTGTTATTTTAGTTTTCATTTTTACCATTAAAAACCTTTAATACATAATTGACATGCTTACAAATCTTCTATTTCCCTTATGGTTTATTGGTATTACCATTATGTAATATATAGAAATAATGTTTAACCATTACACTTTTAACATTACCCTAAAATTGACTTTATAAATTAGGTGTTACCCATATATTTTTAGGGAACGACCCTTATGCAATTTTTAAAATTAAGAAGATACGATTTTACAATGTATTAGATATCTAGATGAACAATAATTATACCATATTCATAAGGGATTATGAAATGTAAACAATATAGGGTTATAAAGAAATTTTTGATTGATAACATTCAAATTCATCCCATTTAACAAATTCGCATCATTGAGAAGTTTATCTATAAGAAAATATCTTCTATGTCAATCCCTTGAGGTAGAGTGACTAAATATCACTCTAATGTCTCCACATAAATCATTCTATACATCCAAAGTATATTGAAATGTGAAATAATAATCCTCTGAAATAACATAATTCTCCAGTCTAAAATCATCCCAAGACACTCCTTATAAGATGTATCTAGATCGAACACAATATCCTCCTAGTCTATAACATTTTTAGGATTTTCCATGTGCATACATTTATATAACACATGAAAAACAAAATTAATACCTTGGTATAAAATATGAATATATTGATGGTATTATATTATCCGGATGATAATTGTGAGGTTGAATAGTATAACCGAAATTTTTTCATGATTCATATTCCTCATCAATAGATGATTCCCCAAATGAGGAGACACTCAAAAGAAATATTGGTCTCCAATACTGAACACCATGGGTCATACCCTCTAGTACTTATTTTATCTCGTGTTACTACAATTTCAACCAACCACTTTGAGATTAATTTAACCCACTGAGTGGTCATCAATACAAGACTAGGCCAAATAACTATTACATTATCAACCTCATTCCATAACAATCATGAAGAGAATGTATGTATATATAGAGCCTCAAAGGTTTCCAACTATAAATAAACTTAGAAACTATTTTTTAATGTTCACCCCACCAAAGGTAGTTTTTCATTACCGCCAACCGCAATGTCTATAATGAAAGATCAAATAATATATATATATATATATATATATATATTGATCATTTTCTATAACTATTTTGTCATCCTGTGATGATATTTTGTTCTCAATCATAAGGGATTCCCTCAAACTTGTAAGATATTTTACCAATTGGAATGTTACAACATGTGTATTTGTTTGATATAATTCTTATGGGAACATCATATAATCATACAATCTCACAGATATATATTTCTAAATGTGCATCCAATGAGTGAGTCTAAATAATTAGTAAGATGTTTTAAACATTTATTAGTTGACCAAAAATCATAGAAAAAAAATCAACTAGACTCTTCAGGTTCCTGGTTAACACCATCAGAATGCCCATCATGGATTCTTCCCACTTATACTTGGGTTTTGGAAGTAATTGGAGATATCTACCAAGGTAATGGTGCTCTTCAATTAATATCTTGAAAATGATCCCTTGAGAAACAAAAATATTGATAACCCTATTCATATTGATCCCCCAAACTATAACCTAATGCCTGGGTACATCATTTTCACTCCATGATTTACCTAAAATATGAAGGTATACAGTACCATGATCACCATATCTGGTATGAAAGATGATAATACAAATATATCATACACAAGATTCAAATGAGAGTTAATTCCAACATATCTTAGAAAGTAGTCCAATAAGAATAGGCCAAGGAAAAATATTCATTAAAACAAAGGGATGTATTTAGGACATCCCATATGCATTTTTATAATAGCAAATTAGTCTATGGTATTACATGGTATTATCCATGTAGTCTATTTATAAAATATTGTAGACTATTTATCTCACTTACCAAGGTCACTTCTATATATGTTAGACCTATTTATATATATACTATAATGTAATAACATGAATAGTTAATTTAATTAAACCAAATAGAGAAATATATTAACTACACAGTATAGAGATATATAGCATAATAAAAATTAAATTCATATCCTAGATAGATAGAACACATGAATTAATGAATTTTAAGAACTAAAATACAAAAAAAAATATGTGTTATATATTTGGAATCTGAAAATATGTTTCTATCCACGATGTTTGAACATACCCAAAATACCATTAAAATAGTTATAACATTATAGTCCATCATAACTCGTAGAACTGCTAAACATGTATTAGCAAGGGATTGAGAAACTCCCCTATCTACGAATCATAAGACTATACCTTCTCTAACATTTCACAGGCTAATCCCAAATGAAAATAAATAAATACCCCAAATATAATGTTTACATCCCTGACCTAAACCATTTGTTTCGATCTGACATGCTATATTACCCCATGTGAACATCCCCATACACGAAATGATTCCAATAAACTACAATGGTCTATGTACTTATGGGGAGAGACTATTCCTTCAATAAAAAGATAATAAATAGTTATGTATATATTAAAAAGTTAGAGAGTTATCATGAAAAAAAGATTATAAAAATTTCCTATAATAATAAAAGGGATTACTAACTAGATAACCCAACCAAAGGATAAATTATGCACACTAATATATAAATAAAATAGTGGTTCAACCAGAGTTAAACTATATTCCCTTCCACTTCCATGCACATTTTTTCATACATTGACTGTAACGACATTTCCCTTCCATGGATCCCGAAACATGAATTCTAAAAATCATTAATATTCCACTGTTTGGTGTGAGTAATAAACCCATGGATGAATCCAAAAATTAATTTTTATAATATTTTCGTATGTATAACAGGTGTGTTCAATGATAATATTACATTTGAAATTTATTATTACAACACACTAATAACACACTTAGAAATTTTGTACAATCAAAACATCAATTAAACCCCCTCAACTTACAAACATAATCTCCTTGATGGATGGAATGAAAATATATCACGGGTAATAATTTAATAGAAACATGGAGAGTAATCAATATTCTCTTTTTCATGTGTACGTAATAATCAACGTCCATAAGGAATTAGGTGAGTCATGTTCTCAGTATTCACTAGGCATTATGTGATCATGCTACTCGATATTCCATAGGCATTGATCAACATTATCCTATGATTAATCTATGAATCAAGTGTATCGCATAGTATCTACAAGGAATGTTTATATCCTTACCCAATTCATAGACCCACAACCTTCCTCGTCACAAGTCAAGCATTATACCCCTCCAAGATATGAGTATGTCATCCTTATGCACCAGCATTGTGAACAATGAAAAATTCCTCCAATGGAAAACATAGTGAGGGTATAACATTCATCCAAAAATAGAATATCATCATGTGTAAAAGTATCAACATAAAATACAATTTAAATTTAATGATATGAACAAACAAGATACGAATGTACTCAAAGATACAATTACCATATAAGGTTCTCATAGGTTATGAACATACCAACATATGATTTATGACAATTTCAACTATAACATATTCGAACAGAATAATTATATCATGGAATCAATTGTACAAAATAAAAAAAAGAAAATAACTTCTTACCTTTTTGTAATTGACTTAAATGGCATGATTTGAATTTTTATAAAGTAGCATTCACATAAATCACATCCATCTCTTCATTGGATTAAACTAACAAATATAGAATCATAGATACAATTATAATATTTTATTTTAAAATGAGATAAAATACAAAAAATGTGATAAATAAATTCACTCTTAGATGATCTAGAATAAATTAGATAGTTCCATATTATACCTATTTTTAATTTCATATTATTTATTAGAAAATAATTATAATTCCACCTTTCATTATATTTTCTCTCTATATAAAAATATGGCATGAATAATAATAATTTTATTTTTTTTATAATAATATAATGGGATATAATAATTATAACATATATTTGTCATTTTTCTTGAATGATTCTGAGATCATAAATCAATAATAAATTTTGGAAAATATTTTGTGTAATTCATTCAAGCGGTTTATCATTAAATAACATATAACCAATAATTGAGGAGATAGTCAGAATAACTATAATAATAAAATTAGAATAAGTTCAATGTTTCATAATGAGGTGAAAATCATTAATAGAAGAAATTATACAATTTATTTTCTATAAATCTCTTAAAAAATGATGCTGAAATATTTTAAATATATTTAAATAAAGAATTTCATATACAATGTAGTAGTTTTAAAAACCAAAAATTGAGTGAAATATTTAATTATGCCTTTAAAATAATACACATTTCTGTTTGAATTATTATATTACAATATAATATTCAGGAATCCTAAATATGATAAAAGAATTAGTTACATGATTTTAGAAATATAAATTTATGAAAAACATTTTAAATTGCGATCTGATGAGGATGACATGAAATCAAAGGATATAAAATCATTTCTTCGAAATAGAAATCATTGTAATGGTAATGTGTTTTTACACAAACATAGATCCTATGTGTCCTATCTGGGTAATAGTTTACCAATACATACTCTCTTAATTTCAATATCCACCCTTCCAAGTAATTTATTTCCCATAATCAGTTCAAGGATTACCCTTATGTAAACATTAAAAACATTTCCCAACACTTATGATGGTAATATTTATAATTTGAAAGTATATATAATTTATTATTTACTCTTATGAAGTGTTGGATCAACCATAATAAAACATTTATAATTTAAGAGTTAACCTTATATATTATATAGGATTTCCATATTCTAATTTATCAACCCATTTAATCAAGGTCTAAGTAAATAGATCCACAAGAGGGTTTTAAAAAGGCTTGATGATTCATAATGTTACAATGTTCGAAAAAAATATTGACTTATTTTATAATTTTTTTCATTCTAATTCCAAAAATGAAATATTTTTTGTCTAATTAGGTCCATAATGGAGGCGAAAATAAATTCCAAAATAATCCCCCATCACATTGAAAAATGATTGTATAAAAAATCATTTTTTTGTATAAAACGTTTTGTAATCCAAAATTAAGAATAAACCTAAATATAAGGGCAGTGACCATGCCCCAATGGCTCAGAGCCAGTTTTTATTATTAATTACATTGCTGTGATTACATGGAATAAAATCATGATTGACAGAGATTTTGGTATTCAGGGTCAACCCGATACATAAATTATTTTTTATAATAAATTAATACTTTAATTTCAACATAATTTTTATTTATAAATAAATATCAACGAGGGTAATAACTTTGAGTGTATCTTTATTCATTATATTATATCCCTACATATCAATCATAGTAAGATTATATGTATCCTGGGGAAGTGAAACAAAATAAGGGTTTTGTAAAATTTCTCATAAGGGTAATGTAGAGTGGAATAAATAAGGAATAAGTGAGAATAAAAATCCAGGAATTGTAAAAGAATAACACACATGCAATTTAATCAGAAAACTAATAATTAAATGAATAAAAAAATATTTGAAGGTAATAAATGGAATCACATTCCATTCAAATAACTAGATATGGAAAAATCAAATAAGAAATGTAAGGAACTGAAACTAATTAAATGTAATCGATGAATAGAAAATGAAATGTATTCAAAGATATATTGACAAAAAATCTGATAGATGAATTATAATTGAAACTATTATTAGTGAATTGAGTGATTATTTGAGGCCATGATTCCTTAGTTAATGGTTCCTTATCATCATGACCATTCACAATAATATTTACAACATATCGAGAAAATCCATCTAATCTGGCTAGAAAATTGACTCTTGCAATGAGACTACTAATTCATCTTGGGGAAATAAATAATAGGGCCCCACCTAAGACATCGTAGTTCAAAAAATTACTTATAAATAGAATAATATATTTAACAATGTGCCTTATCAAATATCTGTATGAAGTAACTGATGAAAATTTATCAATATTTTCACAGATAATAATATAACATTCAATGAGTACACTAATTAAAAAATTATATATAGTTTAGGATCTAAACATGTCCATGATAAAGGATATATTATATTAGGGGAAATTCAATGTTCAATGATCATTGGAAATTGAGTATTTTAATGTAGAAAAAAAAATCGAGGAACTGAATGTGAATATTATCCATAGCCAAATCAATCATAAACCATCTAGAAGAATATTAAGAATGATATTAATATAGAGTATCCCAAGTGGAGTAAAATAAATGGTTTTTTTCATTGATGAATGCAATTATTATAGAAATATCATTTAATAACATTATCAAGGAAAATATCCTTTCGTTTCGATTCAACTATTTTAAAAACATTTTAATTGAAAAAAAATTATTAAAAATTCTATAAAAATTAATAATTATAAACATGAAAATGAATGTAAAATTTAATTATGATGTGTAAATCCATACATGTCATACAAGGTAAAACAAACATTCTTTTTTCAAGGTAAAATGGTTAGTAAAATACCTTGTTCTAAAAGCAATATGCAGTTTCTACTAAAACATTTGGTAAAAGAAAAAGAGGTAAAAAATACCATACTAAATCATATTTTGAACATATAAGAAAACATTTCCCTAAAACATGGTTTTTATATGAAAATAGTTTCACTAACTAATGAGTTAAATAATGAAAGGTTTTCAGAAAAACGTTTTCTAAAACACCCGAGTTCCAAAGAGTTAAGAATTCATAATAATACTTGAAAAAGATCAAGCATAAATATATGAGAGGAAAATGGAATGTTTTATCAAATAATGGAAAAATTATTTTTTTAATGGAAATAAAATTGAAAGATCATTAAAATTATTCTTTATGAAAATAATATTTAATCATTTGATAGTGTCTCATACCACATTCAAACATTTTAAATCATAATCCTCAAGAAGGAATAAAATTATATACTTTTTTTCATACCATCAATGTAAAATAATTAATGATATAATATATAAACAATGGTAGTAGATACACCACCCCAAATAAGTAATTTGTGAATATGAAATTTATATCAGAAATGTAAAAAGTGAGAATAAAATCCATTACCTTGCATTTCCATTTGAGTGAACGTCCTTTAAATTAAGATATAATAATTTTATTTAACTATTTACATGGTTGACAAAAAATTTCATGTTTAATGTTATTTTTATTTCATATATTACCCTTTCTATACAACATCATAATTAATTATGTTTATGTTAGTTGTTTTGACCCAAATTTTTTTATGGGTCAAAAAAATGTGGGTAGGTCACCTATGGTAAAAAATATTATTATATATCATATAAAATAGAATAATCATTGAATAATTTTAATATTTTTAAATAAGGTAATATTTTAAAAATAATCATTAATTATGTTTTTGGAAAATGAATTAATGTAACAATCATGGAGTCGATAAGTTGTATGTACGAATGACCAATATATTAAATTATTCAATGATTGTAATGGTTTGAAGATATGTAGAATTATATCATTCGATATTGAGTATTATATAAAAAATAACATATTATTTATTCATATAAGATTATAAATAAAATTCATTGGATTGAAATGGAATCACATCGTGTCAAGGATTCATTAGTCCACACATCCACGACCGATATTATCAATTTTTATTATGTGAATTGATAATAAAGAAATATATATATATATATATCCATAAAGGTAATAATATCAGTTATATAAATTATTTGCTTTTATATCTCATATATTTTATTATATTCATCAATTATATGTTCTATGAATAACATGAATGAATCACATCAATTTAAATAGTCGGTAGTCCACAGTTCAACAAATTATAACATCATATTATAAAAAATAGAAATTATAATTGTATATGTCATCAAATAATAAATTAAATGTAAAAAAATAATAATTATAATTTATATAATTTCTAAATATGTTTTCCATGTTAATCTCTTCCTTTAAAGGTAGTAAAGGATGAATAAACAATCATGGTCTCATGAGGCTGTAGTTCACCATTCAAATAAACAATTTGTTCATTTCCCATTTGATGGGAATGTGTGTATGTTTATGATAAAAAATTTATAGAAAAACATTAATTTATAATGTTGAGAATATTATTTATATATTCATTCAATAAAAATATTTTAGTTGGTGGATTATGGAAATAAAACTAGATAGATTAAATAAAGACGTAACCTCTAAATCGGGCAACTCATTGTGGTTTGGACCAAATTCCTCCATTGGATTTAATTATTCCTAATGAGATGCTTCTATGAACAAGTGAGAGATCATTAAGATTTATTTTGGATATTCTTGGTCTAGCCAAAGTGAATTCGGACGTGTGAGAATGTGGGAGGAGAGGAGGGCTTTTTATGGTGGAGGAGTTGCACTCTTGAAATAGTTTAATAATGGATTTTTAGATACCCTTTTCACCTTGAAATATGGTAAAATAATTTTTGAATTTATATTAAATTTGTTATAGGGTATAAATATGGACATAAATTGACTCATGGACATTTAACTAGGACATTAGTGAACTTAAGATTAAGGTTTAGTCCATTATTAAGAATAATAATACCTTAATCATTATAGTTAATTTGAATTGCATTCACTAGTATTATTGAAAAAAAACTAACTTGACCATATTTGAAATAAATATATATTATGATTCTAAATATGTAATCTTTTTTTCCTAATTCCATTAATACATTTAGGAGAAATTTATTTAAATTTAATCACAAAGACGAGACTACAATGTGGGTTTTTAAAGTAGAAGCATATGAATTATTGTTATGTTATTTAGTGAATTTAAAAGTGGAATTGATTCAAATGACCTATGTCGGGTTAAATAAAAAAATATTATCTAACCAAACATTAAATCCAATTAATAATATGATTTATCTTTATAAATATGCTATATGAAAAAGTATCTTAGAATAAAAAATCATAATTTTTCATTATTCATTACAAAATGAATCATCATAGAAATATTACAAAAAATAATCCAAAAATATATTTTAATTATAAAATGATGTTTATATTGACACTTAACATTAATAAAATTTAAAAAAATTTGTTTTAAAATATGTTTTTCATTAAAATTTCATCAAAGTGCTATAAAAAATAATGTATTTTATGTGTGGAATCTTGTATGGTATTATATTTTGCCTATAAAATATATTAGTTGAATATAATATATATTATATTCAATATATAATATATATTATATTCAATATATAATATTAATTTTAAATTAATATCACTAAATAATTTGAGATAATCTAATATTTTATTTTAAAACACTTTTATGAGAATAAAAAATGTTTTCAATAAAAAAATATGTTTTAAATTAAATTAGTCCATATATTAATTTAAAATTAATTTATATCTAATGAATTCATTATATATTTTTGTTATAAATAGATTCCCTAAAGTTAGATATCATTATTTATAACTATTAATGTTATAGAGAGATTAAGTCTTATTATATTAAATAATATTATTTCAATAATATATTGTTGTTCGGTTAAACCATCATCTTGCGTGTAACACCATGCATCAGTGAAACTCATATATGTGTGCATTAAAAGAAAACTAAGTTTCAATTGAATTATAAGAACTAAAATATATTTATTCCTTTTAAAATAAAAAAATATTCTAATTTTTATAATAATGTATTCCATTACATGGTTGGTGTTGTGTTTTACACATGTTATAAAATAATATATTCCTACATTAGGTTTTCATAGAGTTACATTCTCTACAAATTAAAAAAATTCCATCCTCCCAATTTAATATTAACATTAGTAGTTTATTTTTTGGTATTTTTATGTTCAAATCCCACATCAAGTGAGGGGAATCTAAAAAATTCTCTAGATAATACAGAATGAGAAGTACAAAGGTAACATTACCTAATATATAACTATGTCTTGAAGATGGAGAAAATTAATGGCTCTAAGAGATTTATACATGGAGAAAACGTAAATATTTATATGGAGTGATTGAGGTAATAAATCACAAAAAAATGAATGATCTCTGAAATTGTAATGACCTAGATTTAGCCGAGCCTTTCTTTAGTGAAAATCTAGGACTTATGGTGTTCTTGGGGGTCACAACGGTTTGTTTCATAAGTTTGACAGATATCTTGTTTCGCCAAACTGTTTCACCAAAATGATGGAACACGGAGATAGTGGTTCTATAATAGTGAAACACCAAAATTATGGCACCATAAATTTATCACACTAAAATTGTGGCACTGAGATGGTGGCACACCAAAATAGTGTCTGTCTCTTTTCTAAATGTCTAGTTTTTTGTATTTTTCCAGTTTCACCCCTCTTACATTTTAGTTGATGTAAAATATGTTTAAAGCATTGTTGGGATTTTTTATGTGTGTTTCAAAGGATATTACATATATCATTAATATCCTAATACTCTGGAGACATACAAATATTTAAACCAAGTGATCTTGACCATGATCCCATGTTAATGTCCTTTAGAAACATTTCATTCCATTGATATAGGATCTGGATTTTTCTAATATTTTAGGTCCTCTCTTATCTTTTCCCTTGATGATCCTAAATCCATTATCTCATGACTAGTCATGCACATGTGCAAGAGTCCTTTCCTTCTCAGGGTTTTGGGTGATTCCTTCTGCTCCCATGATCCTCTATTTTTCCACAAAGGGGATTTTGGATCGCATGTTATTTCATGTAGGGATTCTTCTACCTCACTTTATTTATGTATCATGTGGGGTGGGTGTATTAATGTTTATTTTTGGGTCATAGGTGAATAATTACATTAAACGAGTAATAAATAATCTCTGGGAAGTTATTATTAAAAGATAAAAGGTAGAAAGTTAAATATAATTGATGTTGATCATTAATTTTATCTTATATCATTTTTACATTGTTAAGGTTTGTTGTGGTTGTTTGCCTTCTAAAAATCATGTTTGTTAGTGATCATTACATGCAAATTTGTGATGTTTTTTATAGTCATTCTTGGTTAAATGTCTGTAAAATGTAATATGATTAATCATGTATCCCAGTTAAAATAATGTATACCCCAAGATAAAACAATTTCTATGAACACCCTTGTTATTTAAAGTGAAATTAAATGTCCCCACTTGATAAATATGAATATTCTTGGCCCAATGGTTTGGTTGTGAACTCTATTTTGTTGGGATTTGTACTTCATGGGGGTTGTTTGAATTTGTTGATGGTAACCCTGTTACCAGTACGAGGGGTGGAAATAGGGATTGGTCCTATGAATGGGGAAGGGTATGTCTTTGTATTGGAGATTTTGTTTTGTGTAGTTTTGCTATGTGATTTGTGTATAGGACCATACATGTGTTGTGAAAGAATCTCAGATTTACTGATTGATTTATTGTGGAATGGATAAACATGTAGGATATGGGACTTCATTTGGTATATGTTTTGACTATAGAACTTCTTTTGTAGTAGAAATTATTCATGGATGTTTTTGTATAGTAGGACTGCATGAATGGGTTGTTTCATGACATAATTTTTATTGGTTTGTATAGTGTGGTTTTGTTGTACAACACAACATCCAGGTTCCTTTGTAAGTGAATAATTGAGTTTGATAACATTTAATAATGACAATTGGCAGTGGCTGAATGGGTGTCTGGGGTGAAGGGAGTGAGTAGTGGGACTGCAGGTTGGTTGTAACCTAGTTTTTAGGAATGGGTTTTAAAATGGGTTTCATCCCTGGGGTCCCTACATCCTTGTTTTCCTTATCAGTTTTTCATATCCTATATCCTTATGAAAAAGGTTTTATATGTTGTTCTTGTTTGAGGCCCTCAAATCTATAAATCAATGATGATTTAGAAAACATAAGTTCAATAAAAATTAAGGTTTTAGGACAATATTTGATTCTTGATCAAATTGCTAAAGTTTGTAGAATTCATTTTCTCACTAAATATATAAGGAAATTTATTTATTTTATATATTTATATAAGGTAAATGTCATAATTTTTTTTCATTTCTAATGAATTTTATAATTCATAAAAAAATTAATTTTGATGCATAATGAAATAAAATACATTTCTAATTGATCTTAAGACCTATGAAAGAGTGAAAATAGTAACTTTTTGTCTCAAACTATTTTCAAAAACAAATATAGTAATGAAATTATTCAATAAGACTAAAAAGAAATAGTATTCTTTCATTATTAATATTTTATCATAAAATTGTTTAATTAAAAACATTGTTAATTTGACCAGGATGTTGAATAGGATAGCGAATAGCCTTAAACGAATATCATCCTTCATCGCTGGGTTCAACTCCGACAGCCCTGCCAAAAAAGTTTGGAATTCACCTTGTATATTGGTTATCGGTTTCTTAAAACTTATTAATATAATTAATAAAAACAAATATTAGGGACATACTTGAAAAGTATTAATCACTAAATATCCCAGTGATAATATTTTTCTAATTCAATCAAAATACAGAGATACTTCAACCACTAATTTTTAGATAGGTCCGTCCTTGGTCTAGGGTTTTTACATAATATCTTTTATATGATTTCGAAATCATGAAACCTTTTCATCAATCTAAATCTCAATTTTCTAAAGTATTTTATTTATTTCCATCATATGATCAAATCCCCCTCTATTTTTTTTAGAAAAAAAATATAATTATCCCATTTTTATCTCTTTTCAGAGTAAAATATGTGTGAAATAAGGCCAATTATCATTTACAAGGTTATTCTAAGTTAGGCTCGAAAATGATGTCTGATTTGTTGCTCTTATGACCATTTGTTCCAGAACCACGTCAACGTCTATTACTCAGACAATGATATATTTCTAGGAAAACTATATAATCTCTCTCTTTCTAAAACATTATGTTGTTCTTATATTTATATCTTCGAATTCTACCTTATAGTTAAATTCAATTATTTATGATATCTAAAATATATTTCCCAAGGATTATATAAAACATATTTTTTTACCAACTATAGCGACCCAACCCCATTTGGGCTAGATGTGGGTTTCTACCAATTACAATATAATGATTACAAGGAATCATATCCAGACGGACCGAGAGTTTGGTATTCTTTATATACCAGATACATACATGATTCTTTTGTTAAAAAATAATTACCAAATTAAAACATATTTTTTTTAAATAAATAATTTCATAGATTCTAAATTTGATGTAACATTATTTCTTCTATTATATCACTTCATATTTTTCATTGTATGATTCTACGATTGTTAGGGAAAAGAAACCTAATATGGTTTATCTAAAATTCATAGTAAGGGTAACATATAACTAATTAAATAATGATTTAGTGAGAACAATAATCATTGAATGCTAAATAATTGAATGGACATTCTATTAAATCAAAAAAATAGAAAAGGAAATGAATAAACAATTTAGAAAGTAATAACAAGAAACATATTCCATTAAAATAAAATGATTAATACAAATCAATGTGTCCAAATTAGAAACTGAAACAAATTCCATTTAATTATTGAAAATAAAATGAAATGTATCCATCTTTATATGAATGAAAAATCTCATGGATGAATAATAATTTAAACTAGAAGGGAAAATTTAATGATTAATATATGTAATGTTTTCAAGGTACATGGTACCTTTACCCTCAAGACCTTCCACCAGACAATGTAAAACATATCAGATAGAGACCAATCTAATTATTCTAGCCAAATGAATCATCTATGAGACTGTCGATGCACATAGGCACTATCAATAATTGAGCCCCACCCATGTCGTACAAGTCCATAATATTCCTCATTTAACACATAATTGATCTAAAAGTGTTCCTCCTCAAATATCTCAATAGATTATGGGATATGGATTTTTCTGTACTTACTTAAATAATAAAATAACATTAAATGTGAACACTGTAAAATAATGACACATGGTTTAGAAAGTAAATATATCTAAAATAAATGATATTGGAAATTAGGGGGAATTCAATGATCATTGATCAAAAGGAATAATATATTTTAATGTATCAAAAGGAATTAAGGAAGTGTATGTGAGTACTATCCTTGGACAAATAACTTATAATAAATAATCAAGAGTATTATTAATGATGATATCAATACAGCATAACCCACCTGGAGAAAAATAAAGGGGTTTTGTCTTTGATGGATGGAAAAATTATATAATGTTATTTTAACAACATTCTTGTGTAAAGTATCATTTTGTTAATCACCATTAAAAATATTTATTTGAAAATATATTTTGAAAATATTTTATTTGATGTTTACCATTTTAATCATGAAATGGATTATTTAAAGGAATTGTTTTGGGTAAATCCATACATTCCATACATGATAAAAATAACATTCCATTTTCAAGGTAAAAATGAAAAAAATTCCTTATTATTAATGTGAAAAGAAGAATCCATTGATAAAATTGGTAAATGATGTATGTGTAAAAAATATTTACTAACTCATTTAAAAAGAATTATATATAAATTATAATGAAAATTACAATTCAGAAGAAAATTGGTTCTCCTATTATATAGATAAATATATTGGTTTCTTCATAAAAACATTCATTAAAATTTATTCAGTAAAAAATAGTGAAATTTTTTTACTAATATTTGAATAATTCCATGAATAATAAGAGGAAATGTAAGTAAATGGTTTTATTTAATTATTGTCAAATAATATTCTAAAATGGAAATACAATTTAAATATCAATAAAACTAATCTTGAGGGAAATAATCTTAAAAAATTCCACTGTGTCCCAAAAAACAAGGATTCATTTTAAATATCAATCGTCTTGACGGAATAACAATAAATTTTCATTTTAAATACAACTAATTTAATGTTATGAATGATATATTTTATAAAAAGTTGAAGTATATAAAAGACACCAAAAAAGTAAGTGTTGAATTTTGAATTTATCTCTAGAATGTAATAAGCGAGATAAAAATTACATACCATTAATTTCCTTTCTCGTGATCATTCTTTAACTTCAAAAATAATAAAATAATGGTAATTATATAGATTCAGGAAACAAATTCGTTTATATCATTATATTTAGTCACTTATTACAATGTTTCATAGAACTACTTAAATAATTATGTTTACATAAGTTGTTTTGACTAAATTCTGTATATTTGTAGAAAATGCATTGGTAGGTCAACTATGGAGAAATGGCTCATTACTTAACATCACAAAAATAATAATAATAAAATAATTTAAATATTTATAAATTAATTATAATTATAAAAAAATCATTAAATATAGTTATAAAAAAATAAATCAATGATGCAATCATGGAGATGGTTGGTCATATGTACGCATGTGTAACATCCTCATTATTCCATGATCATTATGGAAAAAAGCTAATATGGATTATATATTCAAATAATGATTATTATATAATAAATAAAAAATTATTTAATCATATATACTTATATATACAGTTATTTTCATGTAAAAGTTATCACCTTATGTTGAGGATGCGGTTGTCTATACATCCATAACCTACATTATCACTTTTTAGTGCGTGAAATGATAATAATGAAAATTATATATATATATATATGTATATATACCTATGAATATATATTTACATAATTTTAATTATATCATGAAAATAATATATACTTTCTAATATTTATTTTTTTTATTATATTCATCTTTTAATCATTCCTGTAAATAGTGAACAAATCACACCACATCGAGGATGCGCTACTCTACAGTTCCATAAACTATGTTATCATATTTTCACAATATTACATTTATAATGGTATGTGCAATACGATTATTAAATAAGTATAAATAAAAAATAAATATTAAATATATCATGTTTAAATTGAGTTTAATTCACAATTACATCCATGATAGGTGGTGAATGAGGAACTAACATTAATCGTTTCATGAGGTGGTAGTTCACCATTAACATAAAATGTATCCTTCTTACTCATTAGATGGAATTGTGTTTAATTTTACGTCAACTACATAAAATAACAACATCCTAGTGTATGTTAGAAAATTTTTTTCGCATAAAAATTTGGAAAAGTTAGAGATTATGGGGTGGATAAATTTAATGATACTAAAAAGCTTATGGAAGGATTTAACCTCTTAATCGCTTAATGCATTTTTGTTTTAACCAATTGGAGTCTTTAGAATTATTTCTAGCCATGTTGAGGATTCTGGGATGAGAGTAGTGATTTTTAGCATCTATTTTGGAATATCTTTATTGAGCCAATGTGTTATTCTTGGTGTGAATATGTGGGTAGAGAGGAGTCATTTTTATAGTGGAGGAGGAGTGATAGTCCTGTAATATTTTGTCCATGGAATTCAATACATGATTTTTAAAATGTATTTGGATCCCATAATTGAAAAATTTCTATCAACTATTTTGGATATAGTCCTGATATTCTCCAAAAAAATCTATTACATGTTTCTAGGTCATTTATGGCCTTCAGATTTTGGTTTAGTCCCTTATTAATCATAAATTTAACTGATTATTTTTAATTAATTTTAATTACAATCACTAATATTTTTGGGAAAAACAATCTTGTCATATTAGAAATTATAAATAATTATAATTCTAAATATTTAATCTATTTTTACAATTTCCAATCAATATTGTGTTAGAATGTAATTAATATTTATTCCTATAGATGGGACGATAATGGAGTTTTTTAATATAAGAACATCTCACTGTACCTGATGTTTTTATAGAAAATTTCAATGTGATATTGATTCTAATGAAAAAAAATGGATTAATTGATAAAAATATTATCTAATTAAAATTTGAATATAATTGTAAAATATTATTTATCCATATAAAAAAATTATATGAAAATGAATTTATGAAATAAAATTCTGTATATTTCACTATTCATGAAAATATTATTCTTAATAAAAAATTATAAAAAATTAACCCTAAACTAATTTTTATATTTCACATCCAAATATTATGTTTATTTTTACATGTAGGATTTATAAAAATTCTATAAAGTGTTTTTAAAATTTGTTCTCAATTAAATGGTTGTAAAAGTACCTTAATAAAATAATTGTATTTTATGTATAAAATTGGAATATATATTATATTATGAATATCAAATATATAATATGACTAAAAAAATATTATATTTCATCTAATATATAAAACAATTTAATATCACCCAATAATTTTAATTTATTTAATTTATTACGATCAGATAACATTGTGAGCCAAAAATAGTTTTCTATAAAAATATTCCATTTATATTCTATAATTACTTATATTAAATTATAATTAATCATTAATAATTATATTAATTATTTATTTTTTTAAACGATATATTTTCATATAATTTTTTAACACAATTTATACCTTCTAATTTAATGGATAGGTTATGAAATATTTTATAATTAATTAATATTTTAATAAGATATTTTTAGTTAGTTAAACCTATGTCTTTCATGTAAAGAAAGTCGTCAAAGAAACTCATTGTAGTGTGCACCATATGCTAACTTCGTATCACATGAATAGAATGTAAAATATATATATTTAATTTGATTAAAATATTAAATATATAATTAATTTTGGGATATAATATCCCCTTACACGCTTGATGTGGTATGCAACACACACTATCAAAAACATTCTTCAACCTTTAGTTTTTTGGGTAATTAAAATTAAAAAATTATTTATATTATGTTAATAAAAGTAAATGATTAATTTTTTTACCCAACTAACATAAATTGTACTCTTCAAATACAAGAAATGGAATGTAATTTTTCAATAAATTCATTATTTTCTATTATTTAATGAAAGAGCAATCATTTCAGAAATATGATTTAAATTTAACCTAAAGGTAAATTTCATATATTAATTTAAAAATTGAAATAATTTTGTAAAAATTTAATTTATTAAAGTGGAATAAATTAATTATAGTATTCACTTTTAAATAGTAATTAAAACATTTTTTAATGAAAATTTATATTTGAAGCATTAAATAACTTTCTAATATTTGGGTAATTGTTAATTAATTAGTAATAAATACATATTTATTGATTATGAAAAATATAAATAAATTTCATATTGTTTTAAAGCTTATTAATACCCACTATTTCAATATATAGGTTACAACTTTCATTTTTAAATAATAAAATTTTTTATGATATCATAATTCACTTAAAGCATGATATACCTTATTTATAAAGGTACCATGAATATTTTTTTAAAATAAACATGCAGGTTGTTATATTCTACCTTCAATTAAAAAAATATTCGACCTCATAATTATTTCTTAGACATAAAAGCTTCAATATTTTTAAATACATTTTTTGAATACACATATAGTAAAAATAAATTATAATGCAACCTCTGATAATGGGAATTGAGAAACATATAGGATTCCTAAAATAACATGTAATAGTTTAAACAGATAATGATAAAATCGTTAGGAAGAAAATATTTTCAATTAAAGGAGAAATGTGAAATCTAAAGAATAGTATAGAGTAAAATAGAACATGGTCATGACACTATTAATTACCACTAAACCATAAATTATCAATGGGTGAAAAGAATATTAATTCATTAAAAATGATATTAAGAATAAAGTCATGCAAATTTTCATTATGTAATTCTATTAGTGGAGAAACTATTTTTGCATGTAATATATGAAAATCTACTTACATTATTACTATAGATATGTAAACCTAATTTTACCATTTTATCATGTTTCAATTATCCAAATTTTCTTTTTTTTCTATATTCTGATGATCAATTTTTTTTTTCAAACATTCAAACTCAAAGTACTAAAATATAATTCTTATATTTCATAATATTTATAAATGGACTAATCACTATTCATTGATTCTCTAATTAATTATATGTATTATATTTGGTTACAACATGTTAAGATAAGTAATATTAATAAAATATATTTTGTAAATTTAATCTTGATGATTTCATTAATAATACAAAAATATCTACATGATTTCTCCAACATATTTAAAAATTCAAAAACTCCTCAATTAATTATTAACCAGTTTTGAAATCTATAAAAAATCCATAAATATCAAAATCAACTAAAATTTAATCACTATGACATATAAAATAACACTTCACGCTAAATGTCAAATATATGAATACCTAGATCATATATTCAAAATGACATGATAACAACCGTAATCACCATTAAAACAATTTTAAAACATATATACATAAAAAAAATTCTCTATCCTTATTGTTCAAAGAAAATAATATACTATAAAATATATAAAAATAGTCCAAAAAATCAATAAACGTCATCAAACATAACGTAAACAAAATTTTCATTAAATAACTAATCAATTCTATGTTATTCGTTATTATCCAATTTATATATCAATATTATTCATCTCTTTATTCCAGCATTACATTGTTATCTGTACAAAAGGAATATATTATTGTTTATCTATCCCTCAATTATGTCCATCTCTAAAATAACCCCTACCAATTTATAAACATTATAATGTATTGGTACCATTAAAAATATTATTGAAAGTACTGAAACATAATATAATATAAAATAATATCTTAAAATTTCTAGATTCTTATAAAAAATATAATTGATAACAAAATCTAAATAATAATTTTTAAATCCAAATACCTAAACAATTTGATCATTCAACTTCAAAGATTACAATATATCAAATTCTCTAATATTTTAAAGGAGTTAAACCAATAATAAAGGATCTATCTCTTCTAATATGAGATCTTCTATTCCCTGTGGGTCTCTATTTTCCCTTGGTGCACCTACAACCATTTTTCCCTAAGGAGTTGTATGCATATGTTTTAGATTCCCATTTAAATTTATAATAGATTCCTTCTGGGTGCTCTTGTGACATCCTCTTTTTTGGCACAAGGATGCTTTATTGATCGTTTGTTGTTCCAACAGGTGATTTCATTTGTATCCCTTTTACTTGTAAATCACGAGTGGTGCATATACCAATTTTACAATATGAATAAATCTGGGCCAAAATTTATCAATGATAATAAGATTTAATAAATGAGTTTTTGGGAAAATGATAGTGATGATTGCTTTATTCTATATATTATCATTGATCCTATTTTTGTTTTGTAAGTGTTTTGTTCCCTCTAAAAATCATGGAAGTTGGTGGCCTCTCTTTGTGCACATCCATGACATGTAGATATTTTTTATTGTTTCCATGTCAAATAGCTAAAATTAGGATATTTATTAACCGTGTACACTTGGTTATATATATGGATTCTCCAAGATAAAATTTTTTATGTGATCACCATGGAATTATTTAAGAGGGATTAAATAATATTTTTGATTATATCAGAATACAACTTTCTTGTTTGTGTCGCTGTGTACAATGTGTTGCTCTGTTCAGCCTTGTGTCTATTTTGGTCATGTGAATATTTGGTTTGGAGTGTGGTTGTGAGTATGGGATGGTAAAGGTGGTGTAATGGAATCTCAGGTTGCGAGACTAGATTATTGTAGAATAGGCGAACTTCATTTGTAATGGGATATCATCCAGGCAGTGGTTTGGCTGCAGGGATGAAGGTCTGGGTTGTGTGAAGTTTATTTTATTGGGTGCTCTAGGTGTGGTGTTGTCATGAATTAGGGATTTTGAATATGGATGTGATGAGTTGTGTTGGGGGTTTATATATTTTGAAGAAGTACATAGAAGCATGACCCTTAAGGATGTTGGTGGGAGTGTCTTGGAAAGGGAAGTGTGCAGTGGGATTGGAAGATGTATGAGATTTGTTTGTTTTTTTAGATATGATGTTTTTATGCAATGAGGATTCTAAGGATTGTTTAGGAGGGATTATTTTGATGAAGCGTGGTGTTACCTTACGTGGGAATTTTTCCATGAGTTTTTTGCGAATTTATGAAGTTATTGTGGGTTTTAATTTTACTGGTGTGATGTGTTTGGTAGTTTTATTGGTAGGGATGTAATAAGAAAAGTAAATAAATTGATGATGTATAATGGAATCTGGTAAAATTAATTGAATTAGGTTATGTTTTGAGTCGTGGAATGTATTGAAGCGGCATTAATATATTTTCATACATATGTGATTTTCATTGAAGTTGATATGTGCACGTAGGAAAATATGTAAGGGATGTTTTCTGTGGGATGGGTTTTTAAACTGCATATGTTTTTTGGAATGTGAGGTGTTTACATATATATACATGTAGTTCCATTTTTTTTACATAAGCAACCCACCGTTGTTAAGAATTATGTTATGAATAACCCCATTTTTTGGGGGGTGTGTCCTTTCCCAACATCCTGGTGGGAGGATGGATGGATTTGTTTTATCTCTCCTATGCACTCACATTTAGGCACTGGTAGCCCATGACTCATTGGGGAGGTTATGAAATGGTTGTGAGGAACAAGTATCTACTAGTGATGTGTTCTTCAAAAGTTTCCTCGGGATAAGATATATTTTACATTACGAGGTGCCTTCTATACGATGTTTCTATTTTCTTGGATTAGGTGTCGGTGGGAGGTATGTGACAAGGTATGTGGCCCATGATTGTGTGGGAATGTCATAACAGTGGTACTTATATAAGAGAAGGTAGTGTCGGGATGTTCACCGTTACAGTAGAGGAGTTAACACGTGGGAAGTGTTATGGGGTATCCTATCATCTATAAGCTTACGTGTTTACCTTACTTGTCAAGCATAATTTGGTGATTCGTCCTTTGTGAGGTTGGGTTGCATAGTATTCCTTGTTAGTTCATTTGGAGTTTCTATTGTTTTCTCACAGGGGATTTAGTATAATTATACCAAATGTGCACAAGTTACGTTGTATTTTTTACTAGGTGTACATGTTTGATCAACCTATGTATATAAAATTATTTTCAGGTTTTGAGTGTGAGTATGCGGATTTTTCTATAACTCTCTAGATTAGGTTTTAGGATAGTTGCTGTGTCACTACATAGCTTAGTTCTTTTGGTACTTTCATTTGGGGTTTTCATTGTATTTTAAGATTCTTAACATTAAACATGCTTTTGGGATGGTTTTTCATTTCTTTTATATATTTATATATTTGAGTTTTTTTAGGTTGAAACATTTTATATCATGACCATGGTTCCAATAATAATGCCTCCAATATTGTGATATTTGAATACCCTTGGTGTTATTCTCCACCTCTGGACAAAGTGGAGGCAGAACTCAGGGTTTATTATCTATTCTCTTATTTGAGTAAGAAATGTAATGGCACTTTTCTATACCTTACCTCATATTGAATAAGAAGGGTCATGATGAAATGTTATTATAGACTAATGGTTGAAAGATAAGATAGATTTGGAGTTTGAAATAGTGAGGATTTCATGGGTTTGTAGGGAAACAATGTATGGTGATCTTGGTATGTGATATAGGCCCGGGAAGACAAGATAGGAAATGGGATTTTATCCCCCCTGTGATATGATAAATGGACATTGAGCTTACAGAATGATCAAGTGAGGATACACCATTTGTGGGGTAGAGACCCCAGGAATTGTACATTCATTATAATAAAATATTTTCTTGTTTAATACATGAGTTTTTGTGATTATAAAATAAAGAACGGGTTAAAATGAATCCTAAATTAATTCCATACTACTAAGACTTATTAGATACATGTTTACTTTTAATCTATGTAACCTGATCATCATCGAAAAGTGGATTATTAATTGGAGGCCTACCAGGGAAATCTGGTTGATCAGAAGAGGGTTGATCCAAAGGGTGAGGATAATCTATTTTTGAATATGATTAATGATTTCATGCGATGCACTCTAGTAAAGTTTATGAATAGTGTCTCAGATATGTAGACAAATACATGGCCTATGGTTCTTGAGAACCGCTTCTGCATAATTAGGGCTCAGAAAGAGGAGGATGTACTCTAGTTCTATTTTCAGGAAGAATTCAAGGAGGAATTTCTTTCTTCGACCATGATTCCTGAGAAGCAATAATAGCTACTCTCCCTCGAGTAAGGGATTATATCAGTATTGTATATGGGGATGAAGTTGAAGGATACACTTCCATTTTATCCTTATCTCTTTTTGGATGAGGAGTCTCCGGCCTGACACATAGAGGTGGCAGTTCATCCCCCTATCAGTATCTAATTACTCCCTACACCTTACCAAAATACATAATGGTTCAGTGGATGACTGATTAAGTTGAAAAGATGCACTCAGGATGAGGTATACCATGATAGGGGATCCAACTAATTTATTCAAATGGGGAGACATCCATTAATATGTCTCAAGAGCTTGGGTCATTTAGTTTTCAGCCAATTGGGAGCTAATCCATGTTGTTTCATCTCTTTCCTTCTAGTATTCGTTCATTACCAATAGGATTTGGACTGATGTGTTTCACTTATATAGGATGTGAGAAACTTCAGATACAATTCACAATTCAAGATTACAATGGTGAATGTGGACATGATCATCTCCCATCTCAGCAAAATATTTCGGCCAATCCATTTATTTGTAGGGACAATAGGCCACTACTCCATCATGGGAGACAGAGCAGGAAGATGCCGACCATAGGGAATTCCTCAATGTCCTTGTACTAGACATGGATGAGAAGCTGGTCAATAGAAAAGGGGTGGAGTAGCAAGGAGTGTTCATTTTCATGCCAAAGTGGAAACAATTTTAGTTGGTTCCGAGATCGGTCTAGGTAAGATTTTTTCTGATTATTACTCCTGTTTGTTCCTTGTTTGTTTCAGGATCATCACACTTTTTTGTTGAACACAGTCTAGCCCATTCTATGGGTCTAGACATATTGAAACTTCTTATTCCACCATTATTGAGTACAACAGTCGGAGGTCAGACCAGCATATTTGATGTGTCCCAGGGATAAAGACTGCAGATGGGATTGCATTTGTCTCGTTGGGATTTTTTCCGGTTGTAGATGTAGTCGTATGATTTCATCAATTTAATTGATTTCTCTATTATGTGCATGTTGTTATGAAATGTTTATAAATAGGATTTCTGTTTTTATACATGGATGGACAACTAGTTTCTTTTGTTAGCGAGTGGGGTTTTTAGATAGAAATTCATTGTATAAATCCACTTCATTAAATGTTAGTTGTGTTGTTAGTTGAATTGGTGGATGCTGATATGGTGTAGGTTTCACATGTTTTCATTGATTTCATGGATGTTTTTTGTGATGAGGTGGGGACTCTTCCCAATCTATGTGGCATTGAGTTCGTGATATACTTGTATCCTAGTGTTTCACCGATTTCAATGGCACCTAATTGGATGTAACCATTAGATATGTGGGAGAAAATAATATTTATTGATTATATGATGATGAAGAGATTTATCCATCCAATTATATCACTATAGGGTGCTCTTATGTTTCATAAAAATGAAGATTGGGGAAATAGGTTGTTCATAATCTACTAGAGGTTGAATCGGGTGATGGTAATGAACTTTTACCATATCCCGATGATAGACAATATTTTTTAAAAGATTATGGGAGAATATATGTTCTCTTTGATCGATTTATGATTTAGATCTCACAAGTTTATGATGATGGATGGAAACTACCAAAAGACTAATTTCCGTAGTAGGTATGGGAAATTATAGTTAGTGTTTTGGTTTTTGGGTTTTATGAATGAATCAGCCTTGTTCATGGAACTTAAGAACATCCTATTCCTAGACCTCATGGACTGATTCACCATCTTATTCATTGATGTCATTCAGATGTACTCAATGTCAGAGGTGGAGCATACAAAAAATTTCAAGACTTTCTTCTAAGTTCTATGTTTCCCCAACCCTATGAAAGGTTGTCCAGGTGCACATTTTGGACATAGGAGTAACAGTTCCATGAACATGTGGGGACCCAACAAGGAGTATAAGTGGACCACATTATGGTAGAGGAAGTTTTTTCAGGCGTAGCACTAAATAATGCAAAATAGGATCTTCACTTTCTCAGTTTAGAAGGCTATAACAGGAAATTTGTACTCGACATCTCTCAAGTTGCAGCTCGGTTGATGGCTTTGACCAGAATACATCATGCCATTAGGTTGCGAGATCATTGTCAAGAATATTTTATCTATCTAAAGGGAAGATATAAAACACTCCAATGATTAGGTTTTTAGAGTTAATAGTTATTTTTGATTTTTTTAGAGATGATTCGTGTCCATTATAGGGGAGTGTGATGATGTAGCAATAGGGAGTGATCTCTTATGGTTTTAGCTGTTGCATCCCCATGAAGGAAACTCTTCCACCCTTGAACTAGAGAAATAATCTTTCATGATTGTGCTAAATTGGTGACATCATTACCTAATTTGGGAAAACATTATGGTCATCAATGATCACAAAATATTGAGGTACATATTTTTCGAGTGAGATATTAACTTTTAGAAGCTGATGTGGAAAGCGTTTCTATAGGATTATGACTTTGAGATCTCATAAACCTCAGGAATGGGAAATTTTGAGGCTGATTAATTTATAATGATTTCATAATAGGAGGTAGTTCATGAATTTGAGAACACCTGGAGGGAGAGGGAGGAGAGAAGTTTGATGCCCTGAAGATATATATAAGAATGGAAGGCAGAAGGGGCTGCCATTTTTAGATGACAGTGCAATCATCTCAGAGGAAGCATGTGGAGGAGTATTTGTTGGGGGACTCATAGGTGGTGGTGATGTGTGATCATATTGACCCTGGTGATGTCCTATAGGGATTATCAGATGATGTTCTGAATCAGATATAGTTATATGGGAAGCATTTTGTTCTAGTGGCAATGCATGGGGTATTTCTTGATTGGTTTCATAGATTACCCTAGATGGTACACTAAGGAGTTTCAATGACATACCATGGCTCTCAAAAGCAGTATTGGTAGCCTTAGATGAAGTAAGAAGTGGTAATGTTTCATGAAAAGTGACTATTTTTCAAGTAGGCGTATGCTGAGTACCAAATTCCCAATGGTTTGTTGTAGCCCAAAAATTTCCCCATGCGAAAGTGGGCTACATATCGATGGATAAATCATAGGACTTCCTAGGGATATGGAAGGTTGTGATGTTGTAAGGTTAGTGTTGGATTGTCAGATGAAATTAAACCACATCATAGTGATTAATTAGTCAATAGTGGTTTATTCCATGGAGAGAGGGTATGTAGATGAGGTGGTTTGGATGAATGGATTCTTGTGATCCATTATCATGGATAATGATTTTAATTATACCTCACAAGTTTTTAAGGGATTGCAGCATGATTTTTGAACTCATATACACCTCAACAATACTTTCCACCATCTGAAAGATGGGCATACAAGGAGCACCATTAAAATGTTGGAGTACATTATACAATATTTCATCTTGGACTATGGTGGGTCATGGCTATCAAATTTTCCCATGGAATATTTTTCATACAATACTACCTATAACCCTTCCATTGGTATAGATATATTTCATGCTTTATACAAAATATCATGTTTTTCACCTTTGTAAATGACAGAAGTTGGGGAAACAAATGTTCTTAGTCCCAATGTGGTGCATAGTATGACCATGATGGTGAATCTTGTCTGTGAGAGGATGAAGGAATCACTAGATCGGCATAAGTTCTATAATTATTATTGGAGTCCCATGGAGTTTAATGATGGAGACCACATGTTTCTTGATGGATTCCCCTCGACATAAGCAGTAATGTTTTGTTGAGGGAGCACAATTTATCCCAGGTTCATTAGACCTTTCATGGTGTTAGGGTGAGTTGATATTTGGACATACCAGTTGGCATTTACACCCCATTTAGAGAGGATCCACAATGTCGTTCAAATCTCCCCACTATGTTAGTATCATCACAAGGAATCCTAGGTCATTGACTAGGAAGAGTTGGATATTGACGATAAAACAACATTTTTGGAGTGTCTAGTAGAGATCCAGGATCATCAGAAGAAGGTGCTACATGGTATCCTATTACTCTTGATTTTTTATTGTGGAGGCATTATAAACTAGAGGAGAGTACATAGAAATGGAAGATGAAGATTTGTGTCGAGTACCCAGAGTTGTTTTGAGTTCTTCATGTGTGTTTTGTCTTGTGATGTAGTGCTTGAACATTTTCTTCTATGATAAATGTTTTTTCATTGTTTAATAATTTGGGATGAAGTCATGACATGAGGAAACGGTTAGACCAGATTCCAAGTCAATACAGTTTAATTGATATTCAATTAAACCTATGCAGGTGAGATAGTTCCACCCATAACAAATATTATCTTCAGACCGAGAAATGAATTACTAAATAAAGGTGTTCAGAAAGTGGTTGCTTCTGTTGGGTATATTCTGGATGTTTGGGTTAGCAGACGCTGTATGAGGTGTTCTTGTATACAGAGATTTTACTCAATTATTCAATCAACACATGGGTTTTTTATCCATGGAATGTATATTATCGGGTGGTTTTTCAGACCCCTCTTTCATATAGGTTTGGTTTTGAATTCTTTATAATGAGAACATTTTGAGTGGTATCTTTTGTAATGTCTTGGACCTTATCAGTCAATTACTCTATCAAACTCCAATGTTTGGCGTCTTTTAGGAGTCAACAATAGCTCAATTCAGGATATTGTGAAAACTCCAGTTTTTCAGCATCAGTAGCTCAACATCGATAGGTCGAGAAATGGTAGATCGAGGAATCTATAGGTAAAGGCATTAGTGGGTCAGGCGTTAGTAGGTTGGGCATTGGTATGTCTTGCGTCGGTAGGTCTAGGTGACTGAAGGTCAATCATTGGTGGGTATATTCAGTCGGTCAAGTGTCAGAATGTTTGGGCATCAGTTAGTGTTGTCGATATGTAGTATCCGTAGCTAAAATCACTCGGTCACTCAGTGACTCACTATTGTTGACATGGCTATCAGTGACTCATTTCCAGTTACTATTTTTTTCTGGATTCACCCCTATTACATTTTATTTCATGGAAGTCCAGTTTAAAACCAATTTCGATAATTTTAAAGGGGTTTCAAAGGATATTAATCATATAATCAATATCATAATTCTCATGGTGAATTTAAATAGTCATACTACATGGCCATGACCACGATCTGAATGTAATTTACCTTCAAACTATTCCATTCCTTTGATATAGGATTTATCCCTTATAAAGTGATATCTTCAATACGCAGAGTTTTTTTGTATTCTATTAGTATGCCTAGTACCTTTCATTCCTAGGAGTCGTGTGCCTGTGTTGTATCTGACCATTCATTTTTACATTTGGGTCCTTTCTGGTGCTCGCACGACCCCCTATTTTTGGAAGAAGGAGTATTTTTTGTTCATATGTTTTCTATAATATGTATTTCCATCATCTCCCTTTCACTTGTGTCTCACACAATATTTGTATACACTTTCCCTCTTGGGAATAAATATGGAACCAAATTTATAAATGTTAAAAAAAAGTAATAAATGTGTGGTTGGGAAGAAGTTGGTGTTGATTTATTTGTTTTATATGTAATCTTGTATTCATGTCTTTTAATTTGGTAGCTGGATGAAATATGAAAATCATGGCCATTGGCCACCTTACCGTATAAAAACGTATTAATTGTGAATATATGATGTTGTTTTCTTGTCAAATGGATAAAATTAGGAAATTGAATAAACACATGCACCATGTTAAATATAATGATTCCCTAGGATAAAATTTTTGTTTTGATCAACCCTGAATTAAAAAGTGGAATTAAATAACGATTGTGGTTAAATATGAATACAACATTCCTATCAGTGTTGATGTGTGTTGTGTGTGGCTTTGTTCAGACTTCTGTCTATACTGGTTGTGTCGTGTTGTGGCTGGGAGTGTGGTTGTATGGATGGAGTGGTGTGGGTTGTATAATAGAATCTATGGTTGTGATATTATTTTATTATAGAATGTTTTAATGTGTTTTGTTGTGGGAAAACATCCTGGTCATGGTTGGGTGGCGAGGCTTCAGGTTCAAGTAGTGTTATGTTTTGTTACAAGGTTTTTTAGGTGTAGTTTAGTTAATTAATTGGCATACTGAGTGTGGTTTTTATGAGTTGGGGGGTTATATATTGAGATGACATACATGGTGGTCTGACATTGAAGATTGATGGTGGTGTGTCTGGGAAAGTGGAATGTGTAGTGGGATTGAATGCAAGTTGTGGTTTTTGGTTTTGATGGATGTGTTTTTCTTCATTAACTGGGGTTTTCGTGGATGGTTTATGTTGGATGATTTTGAAGACGGATGGTGTTACCATGCATGGGCCAATCACATAGAGTTTTCATATACATTTTGAAGTGTGTGTGGGTTATGATGTTAATGTGGTTTTTATTGTTTGGTAGTTTCCTATATAGGGATGGAATAATTAGATAAATAAATTGATGATTCAGAATGAAAACTCATGAAAAGAAATGTCTTATGGTATTTTTAGAGTTTTTTCTTATAGTGAAATGTCATTAATTTTTCATCTTACATATGATTTGGGCGTTCATGGTTATATGTTCATATTGGGTTGAATGTAAGGGTAGTTTTGTGTGGGATGGTTTTTTGTTTAAAAACACATTAGTTTGGCGGAGTTCTTAGTTCCTATATATATACATGTAGTTCCTTGTTATTTCTATATGCTGCCCCACTCATTTTGAGTACTATGTTCCAAACACCCCCATTGTTTTGTGGGAGGGTTTCCTTTCCCAACATCTCTGTGGGTGGATAGATGGCTATTTATTGGATCTTCTCTAGTCCATCTTCTTGAAATTATGACCACAAGACTCATTGTGATGGTTGTGGTCTTGTTGTGAGGACCAGGTGTCTTCATGGGGAGATATGTTTTATTTTCATTGGTGTCTTTGGGATGATGTTGTGTTTATCTGGATCAAGTTTCTAGTAGTGGTATGTGATGTGGTTTGTGGCACCAAAGTGTATGGGAAGTTTTTAGTAGTGGGTCTTATGGAAGATCATGGTTGGGTCTGGATGTTCACTATTAGGGTTGAGTAGTTAACCAGTTTGAAGTTGTGTAGTGTACACTATCATTGATGTTATTACTACATTACATTATCTGACATTTGTTATTCAGAGATAATGCCTTTGTGAGGTTAGGGTGGATTGTATAACTTGTTAGGTGCTTTTATGTTTCTTAGTTTTATAACCGGGACATTATCATGCTTCTCCTACTTCCGCATGAATGACTTTAGATTTTCCTACTGAGTATGCATGTATTCTCACCCTAGATATATAATTTATTTTAGTTATCTGTTGAGAATACTATAACTATGGGGAAATTATTATCTTAGGTGTTGGGATAGTTGTTGTGCCACTTCTTATCATTGTTGTTTTGGTATTGAATATTTATTTTTTTCATTGTATTTATAGAATATTTACTTTAAACATGAATGTGTAATAGATTTTGGATTCTTCTTATATATATTTTCCAGGGAAATGTTTCAAGGATGAAACAACTTTTCTCCCAATCATGGTTACTATAAAAATGGTAATTCCTCCCATTTTTTTATTTGAATACCCATTGTGTTGGTGGCCACCCTAGGGCTTGTTCGAGGTGGTACTCGTGGTCCATCTCTTTTCATCTGGAAGAATGAAGGTCAAGACACATTTCCATCCATTCCCACATATTGAAGAAGGTGGGTCATGAGACTTTTCCTATCAAAATTTTCATAAACATGACTCATCCTTCATCCAACTATTTGAAAATACAATAAAAGTGATAAAAGTTAATAATAATGGAAAATCATATTATTAGGAAAAATTACTTCATAGGATGTCTAAATATTGAAACATTTAGATTACTCAATGATACAATAGTTATTGGATTGTTAATCTATTATAAATATCAATTTTAATATTTCAAAATCATTCATAATACAAATGTTAATTTACCAAAGCATATAACATAGGATATCCTTTTCATATGTCAATTATTACTCAAGCTTATTATTAACTAGTAATTATTGGGTTAATACCCAACTGTCCCCATTCATTTCTTTTATGACATTTTGAATATATTTTGTACCCACATTCAATTTTATATATCCATTTTGGGATGTATTCTCTATGAAAAACCACATTTCCATTCTATAAATTTATATGTTCTCATACTCTTAGTATTATCTTATAGGTTCTCAAAAACAATTTGCATCCCAACATCTAAAAATTAATAATCCTTGGATTGACACCATCTTGGGTCAACCAAGTAATTAAAACAAACATATTACCTAATTTATATTAAATTTAATTGCATTTATCTATGATCCCTAGGAGAATACTAGATGAATAGTGTCTTTTGAATCATGAAAACATAAAAAGTAGGTAATAACACGATCTATATTATCTATCTTTAATTTCATTACATGTATATCTCATATTCAAATAAACATACGTAATATTTTTTTTCATATATTAGAAAATTTGAAAAATATGAAAGTGTGGGTTTACAGACTCAATAAATGTAGAAATGATAACTATTAGTTAATGATCATTTATATGCATAAAATGAGAACTAGGGTTTTCGAACACGAGAATAATAATATAAAATCCTACCCAATAATTCATAAATCCTAATCATGATTCATGATTAAAATCATCACATTGTATTATACATGAATCATTGTGGAATAAAAGAACATGATCCATGATATAATAACACATGGATATGATTATATCATAAATGAGAGGAATAAATTGGTCCATCATCATTCTCATTGAAATCTTATATCATGGATATCAACTAATAAATTCATCATATATTAGGTTATGGGTAACCACATGCAACCACATTCTAGTCTTTGTATATCCTATAAGGTACCCTCATTTTGGTCATGGGATAACATCATGTATACCAATAAGGTCCCTATATGTAGTCTCTCAGAGTCAGTGGATAGATTATTAGATTAGTTTTTGACCTATGAGATCACATCCAAAAAGATAGAATATTTTATCATTTTTGGAAAACTAGATATATACATGATTGTCACAGTACATTTAAATTCCTAAAATACAATATAGTACATTCATTGACAATAAAATTATTCTCATTAAAATAAAATTTCATTAAATTCCTTAAATAATTCATATATTCATATGAAAAGAAAAATATTTTTGGTGATCTCAAATTATTATTAATGTTATGTCTATACTGGATGATAATTAGGAATAAATAATTGGGAATTAAAAAATTACGATCAAATAATACCATATAAATAATTACATGATTTGGAAACTACTCCATGGATATCAAACCAAATAAAATAAAATCATTTTTGTCAAAATGTAAAATCATAATAATGGAATAAATAATTTTATACATTTAAAATTTATCATCGATGCCATGTGCCAAGACTTCTGAAAAGACCCTCAAGTCCATGTGCCATGATATCTATATTAATAGATAATTCCTTGGAAAAATTAATACCAAATTATTCGTATATGTCTTAAAAATGAATCTAGATCCTATAAAGTTCCCTATAATTACTTAATTATTCCAATATATTCAATACATGAATAAACAACACATCTTAATCAACATGAATTAAAATCAATATCAAACTATATTGGAAGAACATTAATACAAAATATCTATACAATACCTATTAAAAATGAACATAAATGATCCAATGAAATATGATGGATTATATCATTAGTTTATATCATAAAATAATATTCAATAAATGTTGTTGAGAATGTTTAACAATATTTAATAATTTTTTTTAATTTTTTAAAGAAGAACAAACTTTTACCATTGAAATCATATATTTCAATTATATATAATTTTTAAATGTTAAGGATTTATTTTTAATATATAAAAATTAATCATACATACGATGAAAAAATTTAAATATTTATCATGATGGAATGAAATTATATTTATTATTTTTAATCTAAAAACATTTCTTTCATAATTTATCATAAAGTTCAAAAATGACCTCATTTATAAATTGAAAAAAAGTATTCCTTCAAAAACAAATATATAAAAAGAAAAAATAGGTAAAAAGTTAATCAATAAATTATATATTTAAATTAAAAATATAATTTATAACATTTTTAGTTAAATATGGATATTGATAGAAAAATAATCCCATAGAATATATTTTAATATAAAAAATCACGAAAAATGATGGCTTTTGGAAATAAGCCCTTATATCACTGGTAAATTTTTTATCATATCCCCAATGAAATAAACAAAAAATAATTTAAACCGTAACTATTTTTATATAATGTGCTTCCTGAAATAAAATATCAAATGGGAATTATATACTCTACACAAAATAATGAATTTGTGAATATGACATATATCCCATGAATGTAATTGTTTGATATGAAACACTTATATTCTGATTGACTACCCTAATATATGACCATAAATCCAATATACTAATTATAAAACTACTATAAAAATATTATAGGACCCTAAAAATATATATAATACAATTTATTATTTATGTATAATCATTTATCTCCCATTTAATAACTATTTTCTACTAAGATTTCTTTTTTGGAAAATAATTGCTTTCTTTTTAATGCCTATTTTTTTATTATAATTTCAGTTATTATATATTAATCATGGTTTCATAATATTAATAATATTAATAAATATATAAAAATATTAAATATAATATATATATATATATATATATATATTAATAATATATATATATATATATATAATTGAATTACACAGTTCCGTGACATGGTAGGATATAGATACATGACAACCGTGTTCTAATTTTTTCATATTTGAATAAAAATAATTATAATAAATAATTAGTCATTATAGAATAATTATTATATAGTATATATGATAAATATTCAATAAATAGGTCATATTTAACATCCATGTACATTGGAAATAGGAAAAAGAATCACGTATATTTGTGCAGGCAATATAGAACATGTACGCCCAGGCATCATTTTCACTTTCCAAATGGATTGAAAGGAATGAAAGTAGAAATTATATTATAATTATCGAATTATTATTATGACTCAATTATCATAAATAAATTTTAATCTATTTATAATACCAATTTATAAAACATGGTGATGATTAATGAATTTGATCATAATATGTAGATGGTAAGTAATGAATACAAAAGGCCGATAATTCCACATTATATGTAATATTAAAGGGTGGATATTAGTGATTTAATAAAAAAAATAATATTTAAGTATATTAATTATTTTTTTGTTATTATATTTTTCTATATACTTATATTTATATTAAGTAATAGAGAAAGTAAAAATTGAAAGCGATTGGTTAAGGTGATTACCTATACATATAATAGAATCATTTAGATCTCATCTTAAAACTATAGGGTTTGTAATTTTAGAATACCAACACCTATAAAATTTTTACAAGGAAGTTTTAAATGTATTTTTTAGGGAATGGTTGATCAAGATTGTAGATTTTTCTGTATGGATTCAAGGGAGGTGGTTCGCTTTTATAATTGAGATGATGAGAATTTTTATAATTTCATAAATGAATAAATTATAATAAGATCAATATAAAGTAAAAATGATTCTATATTCCAATAAATTAGATTATATAATAAGATATGGTGTTATTATCATACAAAAATAACATTTGGTTAGGTTTATATTTTATTTTCAACCGTATCTTTTGGTTTAACACCTTTGTTTATAGATTTTATCATTTACAGTTGTAATGTATTATCCACTATTAAAAATTTATAATTTGGTATATAATGTGATAATTGGCTCATAAATGAAATTATGGTTAAATTTTATACTACATATCTTCCACCTTATCTAATTTTAATATTTTTAGTATTTATAAGTATTTTAATAAAAAATTATTTTGGTAAAAGATCATTAATGTCAATTTTGACACAATTCGTTTAATATGAATTCAAATACCTAAATAAAAAAATGTAGATATATTATAAAAATAAGTATTATTTCCTATAAATCTTTAAAATTAATGTAATTAAATAATTATTAAAATTATTTTACATTTTTTTGAAAATAATTTGTTTTATGTTTATATTAATTGAATCAATTCTGTATTAGTGTTATACTTGCATTTAAAATAATAATAATTATATTATTATTTTTTTAAACAAATTACCATCACTATGATAAATTATTTAATAAAAATATAAATTTAACAATTTTTCCATTATAAATACACATAATAGATATTTGAAACTATAAATGAGACATTTTGTATCATTTAGTGGTTTAAAAAATTTATTATTCATTTTTGTGAAAATGATTCCATTAAAAATATAGATTTAGAGGAAAATATTAGAAAAAAAAGTTTACCATCAACCATTATTAATAATTATGTAAAATTATTTCATGATCACTTAGTCAAAACAAATATTTACATGAATTTCCCTTTACCGGTGATATAATTTTTACCATAGTTAGTATTTTTATTATAAAAAAGGGCCCTATTTACAAACTTTTCACAATATGATTCCACATATATAATCTATTTTATGAATCTGTTTATATATGGGTTAGTATGTAATTTAATAACAAAACACAAAATTTATTGAAAATTATTTTTTCATAAAAAATTTCCTTCTATGTATAATTTGTTTATAAAAAATTCAATCAAAAAATTGATTTGAATAAATAGAATTTAATTATTAATTATATAATACAAATAATTTCAGTATTAAATCATTTGCAAAAAAATTATACTTTTTATATTCTTGAAGTAAATATATGATTTCCAATAATTGACTCTATTTTTCCCTACTCACTAAAAATCTATCAATGTTTAAAACCAATAAAAATTTCCCATATATTTATCTAAATTTTATGATTTAAAAAATGTGATTGTTTTTATAAATAAAATATACTAGTATTCCAAAAATTAATTATGGAATTTTATTAGAAAAATTAATAAAATTATTTATAAAGAAAATATACTTCTGATTTATAAAATTACAATACAGATAATTAGGAACATATTTCTCAAGAATTAATCAATAGTTTATTTTTGAGTATTTATTATATATATATACATAATGATACGTTTAATAATATTAATTACAACCAATTAAATAGCTATTTTTTAATGGTCATATTTAAATAATATGATTTTTATACTATATTTCGGTTTATTAAGACTCCTAGAAATGTGTCATGCATACTAGGGTGAATAAATTTATTATTTAAAAATATTGGTTTATTACATTGTCACAATGTATATAAATGAAATCATGTATATGTAATCTTTTGTTCTGTATTCAATGTTTTATATATTATAACCCATTTATGGAATATCCATAACATAAAAATAGTCAATAAGGATCATATTGAGAAGAGGGTATGTGAAATGTGATTATAATATAAAAACTAGATTCAAAATAGGATAACATTAGTGGACTATAAAATATGGAAATATAATAGAAAAAATACATTGAATGATTAATATATAGTGATATAAAATATGGTCATTAGAGAGTCAACCTCCACAAAAACATACCTCTATGACAGGATAAAATTTCATTAATTCATCATAAATGAAGGTTATACGATTTTTTTTGTTTCAAGATCTTTTTCAATGATTTAAATTATTACTATTACAATATATAAAAGTAAAACTAATAAATACACTTGATGAAATGTATAATTTCATCCTTAGAAATTTTTTTACCATAATCTGATGTTTCTCTTCAAATGAAGATATTTATTATGAATTTTCATGCCTAAAACACCAAAATAAACATTAATAGATCACATAATTGCAAATAATATATCATATTAATATTCTTTTCATTATAAATTAACTGACACAAAAATAGTTTTCATTAGGAAATATAATTCTCAAAATGGATAAATCTTCACATGAAGGAAACAATATAACCCTTTAAATCCTCAATAGTAACACCCAATGTTTATCTAAATCAAGTGAAAAATAAGTGACTTTAAATTTATTCAAAATTGTTATAATGAAGTTCAAAATACAAAAAAGCACAAATATTTGTTAATATATTATACTAAGATATATTTAGCTATTATCGTCAATTATCATTCACCAGTAATACTCCAAAATGTTTATTCAAAAATCATATATTCTCTAAAATTTGATAATATCTTTATTAAATTACCAGATTCATTATACTTCCACCTGATAACCACAAATACTACTAAAAGATAAATCATTCCATTGTTAAAAAAATTAATATTCAATTTAATTAAATCCAAAAAAGAAATAGAAATCATCAAATACAACCATAATAAATTTATCATAAAATCAATAACAAATTTTGGTACAACAACAAAATCCTTTTTAGTTGTTAACCATCTATTTATTCAAAATAAACATTATCATATTACAACTAAATATATTTTCTGGGATATCGGTATTATTCAAATTTTGTGTTAAAATCATAATTAAAATCTCATATAAAAGAATCCTTTGATCTATCGTAATTATTAACCCCAAAATTACTTTGATAATAAAATTCTATAATATAATTAATGAATTTAAACTCATGGTTAAATCAATTATTCAATTTTGGTTTTAATAATAAAATAATATTGATTGTGATCCATTATTGTCTTCAAAATTAAATTTCATTGATTCTTAGGGAATTCATCATCAAAATGACCCATATCCTTAAAATATTTACATGGAAAACTAAAAGATTCATTATTACACATGAATTCATGCTCTTGATGGAATTTTTATCCAAACGTGAAGCAATATCCCATTATCATCATTAAATTACCATGTAGAATCTTTCTACAATTATCAAATGTGGGAAAATACTTATTTACCTCATTACCATAATCCATGTTTTCATATTCAATCATATAATACTCTTTTTTTCTTAAAATACAAAATACATGTATGGTTATTTCTATTCCATTATCTATAATGATAATATATCCTCTTATTATGACATTATTTTGTATACTACATTACCTAAAAATATATTATAAAGCCCATAAAAATTTGGTCGATCATAATATTTGGATTCTGTACAAAGTCTAAGGTATAACTTTCTAAACCTGTAAATATGGATCCACACATTGTAAAATTATCCTTTTCCTTTTTTATGTTTCTAGAATTATCTCTCCCTATCCACTTTTTTTTGAAATGTATATATTATCCCAATAGAAGATACTTATGTTCCTTCTACTACATGCTCTATATTTCCTCTCAATCATTAGTGTTTTGAATGAATGAAAAATAATGATATTTATCCCTTGAGAGATAATAATCATCCATGAAAACATTCTCCCTTTCATTAATTCCCAAAACAATAAATTTCATCTCTAAGTACTTATCCATTTTTATCTACAAATGGATTAATATTCACATTACATGATGGAGGCTTACAATTCATGAAGTGATCCGACACTGTTTCACTGCTTTACTAATCTATAGAATGGTCTATATGAGAATGGGTATTGGTCATTAACTGAGTCAGCTATCCCAATATAGTAATAACATGTTCCACTCTAGTTATAGTTGTAGCTCCATCATTATTATTATTCCTTATAGTCAAATCCATATATTGATTATGTTCATCTATATAGTAATCATTTCTTCTAGTATTAACCATCTATAAATGATGACATATAATAGATATATCATTATTTTATGGATCATAATTTATAATTTTGAAACTAGAGAACCATATAAGTGAAATTGAAAATTTTATGCACAACTAATCTCTGAATCATATGCTTGGTTTATTTGAGAATATTATCAATTTTCATTATAGGGTAATTCTCTTGAAAATGTTTTGACATAAATAATTTTCCTATGGTTTCTAATACACATCCTATTATACTAATTTTTAATACCATGACCCTATTATCCCAAAGTCATATGTTGATTTATGAAATTTCTACTAAATACAAAATATCACACCCCCCATAATTGATAATTTGGTTTTCATGGAAAAAAATATACATACATGATTATCACATTACATTTATAAAAATAAAAATAAATAATAGTATTTTTCATTCTGAACATCATTAGTTATTTTAAAAAATCATTATATTTATTTTATAAACACTTCCTCTCTTATTATAAAATAAAATAAATATGATGCATAAGATCTCATATTATTAGTATCTATATGTGTATAACAAACCATAAAAAGTAATGAGTAATTTTTCATGGGTATTGGGTGATCAAATAATTCCATATAAATAATGAGATCAATATGAAAATCATCAATGGATATATCAACAATTTAAATAATCATGTGTAAATAAATACATAAATTCATTATGAATGAATTCATAATGTTGGATATCTAAAACTTACTCTCATGGCAATGATCCATGACATCTAAAAATCCCATCAAGGTTATATTCATAGAAATATAAATAAATAGGAATAACATAAACCAATACCAAATATGGATTGTCTATGGAGACCTTCTTAAGAATTTAGGGGATATAGGGGGACTCATTAAACACTAAGGCCAATTCATTTTACCATATAAATAACAAATATATCATAATTAAAAAGCATGAAATTTAATAAATTTACATACTAGAAGGATCAAAATATTGAATATCATTCCCTTCCCTAGTTTAATTTATCATAAACCATTCAGAAATTTTATTTTGATATTATCATTATTTTATATCCCTAACATAAGAATAAACCAAGGATTCTTACATAGATGAATATACATATAATGATTACCACAAAACTTCATTATGAAAATATATTTTCTCCACTGAAATCACTTGTTTGAAATATACAATTATTCGAATATTTATGAAAAAATGTGATTTGAAAATTACCTCTAAAAATTGTAATGAATTATTAAATTTAATGACTGTTTGTGATGGCATGAAATTATATTCATGTTTTATAACATAAAAGACATTCCATTTGGAATTTTTAAATAATGTAAAAAAGTATTGCATTCAAAAAAAATTAGATTCATTTAAAACTACATTTTAAATAGTATTACTTGTGAAAAAAAATTGTCAATAATTTATTGTATGACTTTATAATATATTATATAAAACATCTTTTTTGGAAAATATGCGTATGGATGATGAATATTCCATTAGTAGTGATTTTAACACAAAAAAACTCGAATAATGAAGGGATCATGATATAATCAATTATGACCTTGTTAAATTTTGAATCATGACCCCAATGAAATAAATAAGTTCAAATTAAACATAATTTAAAATATGGATATATATATTTGGGATATAAAATACCCAATGTACAATATATACACCATAAAAATGAAATATATGGTTAAAATTCCATATGTCTCATTGTAGTAAAATTGATATGAGAACACCGCACCTTATGTTTGACATTAGTCATGTACAAAAACAACTACCGTATAATAAATATATATTTATTATTATTATATTTCACAAAAAAACACATATATTTCATACCATTTTTTATTTATTTTTAATTCTTTGTCCCACATTTGTTAATAATTTTATGTCAAAATCACTTTTCGTTGTAATATTTGATCCATTTTTCAAGTATGTTTTGGTTATGCTGTCTATGTTATTAAACATTAACAATGATTAAATCACCTAAATAATTTTAATAATGAATTAAAAATAATATCAATTCATTATAAACATATTTTTCTTCATCCATTATCATTATAAATACAAAAATAATTATAATTTTGTGGAGACAATATTCCATACGAATGAAGTAATGTTGATTCCATTTTTTAATATATGAATCTAAAAAGTTTAAAAAACAATTATTCATTATATAATCATTATAATACCATATATATAATATATATTGAATAAATATAGTCTTAATAAAAAATTGATTTTATAAATGAATGTCAAATCACATCGCTTAGTGGAGGCAGTGGTATGCACGTATGCATGAGCGCTATAATCTTTTTATAGAGGATTGGAAGGAAATATGTTATATGCGATATTATAATTAAGATATTATTATTATTAAATTATAATCATATATAATAAATTGAACCATCATATTACCATTAAATAAAATATGGTGATGAAAAATGAATTGTATCACAACATAAATTTGGTATGTGGTATGCATGAATGGCTGAGGCATTCACCTTTTATTTGATAGGGAAAGGGTTTATATTAATGATTTTAAAATTATAATATAAAAAAATTGATTTAATATAGTATATTGATTATTTTACAATGAATACTATATATTTATTAGAGGTAAGTGAAGAAGTAAAAAATTAATGTGATTGGTTAATGAGATTACATTAACGTTTAAATGAATCCATTAGATCTCCTCAAAGAAACTCTAACGGTAGTATTTCAGGAATATGAAAACCTATAAAATGTTTATATTGAATTTTAAAATATTTTTTTCATTTTATAGGACATATAGATGGCTAAATTTTTCGTACATATGTGAAAATGGAGTCTCCCATTAATAATTGATGTGAGGGGATCTTTTCGAATTTCATAAAAGGATAAATTTTAATAATGTAATTCTTCTATACCAATGATTCCAAATCACAATATATTAGAACCTATGGTATTTCGCAGTTTCAATAATTTTCAAAAAACTAGGTTGATGTTGTATTCTAACCCACAACATTTGGTTTGACACCGTTGTAATCATATTTTAACATTAACCACAGTAAAATCTTTTTCATTGTTAAAGGGTTATAACATTACATAAAAGGTCAAAATTTTAATGGAACTACCTAGGGGTGATATTTTTCATCATATATAATACAAATTTTACTATTATAGTTTTTTTTAAAATTTGAAAATAATTAAATAAAATAATGTTTTCATAATGTATCAGTAATTACAATTTGGATGCTACTTATTTAATATGAATTAAAATTCATAATTAAATGGATAGAGTTAGATATTATCATTTTTTTAAAGGTTGGGGCCGAAGCCTCAATTTATTATTTAAAGAAAAGACCTCTTACATGCTAGAGGGACACCCAATGCATAGCCCGAAGGGCCAAGGCCAAGTGGCCTGAATACAAGGCTTAAAAGCCAAATTTTTAGACCAAAGGACCCTCTGTGAATAGTACTACTACAGTACCCTGCACAGCTACAGTCCCTGCTATAGAACTCATCGCCGCTACAGTATCCTACAACAGTTCCTCCGCCGCTATAGTGCTTCCACTGCTACAGTCCACCACTGCTATAGTGTCCCGCTACAGTGTCCCGCTACAGTAGCCTACTATAGTACCCCCTGGAAATTTATCCCTACCCGGATTTGAACCTGGGTCATTTGGATGCCAAGCAGGAGCCTGTACCACATGGGTACATGATCTTTGGCAACATTATCATATATAACTACAACACAACACAACACACAACATTATATAGTCCAATTAATCTATAAATTTCATGAAACACCAAAACTCTTTCAAATTATTTTACATTTAATATTTTTAAATGCGATTATTATAATGTTATTTTAATTGAATAAATAAAGTGTATGTGTTGAAAATTAATTTATGGTAATTAATTAAGTACTAATAATTATAATTAAATTACCATTATTATATATAATTTAAGTATCTTGAAAATATAAATTTATATTTATTCACAAAATTAGGGTTTCCCTTTATGGGAACATAAGAGATATTTCAAACTAATAGAGTGACATTTTGTATCATTCATTGATTGAAATATTATATTGGTCATTTTATGGAAAATAATCCATTAAAAATTAAATTTAGAGCCAAATTTGATGATGATTGATTTAAAATAATACAATAATTTTTAAAATGAAATGTTCTGACCAAATCACTTATATATTTCCTAGGGTCATCAGATTTTACCATTATTGAGGTGATAACTTTTACAATGTTTACTTTTTCATGATTACCAAAATTAATAGAAAACAATTTACCAAATTATAACCTTATATTTGAAAATATTAAATACTTTTCTAAATATTAAAAAATATTATTAGATAAAATTAATTTAAAAAAAATTAAAATAGAAATAAAAATCATTTCTCCAAAAAATATTACTTTTTTATAATAAAGAATATTTTTATAAAATAATAAATCCTAAAACTTATTGAAATAAAAATAATTGAATTATAAATAATATATAAAACTATTTTAGTTTGAAATAATATAAAAATATAATTCTACATTATAAAATCTTGAAAAAAATATTGATTTCAATATAAATTATTATTATTTACAATTTGACAAAATAACAATTTTGAAAAATCCCAAAATATCACCCTAATAGAATTTTAATATTATGATTTAGAAAATATTTTTTTAAAATAATATTGATTTGTTCATGAAATTGAAATTTTTCATTTCTTATATAAGGTAATAAACTAATTTTTTAATAAAACTTATTTATAAGGTATAAAATAACTTTGCATTATTTTTTTACTAATTTCCTATTAATAAATAAATGACTTTCTATTGAGAAGGTACATTAAACACATTAAACTATTAGGATAATAATAATAAACCAAACTAATTAAAAAAATATATGTTATAGTTGTCAAATTTAAAGCATAATATTTTCATATTATATTGAGGTTCCTTTAAAATATGTCTGTCATTTCATGTATGTTATCAAAACTAATTTTCCACTTATATAATATTTTTGTGGTATATTACACTCTATTCTCTTAAATAATTAATGAATACCAAAAAAATGGAGGGATATAATTTGAAATCTAATGACATTATCGTAATCCATTCATATATATGACACAATGTAAGGAAAACACCACTATTTAATCATATAGTATACAATGAAAAACAAAAAAGGTAATATCTATATTTATTCATCACAATCATAAAACATTAAATGTGAATTAATTAATCCATGGAATGAAATAAACTTTCATATCAATTACAATATCATCATATAATATCCTTATACTGAATATAGATTATATCACATTAACATCTCCACATTGGGTCAAACGAATCATCAAATAATGATAAATTAGTTGAAAAATCATTTCAATGTATATTTAAAACATTTATTTGAAAATGTTGAATACATACTTTTATATTGATTTCCTTAAAACAAAATATTCAAAGAATATTGATATTTTCATGGATATTTTAAAATAACCCTGAAACATGTAATGTATGCTTTATGAAAATAAATTTCATGATTGGAATAATATAAACTAAATCCAGGAATGTTAAAAAAACATATTTTCATACATTGGTTAAAATTTAAATATCAAATCACTCATAAATTGAAAATAAGTCTCCATTTAAATGGTTTGAATTGATAAAACGTAGGATAAAATGGAATTAAATAATAATTGTATCATAGAGATGTAATTAATTTAAATAATTTTGAGAAAATAGAGACATGGAATAAAAATATTCACAAAACCATAGAGATGTAAGGTATGTTTTTATTCAAATGAGTGTTATAGTTTTTTTAGTATCGATTAATTGATATTTAGAAAAAACATTAAAAAAAATAATTAGCCTGAGGATTATAAAGTAAAAGGTATTTATGAAGAAGGAATAAATGTATTTCTAATAATATAAATTTAACAATAAATTATCCAAATTAGAAAAGTTATTAATGAATTAACCCTTACCACTTTGGTATATTTTCAATAATTTTCCCAATAAAATAAAAACAACCAAAAAATCTTTAAATATCATGAAAATAAAGAGAATAGTTATGTAACTTTTCTAATGTGAATTATATACACCTCATAAATCGAAATATATTCATAACATCATTCATGTATAAATAAGACAATATGTATATCAATAACCGTAACCACTTTGGTAATCTCTAAAAAACCTTAGGAATGAAATAAAAGTATATGAATTTTTAGATCCCCATAATATTCATGAATATAATAATAAGAGACATTAAATTATATTTTATACCCTGAAAAATGGAAACAAGTGTTGACAATGATCTAGGACTTCTATAAATAAAACTGAGATAATAATCCCTTACTAAATTACTCAAATGATTCACATGTATTCAAAAATCGTGCATAATAAATTTATATTTATTATGATTCTAAAACATACCAAAATAAATATTGATAATATAACCCATGAAAAAATTATAATATTTAAATACTCATGTATTAATAATTCATTATTGAAATTGTTATTTTATGGTGTTAATTGTTTCTTTTTTCTTTTATATTTCTTTTTTGTAGTTATGGTCCTCATAGTTTGATCAATGATCAATAATATTCTGATTTCAATCATATTATTTTCATCATATTTAATCATTATATGAACTTTTATATCTATTATTATAAATCAATGGTGAAAATTTATTAAATCACTTTATAGATATAGTAGTCTATATAACTTCAAGAGTGAATCTTATATTTATTAAAGGATGTAACATTAAAAAATTAAATATTAATAAACCATATAAACACAAAATAATAATATAATTATAATATATATTACGTTTTTAAATCATTATAAACATACATGTTATGTAGTGATATAAAATGAATCGTATATCATTGTAAATGTGGTAGTCCACACATATGCATGGGCGATAATCACAATTCTCCTTTGATGAAAAGATATGAATAATAATATTATGAAATTAAGAAAATAAAATATCAATATATTAGATACAATAATTTTATTATTGTAATTTATAGTGTGTTATTATCTGAGGAAGAAAACGAGTTTAAATTAAAATGGTTGGTTACGATGATTACATCCACTTTAGAAAACCCCATTTGTATATCTCAATAAAGAATATGGGGATGGAGTTTAAAGAGTAAAATAAAATCTAGAATATTTATGCGGAATTTTATAATTGGGTTTCTAGGTCTTATTCATGTTATGTTTCTCAATATGTGTGGGGATGCGATGTTTGTGTCCTCATATAAGAGAGAAATGGGGTTCCCATGGAATTATTTAAAGTATAAAACTAATAAAAATTAATTATCACATTATAAATGATAAAAAATGATAAATATCTATTATAAAAATAAATATGTCAAAATAATAGCATAAAATTATATTTATACACATTTAATTGATTATATAACCCTTATATATCAGGTTAAACCCCTGTTGAACTTGTTTCTTATTTCCATGATATAAAATTTTTCAATGCGTTAGGGGTCAAGATAGAAACTATAAAAGTAAAAGTGGAATATTAGTGGGAACGTATTGATATTATATAACCTATTCCATTAAATTGTCAAAATATAATATTTTTATGAATTTTAAATAATTTAGTATAATATTATTTAACAAAATATTCCATTAACGTCAATCTAGGGTCAATTCACATAATATAGTTTAACAAAATTATAGAGTAATTTAATTTTAATAAATACTTTAAAAAAATCCAAATTAAATTTGATTTAGCTAAAAAAATAATCATATTACATAAATAATATGAAAATTATTACAATATATATTTTTTAAAATCATTTACCAACTTTTTATACAGCTTGCACACTCACTGCTCTGAGGTTTTGTAAGTATTTAAAATATTTATTACTAAACTAAAAATTAAAAATAAATTACAATTATAAAAATTTAATTCATATCTCAAGTAAAAAATTATTTATATACAATGAAAAATTTTATCCCAATTATGAAATTTATAGATACTAAGACAAATTGAGTGATATTGCTTATTTATTTATTTTTATAAAATAGTATTAAGGTCATTAACAAAGAAAAATGACACCATGTTTCACTATAAATAAATTTGGGATGTGTATGGTCAATATGAAATCATAAAAAATAAATATAGAAGATTATATAGATATATATATCCTTATAAAAATATGTTTGGTCTTAATTAATAGAATTACCATAAGCGAATTAACTTTTTTTTATAATTAATAAACACTCTGACCAAAAATAATGTTGAACTTCTCAAAAAAGTATCATTTATTCAAAATATGAAATAAAATTTATATAGTTTAATCCCACTAAGTGTAATTAATTAGATTAAACAATATCCTATAAAACATGAAGACAATAACATTGTAAAAAAATTTATTATTTAGTAAATAAAATTTTTTTTCCTACCAAAATTATGTTTCATGTCAATTAAAATGATAATAATTAGATTATGTTTAATAAGAATTAACTTATTAAATTTTAAAAACAATTGAAAATAAAATGTGAATCTGTAAGTTCCTGTAACGTAAAAAAAATTAACAAAATAATTATTTTCACTATTCACTAAAAAATCAATCTTTTCCTAAATATATCAAAATTTAACTATAAAATATTATCCTTTGATGTTTTTAAAAATTATATCTTTAATATAAAATAAAAATTTTATTGAGGAATAAAATAATTTTAATACTATCTACCCAAAATAAATAAAACATATTTTCATGAAAACATTTTAATGAAGCATAAAATTAATTTATAAAAATTTTGAATATTTTTTCTGAAGAATTAATCGATACTTTTTTACTGAGTAGAACTAATAGAAATATATTTCATAATGTGTTTACTCATTTACATATCCTCGATTCCAACAACTAGTTAATAAAGGTAATATTAAAATAAAAATATTTCAATAGTTAATCAAAATTTTAATAAATTTCAGTGTTTAGTGTTATGAAATCTATCAATATTAATATTATTTTTTAAAAAAATATTGGTAAGGGTGTTAAAAATATTGTAATCCTTTATTTCTTTATTTATTTTAATAATTAAATCTCAAATTTTTAATCCAAAATGGTATGAATGGATCCTCATATATGTAGATGATACAAATGAAGTATACCCCCTACTCACCTTGAATGGTTATTCTATATTACCTCAAACCATTGTGAGATTCAATAAGTTGTATCTTTCAAGGTAGTTTATATTTCGGAATGTTCATGAGATGATTATATTTAATGTTTAGGGGAAATTTTCATTATCACCATAGATTATGTAATATCTTATCTATGTTCTTAAAACAAGTCCTTAAATTGTTCAATATATTTATCATTTCAATATTTTCATAAACTATATGGTATATTAGAATACCCTACATTAATATGTTATAATTTAATGTCAATAATGTTTTTTAGAAGTAATTAAAATAAATTAATCTAGAATTTCTATTCCTAGGTTTTAATTCCTTGAACACTTCCTCTAAAAGTATTCATATTAATATATAATTCTGTTCTTCACATAGGTTATTCCAATGAATCCACTGCGTATTCTATAGGATTTCCATTAACATCAATTCTACTTCATTTATAAATTATATATATATTTACTTGTGTTCATGTATTATTATTATTCTACATATAGGATTGTATAGGAATGCCATGTTGTATATTCTCATATAAACTTAATATATATATATATATATATATCAAATTAGTGTTTACTAAATGAACATAAACTGTATATCATATTAGTCTAAAACCCATAAATTAAAACTATATATAACATCTATCGATATCACATGAACATAATTTATATGGGAAACATTAAATACCATATAATATTAATCTAAATGGACTGATATCTATTTAGTATAATTTTTAACTATATTAATGTAAAATCCCACACATTATTTTCCCCACATTTTTAATGGGTCACCCTTTACTTTTGGGTTCCAATTTAATAATTTACATTAGTACAACTTCATTAATATGAAATTATATAGTACTATATATGAAATTATTATTTTATCCATTTGATATATAGTCATTCCTAAGAAGTGTTATTTTTTCCCAATCGCAATTCATTTATATATCCCCTATGCATAAAAATTACGGAACACATGTCTCCAATATACATGCTTCTAATAGATTCATCACTATTTCCATTAGGAACAAATATTTAAAATTCATTATTGAATATTCATTTTTTATATTTAGTGTTATGATTTGAAGAAGTGTTAACATAAATATATCAATAAATCATGTTATTGATCAGTTTCACCATTATTTAACAAGGGTTCAGAAATAGTTACTATTTCACTCAAACTGATAGTGGTATTTCTTCCAAAAGTGTGTCACATAAATATTGTAAATCATAATCTACCTAAAAAGGTGGTTTATACAAATGTTTGTTTTATAATTGTTAAACATATCATTATTTAGTAATTCCAAATAATTTCTCAAATACACTGGTAACTATAATTTTTTTGGGATATTAGTAAGGGTAATGTCTTCATATATAAATGGAAATAATTAATTTATATTGAAATAATAATGACCAATAATCACACCAATACCTTTCTAGAGAACACACACACACACAAACATCATGTGTGTAATCAAATATGTTTCATTACACAAATAATAATGCAATGTGGAACCACAATCTCTTATATAGTAAGAGGTCATCATTAATATGATTACCTTTTATAGATTTTTGTAATAATAATTATATTTCAATGTCTTAAATAGTTATTCCATGATATCCGACATTATCCCATGAATTATGACTACTGATGATTAATTAATGACTTAGCTCATCCACTTTATATATTTTTTACTAGATTTTAATTACCACAATTTTATCCAAATATGCATTATGAATTCAATAAGAGTCGATCATTATATAATTAATTTTAGTCCAACATCATATAAAATGGTATATACAATTATTTCATAATTCATATGATATATAATGATTCCTATAATAGATTAGAATCATATAATTTTCATACCATTAGTCCCTAAAATATGTTGTGGTTTTGTGCACACATTCTCATAGATAATTGTTTTTCATGGTGAAATTCCTCCAATTACATTTTTATGATGAGTAACTTCTCTCATTCTAGTTTATAAAAAACTAAAAGAAAAACTATAGTAATAATAGTATCGTGATTCACATCACATGATCATATGAAATGTGAAATATTTTGACAAGCTATAAGAGCTTAAAATGAATAGATTTAGTTTCCCACAATTTCAATTTCAATGACTGCTGAGATTTATATGAAAATTATCTGGATAAATATTAAAAAATGGATGATTTAAATTAATTCAATTATTTTTTAATAAGGCCCCTAAAATTTAGATGGTAAATATTAGACTATAAATTTAAAAAAAATATTGGAAAAAATTCATCTATAGACGTGTTTTAACTATTAATTAACGTTATCAAGCTCTATAATAATATTAGTTAAACCCATTATTAACTCTATTAATCCATATGGATGAAATTAAATTGAATAAAAATACCTATTTAAAATCACCTTCAACCATTATATGGATCACACTTCCATTTCATGTCATGGTCAAAATTATTATCATATGGTGTTAAACTAAATAATATCATGGTATATATTTTAAGTGAAAATATTGCATTATATATTGGTTTATTGTATTTAATATAAAACTATAATAAACCAAATGGTCTGAGGTATACAACATTAAACTATAAAAACTATATTTTGCGAGATTAATTACATAAAACTATATTGAATCATTCAATCCATTCCCCTAGAAAATAATATAACAAGATCAATATAATTCAGATTATAAGACCTTAAACTATAAAAAATATATGTAAAAATTATCCACCTGAAAACCATAAAAGGAATATATGAGAATAATTTGAGTAATTTATTAATAATATATCATAAAATATTATTAAAAATTTATATCAAAAACAAAAAACATCATAATACTTATATTATTAATATTTATTCGTATGGATATTTGATCTATGATCACTAAACCCATTGGTTTATTAAAAAATTATATAAAACCTATTTTATATTTTTTTGCCGCTTTATAATTAAAAACCAAATTTCGAGAATTCATAATCATATTGGGAGATTTTGTTCATACTTCTAAAATTCCAATATTTATAAAAATGTTATTATAATTGAAAAAATAAAAATTATGTCTTATTTTTTACTCTTCATTGGGTTTCACTTATCACATTTTTGTTACCACCATATGTTAGGGAGTCTCCATTAATGATGTGAATGTCCACATTCCCATTTATCCAAATCAATCAAGTTATTAATTATGTTTGATATATTTGATCCATGACACCAATATACTATGGTATCCCCCAAGATTACCAAATAGTCATTATATTAATATAAAATTCTTATTACTTTTTTAATTAAAAATATTTTAATAGTTTTACAAACTTTTTCAAGTAAAAAATTATGAGAGATTATTGACATGTTATATCAGGTTTTCAACTATAATCATGATTGTATTTTTCTATTTTTATTCCATTGATGGATTTTATCTCTTTGAAATAACTATTTTCCCGTATGATTAGTTTTCCAAAACTATATTATATTCTTGTTATGATTTCATGATCCTTCTTCACTTCATACTATAATAATAAACTTTAATAAAATAATTTATTTATATTGATATAACCTCAATTAATGTTAACCTTTCATGAACATTTAATTTTTCATATAAAAATCAAAATTTCCTTATTTATGTACTAATTAGAAACATTCATAGGATATAAAAATGGATCCATTTAAATTATTTTGAATATATAAAATCCCATGAGCCTTCCAAAACCTTATATAGAATATAAAGGTCATATATGAAAACAATCCCTCGAATCATATAATAATAGCCCCAAAATTTTATAATCAAAATCATAAGTGTCTTTTAGACATACAAAACACTTATAGGGATCACATAATACTGTAAAAACAATTTTAGTTTTTAATACCAAAATAAAACACCTTAGAATACTATAAACAAATATGTTCCTATATTTACACTAATACCCATTTAGGGAACATGCCCCATTTAAAATCATATAATAATTCCCACCATTTCTAGACCAATAATTATATTCTATAACTCACTATCTCTATATTCATATGTTTAATGTAAGTCATATTTTTTCTTATTAGGACATACATCATATTTTATATCAATTAAATGTAATTAATTACATATTATATTCAATATTTTGATATATGTATATGTTCAAAAAAATTCTCCTAAATATGAAATTCATTCAGTCAGACCTCCATTCATTGTGAGATTTCACAAGAATGATTTTTAAATATTAATCAAAATAATTATTTTTGACAAATTATTTCTGAAATACTCTAATATCAATGATAAATTATACTTCCTAAATGAAAAACTAAGATAATAACCAATAAATGATAATATTAATTATTCAAAATTGAATTTTATTACTAAAAACAAATACAAATAGAAGGGGTAATTATTTTGATTCAAAAAATATTCCAAATAATTTTACATGAAGTCAAGAAATTGAATATACCATCAGAATTGTTTTTTATTAAAATTATAAAATTCACGTAATCAATTAGGAAGAACCAAATGAGAACTCATTGTATCCAATGTTTTTTCACACATCATGGAATGAATAATATTCAAAAATGTTAATCAATAAAATGAAATTGTAGTTACACGATTCAATGAGAGTTGGAAAAAAATTTATACATAATTGAGTTTAATGGTATAACCCACATTCTAAACTATAATAACATAAAAAATATCCCACATATTTATATTAATAGAGCCTATATGTTTGATTGATGTTGGTTTTATGTAATTTTATTTCTAAAAAACATGGGTACTAACATGGAGTATTAGAAATGAAATTCTCTATTCCAAATGAATAATCTCCATATTAAAATAGTTATATTATAGAAAAAAAAATTCTAATCTGGTTTTATTATCATCTTTATTTGTTATTTTTTTCTACTTTAAATGATCGTTAATCATATAATTTTTGATCATTTATTTTTTTTACAATGATTTCTGTGATTATTACAAATTATGGTATATAAAAATGCAATTTTCATAGATAAGATATGTGATAGTCTTAACTAGTAGGACATACCCTATGAATCCACTTTATCAATGATTCTAAAGACGATTGAATCACTGGCCATTTCAAATAACCATTCCCTATTCATGATTCATTAACTAAATCAGAAGATAAATTGTTTAAATGAGAATATCATGATCATTGATATCATTACCCAAAGAAGGTTTATCACACCACCCTAATAAATTTTTATCGTCACACACTGTACACATAAGGAATATAGTAGGGTAAATAATGGGTATGTATCAAGACCATAACACTATAAATATATATTTTTATTAAAATAATGAATACATTTATCTATTTTATGTTATTAAATAATTAATTATTAAATAAATATTTTAATTAAAATTAGATTTTGATATGATGAAAATTAATTTTTATTATTAAGAACTATTTAATCTCTATAAAAAATCACAGATAGATGAATTCATCAATTTTTGAAATAAATTTTAGTTTAAAAAAATTCTTGTACTAATTATTATTTATTTATTTATTAAAATTGTAAAATAATTTAATGAGGTAAAATGTATTTCTTAAATGGGTACGAAAACTAATATCATCAAAAAAATCCTGTAGATTTTGTATAAGTGGATATTTTTAAATTACAAGAGTAAATTTTAATTTTTATAGAATTACTTTGATAAAATAAATATTATTTTTTTAATCAACATATCAAAATTATACATCATTAAATATTGCTACATTTTTATAAACACTCTATATTAAGGTTAACAATTAAATATGTCATTAATATATTATACAATTATTACACCATGAATTCCTAAATGTGATTTAGTAAACACTATAGATGGTATCCATGAATAAAAACCTTTCTCTCAATTAAAATACAATTTTAAACTTGTTTTCTATATTTTAAAAAGTTTTAATGAATCCACCAAAACATATATTATATTTTATGGATTAATAATTATTTATTTATGAACATGACTGACATACACATCAGAAAGTGTATTATATTAATGATTGTTTTTACTGTACATATAAAATATTGAATACCACACAATAATGGTATAAATCAATGTTATAAAGACTAAGTTTCTTTTTTGTTATCAATATATTATATAGTCCTAAATGTATGTTTAGAAATTAATAAAAAATTCCCTAGTCATATGCTATAAAACCCACCCAACCACCAATTATTATCCACTAAAACCCCTTGGAGATAAAATTTACTCTTCCTTTCCCTTATTTAGGCCCTCCCATGTGGTCTATCGATATTACAAAACTTCTTTGGATCTTTTAGAAGAACCCAATCACGGTATGTGATCTCTCTATTTACTTCCATTCAAGTACATTCTTTTTATTTATCCTTTTGAATAAAAAATTTATTATATTTGAATTAATTTATAAAAATCATGCTACAATATAATTTATTTTTTATTAATGAGTGATCATTTGTCTTTTATAGTTATAACATTTTCATATATCATTGTTATACTGATTTAAGAGATCTAATGATTATCAACATTATTCAAGGACATTATTTATATTAGTCATTTTTATTTCAAATATATTAATTTTATAATATTTTATTAAAATATCTATTAATATCATTATGGTGTAAAAGTGAGAGATACAACTTTAACATTCATTAAAAACTTGTTTGAAATACTGTATTTCCCAATTATTCAGCCAAAATTGTATTTAGATTTTTCAATTCTAAAAATTTGTGTACTAAATACCCATCCCTTCTTATACTCAAGGGTATTAACCTTGATTAACATATCCATCATTCACTGAGGAAACACAATTATATAACCACAAGTCCAAATTTTTTGTTTTTTAATTGATGAATGAAATCCCTATATTTCATGATCTATGTCGAAAACTTATGCTTGACCATGATATGAATGTTTTGGGTGGGGCCAAAATTATATATACCCTTAAATAATTGGATGATGTTTATGTATCATGATACATCTAGTATATTAAATAGAAGGATCTTCTAAGAACACTATGTTTTGATTTCAAGGTGGTTGGACTTGAAAATGTTTATTATTTCAAGTTTAATTTTATTTTGTATTCATATATTGGAATTATGTTATCATCATATATCCTTTTTCAATGTTCATGTTTATGATTCTCATCACTGTTTTATTTTCCTCATATTAAATTGACTAACAAGAACTGATTTACCTAATGTTATGCATGGATTATTATTTTACCAGTATTTATAGCTCTCCCATTTGTTATATATGAATCCCTATGGCTTTAATACACCATAAATGATGATTAATTACATATTTTTAAATATTATATAATACTAAAAGATCATAAATACTAGTATATTAGATAAATTAGGTACATATAACATCAAATATATATAAGGACAAAAATAATTTTTGAATACATCCTTAATGTTCTGTATAATTCCATTGCTCTTCAAAAACTGTACAAGATAAATTGGGAACAACCACATGGACTGGGTGATGTATACATCCCAGTAATTGAAAAAAATGAAGAAATTTATTACATGTTTTCCAATATGAATTTAAATTGTAAATAAAAAGGATTTATAACCATCAACATAATCATTAAAGGATAATATATGGTGTGAATATAAAGGAATCTTGTGAAATGTGGAAAATAATTTAACATGGGCTCATAAACATAAGAAAAATATAACCAAAATGCAAACATAATATAAAGCGAATAGGATAAATAAAATTCACAATACATAGAATATAATTATATTAAAACATTAATCAATGTATATTAGTGCTACGTAATTCTTTCCCTCGAATCACTTTCATAGTATTTGCATGCATATGTCTGCCACATATATAATTCCACATAGGATCAAATTTCATCAAATTTAAACCCATTATAAATATGAGTGGGATAAATAAATATAATTATTGATTAAATTAATTATATCTATTACTATGTGAATACAATTTAGTGGAAATGGGGCTAAGTGTTCACAAAATAAATGTTTTTTGCCTAGAAAATCATTGGATATTTTCAAAAGCAGAACGAGAGTACATCCAAAATCATAGAAGATATTAATTAGAGTTTTGGTGGTATCAAACTCATGGATATGATAATTTCAAAAAGAGGGATATGTAAGAACATAATCATACATCAAAATTAGTAATTTAAATTGAAATATAAAAAGTAGGTGGTTGAAAAATCAACAAAAATTAGGATACATTACCACGAGGGGGTGTTCTAAGATGTATTGGAGGAGCTTCTTGAGAGCATGGGTGAATATTAGGAGAGATATAGTGAAATATGGTAAGATTACTATCACGATACAAGCCTTTTGAATGAAGTTTAATGGAAGAGTGGGTGGTTTTATATAGGATATGATAGGGGATGACTTAATTAATTTCCATTCATATGTTTTGGAAAAAATAATATAATTTATTGAAAACTACCACCCATTAAAAAAAATTTCCGACAGTTTTTACTAAATAGGTTTGGTTTCCATTATTTTATATGTATAAGAAACTAATGTTTTATAATAACAAACTTGGTGATGTGGAAATTAGTAATGTTTATAAACAATTTATTTTAAAATCATAATATATAAAATAAGTCTTCATGGATTCAGAATGTGTTAAACTAATAATTCCAGTGACCAATTAACTCATTATTTTAAGAGATAAATATATAATTTTTCATTTATACCCTTTATCAAATATATTAGATAACATTGGTTTTATTATTATGTATAAATACACAGTGTATATTTATACAGTATTTATTTTTTACCAAAAAAATAAACTGTCTCCAAAAAATATACAAAAATCCCTATTGACTATCTAAGGAAAAACTACCTCAAAAGAAATTTTGGTTTATTTTTATAATTATATATTTATTATATTTTATACTTTTAAATAAAAAATCTACATTTGTTGAAAAAATTAATTAACTTCAAATGAAAATTCTTTATAACTTATAAAAGACATTTTGTCTTAATAAATTTTTATTTAATTTATAAAAAATAAAATTTATTTAAAATAATATTTTATTAAAATTTAATATATTTAAAAAATTTGCAAAGTCATTAAAATAGTCTCTTTATTGGAGATATACATTTCGCCAAAATATAATTTTTGTTTCATCATATAAAAATATAATATTTATGAAAACATTATCAAATTAATTAAAAAGCTATATTAATAATTGGATTAATATATGTTTTTTTAATTAAAATATAAAAAAAGATATTACTATTGGGTTTTAGACACATATGCCTTGATTACAAAATTAAATTTCCTACGGGAAGGGTGTGTGATGTTGAGATTTTTTGGTGGTGGATTCAGAAACAAGGTTAGGGATATGCTCTTTAGGACTATGAAATTCAATTATAAATGGTATTGATCATGTTTAGTTATTGAATATCAGCTTGGGATTAATCATGGATAAATTATAATGATGTTATATCTTTTAGAATCATTGATAAATGGTCTTTATAAAGTATGATCCTATAGGTTGAGGTCATGGATTCATTTATCTTTATCAATTAGAAATTATCATAACCCAATATATATATATATATAAATTAATAATCTGAAAATTATTGAATGACTATATTATTAATGGGAATAATGTATTATTGAATTTTAAATCGAAATATATATATTGTATGATGGTCCAAAATAACCATAGAAATAAATGTGTTTTCTATAAACACCATATGAAATTGGGCCATTAATACAGTAAAAAATGGTATATTATTAAATAAATTATTGATCATTACATTCTTCCCATGTTAAAAAAATTCAACATATAATTTCATTTCCCAAACTCAAATAGATGATTGAACTTTTCATTCGGCAACTATTTGGTCCCCAAGATTCTTCATCAAACACGAGGTTCCAACATAAAACATTAACTAGGTGAGATGTATCATTTCATATAATATTTTATATATGATCAAAAAATTTTACTTGTTAATCCTTATAAGAATGTTCATTATCTAATGATAACACCTTGGGATTCAGTTCATGTAAGGGAATATGTATTTAATTTCTTATGAAAAAATATAGTAGAGCTCATGTACATGGGAATGGGTAATTATGAGTGATAGTAAATAGTTCATCTCTCTGATGCGATCAAGGATATCAAAGGGCCTGATCTATATTGGACTAATATTTACCTTCTTCATACCCCTAATGAATTTCATCCATGGACATATTCAAATGAAAAAATTATGTATGACCTTAATTACTTGGTCTTGTCATGATTATATGAATAACTTTTCTATATACTATTCATAAATATCATGTAACTTAGAATAATTTAAAAATTATCTATAATCTAATTGAAAAGACCATGCCACATATTGTTTTTCTCTATAACATTATCCTAGAATGTTGTAAATTGAAGCATGTTCCCATACATTTCTTCATAAGGTGTCATTTAAGTAATATAATTGAAACTGTTGTTATATGGAAACTCCACTATGAAAATGTGTCAATCCCAACATCATTTAAATCAATTTTACATAACCTAAGCATGTCATCTTGATATAGTATGTTTATTGTAGACACACTATCCATCATATTTTGATATGATGTGATAATGTTCCATTATATATCCAATTATTTATGAATTCCTCTATAGAACCTCGTCTAAACAATTATATCTTTATTAGATATAATATAGAGTCAAAATATCGATAGTCTTACAACATAACAATTATAATTCTTATTTACTTAGTCTGGATCAAAATCAACATTGACAATGATCAAAAGTGATGAATTTGTATGGTTATTGACAAACACCCATATGGTCTTACATTTTTTAGCTATCATTGAGAGTCATTATAATAAGTACACATTTTTTTCCCAATCCTATATTAGTATGGCAAATGGAAGCATCATACCCATAAACATATATCATTTCTCCATAACATGACGAAATTCCAAGAATAGAGATGTATATTTTATAATCCCTCAATTCATGGTATCACAGAAGATGTTTTTCCTTAAATCTATATAACTCATAGTTCTTCTTAAATTAATAAGGAAGGATGAGATATGTGTATCATGTTGAAGTTCTCTATTTAGTTCTATTTTTTTGTGGAAAATATATATGTGTTTCAAGCCTTACAACACTATCATTAGAAAAGTTGAACTCTAAAATAATTTATACCTTACTCAATGGAAACTAATCATCATTATGTGCCTCATATTTTATCTCGATAATTTATGGTTGGTAATTTATTTTGAAATTTAGGATGAATATCCCCTAGTAGATTACATTAAAATCCTTGTCCTATCCAATAAAATTAGATCCCTTACAATCTTCATCATGGATAATGTTACATGATCCTTCTAACTATGTGTATCATCCAATTTATTCTAATTGTAATTATTCTAATGGATTTGATGATCATAATCCTGTATTAGATTTAACAACCAATATTGATTTATTTTATACATCTTATGTGTGAATTTGTATTTTGGTTTTTATTAATAATTAAATATGTCATAGTAGTACCTATAAAGGTAGTGCCTATAAGTCATTAATGTGAAGAACACTACAACCAATTATTTATCATGAGTTGGGTTGTTATTATCAATGATTTTAGCCTTTGGGAGGCATATTATATAACAATTACATCTTTAATGAGTATAAAACCAAATACTTTTTGTATGATTAAATTAGGATGAAAAAAAATCCATGCTTATGGGTAACATGAGAAACAATGACATGATAAGAATCTTCATCAATTATTCAAAACAATAATCAAATTCATTATTCTAAAAAACACACATCCATTGTAATTCATATTTGTTATGTGGCTGGAAAATCATAATATATTTCCAAATAATGTATGATATTACCTAGATGGTCAAAAAGATCAATTGATTTAAAAAACTTATGACGGTCTATTATAACATTCAATTTATTTTTTTTGAAGGGTCAATAGAAATCCCTTAGATGTGATAAGATGGACCAATAATGATAATTTAACGCACTAGAATTAATATTTAATTTACTTCACATATATAATATATTTCCACATGATTTTCAGTTTAGTATTCAGATGATCCTCAACATCCTTCTTATTTTTTGGATTAAATAAGAATATAAACCATGAATACTAACACAAAAAAAAATTCAAAGTAATCACTAAAGACTCTATTTATCTATCAATGAATACAATATGATCATTACATGTTTCAAATAGAATTTCTATGAGCTCATAATTTCTATACGTTTTATGAAAATAATTCTAGAGTTATCCAACTTCTTCACCATTTCATAATAGTATCCTAAAAAAATATCCACATTACAAAAATACTATTCCCAATATAACTGATCAACAAATTAATCAATTCATGGGACAAGATACCATTTCATGATCATGATCCTTTTTTGTTCAAAAAACAAATGGGGAGGTTTAATAACCCATCATTCATCATAAAAAAGATGAATGTTGTATCCCATATTGAATCCCAGGTATGTATAAGTCCATTAACCTGATTCTGTCATAGTTTTAACTTTCATTGCTTCTAGGTCAAAAAAATCCATTCTATATGGTGTATTGGTTGTTGGAACATATCAATGTATAAGATCAAATGACATTTCAACCTATATTCTAGGAGGAAGACCATGAAATTAATTTAAAAACACATCAGTATATTACATAAAAATGGAAATGTCATCAATAATGATATTTTCCACACATTCAATTATTTGGGATAGGAAAAAGTACTACTATGAAAATAATATCCATTCACTAAATGTTGGTACCATGTATGATTTATCATACATAATTTATTTTTAATGAATATGATGCAGATTCATGATATATAGTGAGATATCCTACCCCTATACATTGGTTTTGGTTCTATATAAGTAATACAAAAAAATTTATAGAAATAATAAAAATTCAGCTGAAGGGATTTTCAAAAAAGATTTTTGGAATCCCCACCAACATATATAGACATCGGTGTTGATATATAAATGGGATAGAATAATTCATACATTCATTTATTCACCAATTACTCAACCTCTTAATTTTTCATTGGTGTGTCAATAGTTCTACAAAAGTGATATGATATGTAGGATGACCTAGAACCAGAATATAAAATAACATTACATATTCTTGAATGAATAAAATGAGTACCTATCAATTATTTGTTTTCATAATACACCTCCACCGTTGGGATGCCATAAGATCTCATTATCTATCTTGGACATAAATTAATCTTTCAATTTTTGTTGTCAAAAACCCTAAAATTAGTGATTTGATTTTCATAGTGTCCTTATTCCTTGAAAATGAAATACTAGAAAATGGGATGAGGCATGTCCAACGAATTAATTTTTTTCTATAAAATTAATGATTTATTCCTTTTGGAAATCCCTATCAAGCTTCCCTTCCTCCCCACACCTTTAAAATTTTATTATCCCATTGTGAATATTTATGGATTGCTTCATCACCCACCTCTGATTTGTGGGGTGTTTAAATTTCATTACATTGTTATATTTCTCCATCAGACAAAAATAAAATAACTCCACTTTCATCCTCAATTCCCCGTAAGACACATGAGATTAATTGATATCTATTTCAACTTTAGAATCAAAATGGGAAATTCCCATATTGCTATAAATTTCTAAAATTTGTAAGGTTTTCCATAGACTCAACATCAAACCCCCAATTATTTTTTCAAAATTGCATTTGGGTGGAATGAAAAATGTAGAGGTTTATCATCGAAGTATTATAATGTTTTCCATCATATACCATAATATATTCATCATCAATTTTTATAAGGGAAAGCAAATCCCTCTAAATTTTTTCCAAAGTGTACGAGTAAAATATATATCAAAAAACATTCTTTAGAATTACATTCACTAGGTTGACTTGAATTATTACTCATGAATATTAAATTTTTCAAACATAAACCAATAATTAGTGTCACCAACTATATGATATGAAAATTGCATGATCATCTATTTACCATTACATTAATGGATAGAGAAGATAATTTCAATTGAGAAGGTCCATTGCATTATAATGAAGTGATCAAAGAACGACATAAATTCAAAAGATTATGTCACATAAATATTTTAAGGGAAACATGATATTTTATAACATAACATATGCATTTCATGTGATTGATGTTTTTGATGAAAAAATGATACTAATTTGAAATTATGTCACAAAATTTTTGATTCATGTTCTCATCAGGTTGGCCAAATTTTTTGGGAATTTATCACAATTCCCATCACCTTGTTTTTTAATGGGTTCCTCATTTATCCAAAAATTAAATATAATAATGGGAAATTTATGGATTTTTATTTTTTTTACTATTAAACACATAAATAAAAACCCTTAACATTAAAATGATAACATAAAAATGACTTATACAACATTACCTATGAATTTATAGGATTCAATAAAAATTTTCAGTGACTTATTTCACAATATAAAATAATATGATTAATTTTATTTCATTAATAATTTCCTATAATATACATATATACTAACAAAAGATAATATCCCAATTGTTTAAAAATATTTCTGACATAATGGAATTTGTTGTGTACCAGTTCATGATTGAGTCTTTTAGAATATGATGTTTTCAAGGTTATTACTACTTGGTATATATGCAATAGAGGCACATCCAAAGGTTTAATACATATTGTGACCTTGGTATAAAACACATTGATATATCATTATTTTAGATAAATATTTACCACATTTAAAAATTATATCATGAGGAACAAAAAAATTAGAGCCTTTGTAAATAAGGAACAAATCCTTCGAACATGGGGAATGATCATAAATGTTTCTTAGAAATATCATCCCCTTTAGTAATTCTACATAAAACCATTATTTATATCATGGATAAAGGGAAAAAAGAAATGACTGATCTCAGATGCCCATTAATTGTAAACAACGTAGATATGTATGCATTAATAAGTGCATAAGGCTATGATAATGTTTTCACAATATTATAGGATAATACCCATCAAGTCAATGATCATAAAAATGAATCGCCCTATAAAATTTATTATTTTATAAGACATTAAAAATAATAGAATGAGGATAATAAACCATGAAAGAATAATAGAGTCTTAATATGTAGACATGTGTCATAAATATTAGCTAATATCATTGTGACGTTGTTTAAATAGAAAAAGGATTTATCATATAGTTTAGTACATGAAATCTAGCCCTCATATATACTTATGAACATGAAACAATTCCCAGTCATAACATTGATAACATTTAATGATGTTTACACAAAAAAATACTCTAGAAGTCAAATCTATTATAAAAACATATCTGGGATCTTAATGTAGACAACACATATTGTGTGTAACACACCATCATTACCATTCAGTTTTGTCCATAAAAGGTATTACGATTTTCAACCTTACTATAGTTGATAGTGTTTCCCCATCTTCCTATAGTTTACAAGGTATCCCGATTTTCACATAGTGGATCAATATTACCATCTACATTAGTGGAATAAGCTCCTCAACATGATTCACATCATTATATCTTGAGATATTAAACCATACCCGATAATTTTAGGGAGATATATGTCCCACCTGTAACATAAAAAATTAAAATATACATGTTCCATAATATAATAAAACATTAATCATATCATGACCCATAAAATGATATGGGTTTTATAAATATATTATTATAACTCATTAAATCAAAATGGTATCAAAAATATTCCATCATATCATTAAATATATATAAGATATAGACTGCATAATAATTGCACCGAAACATAACCCACGAATGTATGTGGATTTCTATATAATTCACAAATATACGAGAGGTCGGTGTTATAAAAATCATTCCATCAAAATAAAAACCATTAATGAATCTATTTTAATGGTTTTATTGAATCATATAACAATTAAGTTAATGATGTAAAAAAATTATATCGTCTTATGTGGAGAAGTATTTTTAATGAAAACATGAAAAAAATGAAAATTCCATATCATCAAAAATAATTTTCAAAAACCCATTTTTGAAAATTCATTTTTTAAAATAGAAATTTTTTAAATTTCATTTAAAAACATTCATGTGTAAAATATCTCATTCACTATGAAAAAAATATTATTATATCTTAATTCAATTTTGAATCTATTTTTATTTAATTTTTTTTGAATATTATACATCATTATTGAATGAATTTTTAAAATAATTTCTTTAAATTTCCCTTGATAATTAATAATGAAATATTGAATACTTCAAGAATTCACTTTTCCTTAAAAGTGATATTGAAAAATTGAAAAAATCTGTGTAATAAATTTTAAAATAACTTACATTGAAAATGTATTTTAAAACAATAAAATATATATTGAAATAATTAAAATATATTTCTTTGAAAATAACTTTTTTAAAAAATATAAACAAAGCTTTGGAAATCAATTAAAGAAAATTTTTATAATAATTTTTTTGAAAAAATATTTTCATTGAAATAAATATTAAAGTAAACAAATTTCCAGAATACAGTGAAGAAAATGTCATTAAAAATAAAAATGAAAATTTAAAATGTAATATTCATATAAATGACGATCATGATGGGTGGTAAGTCAATACTTGTCAAACATTCCCTTTTCACCCTAAGAAGTTCATATTTGTGTCTTGATGATAAAAAAAAGAAGATTACAATAAAAACTTTTTATTAAAATTTTAAACAAGAGGAAAATTTTTCATTAAATATAATAGGGTATTAATATTAATATTTGGACATCTTTTTCAGAGAAAACGTTTTTGAATAATCAACTATTTCTGACTAAAATATGAAATAAACTAGGATATTCATAATAACATTTTTATATGTTCAATAAGTACCAAAGAGTTGAATAATGATAATATTACATAGATATAACACTAAAACCCATATAATAATAAAATATTTAGAGTAATTAATATATGGATAGTGATATTTTATCGATGTAAGAATAATCATATCAAATCAAAATAAAAAAAGAGATGGTTAGAAAAAAGTCATACTACTTTATTTTTTAAATCATAATTTCAACGAAATAATAACATTATATGAATAATATAATATCAATGAATTATGCATACTAATTATAAAACATGTCAAAGGATACTATATACATCCCATAAAATTATTTGTGGGCAACAAGGTAATAATCTCAAATAATGAAAATTGAGATAAATTACATTACTCTTATGGTAAAATATTGAACTACAAACACCATGAAATAAATATAATAAAATTGATATTTTAATACTAATAATTTTTTTAGAATAATATTAATTATAATCATGGGTAATATATACGCCACAAAAACGAAATTATTGGTGAACAAGGAATATGCCTCATATAAATAAATGTTAGTAGAGATAATTGTTACCTTTAGTTCAAACATTCCGCCTACATGTCAAAAACATCATTATAATAAACCAATTTTTTTAAAAAATATATAATAGAAAAAAATTACTATATATCATACCATATAATATTTAAATTGAAATTATATTAACCATTTATTATCAACTCTATGTTAATAAAACACTTTATTTAATAATATCATTATTATCATGCGTGTTTTGAAATGTTATTATTTATCCAATAGCTTAGATCGTTATTTACCTATTGAAATAATATATAAATCAATTATATATCATAAAAATTTAGTATATTAATATTTATTATAATTAATACAATCATGTTATATGAAATGTAATACACCATTCACGGAGATAGCAGGTCTTACAAATTCCTTTACAATGATTCCATTTAATTATTATTTTCAATGAAATAAAGTAAATGACATATGTATATATATGTATATATTATAATTATTTTATAATTATTATGTCATATATATTTGATAACATTGATAAACCCATCATTAATATAGTCCATGTAAGGTGTAGACGAATCACATCACTTTGAGGAGGTGGTAGTCCACACATCCACAAACACTGGTATTGTATTTTAAAAAAATGGAAACCATGAAGGATTTTTTATTTAAAAATATCAATATTATGATGAAAAAATAAATAATATATATATATATATATATATTAGAAACATATTTTCCATCGTATGACTCAACCATGATTGGTGGTATAGAAAAAACATACGATGACGTTTCATGTGGCAGTGGTTCGTTATAAAAAACAATATGTTCATTACACATTTTATTGAAGTGCATGATATTGTTGGTAATAAAATATAATTGAAACGTCTAAATATATTCATTATACAATGGGTTTAATATTATCTTATAAAAATTTATTTTTACGGTGGATAATGAAAAAATATATATTTTGGAAGGTTGTTACATCTTTTTTGGCAAACACTGATTGGTTATCACTAAAGGGAATGATTGGTGGGATTTGTGCCAAAAGAGAAGAATATATTATATAGGTATGAATGTTATGAAGATATTTGTGAATGGTTAGGCTGAGCCACAGGGTTTGAGTGGTTTGAAAAAGTAAGTGGGGGGGGGTGTTACTACTCTTTTGTAGTGGAGGAGTGGAATTTATGTAAATATAATATGGTAAACACTATTGAGAAATTTTATTAACATAAATAGAATCAAATAAATGTTCAAAATAGAGAAAATAATTATTTGTTTCAAAATATTTCCATCCAACGGCTTTAGGACATGTTTTTAGGCTATTTGGAACATTATGATTAATGATTAACAATTATGTAAAATAAATTATACCATAATTCCCGTAATTATTTTAAACTATGTTAACTAATATTAATTGTCAAAAAACAATGTTTATGTTATAATAAAATTTATATTATTCTGATTCCAAATATTAACCCAATATTTCAAAATTTTAAACAATAATTTTAAAGGAATTAATTTTAAATTAATCTCATAGATTTATCAGTACATTGGGGTTTTTTAATAAATAAATTTTTCAAATATTGAAATTATTTTTTATCAAATATAAATATGAAATAGGTTCTAATGACATAATATGGATTAATTTATGAACAATTTAAAAAATTTAGATTTTAAAAATAATCAATTTAATTTAAATACATAAATAAATTTTCTACAAATACAGTTCTAAAGGGAAAATAAATATTTTTAACTAGTCACCCAAAAATGATGTTGTTCAGAAAAATCTCAAAAATGAACCATGCTAAAAATTTGAATTAAGGAATTCAAAATATATGTTTAATTTATTAGAGTAAGATTTGCATTATTTAAAAAATTAATGATCTTATTTTTGCATAGAAGGATATAAACTGAATTTCATTTAGATAATAGTATTTTCAATAATATAAAGGCTTTATATATAATTATATATTTTATTATCAAAAAGTTTAACTTATATTAAAAAATCATAAATAATAATGAAAAAGTAAATATTACTTTTCGCATTACTACGTTCAAGGCTAGGTTATAACATTATTGTTTAAATAATTGTAATAAAAAAAATATTCATCATAGATTCTCAATGTGGCGTGAAGATAAACCTATGATGATGTTGTGTAGTGTGAATGAAGATATTGGCATAGTGTATAACATAATTATGAAATAGTGTATCATTAATTTAAATATATAATATAAAATTAAATTTATTTAAATGAAATGTTTCACTAAATGTTGGGGTGTTACACTCTATACCCCATAAAATGAATTTCTACATTAAAAATCATTATGGATATCAATGATCTGAAACCTGAAAGTTCTATTCCTTGAAACACAAATTTTTAAAAATTTATACCAAAACATAATTTATATAGGTAAACATGAGAACATTAAGGATTCACTAATTAACTCATATCATGGTCTCCATATTAGAGTACATAGGTGTAATGTGAAAACATGGACATTGATGAGAAATATAACTATCATGTTTTGATAGAGATTTATAGAGTTAAAGGTAATGAGAATATTGAAAATATCAAACCCAGAAATCTATGATGACCTAACGGGCCATTTGAATCATTGAAAAACAAGGCTATAGGGTAACCTTTGGGGATTATAAATCATTTCCATAGTGTTGAAGAATTTTTGTGAGAGGATATACATAGTTGATATTAGTACAACTTTACCATTTCTTGGGCCTTGATCAATTTACAGTTCATCCATTATTCTAAAAAATTAAGTTAAAATTTACATTCTTGATTCAATATCAAAATAATAGGTTTATGAATATAATGATGGTTCATTAGATCTCACCTTATCACACATTGCTATCATATGTTATCCAGTATACACAAATCCTCATATGGATAGATAATACTTTCTTTTCTAAAACCTCACATGAACATTAAAATAAATAAGTCCATTAATGGTGTACCTTTTAACACTTAAAAAAGAGGAAAATACAAAGCATAAGAATGAATATAACTACATAATCTCAAAATTGATCCCTTATATATCATAAGGTAGCTCTCATTTGTTACATTAGAAACCTATGGTTTCCTTTATCTTTTATTCTATTGAAACATCATAATAACCTAAATTTCCACAAATCGTTTTGGAAAACATGAATTCTACCATATTCTAAAGAATTATATATATGTCAACTGAATCCATGAAGTTGTAATATTAATTCATGATAAAATATACCACTTTAAAAAAATTTATAATTCCTGAATTAATAAATTCTATCTAATTAAATGTATAAATATCATCATCTCTTTATCCTTATAAAATATCATTTTCGCATCCTCAGGAACATGTTAACGATTACCTAACCTTAATGTATCATTATGATTAAATCAATTTTCTAGTTTATGAGTATAATTTAACTAATTCATGGCAATACATAAAGAAAAACATCTACTAATAGTCCATATATATAGTGTGATTGATATATCATAGTTGTTGAGTTTTATATAGATTCTAATTAACCAAATTTATTCGTAATCCTCTAATGAAGAATCATCAAGTTTTTTTTGAATCCCTATTCTTAAAATATGAAACCTGAATCATGTATTAGGGATATTCAACGTTAATCTAGTATCGATTCTTATGTCTATTATAATCAGTATTAGATGATCATCCCATACCATTGACATGTTTTTTGTTTAGACTCATTATCTTCAGCATTATATCCAATACTTGTACAACCTTCCTAATTATCTTTATGAGATTTCAGTTTAGGTCATTAACTGTATGGAACCCATATATTCCACATCTAAAACATTAAATTTTATCAATGTTCTATCTAGTTACTAATTTTGGAAAAGTCCTTAAATCATAGTTTGAGGAACATATCATACAAATAAAACTATGAAATCATAAGAACTCACATATAAGATGTCTAAATTATGACACATTCATTAATATTTGACACCATAGGTTTATCAATTGATACCTCTATAGACATCTCCTTAGATATATATCTATGGATTTCATTAATTATTTCTTACGCTAGTTTCATTATCATGACCAGACCATTCCTTTGATATGAAATATAGAGACAAGAATTAACATATTGCGATGTTAAATCATTTTATTTGAATATTAATGAATATTTAAAAAAAATAAATGCCTCAGGGGAGTAATATTTTAGTGTCTTTGGTAATATTGAACCAAATATTATATCTTAGTGAAAAAGAGTCAATATTTTATACAATTATCTTCCCGTTTAGTACATTTATGTAAAACCATTCATCATATCTTGACGAAAGGAATCATAAAAATCGGTAATCTCAGATTCTTAGTAACTGTAAAATGGTATTATTTATAAGAATAAACAAGAGAAAAAAAGTATGAGAATATGATCATAAAAATATAAAAACATACCTTACATTTAAAAGATCATTAACATAAATCATTAAATATAGATTCACCTTTCATAAGATGGAAATCAAAATGAAATCAACATAATAATTCCTCAATGAATTACGTATACATAAGGTATAGACTTATAGAATAATCATAAGCTTATAATATTTTGAACATGTTGAAATATAAATTAGTACACTTATTTATAAAAGGACAAGAAATCATTCCATTTCATAAACTTAAGGACATGTGACCTGGTCCAAACAGAACAATATTAACATTTAATATGGTTTACATAAGAAAATCAATCACTATAAGTCATGGTTAATTTCTAAAATAAGTTATAGAACTTCATGGGGACTATATATACTAGGAGGGACACACCACCATACCCTATCATGGTCCTTCCAATATAAGGGACTAGGTTTCCCCATATTCCCATAGTGAATTATGTTTCATTATATACCCATAGTGTATTAGGATCCCCCATCATTACATAGTGGATATGGTTTCCCCATCATACTATTGTGGGTCGGGTTCTCCATCATCATATAGTGTAAATGGTTTACCCATATTCCTGTAGTGGATAAAATTTCTCCATCTTCCAAGTTGATCAATCTTGTCCACTTGATTGCCATAATTATATCATGAAATATAATCCTTTACCCAATGATTTTTGGGATATATAGGTCCAAAAAACAACATAATAAATTAATAAAAATATATTCCACATGAAATTAAAACTTATATGATATCGTGACCCATAAAAAGAGATGGGTTTTATACACATCATATCATAACAGATGTAATGAAATGGGTATCATAATCATTTCATCATATCATTAGATATTTAAAAGATATAGGTCTCAAATTAATTTCATCAAATCATAACACATTAGAAGAATCCAATTTGAAATGAACACAACACTTTGAAGAGAAATTTTTTTCTATATACATCATTACAACAAATCATTTTCCATTCAATATAAAATACGAATGGTATTATTGGATTATATCCATTATAAATCATAATCTACAACAATTTATTTAATATAATATATAGAATGATTTTTAATGATCATGTAAAACGTATCATAATAAAAATAAAAATCTTCGAAAATATTGTTCATAAAACCATTCCAAAAACCATTTAATTATCAATAAATCTATATAAATTAATTTAATTTTTTTTGAGCAAATTATATTTTAATCTATAAAATTTATTTTTAAAAATTACAACCATTTTTTTAAAATATTTCATTAATTTTTCATGGATGATCGAAAATATTTAAAAAAATTCAATGAAAATAGCAAGAAAAATAATAATGAATTATTATAAAATTTTTCATAAACAATTACTTTGAAAATAACATAAAAAAATAAAAATAAGGCATGAAGTAATTTTACAAACACATTATCATGAAAATGGATTTGAATGTTATTAAATTATTCTAAAAATCATTTATAACCTATTCATGGAAAATTTATTTTAAAAATCATAAAAAAGATGCATTGATAATAATATTATACTCATTTTAAACATTAACCATTTCTTGAAAACATTTTTCATTAATAAAAAATAAAAAATTCTATATTATTATGGAAAATATTCATTAAAAATAGACTTGTAAACATATAAATTATTGTTCAAGGAAATGATTTTAATCATGGTGGGTAAGTTCATATATTTCTAATATTCCAATTTAAATAAAAAAGATTCCAAAATTCTGTTTATAAATAAATTACATGAAAATTCCTTTTATAAACTTATTTTAAGGTAATAAAATGGTTAAAAATTTACTTTAATCTTTACGTGGGAAATTGTAACACATTTTTGAAAACATGTTTACAAAACATGGTTTGTAATGATTACGAATTTCAGACCGAATGGAGAAAAAATTGTGGATCTTCTAAAAAACATTTTTTATTTATTTACATTAACATAATGTTAAATAATGTAACCCTTACATAGAGATAAAATATTTATATAGGTTAGAAAAAAACAATGATAGTTATTAATATTTTTATTATGCTATTTCATTATTGGAAGAATAATTCTAAAGAATCCCAATAAATAATTATATTTTACCAATAATCTCTTACAAAATTTGTAATATTCAATAATAATCAGCATGAATTAATACCCTTACATGAAAAATAAAATATTATTAACGTAAGGTTATTTATTATATAACATGTAAAAGGGAATTATAAACACATAATATTTATGTATATGTGAATAACCCGTCAAATATCTCAAAGAATAAAAATTGATAGATAATAACATTACTAATTTGTTAACATTATTAATACAATTACTATGAAATAAAAATCATAAAATGGATATGTTTGTAAAAACAAATTTATAAATTATATTAAAAATAAACATTCATTGTAATTATTACTCCATAGAGCATATAAATGTGGTGAATAAAGCATAAGTCTCACAGAATTACAATATGGAAGAGATAACCCTTATCATAAGTCTAGATTTTTTTTCACACACTCAATGATCTAGTATAATAAATATAAGTTTATTATACATATACCATAGAACAATATTCTGATATATCATACCTTTTATTATTTACTTATGACATTATATTAGCCAATTTTTTATCAATTCCATGTTAATGACACAACTCATGTAATAATAGAGTTATTTATCATAGTTTTAAGGATTGAAAAAATTTAATTATTTCAAGGTGAAGTAGTCCATGCATCCAAAAATTAAGATATTATATTTACACATAATGTAATGAATGAAGGTATAGGTTGTATCAAAACCCTGGATGTATGAATCAAAAATAAATACCATATATATATATATATCATATTAAAATACAATTATAATTCCCTACTATGATACATGGTAATGGAAAAAAACAACGTTTTCTGAGTCAGTAGTGTTTCATACATTAATGTTGTGTTCATTACCCATAAGATGGATGTTTGTATGAGTGTAGGTCTAACCCTTAGAAAAAAAAACCTCAATATAGTTTTTATAATAATGTTATTATATAATAATGTAATAAGAATATTTTAGGGGGTAGAATTAAATTTAAAAAAGATCTTGTGGAAAGATGTTACCACTTTTTTAGGTAATACATATTTTATTGCAACAATGGGATTTTGTGGTAGGATCCATACCAAAATTGAGTATTCATTTATGATGTTATGAGTTTTTATAGGATTATAGGGATTAGTTAGTATGATAGAAAAGTATTTATATCTGTGTATAAGTGGGGGTTTCATTTTATAAATGAGGAGTAGAATTCTTGTAAAAATAAAAAGGTAGACACTATTGAGAGCTCTCCCATACATCATGAGAATAAAATAGCTCTAAAAAGTCTTTAAAATTGGCTACAAAATATGAATATTTATATAAATTTAATTTTCAACAAGTTTCTAGGTCATTTTACCCTTACGATTAATGTTTACCAGTTAAGTAAACTAATTTTACCTTTATCGGTTTAATTAATTTTAATTATATTCACAAATATTTTTGATAAGATATAGTTATGAATTTTTTTTAAATAATAAATTATTTTTATTCAAATGTTGGAATCTAGTTTTTTATTTCATAAACAAATAGGTGAATAGAATTAATTGAAAATTAATACCATAAACATGTTGCGACATATGGTATTTAATGTATAAATGTTGTAATGTTGGAAATATTTTTATGTCCAATATCAATTTGAATTTTGTTTGAAAGAACTAAATATGATTAATTTTTGAAAAATATATATAAATAATCATTTATAAAAACTGAAATATAATTTTACAATATAAATAAATTAGACAAAATAGTTTGAAATAAAATTATTTTTTGTTTTACTATTCATAAAAAAATGAGATTTTTTCATAAGAATATCTAAAATTCCCCCTAAGATAATTTTTAAATTAATAATTAAAAATTATTTTTAAATTATCATATTAAATTTATAAAGCTTTATAAAATTAATTTCATCATAGTTCAATGAAGTAAATTAAAAGGTGTTATTTTTTAAAATAGTATTTTCAAATATATAATGAATTTAACAATAAATAATATATTTTATTATAAATATGATTTCTTTATATAAAACCATTATAAATAATATTTAATTATATATATTAATAATCATATTACTATTTGTAATTATTTTTTTAATAATATTGTTAAAATAAGTATAATAATAAAATAATGCTTCATTAGAACGCATAGTTCAGTGAAGCACAAGCTAAGATGATGTTACATGTAGATAAATATTATCATTGTGTATCATATAAAAAAATTCTCACAATGTATATCAAGAAATTATAGACATAAAATACAATTTAATTTATTTGAAAAGTGGTTCAAAAAAATGATCAGTGTTACAATCCCAATAGGGATGCATTTGATTGGAAACCACATACTCTATACTTTACCAAAATTTGTGGATATTTTCTTCTGTTTTTTTCTATCCCTAAATAATTTAATACAATTACCAAATTAAAACACAATAAATAGATACACATTTCACTATTACTAATTATGAAAAAACATACATTTAATACAACTTAATTGAGGATTTATTACCAAACATTACACATTATAAAATCTCAGATGATCATAGAGCCTTGGGTGTTTGGAAAATTGGATACATAAAAAATAAATATGATTTATTGATAAAATAAAAATATTAAATATCTATTTATCATTATCTAAAATTCAATTAAACTTTTAAAATATCATGGGATAACTCAAGGATATACATTATAAATTAGTGATCTATAAATCATAGTAAGTGAATAAAAAGGTATATCATAAATAATATATTACACAATTGAAAATTTTATTTTAAATGGTACATAGAAATCTATATAAATCATAATAATGATAATTGATTCATGATATATGATGTCAACATAAAGGAAACATGGTAAATGTTGAATCAACTAAAAATATGTAATCATAATACTATAAAATGGTAAAACTCTAAAAAACATGACATAATATTTTTATGCTAACATGAAAAGAGACATACATGGAATATAATGATATTTTAACATTACTAACTACATTTACGTGCTATATAATTCAAAATTCACCATCAATTTAAAATCAATAACACTCGTAAGTGTTCTATATTTACCATTAAAAAGAGATCATATTAAATCACATTTAATCTAATGATTAATGACTTTTGGATATAGAAATATATGTCCTGAATAATTTATGGGTAGGTACATATACTTTAATATCTTAATATATAAATGGGGATATGAATTCACAAAAAAAACTGGCATTGTAAATCATAAAATAATTTCACAAGAATAAAAAAGTACTAAAATGATTTATGGGATAGATTGATGAGAGTTAAAGGGAACTATCATCACATTTAAATCATATGAAAAGTATGATGGATATGTATTACATAATACAATATGAATTTTTCTTGCATAAATTGAAAAATACAATGATTTTTATTCAATAAATAGGAGTATGAGAGGATCCCTTACCCTGGGAGGGTGTTTCTAAAATCCTGGGAGGAGCTTATTATGTGATTAGGGACACCTTGGGAGGGATATGGAGAGTTAATGAAATAGTATATTCATTATCATAGGATTCTCAATGAAGATTATGAGATATTTGGTTGGTTTAAATATAAAAATATAATGAAATTAATAGTAATTTTCAAAACAAAACTTTTGGACTATATAAAAAAAATTATTCAAATCCAAATAAAATCATATGGTTCTTCAAAATTGGATGGGTTCCCCATATTATACCAATATATGAAAATAATTTATTATAGGAATAAACTTGTTGATGTGGATTTTAGCCTTGTTTATAGAGAATTTATTTCAATACCATAATAGTAAATATAGGTTTTTGGATGATTCGTAATATTCTATAAAAATAATAAAATAATCTAAAAAAACATTGTATTAATGTGGAAATAAATATTTAGTCATGGATAAAATATATGGAATATATTAAATTACATTTGGGCCATTATGATGTCATAATTTATACTGTATATTTATATAGTATTTAATTTAGATTCAATCATCCAACTCTTTCTAAGATGTATGACAAAAATTATTGTTAGATAATATGGTGAGGATTATTTAAAAATAATATTTATTTTGTCCGAACCATTTTCAACCTATTTTATATTACACTTTTTAATTTAAAATGAACATTTATTTAAATATTGTAATTTAATTTTAACAAATTATAGTCTTATGACCCTTATAATATCCATTTTGATATCTTCAATGAATATTATTATTTATATTTAATTAAATTATTTAATAATAAATTTTTTAAATATTATTTAAATTTGGTTTTAATTCATTACAATAGAGTTTTTTATTTAGAACATACATTTCTGAAAAATAAAAAATTTCTTCATCTTCAAAAAATATTATTTTTTGTCAAAAACATTATCTAATCATTAAAAAACTAAAAAAAAATAATTGATAAATATAATCATTTATAAAAATAATAACAGATAAATATAAAAATATTTTATTAAACAAAGTAAAAAATGCACTCTATTAGGGAAAATATATAAATATCATTATTACCCCAGAGAATTCCATAGGGGAATGTTTTGAGATGGTAATGTTTTCTTGGTGTTGTTAAATGAACATTGTTTAGGATATCTTCTCAATGAACTTGATATTATATCATTAATAGATTTTCTATGGCATTTATTGAATAGTATCATCATTTTATCTATCTAGTAAAAATATCAATGATAGAATCTCCCCTATAAGATCGAATAATTGGGATTTTTAGTGCAATATTCTACTAGTTGAGGCAGTAAAATCCTTCTTCTATAACAATTAAACTTTTTCATAACTGTATATATATACTAGTCATTTTATCACTATATGATGAATATATTAACAATATTTAGAAAGATTATGATCTTTTAAATCATAATGGATATAACTTATAATGTCACAAAATAACCAAATAATTTTATGTGTTTTCTATAAGCAGATAAAAAAATATGAAATTTAAATTAAAAATTCGAATTTAATTTATAAATATTTAGTTAATTGCACTTTGTATTTAATTCCCCAAATACACTAGGCCTCATGAACTTCTCAGATTTTATTATATGTGTTCACATGTAATAAATATTAAAATATTGGGAACAAAATATTTTGGTTTTTATTGATGATATTGGTGGAAATTATAGACTATTCTTGTTATTTGGATTAAAAAACCATAGTGATTGATATACTGATAATACTATTCATTTTAAAGAATCTCTAAATTTTTGTAATGTATATAGTAAGTTGTTTCTATGAAAATGCATCAATGATTGGTTAATAAAAATTTATAGGGATTTAGATGAGCTATATCGAGGGGAAATGACCCTTAAAAGGGATCATTGGGATTTCCATGATCATCATTTAATTCTTGATAAAGAGGCCATCTTTCACAAAAAATGTTAACATCTTATAGGATATGAATTCTTAATTCTAAAATCTCCAAGAAAACAATTATGAAGTGAATGAAATTGGCCATATTATATTTATCAATAAATACATCATAGTTTCCCTAAACTAAATCCTAGAAATTAATAGGTTAAAAAATATATGTTATTGTTAGATTATCATTTTAATGTTTATGTATTCCCATTTAATTTCATAAACTGCACAAAATCATTCTTCCTTAATTTCCACATTATAATAGTGTAAGGATACAAATATGGGAAACAGTGGCAAAAGCCCGTGTGAGGGCCATATGATGACTATCAAAATTAAATGCATGATACAATTAGAGAAGGTGTTGGTATCATACTGAAAATATATTCTCAATTATCCCATGTTTTAAATAAAAAAATGATTTAGGAGGAGCACGAAAATAAGACTATGAAATAGAAATTTGAAATTGAGATTGTTATGTGACAATGATTTCCAACAATTAGAAAATGTTTGAATCACATAAACATAGAAAATTGGTGCAAATCCAATAATAAAATTATCTTTATCCTTTGTTACTCTGATAAAGAGAATGTTGTGATGATGGTTTATCGTATAGAGGAAGAATTTTACCATTTGTGGGAACTGATAAGAAAATATGATTTCTTGAAGAGGATATCTAAGAACTAAAGTATAAATAATTCATGATTTTATTAATAAATATTTTCCTCATAATCTCTCAAATAAAATAATGTGGGATGTCCTTGGACACATGGAATGGGACAATGAATACATTAGGGTGTATGAGGTGAACCTCACTTGGCATGATCGATAATAATTTAGCATTATCTTTGACCGTAAAATTAAATTCGATGACATATTTGATGGGCTAATTCTGAGTCTATGAAAATAATTTATAATTCAAGACATTGACAGGTAATTTAATATTTTATGATGTTACCTCAATGGTTAAATGTGGTTTGGAGAATCTCATGGGTCTCACTGGTCTATGGATAGGAATTTGAAAATGGATTTTAAATTTAGTGGTGCGATGGAGAAATATTATGAGCAAAAGAAAGTTTGAAAAGCCATATTTCAAAATAGTAGGTAGAAGTGTCCATAAATTTCTTGATGGGAATAAGGATATTCTATTTGTGTGGTAAGGAAGGGCACATAGATAGTGTGTCTCGACAGGAGAAACCCACCAATGTGATGGAACAAACTAAAAAACCTATCAACCATTATCCTGTTGATTAATTTTTCAAATTCATTGAATATGAACAATACAAAAATAAATGAAATAATAAAAGGGATGTTGATGTTAACCGAAAATATATACCTCCATATAATATAGAGAAATTATGATCTTATACAGTTAGAACTATCGAGGTGTATGTGGATAATGAAGTCCTTCATTATCATATTGTTATTCATTAAATGGAATTGAAGGTACAATTTGATTCTAGTTCTATACATTCTTTCACAACACAATAGTTTACATGAACTACTCAAACTACACCATAATAAAAGTTGTAAAGTTATAAATGATGTTGTTAAATGGGCCAATTATCACATCCCTAACATATTACATATCATGTGATAGATTTATTGGGATTAAATTACAAGAGACCATTTGGTATATACCATTAGATTTATTTTATTGGAATTTTGTTATTAATTGGATTTCATGAAATTGAATAGGCATAAATATATATGAGACATTAATATCCCTATGTATCAAAAATCACCATTGAATATACACATATAATTATATATGGAAGAATCATTGTGGTAATAATCATATCAAGAATGTATATTATTTCCATATGAGCAAGAATATCAAGATCAAATGGTTGAGACTAATGAAAATACAATCATTTTTTACTTTTCCTTATATGGGAGATCAATTATATGTTTCCAAATATATTTCTTAGTCCACCGACTATCAGATAATCTATTTACTTAATCAAACATATCCATTTATATCATCCAATATCCATGTACCAATTTAGAATTACTATATTTGATCTTCAATATCTATATAAGAAGCTATAGGATAATGTCGATAAAGAGTTTATATAGATAGGTTCATCACTATGGGTTGAATCAATCCTTTTAGTTATGAATGTGGGTGGGAAAATAATCATTTTATTAAATTATCATGAATATAAAAAGGTCTTGATAATGAATAAGTATCCACTATAATAGATTTATGGAATAGTTGTTCATCTATGAAGAGACCAATACTTCTCCATGGAGGATCCATTGTATGGACCTTATCATGTAATGGTGTAGATGAATTATATCCTCAAGAATGATTTTCAAATATGGAATTTGTATTAAAAGTTCATAGTGAGGTCATTAAAACAAAATAATTCTTTGTATATCATCATAGACATGATTACTCATGTCATTAATGATTACTATGGGAATTGTTTTATTATTATTTATAGAAGATATTCATATATTCACCAAAAGAAAGTAGGAGCCTGAGGATAATTTTCATGTTTTATTGAAAACATTATGAAAAGAAAAATTACATGTATAGTATATTAAATGTCAGGTCTAGATGGAGAAATTAGCATAATTTGAAATGTTATTAATATTAGTGTGATATATTTTTATTCTTAAAATATAATGGCAATTAAAGGATTCCCAAACCAAAATCTATGCTAGAAAACCATATATTCAATAGATTTGATTTTTACTATCTTCAATTTGAAAGAAAATTGTCATTATTTGAAATACAACTAACAAAGATATTTCTCAATGAAGTCATGTTTTTAATGACAAATTATTTTATGGATATATTTTTTGATGTAAAAAAGAGGATAATAACTATAGCTATAATCACATTACCCATAAATGGGGAAGGATTTTTTTTCTTAAAAATGAAGTTTCTTAAAAGTTCCAGGGTTGTGTTCTTGTGAAATATGATATGCTGATAGCCAACACATAATTTCATTTAATGATCAGATAGTATAAATTCCCGTTTAAATATAAAGAATTGGATATGATGATATTTTCACTAAATATTTTGATAAATGTTCTCTATAATTATTAGTTTGACATAAATATTGATCATAAATCCCTCATATATATATTCATCCAAAATTAACACAATATGGTCAAATGATGGTAGTTAGAGATGGTCATAGATTATGACGGTTTATTCCATTTCCATAATGTGAATGCAACCAATGTCGAATATTCTATGAGTAGAAAGGACTATAAAACACTATAAATCGTGTATATTGAAATAGATCCAATTATTAATGACTTATAAATGATTCACATTGAAAAAATAAGAGGATAATTATTCAACCATTATAAAGTAACATCTCAAACATCCATTCTGGAGATACTTAGTGCAGTCAATTAACTATAAGAGGTTGTAATTAATTTAGTGAATATTAAAAATTCCATATATGATAAACATGGAGTTATATCATTTGGAACAAAGAAATGTTTCCAATAAATAACATACATAATGAATTAACATCTATATGACGCACATAACATATAATTCTATGTTATTCCAAAAAGTCTTAAGATGTATATAAATCTAGATAATGTCTTCTAGTTGGATAACATGAAGAGATTGAATCTCAACTTAGTAGCTCAATGATTTATTTTAATCAAGTAATCGATAAACATCCTATGTATAAGGTAATGATGAACAATTACCCATAAAAATATTGAAATGGAAAAAATATAACATTGATTTGGATGATCGAATATCCAAAAAATATAATTGATACAATTACATCAGGGTGGCAATTAATCTTCATAAAATGTTATCCCATTGGATTGAAATAATTTAATATTTCACTATTGTCCAAATCACCATGATACAAATATGTTAAGTGATAAGAACTCATAAATTTTCACTCCAAATTAAATTTTATTCAGAATTTAAATTTACATCAAGGTTCTAGAGAATACTTCTTAAATTTTTGGATATAGAGATGAATTTAAGTACTTCATATCGCCCTCAAAAAAATATCAGTCAAAAAGAATTATTAAAACTCTATATAATGTATTTATATCTTCCCCAATGGTTTTAAAAGTATTATTAGTAACCCCTTCACCTATATTAGTTCTCATATAACAATAGTTCAAGTTATAACATTAATATAAAACCATGTGAAGATTTTTATTGGATGAAGTTTCAAACTCTAACATTATATAACGATGTTGTAAGGAGGAATCTGATGAGTCCTAATCTTATCCATGAGATTATAGATAAGGTTATAACCATTAAAATCATATTAAATATATGAAAATAAACAAAATGATATGAAAATTATCATTAGCATGATATTGTGTTTGTTAATGGTGATATTGTTCCATTATCTTTCACTATGGTATAAATTCATGAGTTTTTGGAAGAAGGGAAGCACAATCCAAGTTACATTCACACACTTGAGATCCTAGATTTCATCAGAGATATGACCTATCTTCTATTAAATCCTCATAACATATCTCATATACATGTTTTCTTCCATGAATCTCCCCTTTTGATTTATATATCAATCTTAATACAAAAAATGAATATATATGTGGTAGAATTAAAGAACTATCTTTAATATGAAGGGAATTGAGTTAGTATATTAATTCGTGATGGAAAGGTTATATGAAATATGAAATCTGACTAGGTCTAAGAACTCTAGCCAAAAAACATTTCTGAGGAATAAATTTGTGAACCATCAGAGGTTATGAAATAGATGTACTATAATCTTGTTTAGTTAATGAAATGAAATTACAATGGTGAAATTTCTAATTTGGAGATGAATTTAATGACTAATTTTTAAATAAATGAAGTAAACTCTTTTAATGGAACAAATGAATCGTTAAATAAATAAATTATAGAAAATAGATGATCTAATCTGGTTATATTTTAATTTTATGAGTCATATAATGAAATATATAAAATAAATTTTAGAATCATAACCATTAATAAGATAATTGTTATAACAAAATCAGTAGGATTAATTAATATTAAGGTTTTTGATAAATCCAATTACCAAAGATGAATGAAGTGTAGATATCGACATATATGATCATATATTTCAATGATCAATTATTAAAGATTCTAATTGATATGACATGATTGGGATTTTACTTTACCAATACGAATAATAGTTAATATAACTAAATCATGAGAACGAATTTTTTTGCGAAAAGTTTAATATTATTAAGATCATAAGCCAAAAAATATAAAACAAACCCCATAAAAAAATTTCATCTTCGCACTCCTTATCCCTAAGGAATATGCCTGTATAATAAGTGGTTATGTATCTAGAAAAAAAAGAATAAATTTAAATTTATATTATTTTCAAATAAATGTATATTTGTATATATTTTTTTGAATTATCAATGACTAAACAATTATATTTTTAAAAATAATATTTTGATATGATGAAACACAGTTTTCATTTTTGGGAAATATATAGTATCAATCCAGATGTTATTTTTAGTGAATTAAAAAATTTTATTTAATATTTCATTAATTTGAATATTAAAATTAATCTATATATATTTAGATACATATTATAATATATTTTAACAATATTAAATTTAAATTTTAGGGGTTTAAAACTGTTATACTCATAAAACCTTGTATTTTTCAACAAATTGGGATTTGTTATTTTAATGTTTAAATTTTCATATTTTGAGAATTATTTTGATAAAATATTTTTTTAAATATACATGTTTAAATTAACCAGGGGTGAATTCATCATATTTTTTGAGTGATTTTAAATTTTTTTGTAAAAATAAACAATGTTATAATTATATATTATGTATTATAATACATTAAAAACCTGAAATTGAATTAATAAACACTATAGATAGTATATTTGACCAATATTATGTTTCAAAAAAATATTGTGTCTTTATAATTATTTTATTATTATTTTAGAACCTTAATTAATCCTCAAAATCCTATATTATATTTTTTTTTGTTTTTTAAATAATTCTTTATTAACATTAATAACATCCAAATCACCAAGGATATTTTTTTAATGAAATCTGTTCATAAATTTGTATATATATATATATTAATCAACATTCCAATTTGGAAAACTAATATTCAAAACCATGGTTTTTTTATTTTTTATATTTATTACCGAGTCTAAAATAATAATTTGGAAATTAATAATGAATTACCCTCACCATATCTGTATAAACCTATCCAAGCCCAAATTACCCTTCCATAATAACACATGAAGAATTAATTTTATCTATCTTTACATATCTAACTCCATTTCAACGTGTCCCAAACTCTTAATATACTCTTCCCAATATTATAGAGGTTCCATCTCACGGTTTCTGTTCTCACTGTCTTCTCTTACATTCAAGACACTTCATTGAGTTTAGCCTCTTGAAATACAGATGATTATGTTTTCTATCCATTATAAATATCCTATTAAATTCTAATGTATTTTTAAATAATACGAGATCAGTATCACCACTCATTAAAAATTTTCCTGAATTCTTTACTATTCTTATGTAAGGGATCCTCTCCTTCGCAAAATTATTCCTGAACATTATATATATTATGCATTTTTATATATAATATTTAATGTCGTGATACGGTTTTAAAAACCCCTCTTATTATCCTTCAAATTTTATAGTGAAGAGACATCCCTTTCACTCTCATTAAAACAATCCATAAATCATTATGCACCACCATTATGCTACCAAAATTATCATTTCTTTTTCCCTATAAAATAGTTTTATAGCGAATACCCATCCTCATTTACAATCAATGGAATTCTCCAAGATGCTAGAAACCTTAATTGATCAGGTATGTCATGACCCTTCCCCCAGGGCCCGTATAGTGACTACCCCAAGCCCACCTTTCATAGGCCAGGGGCTGGAGACTAGTACCAAAGGCGTAAATCCCTAAACTAGAAAGGCATTGCCTTTATATCTATAAACAAACACAATAGAGTACACAATTGGAAGCAAAACACTAAGTAAAACTAAATACAAGATAAGAGTTAGAAAGTAAAAAGGGGATGGAAATACAAGCCCAACAGGAATGTACAAGTACAACTGAAAAGCATGTACAAATAAAGAAAAGTAAAATAGCTTCTGGGTCATCATCTGGGGTTCCTACCTAAAGGGTAGGTATAGATGTCCTCCTCATCACTCCCATCTGTCAGTCTGCTCTGTGTATCATCACGTCTAGTGGTCTACCTCTGGGTACCGTCTAGTCCTACTACTCTCTTCCTTAGTCGCCGAAGTCTTTCGTCTACAACCAACACAATGAGGTGCGGGAATAGCCCGTACAAGAGTGAGTATAATTATTCTCAAAAGGGACCCCGAGACCATCAAGGTCTCACAATATCCAACAAAGATAAACTACAAAGTATGAAATTTACAGATAACCATTACTTAGGTATATGCCCATATATATACCTAAGTTATCTAGTAACCCATATCAATCATGAGGAAAACATAAAGGTCAATGAATCAGCAAAAACTAGGATTTTCATGAATGAAACCACGGGTGTTGGAGAACTCCTCCTTTGTCGGGTACAGTGGGCCTACCATGGCATCAAGGCACTTCTCACTAACCTTGGACAGTTGAGGTTCTCCTCTTGTCGAGTACCATGGGTCTGCTGCTAACTACCAGGTTCTCCTCCGATGTGGGTCATCCACCAACTACCAGGTGCTCTCCCTAATAGACAGTAGAGGTACTCCTAATATCATGTAACACGGGTCTTTCACAAGATACCATGTGCTACCCCACCATGGGTCTGTCGCCAACTACTATGTGCTCCCCACTAGGCTAGTCGAATCACTCAGAGTCGAAACGGTCAAGTAGTCATTAGGTCTATCAGCTACTAGGTCTCCGCACTTTGAAATCACATCACTTGAAGGATCTGATCCATGTGCAACTGGGCAATATTCCAACTGTAACAAAATTCCACGAAGCTGTATCTCAAAGTTCCACCATGTCTTAGGGGTCTCAAAGCAACAGACGACGAGTCAATCGGACACCCGGTCTGTTAGTTATTGACATTTTCGTCCTGGGGCCCTAGTGGGTTTAGGTTCAAACCAACCTGAACATACCCCAACTATGTCCAAACATCATGTAGGGTATTTTAAAATAACCTTCTCTTTCCATGCTTTCTATTGCCACCGACGGTTTGTCAAACGAACACTCGTAACTCAAGTTATGGGTGAAAAGGTGAATCTGGGTCAACGGGTCCGGACTGGGGTCCGACCGGGTCAATAGATCCCACCCTTTCTGTCGGTCCGACCAGGTCCTTGGGGGTATCCTGGCCCAAGTTGGTGCCCCAACCTTAGGGGGAGGCTCAGACCACACTAGGTTCGGCACGGTGGCCAGGCGGCCCACATGGGCTGGCCGGCCAACAGCTGGCGGAGACCTATGGGGAATTCCCTAGCCACATCCAGGGGGAGGTGTGCGCCCCCTGGGTTCCCAAACAAATGAACTGTTTGGGTGAGGACCAAACCGGCGCCAAGTGGCGCTGGTCCAGCTCACACGATAACCAGCAGGGTCCCGCTCCTCCCAGCTAGCCAGGCAGCCCACCGCTCTGAATCACTAGCAGCCATCCCAACGCAGGCCTCCATTGCTCCTCTGCCAAGACCCTCTCTAGCCATGAATCCCATCTCAATCGTGCGGAACAACGACATGTCGCCCTTCTTCAGCAGCCTATCTTGGCCTCACCCCTTTCATCTTTGCTACACGACGGTGTTATGCCCTTCCATAGCAGCCCAGCTTGGCCGCGACCCTCATCTCTTCCATGCAGTGAGATGGTGTCGCGCCCTTCCTACGCCCGGTGGCCTGGCGCCACCGGTTCATTCGCGGTCGGCCCGACGCCGGCCACCATTACTCCGTTGTGGCTGTCAACAAGTTAGGAAAAATTAATGGGGAGGGTCGGGCCGTGTTTGTGCAGCCCAATACCTCTACGTTATCGAGATATCAATCAGAAAATAAACTACCCATGATTGAACGACAAAGAACAGAAACAATTTCAATCTCAAATCCCCTACCATTTATCTGCCAGTCGTCGTTCGTCATTCGTTGACGGTGTTGTGGAATGAAGAAGATGAATTTTGTCATTCGCCGAGTTTGTCGCACACTCCCAATCCAATCTCGTGCATTAGAATGTGTTCGGGGGAGAAGACCTAGGATGAAGTGTCGCAGGCGTTCTTCGCATTCATTATTGGGAGGATTCTCCCTAGTTATCTTCTTCTTATGTTCCACAAAAATATTGATGCCAACAATAATTAAATAATAGAGTGTCTATTATTTTTATTCTTGGTATGAAGTCAAAATGTGGTGTTTAATTAAATGAGATAACTCACTTAATTAATGGGGTGGAATTTTCACCATTAATTAGTGGGGAAGGATAAGGTTTTTCTCCACTTAAATGAGGAGTTAAAATAGGTAAAAGCTCACATGGTCCCCATAAAAAAATTTCATACCAAGAGAGGTTATGTTCAAGTGGGCCCCACCACCATAACCCCTCATGGGTGGTTATGTTGTGGTGGCCCCCACCCCCAAACTCCACTTGGATGTTTGAATCACCAAAATTAAAATAATCTACACATATTATGTTTAATAAATTTATTCTTTAAAACACCAAAACCAACTTTCAGTCTCGATCAAATTTCGTCGAGGTGAATGTTTTCCTATGCATGTATCAGCACTTCATGTTCAAGGGTGCCCTTGGATCCCAGTTCTGAGCACCTGTTTAAATTTTATAAAAACATGCTCTTACGTTTTCTGAAAGTACCTGAAAAAAACATCAAAAATTGATTTTGGGCACACTGGTCCTCAGAATCGAGCACCGTAAAAATTCATGGACTCGTGAAATTCCCATGTATTTAATAAAAAATTAAATGGGATTTCCAAGTCATTAAATTCTCCCCACCATAGGTCTTTATGTCCCTATAACATACAACTCTAACTATTGGAACATATGGGGTTATTGAGAACACATCTGAGCCTCCCGCTCCCATGTGCTCTCCTGTAGGTTCTCGTGCTGCCAGCATACGCGCACCATAGGTATCGACCATCCACCTAGGACTCGCTCATATCGATCCTCAATATCCACTGGAAACTCCGTAAATGTCTCCCCATCATCAACTCCAATCTCTCCAAGGTCTATGATGTGTGAAGGGTCGTGCACGTATCTCTTTAGCTGGGATATGTGGAAGACGTCGTGCACCCGGTGCAACTGAGGTGGAAGATCCAGGAGGTAAGCCACATTGACTGATCTACTGGGGACCTTGAATGGTCCGATGAATCTCGGAGACAACATTCTGCCTCATCCAAATCTCCATAGACCACGTCGGGGTGAGACCCCTAGAAAGAAGTGGTCACCATCCTCGAACTGTAGAGGTCTCCATCTCCTATCATCATAAGACTTATTCCTACTCTGTGCAGTCTTCATCTGCTCCTGGATGATCTGGACCTTTTCCATATTAGCTCGTACCATCAATGGTTCCAATAGTTCTAACTCCCCAGGGTCAGTCCAACACAAGGGTGATCTGTAAGGTCGCCCGTACGATGCCTCAAAAGGTGCCATCCCTATGGTGGAGTGATAGCTGTTATTGTAAGAAAACTCCACCAAATGTAAGTTATCCTCCTATCTATGATAGTAGTCGAGGAAACATGCATGTATCATATCTTTGAGGGTCTGAATGGTCTGCTCAATCTGATTATCTGTCTAAGGATGTAAGGTCGTGCTCAAGAAAAGTTGTGTCCCAAAAGCCACTTTCAACCCCCTCCATAGTTGGGAAGTAAACCGTGCATCACGGTCAGAGACAATATTCGAAGGTATACCATGTTAATGCACAATCTCCTGCATATAGAGGCATCCCATGATCTCTACTGAACCCTACTCTCTGATCAGTAGGAAGTGGTCTGATTTCCTGAGTCTGTCGATGATCACCCAAATCAGGTCGTGACCCCTCAATGTACATGGTAGACCCGTCATAATGTCTATTGATATCCCACCCCACAAAACTATAGGAACTATAAAGGCTAAACCAAGCCTTCTCGTATCTTCTACTCTTCCATCAATTGTTGGAAAGTGAGGCACCATGAGACAAGCTCCTCTACTGCCTTCTTCATACTCAACCACTAGTGCAGTCGTCTGAGGCCCTGATACATCTTCACCACTCCTGGATGTACTGCTAAAGGGGATGTGTTGAACTCCCTCAACACCTCCTCCTAAAGTGCCACTAGTACCATGGTGTATCCTATGAAGAGGATGAAATTCTCCCCACCATCAGAAAATCCATCAGGAGCCTGCAATGTGGATATCTGAGCTCGTCGTGTCTCTCAGTCAGTGTCCCCATGCAGCACCACCTAGAATCACTGAAGAAGTGGGGGAGTGACTGTAAGATATTGTGGAAAGGATGCTTGGTCTCTATCTACAAAGGATATCTATATGGAAGCCAGCTGATCTGTTGCCTCTCCTAGCTGTTGTATACCAGATCTCTTGTTGAGCACATCCACAACAACATTCCCCTTCCTAGGAGTATAGACTGTCTCAAAGTTATAGTCCTGGAGGAACTCAAGCCATCATTGTTATCTCAAGTTCAGGTCCTTTTGAGAGAAGATTTAGCTGAGACTCTTGTGATCATAGTACATGGTAATATGCTCGCCCATCAGATAGTGCCACGACATCTTCAAGGCGAAGACCTATACTTTTAACTCCAATTCACGAGTACCGTAGTGCTGTTCATGTTGTCTTAGATATCGAGAACCATATGCGATCATTGCTCTCTCTTGCATCAGGACACACCCAAGTCCGGTCCGTGATACGCCGCCGTAAACAACAAACCCTACTTCTTCCTCTGTAAGCCTCAAGATGGGTTCACTAGTCATCCATTGCCTCAGCTCTTGATAGCTCTACAGGAATCTATCCAACCACACGAAGGGTTTCTCCTTCTTTTTCATTTCTGATTGGGGTGCCACAACTCTGGAGATGTCTATAATGAACCTCTGATAGTATCCATCCAATCCCAGGAAACACCATAACTTTGTCACACTCCTGGGTGGCTCCCAAGCAAGTATCACCTTGATCTTCCTAGGATCCACTACAACTCCAGCCTCTGAGATGATGTGACCCAAGAAGTGAGCCTCTCGAGTCCAAAACATGAACTTTTAGAGCTTAACATAATGTTGGTGCTCTCGGTGTTTGTCCAGTACTACCTTCAAATGGTAGGAATTCTCTTCCTCATAAGTCGAGTAGATCAGAATGTCTCTGATGAAGACTATGACAAAGAGATCGAGGTAAGGATGGATGATCTTGTTCATGAGACTCATGAACATAGCTGGAGCATTGGTTACACCGAAGGGCATAACTAAGAACTCTTTGTGTCCGTAACGACACCTGAAGGCCGTCTTCTGCACATCATCTTCTCGAACATTGAGCTGTTCATAACCTGCTAATTGGTCTATATTCGAGAACCACAGTTCTCCCTTCAGCTGGTCAGAGAGGTCATCAATCCTTGGAAGTGACTACATGTTCTTTAAGTTCACCTAGTTCAGGCAATAGTAGTCAACAAAATGCCTCAAGCTCCCATCTTCCTTCTTGGTGAACATAATTGGGGCTGTCCATGGAGAAACACTAGGCCAGATGAATCCCTTCCCCTACAAGTCCTCTAGCTATAGCTGCAGTTCGCAAAGATCTATGGGTTCCATCTGATATGATGGTTTAGATATCAGTATCGTGCTAGGGTACATGTCAATGTAGATGTCCACCTCTCTATGAAGAGGTAGTCCTGGAACATTGTCAGGGAAAACATCCGCGTACTGGTCCACCACTACCGGATAGTTTAGACTCTCCACATCAACTACTCTAAGGTTAAGGCAAGCCCACTGGTGAGTGATCAGATACACCCTCGTCTGAGAAAGTATGTCATGTTCAGCAAAGGTTCCCTTCTCACCGGTGAAGGTAAACCTGGTCCCATTCATGTGGACACATCACACTTTTTGCCTAATATAGTCATTTTGAGCATGGACTGTAGATAACCAGTCCATACCCAGATGATGTCGTAGGGCCTCGACGCTGCTACTAAATGATCCCAGCTGAAGATCATTCCACCAAGAGTAAGATCACAGTACCAGGACTAGTGTGTAATTGTTGAGTCTTCTCCCGCAGGAGTATCTATAATGAAGGATCGAGCCAATGACTCCGTCCAAATCTCTGTGCACTGAATGAGGGTAGTGGAAACAAAAGAGTGACTGAAACCTATGTCTACAAGAACTCCATCTAAGGTTTTTCAGACACAGATCATACCTCTAATCATCTATGGAGCAACATGATCGTATGCCTCAGCTGCTGGAAGCTGAGCTCTCCCCTTTCAACCTGCTCCCTGCAGCTGGGGTGGACCTCATGGTGGTGGTGGTGGCAACACCTCGAAATGTTGTCCATGACTAGCTGCATGTCTAGCTCCACTGCCACATCTGCCTCCTCCCCGCGGACAGCCTCAATTGAACCTTTGACTCTACCTTGGAGGTCCCTCAACTATCTATTGATCATCATAACGACGGGTCGGATATTCACGATCCATGTGACCAAGCCCGCCACATGAGTAACACTGTCTGCACCTGGCATGACTGGCTCTTTCTCCACTCCGGGTTCCCTGCAAAACTGATCCTGAGTCATGTGGTAGACCACCTATATGTCTGGTCTTCTTGGACCTCTGCAACATCTGTCTACTGCCAGCTACATAAGACTCTGCTGCATGTCGGCTCATGGTGGGTCTTGCTGCTGGAGACTACATAGAAAAGAAACACTCCACTAGGAGGGATCTCTATAGAACCCCGCCTATGTCGTGATGCTGAGTGAGATCATCAGAGCTCTGATATCTTTTCTAAGCCCCTACTCGAAGGTTCGGTCCCTAAAGAATGGGTCTCATACCATATCAGTGGAGTAGCGTGAGAGGTTGGTGAACCTCACTAAGTACTGTGCTACTGTCATGCTACCCTACTGTAGATACAATAGCTCATGTATCTGCACCGCTCGAAGGGTAGATAGGACAAACTCTACCTCAAACAGTCTCTTGAAGTCTGTCCATAGTAGCATCACCTTTTCATGCACCTGGAGCATCAGGATCCACCATCTGCCTATTGCTTCTTAAAGGAGGCTGGTAGAACATATCACCTTGAAGTCTTCTGGCATCCCTACTAGCCTGAAGACTCTCACCACAGCCTCTAGACAATCCTCAGCCACTCGTGGGTCCATATCTCCCCTAAACATGGGTGGCCTCTGGAACTGGAACTCATACAACGTGCTCAAGTGGTGTGCATCGTCTACTACATGGTCTGGTAGCATTGGTGTCCCAACGGAATGTGGTACCGTTGGTGCCTCCGCTGGTAAAGAGTCATGCACTAAGGCCTCATCGCTCAGTGGGATCTTAGTACATACAACTCTCGTGGCTCCAACTGGTCATCCGTGGGGAGGCATCCTGAAAGAAACAGATGCAACACGGTCAAAAGGTTTATACCTGGTGAGCTTACCTAGTTGAGCTGATTTAAATAAATAAATTTGAAAACACACACACAATCAGTGTTTCCAGGCACTGAGTCGTAAATCAGAAGTCAGGGTCCTAGTGTATGGATACGTCAGCCACCCACACCAATAATAAACTCCTAGAACAGAAAACCACAGTTAGTACCCTTAACACTATTACATCACAAAATAGAAATATCAGAGTCCTATGTTCTGTGGTAGAACTGACTCATATGATACCAATTTGTCACGAACCATCCCTTAGGGACCATATAATGACTACCCCACGCCCACCTTCCATAGGCCATTGGATGGTGAATTGCACCAAAGACGTAAATCCCTAATCTTGGAAGGAATTTCATTTATAACTATAAACAAACACAACAATGTACACAACTGGAAGAAAAACACTAAGTAAAACTGAATACAAGAGAAGAGAAGGAAGGTAAAAAGGGGTCAAAAATACAATCCCAGTAAGAAAATACAAGTACAACTGAAAAGAAAGTACAACTAAAGTAATGTAAAATAGATGTTGGGTCATCTTATGGGGTTCCTACCTGAAGGGTAGGTATAAATGGCCTCCTTAGCAGTCCTGTCTGTCCGTCTGCTCCGTTTATCTTCACATTGAGTGGTCTAGCTCCAGGTACCATCCATTCCTACTACTCTCTCCCTTAGTCATCGATGTTTGACATCATCAACCAACACAATGTGGTGAGGGCATAGACCGTGCAAGGGTGAGTATAACAACACTCTGTAGGGACCCTAAGACCCTCAAGACTTCACAAAATTCAACAAGGATAAACCACAAAGTATGAAATCAACAAATAACCATTACATAGGTGTATGCCCATATATATACATGTGTTATCTAGTAACCCATCTCAATCATGAGGAAAACACAAAAGTCATTGACTTATCTCAAACTAGTATTTTCATTAATGAAACCACAGATGTTGGAGATATCCTTTTTTGTCAAGTAAAGTGGGAATGTAGTAACATCAAAACGCTTCTCACTAACCTTGGACTGCTGAGGTACTCCTCCTGTAGAGTACTACGGGTCTGCTGCAATCTACCATGCACTTCTCTGCGGTGGGTCTGCCACCAACTACCAGGCGCTCCACCTAATATCCTGCAGAGGTACTCCTCCTATCGACTACCATGGGTTTGCCACCAACTACCCGGCTCTCCTCCATTGTGGGTCTACCGCAAACTACCAGGCGCTCCCCACTGGGCTAGTCGAATTACTCCAAGTCGAAACGGTCCAGCAGTCATCAGGTCTGTCAGCTACTAGGTCTTCGCACACTGCTAGCTTTTTGCTGGAATGATCCACTCCGCGATCTACTACGAAATACTCTAATGTCGCAAAGTTCCATGAAGAGGTATCTCAAAGGACTTCCATGTCATAGGGGTCTCAACGCAATAGATGATGCGTCAATCGGACGCTCGGTCTATTTGTTATCGACATTTCTGTCCTGGGGGCCCGGTTGGTTTTAGGTTCAAACCAACCCAAACATACCCCAACTTTGTCCAAACCTCAATTGGGTTCTTCTAAAATAACTATCTCACTCCATGCTTTCCATCACCATTGATTGTTCGTCAAACAGACACCCGTAGCCCACGTTATGGGCGAAAAGGTGAATCTGGGTCAATGGGTCCGGTCTGGGGTCTGACCCAGTCCGTGTGTCCGGCCCGGTCCATGGGTCTGACCTGGCCCAAGTGGGTGGCTCAGCCCAAGGGGTGTCCAATCCTGAGGGGGAGGCCTGGCCCAATGGGATAGCCCGACCCACGCTAGGTCCGGCCTGCACTTGGTCGGGCACGCGCTGGGTCCGGCCTGGCTGCCCGCGAGGCCTGGCCAGCTAGAGGCAGGTGGTGCCCTATGGGATCCGCTCTAGCCACACCCAGGGGGAGGCGCACACCCCCTGGATATCCGAACATATGAACCGTTCGGGTGGGGACGAAACTGGCACTAGGTGGCGCCGGCCCAGCTCATGCGAGACCCAGCGGGGTCCCGTTCTTCTCGGCTGGTGGGGCGGTCAACCACTCCCCATTTCCAGCAGCCGACGCAATGCCAGATGCCACTACTCCTCCAACGTGGCCCGCCCTAACTGCAACTCCCTTTTCCTTCACGTGGCGCGACGGTGTCGCGCCCTTCCGTCGCGGCCCGACCTAGCGGTGGACCTTTCTTCCACGTGGCATGAAGGTGCTGCATCCTTCCACTGAGCCCTGGCCTTGCCACAACCCACTTCTAATATGTACGGCATGATGGCACCATGCCCTTCCAATGGCCCGATGGCCTTGAGCCGCCAGTTTCATCACGGTCGGCCCGACGTTGGCCGTCGTTGGTTCGCTTCGGTCACCAGCAAGAGAGGAAAAACAAAGGGGGAGGGTTAGGCCAAGTTCGTGCGGCCCAGGCCCTTTATGTTATAGTGATATTAATTTGAAAATCAACTACCCAACATTGAATAACGTAGAATAGAAACAATTTGAAATTCAAATCCCCTACCTTTGATCTGTCAGTCGTCGTTCGTCATTCGTTTACGATGTTGCGGAAAGAAGACATTGAAGTTCGTCATTTTCTGAGTTCATTGGGCACTCTCAACCCATGCACGTGCATTGGAAAGTGTTCAGGGTAGAAGACTGACGAAGAATCATCACCAGTGCTCATCCCATTTTTCGTTTTGCGGAAGGTTCTCCCTAGCTCTCCTATTCCTCTGTTCCACCATAAAGAATGATGCCAACAAAAATGAAATAATAGTGTGTCTATTATTTTAATTGTTGGAAGGAATTTAAAAGGGGTTGTTTAATTAAATTAGATAGCTCACTTAATTAATGGGGTGGAGTTGGCTCTATTAATTTGTGGAGAAGGTCAAGTGTTTTCTCCACTTAAATGAGGAGTTAAAAAAGTTAAATGCTCGGGTGGTCCCCCCCAAAAATTATCCTCCAAAGAGAGGTTATGTTTGGGTGGGCCCCACCACCATAACCTCTCATGGGTGGTTAGGATTTGGTGGCCCCAACCCCCAATATCCACTTTGCGGTTTTAACCAACAAAATAAAATTAAACTACATACAATATTTTTATTTAATTTATTATTTAAAACCCCAAAACTAACTTTCATTCATGACCAACTGTCGTCGAGGTGAATGTCTTCTTAAGTGAATACTGGCACTACAAGCTTAAAAGTTCCCTCAGATCCCAGTTCCAAGCACTAGTTCAAAATTTATAAAAACTCGTTCATACTTTTACTAAACATACCCAAAAAAACCTCAAAAATTGATTTCTAGCATACCAGGTCTCAGAATCAACAGCGGTTAAAATTCACAGACACGTAAAATTAACCTGTATTTAAAAAAAATCCACAAGATTTATTTGTCTTTACAAGGTATTTCCATGTACATAACTGAAAATCCTTAATTATGTGACAAAATTAAATTTTTTTCCAAATTATTTTAACTAACCTATATGTATCACTTATGCATTTACATGATTTGAATGTGATGGGTGTGATCCGAAATATATACCCCTACAATGATTTCGCTATCATTGTTATATAATTAGCTTCCTTGTATAGTGATCACGATGTTATTCTATGTAAACTATGTTATAATTTATCAATGTCTATCCTAAAATAATGTCTATGATGTAATTTTTTATGTAATTTCCACATTCCCATATTTCCATTATGTTATCATCTTATGTCAGACTTTGATGATAATGTTTATGATTTCAACCCTTCTAATGATACCTCGATTTGAGTCACGGCTCATATTTACCTCATTACCTTATGATAATATTTGATTATTCCCTTAATGGCTCTTATATACCCCCCATATAAGTGTGTATAATTATGATATACCATGTAATATTATAATATTAATGCAATATAATAGAATGTATTGATGTTTTTAAATAATTTTGTTTTACCAATGTTCTTATTATGTCAATTAGTATCAAATATTCCAGAGATTTTAGTACTAAAAATCTCCTTGGATTGAATTTTTTCTATTCTTATATAAAAAATAATTTAATAGAGTGTATAAATGATTTGGGTTAACCTAACTAACCATTGATAATCAAATAGGTACTCCAAATACATGATGGTATAGATTTCATGAGATTCAATATTTTGATTTTATATATATAGGAAAATCCCCAAAAGAAATATAATTTTAAAATGACTAAAAAAATAATTGGAGAATTGAATTTTTAGAAAATAATGACTTTAAATTAAAAAAAGAACAAATATGTACTCTATTTTGTGATTTTAAAATAACAGAAAATGTTTAAGAAGGTGAACATGAACCTAAAAAATAATTATCATCAATAATAACACATGAGACAAATTAATGTAGGTACAAACATTAAAACTAATATAAAGGCCACCATAGTTAAACTTTTATAAAATATATTTAACTAAACACATTATTATATATCCCCAAAATAGTTGTGCAGTTTTACATAAGATCTCAAACACATTAAAATGAATCTAAATTTTAGAAATGTCCCCAACCTAGATAAATAATATCTACTAGACTATAAATCTATCTTGATCTCAATGATAATACTAATATAAATTCATGACATGATGATTGATGTTTTATGAATGACTTTCCCTTCACAATCGTATTAATATTTTGGTACCATACCCATATTCCTATATTTGACCTTGTGATCATAATTTTCTTTTGTATTTGTTTTTGTATTCCAAAATCCCCTTCATGAATGAGAAATACTATTCATTGGTTTTACACATATGCGTGACCAAATATTCTAGGGGTACTTTTATATAATTATAATTCATAACCTTTCCATAAAACCTAAAACTATATACAAGGGACCCCAAACATATGACTAGCAAATACATGGACTAGATATTTATTGGATGAACATTAATTGTATGATATAATTCCCTCCCTGAATGATGTCAATGTGAATGGTATAAAAATATTATATTGATTAGAAATAGAAGAATATGTTTTCAATGGTGGTAGTTAGGGAATTACATTAAGGCATTAATATCTATGAAACCATTAATGTTTCCATATAAAATATAGAGCAATATTTTATGAATTTTATCACGATTTAAACTATAAAGACCACTTCAATAGGATGATTATTATACCCAACCCACCAGATTAAAAAATTCATTCTATGACCTTTTAGTGAGATATAAAACTACAAGAATAACATATCAATGATTTTTATCGTCTACTTATAATATTCATATAAATTGAAAAATAAACCATCATAATATGTGGGATATGGTTTCCTTAACTAATATAGGTTGTAATACAACATCTTCTCCAATCCCAATGAACTAAAATGTTTATCAATCAATACAGATATCAACTTCATGTAAGGATTTAATATATAGTCAATCATTATCCAGCCAAATATATCATTGATCTATTTAATTATGCATATACAGATTTTTCTGGATTTATTCTATAATAAAAACTTTAGTCATTACAAAATATTTTTATAATATAGTTTAAATCAATATATATATATTATACAGATATAAACTACAATATAAACAACATATATTCTCATTAAATGTTAAACTATATTGTAACCCACTAGATTTACTCTATAAATTATTATTATGTTAAAACTGCATGTTCTACATATATACATTAATCTGGGGGAGAACACATGTATTATTATAAATAATTAAATAATATTAATAAACCAATTTTCATCACATCATTCATAAAAAATTTCTAAGAACCTCAAGAAATCTCATCAAAATTTTAAATAGATAAAAACTTTCTTCCTACAATACAGTGAAAAAAATCATAGGTTCTCCAAAAAACACATGTTCTTCTTTCCCTTCTATTGTTTAATGACTATATATGAAAGTAATATTATTTATGAAAATAATTCCAATTTTTATTAGTGAGGATCCGGTGTAGATGTATGGTATTTTATTTCACAACTATGTCATAAAGTTTTATTATGACACAACCTATAGAAGAATAAATCCAATGAATATATATATATAATGAATTATAGAACTATACCAAAATCCAATAACATAATATAAAAATAATTAGAGATACAACAACATAAAATTTGTCTACATAAATCCTTATATACTAAAGATATAAAAAAGAGAAATGGTTTATTGAACCTAAAAATACACCCAGATCCATACTACATATTCATCCTTGCTCTCGCATCCATTGAAAATGATAAAAAAAGCATGGTTACTATAAAGAGATGTTATAGGACTTACACATACCAACATCAATTCGAACATGGTCAACATATTCAGAAATATATATATATATATATATATATATATATCTTTGTGGTTGAGATTATAAACCCATTTATAAATCCCTTAAAGACATCATTTAACTAATATTAGAATAAAAAAATAATCTCATATTTAATATATATTTGGATGTGATATTAAAAAATGTGAAAAAGTTATATAAAACTAGTGATGGAAAATTAATTGGAAAGATTTTATAGGCGATGGTCTATTGTATATATGATATATGGTACTTTTTAAAATTTAATAGAAGAGGATATGGATATAAGTTATAAAATTAACATAAAAACAATTATGTAAATGTTTAATGTAGTTCATAATATCTTATCATCGTTGAAAATTATTAAAATATTGTTACATAAAAATAAAACTTATATATTACGCTATAAAGTATGTATCATATGTCAAAAATTCCCCTAACATTAACCATCAAGTTATATATGGTTAGTATTATACCTAAACAATACATATATAATTAAGGGATTGATTATAGGAAATATGTTTTTTTGGATTGAATGAACCAAATATTTCATGAAAATTAAATAAATGAGAAGAATTTGTGCCCTCTTATATGACATGTGACGTGAAATCTTCGAGTATCAAAAAATATTTAATTAATATAAAATAATGATTAGGAAAAAATTATATAATTTGATAATATCTAAATATAAATTTTTTATATGTCATAATAATTTCATCCAATAATATATTGAAATTTTGGGATCACATTTTTAACTTTTTTAATCCTTATTTATCCCTTTTGATAATTATAGTGATATGAATGTTTTTAATATTAATAAGTTATTATAATTACTCGAAAAAGAAAAAATCCAATAAATGGGAAATTATTTAGATATAAAGGCAAATCCCCTTAAATAGGAATAATATATGTTTTTCTGTATAATTTAATCATTTATGAAATTAAATTTATTAATAAATAAGAATAATGTCAACTTTGGAACTATTCATTTAATATATATTTAATAAAAATAAAAATTTCGTTAATTATAGTAAAATGAATTAAAACATATCTAAAATGTTATCCATATCTACAGTAATCATGGGACATTATAACCCTATGAAATAATATTTTCTTTAGTGTTTTCAAAATCATTTTATATATTTATTTATAACATATGCAACCACGGTATGAGTGATGCCTAAGTATTTATGGTAATTAATTAATCAATAAAATATAATAAGAAATTTCCATTAATAAAATAATATATTTACATTTAAAACAAATATTTTTAATAAAACATGTACACTATTTGTCCTTATCTAAAAAAATTTATTTGTACACTAAAAAAATTATATTTTTTCATTTCATTATATAAAATAATATAAAGGTAAAAATCAGGAAAAAATGGAACACAATCCATATATTATATGTTCATTAAACTGTAGAAAATAAAAAATAATAAAATAAAATTATATATTATTTTAGAGTCATTTTATATTTATTATGAATTCATTTTTAAAAATAATTACCCAATTAACCCTTTAATGTTTTAATAAAAAAAATTTAATGTTGCTATTAATAATTTACAAAACAAAAGTAACCAGTGTACTAGATTTGATCCTTTTTTTAATAAATAGGGAATAAATTTAAATAAATTCATTTCAAAGTAGTGGATTAATTTAATTTTAAATTAATCACATGAAATGTGAGGAGAAATTTTTATTAATTAGAATCCCTTTTGTATAATAATTTTTAAAAAATTAATTTATAATATTGATTAACAATAATATAAATGGATTTTCTAAATAAATGGATATAGTTACATTTTAAAATAATTCAAAATTATAAATTTACTTTTTTAATAATTTAATTTATATGAACATTTATATAAAAATATGTATTTTTAATGTTTATTTAAAAATAAATCGTTTCAGAATATGATAAAAACTTTATCCTAATTAAATTTTTACATAATGGATTCAACTAAAAATATAATTTTATTAAATTAAAACACTAAAATTTTTATATAGTGATATAAAAGAAAACAATATAATTAATGAAATTCAAATTAGTTTGAAATAAAAAAAAATCCTTTTAAGAAAACTATATCCCAATACAATTATAATGAATTTAAATTTATTAAATATAACTAATAAATATATGAAATTTTCACAAATTATGATTTCATGGAATTTTAAATCTATTATTAATTTTATATCCTCAGTGTTTTTATGAAAATGTTATATTTCCCATACACCTGAAGAATAATGTTTTCAATCAAGACTCGTAGTAGAAATATTATTGTAGAAAGGTTGTGTCAACCAATTCCCTTAATGATATATTGAGATGCACTATTTTCAATCATGAATATTATTACTATGATTTTATTATATATGAAACATGAAATTTTTAAGATTTAAAAATAAAATAAATTAATATATTGCTAATTAAAGGAGATAATGATTCTCGATGGTGATGTTGAGTCACATATCTATATAGGGGAGGCTAAATAATCAAAATCTTGTCCAGATCACCACAAAAAAATTTCTTAATGAAATTATTATAGAATAAGAGCATAAAAAACATATAAATTTGGAATTTATTCTTAGAATATAAGATATAAATGTTTTGAAGGAATAAAATGGTTTGTTTCTAAATTGACAACCTAAACTTCCTTCTATGTGTGAAGTATAATTTCATATTGATATCCTCATAATGGAAAAACCTATATAAATGATTACCTATAGGACATACACAGTGAAATTAGTATAACTAATTAAAAAATTGTAAAAGATGTGAGATAGTGGATTTATATACTATAGTGTTTAACTATGGGAAGACCCTACAGTTTATTTTAAATTAAATTTATGTATTTGATATTATGTATCAAATAAAAGGGATAAAATTACATTACTATAAATATCATATATCTTCTTCCAAATATTAATGATTTGGTCAATTAATTTCAAGGTGATTAATATTTTGTTACGATTGATCATCATTCTCTGTATCATAAATTGTTAATAAATAAGGATGGTAATCAAATGATGACACCTCATATTATGTTAGGAAATTACCAATTTGTAATAATTCCTTTTGTAATAAATCATTACAAATTTATATTTATGTATATGATGAATAATATTTTCTAGGATTATCATGGTAATTTAATTTTTATTTATTTATTGTTGATATCTTAATATATTCTATTTTCAATGAAGAGTAAAATTGTCTTTTTTTTCAAATCATTCAAAAGAATCATATAGAAATAAAGCTATATATACTATATAGAACCTTATAATTATTGCTTTATAATGATTCCTTTCATGGTCATAGTTTCACTATGTATGGTGTATCAGTTGATCCTTCGAAGGCAAAGGCAGTGATACAATAGGACATTCTAATGAATATAAATGAGGTGTAGAGTTTATTTTGATTAGTATGCTACTATCGACGATTTTAGATGATTTTTTTATATTATATGAAAATTTTAATATGTTTACATATAAATGTGTTATGTTCTATATTGTTATAAGAACCCAGAGAATGTTTTTTAGAGTTAACGGGGTGATTTGTCAGTACATTAATATGAACATTACCATAAGGAATAGATATATTATATATATATAGCGAACCATCGATGATGGGAGATCGATTTTTACTTATTCGTAATGATATAGTTTTTTTATCGATTAGTCATGGTAGAAAAATATTTTTGAACAAAATTATCAAACAAATGATCCTGAGTTGGATGTTGTGATTTTTTCATTTCAGATATGAAGGCCTTAACATTATGGAGAAGGATGTGAAATACATAGGGATAATAAATTGTTAATATACATATTCATATAAAAAAGGAAAATATTTGGATAATTTGATTTTTAGAACAATATAAAGAATAATGTTTCACAAGTAACTATAGAATTGTGACGAAAAATAAGGCATTTGAGGCATTTAGTAGGAATGATCATGGAGTATTTACTGAAAAGTACGATGAATATTATTACGTAATAATGGATTTAGTAATGTTTGATATGGGAATAATTTATGAAGAGTAAACATCCAATATATTACAAATAATTATCAAACCACCCTTATTTAAGATGATAAAAAAGTCATTGTTTAATGATAATAATATTGTCAAGAAAATAAAAATCATAAACTAATGGAATTAGGTTTTTGTAATATATGATGATGGTAAATTGAAATTAAGAAAGTGGTTAGGTGTTACACCAGGAATTGAAAAAATAATGAATTATTTTATGAATACCATGGATAAAAGTTTTCCATACTCCATGTTAACTACTAATTATTTCAAGACACGATAGAATGTTTTTGGTAAGATAATATTATTTTAGAAAATTATGATTATACAATAAGTTGATGGGTTTTTTAATATAAATAATATAAGAGGAAACATCTTAATGGGGTTATGTAACCACTAACTATTCCTATATTGAAATGGGATGATATTACTTTTTACATTATCAATAGTTTTAAATAGATTTTAATAATTAATAAAACCATATGAGTTATAATTAATATCCTAAAAATGGTATATAACGAAGACCCACTAGTTAAATATATGAATGGATAATATATTGATAGGTATTTTGAAATAAAGAATTATATAATGAAACATTTTCTTACTCAAATAAAAGGATAGTCTTAAAATATTGTTCATACATTTAATTTCAATTTTAGATTTTTCCTATAAGAAAATTCATGGTTTGTAGGATAACTATATACCTTTGTTGGGATTTGAATATAATAATACATTCCACTAAAAAAATTCAAATATAACAATATAATGCATTGAAACAAAAAATATTTCATACACCATAGTATATATATAATGTTTTCTGAATGAATATATTAAGCATGAAACATGTTTAGGTGATGATAGTGAATTTACAAACTATTTATGGTAATATCAAGGCAGCACAACAGATGAAAATGTTTTATACACAAATTTGATGTATGGAATTACAATGTTATGTATAGGTCATGTTTTCTTGAATGTATCAATTTATAAAGGTGTTGTATAGTTTGGAAATAATTGGAAACTATGTACAAGCTACATTAGGAATTTTTAATCTCTATATCTAATTATAGATATCGAATAATATTTGGAAATTACACATGACCTCTCTAATGTTAATGATGTGTTCTATATATAATTTTTAGAATTACCTTAAAATCATAGAATCAGATTTCATATATAAAAAACTAATAATTTTAATCATAATTTATAATGATGATTCTATGTTGATTATTTTCACTATAGAAACATTGTTGCAGAATCTGAAAACTTTATTATTTAAGGTATACATAATAAATAATAAAATAGAAGTGGATTCATTGGAACATTAACAAGTTATGATGAATAACTACCCACATCATTTCCATGAGTGGAATTTTTAAAATTTAATGGTTTAAATATATTAACGATTGATTAATGTAATGTATGACATTCAATTACAATAAGTAATCTTTTAGTTTAAAGAACCAATAACATATGTTACTTAGTTTAATTAAAGAATGTGATTTCGTACATAAATTTAATTATTATATAATTTTAATTTTCATGATATCAATTTAGTATTTTAATTAATCATATAAGTATAATCTTTTAATTCTTATTATATATTTTGTAATATTTTATTTTTAGGTAAACAATGAAAAATATTGATTTTATAAATAGATACACTTTTATGACATTACATTTATGTAATAATAAGATGAATGTTTGTGAAAAATTTTAATTAAAAATAATTAAATATTTAATAAATAATATAATGACTATAAAAACATAATGTTGAACAGATAAATATATGCTTCATATTTTAGAAATCTATTTAATGTTTTTGGTAAAATAAAAATAGTTGCAAGTTCATTGCACCTAACCATGTATTTATAAGGTTCTATTATAATTAAATTATTTATTAATGGATATAAATATCTTATTATTTATAAAATTTAAATTATTAACATTTTTAATAACATAATATTTAATTTTTATATAAAATGATTTTTATTGTAAATACAAGTAATATTCTAAAAATGTGTTTCATAGTTTTTTGTTAAATGTAATTAAAATTTATTTTTCCTACGTATATAAGATTAATCATGAAATATTGATTCCTTATTATTAATCAAAATAATTAATAATAGGTTTTCTATTAAATATAATTTATTTATGTTAAATAGTAACCATGTTATATATTTTCACTAATTTTAAGTGTAAAATATGTTAAAGGGGATAACATAATAGCCTATGTCTTCAAATAAATAAAAATACATATAAAAACCTCATTAGATGGTTGAAATTTTACATTAACATTATCATCATTTAATCTATGAAAAATTTTATCCACATGGACAAGATAATGACTTTATATTATTAAAGCTTTTATTTAATTCAATATGTGTCCCACCCCTCACATATAAATAGGAACCAATTTTTCACCATTATTCACAAAAATTAACCCTTATATATTGGAATTGCCTAACAATAATCATTATTATATTACATAACTTTTTGTCAATCTTCTACTCCTACACTAATACAATGCTCATAAGGATTACAATTTTAAAAAATGAGGTCTCTTAAAGAAGAGGTAATCATTAAATATGCCTCTTTCAATATTTATTTCTTCTTCTAATTAGATAATATTATTTATCCTTTTTAACAAAATTAATAATGTGTGATAAATATAAATAGATTTTATATTGAATTATTTGAAATCATTTTCCACCTCATTTCCATTTAATGGATAATTAAAACATCACTCAAGTGTATATGTGACCTACCATCTCTATAGAGCTATGTAATTCTTTTTTCATCATAATTTATCTTGAATTGTTATAAAGATGTAATTAATGAAATATATAGGATATTTATGATATATTTATTATAATTTAATATAGGATATCAATTTCCTTCTTACCCTTCCTCTGGAAAATTATAATAACCCTCTTCGGTATATGTGGACTACCACCTCCATGAAGAGATCTGATTTTTTTTCCAATTAATCCCATTTATCAAAGATTATAAAATTTCATATAATTAATTAAAATTATAATAATTAAAATATAAGAAATATTTATATTTTTCAACCATTTTTTGAAATCACTATCTAAATATAATATAATTCATTAATTTTGGTGAAATTTAATAAATTAACATAATGTTGTCACGTATGTAAGAATTATTAAAAGAATGGATTTGGAATAATTTTAAAATAACCATAAAATGTTATTTAGATTTAAAAAATATGAATATATTAATTATTAAATATAAATTCATTATATATTTATATGAAACATATATGACATTGTGTAAAACCATAATAAAGGATTTTTGTATAATATAAATTTATTTCAGGATTGATTAAATTTTTATTTACTTTATATATATTATAAAATTCTAATAATTTAATGACAATATAATTTATTATATACTTATTATTTTTGTATTTGTATGTTTATATTAACATTTATCTATTATTCTATATTTAATAAATAATTATGTTACATGAAAGAATCATTCCTTAAAAAATCAAACGTTGAAGTTTCCCTTCATACTATTCTTAGTCCATTTCTAAATTTATTTTAAATATTTTCAATAATTTTTTAATATTGTACAATGATTTATAAAATTAATTTCTTTTCATAGTTTTTACTATCTATATAAGGGTTATAAATAAATATTCTAATTTTTTTCAAATTGGGTACTTTTTTCAAAGGTATGAATATAACTTTTTTTAACATACACTAAATGAATAGATCATCATGTTGTCACCAAAAATATTTAAAATGGTGATTTGTTTACATTTTTTCTCATATATTTTGAAAGAGATTATTTTCTCAATATTTTTCTAATTTTTATTTTAAATGATATCGAAGTAAATATGTATTATTTTCTAAATAGAACAAAAATAATAAATTCAATGTTATTTTTTCTCTTCTGTTACGTTAAGTGATGTGGATGTTATTTTTAATAAAATATATATATATTAAATTCTAAAGGCATGGTTTTACTAATTAATATTCATTTTATAGGAATTTATTGTATTGTATAAAAATTTATAGATAAGTATGCATAACTTTTATTGATATCATTGAGTTTTTTATGATCATGTTCACCAAATCTCTCAATTATTTACCTGATAGTATTTTACAACATCAAATCCATATAATTATTAACAATTATGAATTTATAATCATTTTAATTGAAATAAATAGGTTTAAAATATATTCTATTTATAAACATGGTATTATTTGAAGGATGATTATTGACTATGTTATTTCATTTTCTTATTAAATATATTATTTTATTATGATAAAGATTTTCTATAAAATATTGTTAACTTATAATTTATTTTTAAAATGACTAATAATGATTAGTATATATTTTGGTAAGGAATAAGATGTACATGTTAGGTTTGGGGAATGGTTATGGATAATCCCTCAATTAATCGAAAGGACTGAAGAGTCCAAACAATATGCATGTAATATTAGATGTGTATTATGTTTAAACTCGATGATTTATTAATATTTATAACTTGGTTTAGTGGAATCAATTGTTGGATTCATTAAAACATTTTCAATTCATTGATATAATGATCCTTTGTTTATAGATTTATTAATTTTCATGGTTGATAATTTACTTTCTATTATCAGTGTTATTGAGATATTGATATTATTCATGGATATTGGTTGAACTAAAGCTGTTAATGGAATGGAATTTGTTTTTGAATTATCAACATTTCAATATTGATTATGATTTATATACCCATGATATCTTCAATAATATATAACCCATTTCAATAATTCAATATCTGCCATTGCTTATTTTACTTTACTTAGGATTATTTTATATAAACCTATCCTTTTAATATATAGATATTTCATCTTAAAAGATTATTATTCATTACATTTACATATATAGACTAGAGGAAAAAAATTTATTACTGTGTTTTGAAACATTGATGATTAAAAAATTTGTATATAAGTGATCTACATCATCCCACACTATGATATTCAAAAATAAATACCTTTTTAGATAGATCATGTGAAATATAATTCTTCATGTATTAGGTAAATGACATGTAATAAATTGTAAATTTAGTTTCTAAGTAAGGGTAAATGTGTGTGATAATAATGAAAACATGATCATACAATGAGAATATGGTTATTTGAACATGAGATTAAAATTTCAAAATAATAAAATACATATAATAGATCATTATCATGATTCATGTCATAAATCAGGGTAGTTCGTAAGAAATTAGCCATAAATGGTCAAAGAACATCAAATATTATATTATAATTTGGCCATAAGACATAGTTTTTGGGTGTACATATAATAATATAGATTGTTTATTTATTATTAATGTATTATGAAAAATACTATTGTTGTATATTTTTTTTCAGTCCACAATCCATTGTATCTTTAGACCTGGTTTACACCCAATACTCTAACGGCGAGCAATGTCTCTTTGGGAATAGGGCACATTACTATTTTTGGTCTTTCATATCTCCTGAGATATTAATGTTTATCCAATTAAATTGTGGGATCTATAATTATGTGACCACACATATCACATGTAATATTATACATTTATGTGAAAAAAGATCATAAAATGATCATCATGGAATAACCTGCAGAAATAAAGTGGGATCCATAAACATTTTATTATATCATTATAGAATAATCTATGGAAAAAATTGGTTTCATAAAAATGTAATCCTCATAATAACAATCCATCGAGAGAGAAAACCAAGGTATCATTGGATAATATTACTAATAAAGAATATTTTACCTCAAATTATGTTATCTAGTGTGAATAGTGTCATTAAAATATCTTATAGAATATTTTTAAAGGTAAATACAAATTAAATTTTGATATAACACATTTAAAATAATATGAATTCTAGAATATTAAAGAAGTAATATTATTTGAAAATAAACATGTCAAAATTTAAATGAATCGTCAATGGATTGGGATGTCCTGATGGATTGAAATTCTTCACACATCATTCACATTTAGAAAATTTTATTATCATATTTCCCTTAAAATGAAAATTTTACTCATTTGAAAAATAAAAATATGATTCCTTTTAAAGTTAAATTTTAATGTAAAATATGTGGAAAAATAGAAAAAAAATCTTAAGTGGAAATTAAATTTATCATTATAGTATTTTTATAAATCGTGGATATGGAAGAAAATGGTTTTTCAACTAGGGAGAGAAATAATGTCGATATCCCTAAAATTTCCTATGGGTAATTTGAATAATTGAAAAATATAAAATTATGATAAAATATTTAATATAGATAAATAAATATAGGAGATAAAAATTCTAGAGTTTTTTAGAGGTATATAAAAACATTTCATCATCATAAACAATACTAATAAACAATGAGACTAAAACATTAATCCAATCCCACATTGATATGAAGTATATCCCTAGCCCCATGAAAGAATAAAATTAAATTAAATTTGAAATATATTTATGAAAATTATATTAATTATAAATATTTTAAATGGTGAAGTATACATAACTAATAAACATAAATTTGTTCATATGTTTAAACATGTCTCAGTGAAACAATATTGAGACAAATACCCATTATTTCCTTGGTAACACAAAATAAAAAACTCCTGATAGGGATATGCATTTATGGATTTTTATGCCCACATAATATTTGTGATAATTATATTAAAATAAATTCATGGGTATTATATTCATAACATGAAAGAAAAAATTGGTTCATATATCATGTGTATCACATAATTAAATGTTTGATGAGAAAGTTTTTACCTCTAGTTCAACATTCATTGAAAATTTTCAAAACTCATATATAATATATTTAATATTTCTAGGAGCAATATATGAAAATATTTAAATATTTCTATTTCGAATTTTTTAGAATGATAAAATTTCCAAACCCATTTATAAACAATTCATTATTAAAATCATCATTTCAATGTGTGAATATTTTCATTTTTCAAGAGACTTTTTAGTCGGTACATCCATAAATTTTATATTGATCTAGGGTAAATCATCTATATAAAGTAAATAATTTAATAAATATAATATGTATTCCTTTGATATATAGTCATAAATTGTGGTAAAAAATGAATTACATTGTTCATGGATATCATAGGTTGTGCATACCCACTAGCGATGTTTTCACCTTTTGTTGTAAAGAGATAAGGTGGAAAATGTATATTCCTTAATCATAATAAAAATAAAAGTTAATTAAGATATTAAAATAATTTTTTTATAATGTATAACATTTGCATAAATGTTGTATGTGAATAAATAAAATTGAATGTATTCCCTTAATAATTATCCTCTTTCTTGAGAAACCCCCTTGGGCTGACACCATATGCTTTGAAAGGATTGTGTTTTAGAATAACAAAAATCTATAAACAATTTATAAGGAATATATTCTTATATTAAGGATGATATAATATGAAAATAAAATTTTACAAAATTAAATTTTTAATGGAAAAGTGGTTTCATTTTACAAGTAATGAGAGATGCACTCCTAGAATTTCATAAACTGTAATTTCATAAAATTATAAAAGTATAAATTTTTTTACAATGGTGAATAGGAAAATAAATAGATACCATAAAATGGAATAAAATATTTCAATAATTTATAATATTTTATCTTTTAAATTTATTTAATTTTTATGTTAGTCTCAAATGCACTCAATACCTAGTTATCTTGTATTACACATGACAATGAGGTTCTTTGAAAGCTTGTGTTACATGGAAGATCAAGTTTTATTAAATATAAATATTAGTAACATATAAAATAAAATTATATCTTGTCTATTAAATTATATCTTATAAATTGGATTAAATATCTTGTAAAATATATGTTTATATCCCTTGGATACCAATTTATTATAAATATATAAAATTACAATTCGATATAAATGTAATGTTTTTAATAAAAAAAATATTATGTTTCAAGGTTTTTTTATTTAAATTATGTAAATTAATTTATACTAGTGTATAATATTAATAAAATTTAAATATTATGTATTTAGAAAATGTTTCTAAATTAACATAATATACTGGATATGCATAATATAAAAAAAATCAAATGTTCTGTAAAATAAGATGAATTGATCTAAATATGGGGTTTTCACCTTTCAAGGGAGCACATGTTTTAGATATAAATACTAAAAATTTTAATTTTTCTATTAAAATATACATTTTTGTTGTGAATTATTTAAAAATTATCATAGGGTGAATTTTTTTATTCTTCAGATATGTTTCATTTGTGGATGAATTTTAATCCTAGCTGAATTTTAAATGAATACCATCATTTTATCTAAATAATTTATAATTTTAAATTATATAATAATTTGGGTTTAAGGTAAAATTATATATATAAAACATATATTAATCCAATTAATTCCATTTTAGTCAATTTTATATAGAATTTTTATAAAAAGAATGTTTATCTATTTATAATTATAACTTTTAAAAACTCTTTTTTCGACATGCCTGGTTAATTAAATTTATATTAATTTATGAATCCTCATTGATTTGAATATGGTTAAAGTTTTTACATATATTGAATAAAAATATTCTATACTGCCTAATTTGGTCAAATTAATTTTTTTACTTTAATGATTATTAAAATAATTTAAATTTAATTACATCAATTAAGAGGAAAATGAGTTCACAAAGAGACTTGTTTTAAAAATACGGGGTAAATTGAACAATAAATATGTCAAAATAAAATTTAACTTTAAAATTTAGAAATTATGCCATATTTTATTGAGTTATGTAAATTATGAGATCCATGTGACATTAAAAAAATGATTGTGTTATTCCCTCTTTTAAAAATTTACAAGTATTCCACTCACCTAACATATAAAAGGACTACCAAATATTACCTATCTAAAAACCTATGAAACCAATTGGTATTGGTAAATAACAACCAAAAAACAACATATAATCCCTACCATATTCCTAGAATCATTAATTTTTTATGAAACCCCTCTTAGTAAGGCATTACTAAAAACCAAATGAGGATACCCGAGGATGAGGTAATATTTTTATAAAGGTGCTTTTATTTGATTCCCCACTCAAAAAAATTATTTTTTTAATCATGATTATATTATACACTATGTATTTTTATTATTATGGGAATATTTTTTATGTTTATTACCTCAAACATAACACACATCCATTACATGTGTTCTGAAATCCTCATTCATGTGTATGAAGGATTATCTCCTCATGAAACGGTATCATTCATTTTCTCATTTCAACAATTCATGGTATGGATTAATGATGAAAATATTTTTTATAATATATATATATATATATATATTTTTTATGATATTTTTTTATTATTTAATTATTATATAATGTAAAACATCATCCTTTCCATATTGTGGGAATATGTTAACATCATTCATCTGTACGGTGAACCACTACCTTGTAATGCAATGTGATTTATTCATAACTTTCATAGAATATATTAAGGATGGATTTCATAAATTTAGTTCATATATATGACATATTAATGATAATAGAATTAATATGTATATATATACTAGTTATTTTTCTTTTATTCAATATTGTCACAAAATGGAAACCACGTTCATGCTTATCTATGACCAATTATCTCTATGAAGTTTTTATTTCATTTTCTCTCACAAAATTTTATGGATTACAATATATACATTTAGAAATAATATAAATTATATTTAAATCGATTTTTACATTATTTAGATTAATAAATCATGATATTATTATGATGGAAAAATAGCATTTTATGACATACATGAAAAAAGGCAATTAAAAACCAGAACAAGGAAAATAATGAATTATTATGAGATGATTGGTTATAAGATGTTATAAATGATTCATATTTGATTTTATTAATATTGTTATTGTTATTTAATATGTTCATATCATTATTAGGACCATTATATAGAATTCTAAAGATCATTCAACCAAATCAAAGAATAAGGTATAATATTCTATTTCAATATAATTTCCATTGATAATTATATCTAATTATGAACAAATTCATATTATTTTGAGGAATATAGAGATATTTTTTACTCAATAAAATTATTCACTCGTATTAAATGGTATCTGATGTTTTTCATTGAATTGTTACATCCCTATTTTTTTCTTTTGTAAGTAATATGATGTAAATGTTATCTTTTCAATATCTCCTCTTTTTAGGATTGTTAACATTATATGGAAAAACCTCTTACATGTATTCATTTATCACTAGAAATTTCATTTCTCTTAAATATAAATATTATTTTTTGGTAAATATTATTATTTTCAAAACATTACACCATTTTTACATGTTTTTTATATTTTTAATGTTATTTTATAAATTTTTTGAAATATTGATAAATATGTATTCCTTACTCAATATGGATATATGATGATAAGGCACATTATTTAGTCTATTATTCAATATTTTAGGAATTATTTGGGCCTGATGATGTTGGTTGGATTCTATTAATTATAACCCCTTGATGTATCAGTAGTACTATGTGATGAATCAGGTGAAAAAATAAGATGAGTTTTCACCCATATGTTTTAGACTGTCTTGAGAATAGATGTTGATAGTATAGGTTATATGTACCTAATAAATAGTAAATAAAATAATTAATCATCTTCAACATTAGTATTCTTTGTATTAATATCCATGATATTTTCACTATGTAAAATTATATTGATGAATTTCAATATCATCATACAAATTAAATGGTATGTGTGTCTAGTTATTTACATTTTCATATTGATTATGCTTTATCCAAATATTTAAATGGAATGTATGTTCAGTTATTTACCTTGTAATGTTGATTATGATATATCTAGCAATATAAATGGAATGTTTTTTTATAATTTACCTTTCTATATTGATTATGCCACATGCAGTAATTAAAATTGAAGGTGGGTTTAGTTATTTACTGTAACAAATTGATTATTCACTATGAGTTCATGATAGATTCCACTATACTTCAGAATTTGTAATAATTTTTGATAACCACTTTTTATGATTCCAATCCTTAGGTTATGATATATAGAAAATTTATTTTGTGTTCATGGATGTAGATTGTTAGATTTTATTATGTATTAAGTTTTATTTTATATTACCAAGGTAAAATGGGAACCATTTATGTAATCAGGGATTCAAAAAAACTAAACTGATTTATCCTTCGGGATTTTAATATGTAATCTATTACAATCTAAAAAGGAAAGGGACCATCTCTAGGATAATGTTGTAAGGGTAATTTCATAACATGTTAAATTAATATATATAAATATTCAATAAAAATTGACTTAAATTTTATATATTTATTATATAATTCTTAAGAGTCTCAAAAATCTCATTAAATAATATTTGGATAGGTTTGAATTTTTTTTACCAGTATGTTTTTTAAACCCTTATTAACCCTTCATACATTTACAACAATATGAATGTTATTGCTGATTATAGATCGGGAAGGATTCCATAATAAAGGCAAGTAACACATAAATAATACATAATAGCTATCTTCGACCATTTTCCATTTAGATGGATATATATTATATGTCAATTAATTTTAAATCAATTAATAAAACATTATTTCTTATAAAATATTATAAATGTCAATGTTTTTTGAAATAAATGAAAAATTATTATATAATTTGGGTCTAACTCTTGTAAAATTGTTAATGATGAAAATTATTTTTATATATAGATTATAGGTCCATTATATAATGCTGTAAAAAATATCCTAGGATTTGATATCATATTAAACCTTTTCATTATATTTAACACCCCTGTTAATAAATTTTACCCATAACCATGAGATTTGTTTTCCAGAATTCTGTGTTTATAATTTTTTATATATGTTTAAAATTGTATAATAAATATCAATGGTATTTAATATCAGTCCCATTATCTTCCAAATTTCCCCTTTGGTGATTTCAATTAATTATATGTAATTTAATCAAATATATTTAATTGAAAAAAATATTAATATCCCTTCATTAACTATTCACAAAATTTGACCATAAAAAAGATATCAAAAAAAGGAAAATAAATATAACTAATTAAAAAATCAATTATATTTTATATATAAAATAAAAAATCATAAAATGATTTCACAAATCCAAAAGAATATTAACTTTTTTATTATTAAAATAAGTTACATCATTTTTCTACAATATTCAAAAACATTGTACCATTAAATGAAAAAAATTATTATAATTATATAAAAACATAAAATTGAATCTAAATTATGATCAAAAAATTAAATTAATCATGTTAAATATAAACTTTTATGTTTATCCAATGAGTAAATTGAATCACATCTATTTTAGGATAACTTATTGAATATGTTATTTTTACGTTTTCATCTATGCATAAAAATTGACCATAAATTATTATAAGTCACACATTTTATTACTAAAAAATCATACATATCCAAATAATAATCAATTATCCATCATATTTTATAAACATGTCCATAAATTACATCTTAAACCCCATTCATAATCTCTAGGAATCCAAATTTGACATTACTAATAATGTTGAAGCACTACATCAAGACTAAAAATGTATTTCATATTTATCGTGAAATAAATTACAATTTAAAATTTTTGAATTATTTATGTATTATATTTTTGTAATATTATCATAATTTATTTTTAAATATTTTTTAATAATATTAAATTTTATTTTAATGTCATAGAGATATCAACGAATGCACCATATTTCCTAAAAACATTATTTTTACTATTCTTAAAAAATTTATGGAATTTAAAAAAATATACAATATTTTTACATGAATTAATTTGAAATGATGATTAAAAACATAAATTACATTCTATAAAATTCAATTAATATATTTAATATATATTAACTTTAATATAAATTCATAAAAAGCACAAAAAACTATTTGTGCAAAAATGTGTTTTTTATCAAACTAATAAACATAAATTAAAATCATGTATAATGATGATTCCAATGTAATTTTTTAAATTATATACCTCTAAATTTTATTTATGTTAAATTAATATAATATAAAAATAATAATGGTAGATTCAAATGAAATGATATTATAGTTTTCTAGAAAACATAAAAAATTATAATTTCATTATAACCCAAAAAAACAATCATTTCAGTATAATATGAAATTTGAAAAAAGATCATATTTATATAATGATTTAAAATGTGTTAAATATTATCATATATTTTTTTAAATGATGTTGAAATAAATTATAATATTTTCCAGCAAATGACAATAAAAAACAGTTTCGAAAAAAATAATTTCGAACGGATAAATTAACATTATTAAATGTTTAGTATTTATATTCTTATAATTTATACATAATTTTTTTGGGGTTGGATTTTAAATATATATTTTACATGGTTTATATTATTAACAACCATAAATTTAATAGTGATTTTATAATGATAACATTTATATAACAATATATCATAATTCAATTATGCTCATTGTTTTATGTTTACACACAATTAAACAATGTTGTCTTTAAAAATATCATTTTGTTACATTTTACACACATTAATAAATATACAAATAAAAAATTTATCTTTTTAATCAATGGTTTAATATTTAAAAACACCTTTATTTAAACAAACTTAACATGAATGTTTAATAAAAATTCTTTTAAAAAGAATAAGTTGGAAAGAGATTTGTTACATGAAATAACACATAATCAAGAACTCATTCAATGAGAACATTATAAGGATATAAAAATATATTAATAATGGTAAGAAAAATTCCCAGAGAAAAATATTGAGTGATAGAGAGAATGGTCATTAGATATTTAATGAAAAAAACCATACACACAGGTGGCGTGTAATAATCACTAATTCACCATAAAAGAAGATACAATAATAAATTTTTATTTTAAATTTTTTTTCACCAATGATGAGGGATTCATTTAATACCATGATAGATAAGATGACAAAATATAACAACTTAATTTATTTTCATTTTATAATCAAAATTTCATCTGTTGTTTAGGCATCGATTAATTTGAAATTTATCTTAATATAAGGAAATGTAAAAAATTATTTATGAATGATGAAATACAATTATCATTTAATGGAATATAAGATCCATAATAAATTTTAATTCATTACTCTAATTATTAATATGTATAAAAAAACTATAATTATTATCACATGTTTTTTAATATGGAAAAATCATATATTAATCTATCAATCCACATCATCAACATGGAAATTCATCCTAAAACATTCATAAATAGTTAGCCTAAAAATTATTCCAAAATATGTAATACCAAATTTAAAATACAAATATTTTGAAATAATTTCACCAAATTATTAAAATTAATACAACTTTAATCACATTCTAAAAAATAATATCATAATGTAACATACCAAATATATGAATAAAAATATTATGTTAAAAATGTTAATTACCAGAATCTTCATAAAAAAATTAAAACATTTATTCATCCTAATATTAACACAAAAATTATTATATAAAAAATCTTACAATATTGAATATATATAATAAATAAAAAAATTAAAATTCATAAATGTTTATATAATCCATATTTTTATTATATCACTAATTACTTCCAAATACATCAATACTATGTCATTTTTTATCGATAATAATTATAATTTTTTATCAAATAAACATTATTCTATATTCATCAGGAAAATATTAATGGTTAATATTTCTTTAATCAAGTGTTTTTTCATAATATATTATCTTACCATTAAAACAATTTTCTACAACATCATTTCAATTGAACATATTCTTAAAATTCATATAAAAATTACTACTATGGATCAATGCATTAATGTTACATGATACTTATAACCGTATTACTATTAAAAACAAATCCACAATATAATTATTAAATTCCAATACATAAACAATTCAGTCATTCAAGTTCAATGACAAATATAATATATACACTTCCTTGATCTAAGAGTTAGCTCATAGATTAGGAAACTGACTCAAATAATTCCCATGATCCAAACACATAATACATTGGATTATAAATGTTACTTTTTCCATGATCGGCATAATGGTGCTCCGGTAATAACGCCCCAATACCACCTCGATTGGCCATGGGATGGAATCTTTAGCTCTATAGGTTGTAAAACACATTTTATTTCTTATCATATGGTACATGTATGTACATAATAAGATACACATCAGTAAAATAGTTAAGATATATATATATAAATTGAAATGATATGCATGCATACATCTATCCCAAATCAGAGTACAAGAGAATGAAAAATTGGGAAATACATGCATAATAAAAAAATAAACAACAGTTTCCAACCTACCTAGAGGAAAGGGAACATTATAAATAAACTAGTTATTAATCTCTATAGCTAATATCTAGTAAAAATAATTGTGTGTCCAACTACTATAATCTCTCTACCCTAGGTCCTACCGGGATACTATCAAAAGAACAGTGGTATGCATAAGACCTTACACATGTGGGAAAACCACAAGAATGGTTGATTAAAAGACACAAATTAGGAACCCCAAAACCCCCAAAATAAAATGGATCAAGTGAAATGTAATAATCCACTCCACCTAGTTTTAGGGAATCCATTTGAGAGAGAAATTCTATATGGAGACCATCCTCCGCTAAACATGAATAGTAATCTCAATAGACCTAGCATGAAAATGAAATGACACGTACCACTGGAACTCCAATAATACACCCTGTTATAATGACAATGGACTCCTAATACTCTTTACCTTGACTATAGATCATCCACGACAACCCCCTAGAGGTCTCAATGTATCACCTTCAATGTCTTCATGAGGTCCTGACCACATAGACAATAAGATTTTCACTCTCGAATATTGAAGATTAAACTCTAACCTAGATCAGACACACCATGTGCCTTTTCATTACTAATGGAACGTTGAATGAGAAGGTCCATACATAGAATACTCATATCCAATTATCCATCCCCTCTATCATAGATGAAACTGAACTAAGAGATGTCACTCATTCTAAAAATACAAACTTACGGAACAACCCATCCAACCCTCCTAGTAACTATCTATAAGGTAACTATCAGTGGATAATGCCACCTAAGTTATCACCCAGTGAGTAATCAAACTCCAAATCTAACTCCTTAGGTTGGGAATCACAGATAACAATGGACAAAAAAATCCCAAATAAAAGAAGATCAATGCCTATGTAGAGTTGGTCTTGTTGATTACCACAACTCTTCAAGGGACAACCTCACATTAAATTCTTAGAAATAGATCAAATCTCAATAACAGCTTGAAGTTATATGCCATTTGATCACAGGGGGTCCATCTCCTACTATAAAAACCTTCGGGGTAACAGATCAAGGGTTTGGTAAATATAGGTTACAACAATTCCAATAACCGTATTGGGGAAATAAAATGGGAAATGGGGACCGCCCTAGGCCTCAAATTGTGGTATGTGCTCCAAATCCGATGATTCTATAATCAGAGTGGTCTGAGATAACTCACTCCAGAAAGATGAAATAAAACTATGATGCTTGTATTATAGGCCACCAAATAGGGGTTACACCCATGTAAAATTATTTGATTTAAAACCCCTATAGGTAACGAACCATGGGGAATCATTCCACCGTGCTGCTCTAAAATTTTCTAATAGAAGGACCAAGGAGACCCAATGAACCCTTCTTATAAATTTGTCACTAACTTGGGATACCCATACAATATATCATACATAATTCATCTCTTATTTTTGAATGTTGGATACCATATCAATCTATATGTAAAATTTTATATGATACGATACTTATAGGACTGAAACTGATTTATGATGGATAAAATGTTTTGGGTGGAATAACCTCCTATAAAACACAACACCTCTTATTAGGGGGTCCATATGGCATGTGACCCCACCAAAAAATGTGACTGCATCCTCTAATAGCACGTACGGTCTAGGGATGTAGTACCACATGGTTTTTACCATTGGTACATAGTGTGTCTCGCATCACCCCAACCCTAGTCTTATATCCCCTTTACAAAACTAAGACATCTCTGTTCACCACACTGTGTATACCCAAATTCACATGGTATGTCCGAACAATATGGACCATTTTCTATATCAATTTCATAGGAATTTTTCTCAAAACTATGTCTAGATACTTTCATCATGTACTATTACCTCATCGATTGTGTCACATGACTCACCGGCTATTTCTTTAGGCCAGACGATATGGGGTCAAATCAAAATTTGTAACAGGTGGTACCATGTGTGAAGTCCCTAAAAAAGTTCTATTAATGGGAAGACCATAATGGTATTTACTCTAGTATACACACCATGTGGACATGATAACTCATTTTAAATTCCCTGCAAATAGCCCTAAACACCCCCATTCACGTTGAATCACAATGTTCATCCCACTGAGGGGTCCCTCACAAGTGTCTAATGTCCATATAAACACAAAACAAATCATAAACAAGTGTATTGGGACTCAATACTCCTTTCACATACCTCAATGGAGAACCACCGAAGCATCGGATGTTGAATGATTCTTGGGAGGCACCGATTCTTGATCAGGCATTGATCATCATAAAAAACGGGATCTAGCGACACATCCTCTCCTTTGTTCATCCATCAGTTGAAGAGAGAAAAATATGTGAAGAAGGGGGTCTATCAACATGTAATAAACTCCATGGGGTTATGGATAAATGATATTTATTTATTTATTATGAAATCTATATCCTCCACTAAATACACCTACCGAGAATCATCACTGACCTGACACTTTGTGTGAAAAAAAATTCATTGTTCCTAGGGAAATTTTTTTTTGAGCTGAACTGTGGTCTAAAAAATAAAATATCAATATATGATCTTGAGTAATTCACACATCATGTGAAACTATTCATGATTGGTAAAATAAATCTCATATTTATAATATCACCACACTGATGTTGTCCAATCCATGGATTCTTATGCCTTCTCAATGCCTAGATTCAGAAATATTCTATGAAATGTTACAAAGTCGGAATGGAAAAGACCCATGTAACCACATCCAACCAAACAAAAGGATATTCATCTCAATATAACATAAGAACTAGTGAAAGGAATAAATATCTAAAATGGTTCTCCCACACAAAATTGTTCACTGGGTGTTCCAGTTGTGTAAAATACTTGCACCAACCAGAAGAACAACACCATAAGTCCTCTAAAAAGGAAACCATGGGCTACATTTTTTCTAACATAAAAGCACTCAAGGGATCATCAATGTGCTACCACACATCGTACATAACCCATGAGTTCAACATCACGCAGCTAGTGGAACATGTTTCCTTTGATACGCTTGGTGGAAAACATCAATGTCTAACCACATAATTTACAAGAAGCCTCAATGATATGGCACCTCCATAACTCTCACCAGAAACAAAATCAATGTTTTACTAAACCCCAGATAGCCTTTCACCACTATATAACACTATGAACAATTGATAAGAACCAACCAAACCCAGTAAATCATCTTCTAACAACTAATGTGACCAACATTTGTCTACAAATACCCCAAAAACCCACAATAAAACTCAACCAACTCAAAATGGTATGTTCAAAAATCGCCATCACACCATGGGATAGGGAACACATTAGAACCATGTCTCTCCACATGAATTGTTCCAATTATAAACCTCAGGAGATTGATGTACTCCACAACATAAGGAAAATATCTCAAGAACATGTCTACCAGATATCCCATCATGTGATACCACACAATAAAACATTGACACCTCATGAAAACACATCTTCCACGTATAAACAAATAAGGTATCCATAGTGAAAACTTTGGGTCTTATAATCCATTATAAAACTACTAATAAAAAATGAATGTAATCTTGAACTCATAGGTTTATGTAAATCATCCACCACAACATGAATCTATCCATTTTTGTGGAACTGATCACCTGAATGGCCTTGTACCACATCTCAATGATGCATCTTGGTGGAGGATGTGTCCATCCTTCCTATGAATTCGAAGCCATGAAAATCCATAACACAAACTCATTGAGTGTCCCTCATAAAAGCTATCATCGAGCACATAAAGGTACTATAGAACATCGAAGGCCTACCCTGACACTAAAACTGGGTCATGCAAGGCCCCTTAACAACCATCTTCCTTCATGAAAATGATCTAAATACACATTTTCAAGAGGATCCTCTCCCCCACCTCAATTATATCCTATTTGGGAGGCACTAACATGCTAGTAGGGTTTTCATTTTTTCTCAAAAATGCATCTATGTGGGGGAAGGATCCCACTGGGTTGTTCATTAGATGTGAAAAATAACAACTCTAACTCTGGGCTCAATTGTTGTTATGCATTTCCCAAACAGAATGCATAAGAAATGAATTGAAGAAAATATGTATGAGCCAATAGTTTTAAAAAATATTACATAGTAATGTAGAATGGTTTTTGAGAAAACATATATTCATATAGAGCCTTTGGGTCCACCCTCCTATAAATGAAACCACCAATTTCCCTACCCTTAAGTTCCATAATTCTAGTCTTGACCACGTAGGGGGTGTTAGTGGTGGAAATATATCAAAGAAATAACCACCCACTAATGCTCCAGATCTAATGTCTAATCTATTTCTTAGTGAACCTTGCTAAAACATCATTCATGGTCTAGGTGGCTGGAAACCAATTCTCCCTCAGTATCATAGTGCATCAGGAATTATCTTGCAAGATTTCCCCATCTGACACTACCATATATATGCCTATCCTATAGCGAAACTAATCCCTATTGAAAATCCTATGCTTCAAATCCCCATAAATGAGTCCAGGAATGGGAATGTCTTAAAAAAGGCGGTGCCTCGTATGTTTCATGTTTAATGTATGTGATTCTGGCTCGACCAAGACCATTGGAGAACTATACTATTGAATCTCTGTGTAATAGCTTGACCCTGGCGCATAGTCATCCAACACCAATATACTCATTCCTTTCTTAGTATTAATATATGCATCCATGTGAACCCTCAAAGGTATGTCTATGCACTTCTTTATGGGTGTTATCTCTATAATCTATAAAAATGGAGGAGAACTTGTCTATTGTCTAAGACACATCATGGAAACCTCATCACTAATGGACATGTAATCCAAACCTATTGGTGGTATCCTAGAATGATTTCATCGGGGAAATATCCTAAACAATTTCAAGAAAAAACAAAGTCAGAGTATATTTGGGATGGTGACTGAGCAAGAATAGGAAAAACACAAATCACAGTAATATATGACGCATGTACAATTATTTATATGATTCCAGTGTCTTAATGTAAAATGTTTAATGGTAAGTTATCATAGTCCAGTTGAATTGATATGTTCGATGCCCACGCCATCATTGTGTCATACGCCTGAAAGTTGAACTAAAAGTTCCTAACACTATCACAATGAAAACCAAACCAAGCTCATGGATATGGTCCTCATGTGGATCCCACTCTGATACCACTTTGAAATTACCCATACCAATAGGTCTCAAGATGTAACTCCCCAATCCTTTATCTATTGGCCATGTGCATATATTTAGCACCAAGTAGGCTATCACACACATGGGAGGCCATAGCCTGATATACCTGTATGCACACACACACACACACATGAAACACCATGATAATGTATATAGATATATAATGATTGAATATAAATAAATTTATACATATAACCCAAACTAAATTCCCACAAAATGAATAAGGAAAAAATACATGCCACCCACCCCTAAAATAAAACTAAAAATACATCCAACATGCTCAAATATAAGGGATCGTTGTCAAAACATACATCAATAAGCAACACTACCGTGATTATGTAATAAAACTTGTGAATATAATTTCTATGATATAACTCCTATAGGTCTAACTAGGACACCATTGAAGGACATCTGGGTTTCAAAAAACACAACATGTGTGGACGAAGACCAAGAAGGTGTGAGTGAACAGAAACTTGGAAAGATCCACAATAACCCCAAAAGGAAAGGGACCCCCTGAAAGGAACTGTCTGCTCATCCAACCAAGAGGGAACCAAAACGAGATCTAAACTCCTTCTCGATACCATATTTAGATAAACATGACTAATCATTTCAATACCCTTGGCATGTCAACAAAACAAAAACATACCATGTGGACACCCATAACATACTCATATCTTCTCACAGTATAATCCCATTTTTCGTGGTTCTAACCATATACCATCAATAGTCAAGGTATCAACATAATGTATACAAGGTTTACTATATGTTCCTCTATCATAGAAAATAGTATGTATTTACTCAAGATTCAATGGAAAAAAACTCATTCCAAAACACATACTAAGTGAGAATATCTATCCCTGATGGAATACATAACATGATGGGTCACACATCAACCACATGTAGCCGATGAGAAAACCTCTCCAACCAAGATGAAATTCATCTATGAGATGTCACTCAAAAGGAATGTTAAAATAAGGAAACCATCATGCCAAAACATAGTATACCAATCCAAGGGAGCATTGTCAATGGAAAATTCCATCGAAGAATCACCCAGGGACTAAAGAAACTCTGTCCTTAACTCCTCAGATAGGGGATCCCACCTAGGGTATGATGGACGACACTACAAAACCAAGATAAAATAACTACTAAAAAACTATCCCAAAAGAGGATACTCTCCTGTGTAGAGTTTGAAACATTTATTCCATAAAATCTTCCTTGGAGTACATCTTGGTAAACAAATAAGTAATGATGGTATCGCAAAACATAGATACATGTTATGTGTCTAGGGATCACTGGTGGATTCGTACCCTACTGAAAAAAAATCTTGGGTAGACGATCAATGTCCGAATACATATATTTCATGCCAATTCCTTGAACACTAACTAACAAACCATGAAGGGGTGTGAGGATTGTGTTGGACCTCTAGTGGAGATACGTACTCCAAATCTACCGAGTACAAAATTGAGGAGGATTGAAATGAATCACATCATAATGTTTGAACACACCCACAATGGACATATGAATTGTAGCCGAAGTGGGGTTAGAAAACATCTAAGATTATATGTTTTCAAAACCATCATATAGAAAAATGATATTAACCCTCCAAACCCTGTTGGCCTAAATATTTTGAACAGAAGGGCCCTATGGATCCACTCAACCATGTCGATCAAGACTATATTAACCTAAGATGCCCACACAACATTACCTGTACAATACATATCCTAGTCCCGAAACATTTCTATAATCATATTATATGTGGATGAATTCTTTGTATAGTTAACTCACATGCCTGAGTCTAATATCTAATATAAGAAATACAATGGGAAGAAACTCATACTAGTGGAGAATACACGGTGTGGAAGGGTGTCTACACATTGTTTAACCCCACATAAACATATGGGTGTGTAATCAAACCACAAATCATGGATTGGTATGTAGTACCACGATGTGTGTTCCATCTATTTATAGTGTGCCTCTACTCAACTATTCCATGGGTATGCAATCCCTTCACAGAGCTCATATAATCATGTCCATCACATGTTGTGTCCCCACAAGAACACGATATGTTCCTACTATATTCCCCCTTGGTTGTGTCTATTTCTCCTTAATATGTCTTTCACACCATGTTTTTGTACTATACCCATGTACAGTTACACGACAATGTGCATCACTTGTTTACCCAAGCCATGGCTTTCGACCACATGACAAGGGGTCACTATATGGTGTTTAACTCACGGTACGTGGAATGTTGTCAAAAAATTAATCTTCTAACTAATTTTAAGAACACACATCATGTCCCTCTGGTCAATATCCAATGTAGATAGGAAAATCCATCATAAATTTGTAGAAAATAGACAGAAACACCCCCATTCATCTTGTATCCATCATATCAACCCCCGAGGCATCCACAACAAGTTTCTATGATAACTACATGAATAAATCAATGCATAAACAAAGGGATTGATACATAAAATTCAATCATCTTACCTATATAGTGAAACATAGATTCTTTTGGTGAATAATGATTAATAGGACATGATGATTATAGTTGTAGAAATTATCCGCATCATAAATAGTTAAATCAATCCCACCCCACCATGGTTTAAATGTTAGATGAAGGGAGTGTGAGTGAGGTAGATGGGGATTGATCCTCCTAGCATGTTAACTAATGGGTTGATGGTGTGCAGAAATGGGATATTGATTTAATTTTTTAAGAATATTTATCCTCTATTAAACACCCCTACCCATCCCGCCTCTAACCCTAAACCATATTCTAACGAATTTATTGTCTCCCATGTGCAAAAATGCTGTTTTAAACTCATCTGTGGTCTCTAAAATATGTTCTAAAACACCACTCAGGGGTTATTCACATATAATGAAAAATAATTCTTATGTGAAAAAATATTATAAATATTTTAATTTTCACCGCACGAATTATATTCAGGGTCTAAGTTCACACACTGACTCAATTCCATGCTTGCGAATTATTCTATGAAATATTCCAATGTCTTAAAAGGAATGACTGATTCACTAAAACAATTTGAATAAATTCACATAACTTCATTGAAAAATAAATTTTCATCCAAATTATATTCTTTATTCCTTTCTTTTAGACTCATAAAATATCATCTCAATCCACTAAGACATTTACCTATGTTATTCTACCCACAAACATGATATATAAAAAATTTAATCTTCTTACCTCTTTGGATATCTGGAAACTAGATTTTTGTCAAATTATATTGACTAGAAACACACCAATGTTGAGGCTGTTAACAATATAATGTCATATTTCATTAAACACAATCACAAGACTCCACATTCCATCTCATATTTAGGTTGGTTATACAAGATAATAATCAATCCATGATGTTTCGCATTATTTTTTAACATAATTCCTCATGGTTTTAGCCATTGAATAAAAAAAGATTGTTTTATGTACAACAAAATAATATAGGAGAATCATGAAATATATTTCATTTGATGTATAAATCATGAATCCTTCATCATAATATATGAATCCAAAGGTTCAATCAAGTCCATCATAGATCATGATCTTGATCCATGAAACACTGATTTATAATTCATAAAAACTATCCATTAATGTATTTAATGAACAAGATTCAAGGGAGTCTAATATTTGTAAAAGTAATGGATTTTTGGAATATATATAAAAATATATAATCATTTCATTTATAGTTAGAGATCACATCAATAAAAATAATTTTGGATTGGATTCTCTCTCTCATCTATCATATCGTTTTTTAAGGATCACTCTCAATACAATCATTTTGGAAAATGTGTCTTTTGGGACTCAGATCCTACCGTATTTAGTTCCTTCTTAACTCATGATATATCCATATTTACCCAATTCATTGGAGGGATATATTATCTCAGGACCACCTTTTACCTAATGATAATCATTATCAAATTCCTCATCACCAAAAAAATATTTATCATAACCAAAACAATTGAAATTAAACTTGTTTCATAAACATTTAAGCAATTCCATATTTGAAAATCTATTGAAAATAAATTATATTAATAAAATTATTAGCATAAAAATCATAAACTATATATATAAAAATATGAATATTATAATTATATCATAAAATGAGAAAATTATATGGAATATCTAAAAATGGTATCTAAAAAAAGATTATAAAATATCCCATGGAATAATTCGTTAGGGGAATACCCTTTTCATTTTGAAATAAAATATTTAAAAAAGAAACATTTCATAAATCATAAGAGAAGTATTTTTTTAAAAACAACTTGATATATTTTTAAATGGGTCTCCAAAACATTGATTATTAATAATTTTGAGATATTTGATTCATGTTTTATACCATATATTAATGATTCTTCTAAAATTTTCATCCAAAAAAACACCTCATTCCTGCTTTGACAAGAATATTCATTTTAAATATTTTTTGAAATTATATATTTGATAAAAAAGTCCTTAATTATCATTCTAGAATATCAATAAATTTTTTAAATCAGTTTTAGAGGATATGGATATGGATGAAAAAACGACCATAGTCGTAAATACTGTTGATTTCCCTTAAAATGTTCTCTCACTCTATTGAATACATAAAAAAATGATTTAAAAAAAATTATTCACTAAAATTAACTTTTTCATAATAAAATAAATGAGTGTCTCTAGATTTGGATCATAAAATAATATTACTAAAAAGATACCATTGATAAATCAGATATTGATTCAAATTGTATCATATATCCCTCTCAACGTTTGAAAAATTCGAATCATTATCCCTATAAATGAATAACATTTTGAAAAACATTTAATATCATGAAATGAATTATATTCAGGATACTAGATGACATTGGGTAATTATAAGAACCTCAACAACCTAGAAAGGTGTATAACATCAAACACATCTCAATAAAACAATATTTATATGAAAAACACACACCCCATTGGTAATATTTGAATCAAAACCTCATTAATGGGAGAAAATGATGTGTATATTTTAATCCCCTAAATATTAACTAAAATTATGAAAAGAATGTTCATAGTTTGTATATAAAATTCATAAATTAAATAATTGATTCAAAAGATATATGTCTCATATAAATAAATGTGAGATGACAGTTAACTTACCTCAAGTTGTCATTGAATCAAATGTACTGAAAAATATATTTAATACTTTTAAATTTTTTATAATTCAATAAATGAATCATGTAAATATTTATAAATTCATATCTTTTTAATTTAATACATTTTATCTCTAATTTATAAATAATTCCTTGTAAAAATTATTCTTTTTGGGTATCAATTATTTCATTATTCAAGAAAATTTTGGTTCTGTATTTTTTGTCATTATACGTTAATCATGGTCTCATCATCTACCAAATGATAATAATGATATATAAATCATATATTTCCATTATATATAGTTGTATTCATTTATAAATTTATAATAATTAATTGTACCATTCCTGGAGATGGCTGGGCATATATATTATGACTATTATTTTCACCTTCTATATGATTGAAGGATGGTGGATAATGGTCATTAAATTATCATAATCTAAATCCATTAAATTATGGATAGTAAATAATTTTTTATAATGGATACCATGGATTTATAAGAGGTATAATATGAAATAATACTAAACATATTTAAATATTAAACATCATTATTGAGTAACATCAATTGGCATACACGATAAGCATTGAGAGGATGCAATTTTATAAGGACTAGAATATCTTGTACAAAGGGGACGAAGGTAGGATGTTATATATATAGGTAAAAGAATATATATAAGGATTAATCATATTCAATAATGACGTTGAATACTTTACCTTTTATATATGAGGGGAGGGGAACTCTTGGAATTATTTAATGAATTAAGTTAATAGAAATTAATATTAAATAAACAGTCGATTGAAATTAATATAACTATTAAATAATAAGTTTACAAAAAAAAGTGATATAATCCAATAAAATATTATGCGTGTTTTATTTTTTTACCCTTATTTAATAGTTTCTACCACTATAAATGCTTTGGATTATTATCGTGACACCAATGCTTATTACAATTTATTGGTTTTGAAAGATTCAATAACAAAAAAACATTACCCATAAATGGATCATGGATGGTATTTTAAAAAATATCTCATTCACATGTATGTGGATATGACTATTAAGAATTATAAATCATTCAACTAAATTTTTTTCCTTTTAAATCAAATACTTTAAATTTTTTGGAAACAATTGAAATATTATAATATAATCTTTGTCAAACTCATGTAAAATTGTTATAAAATGAAATTATTTATAGGATAATGATTATATGATCTAAATATAATATTCCAATATAATTTTAATAAATTATTTTCTTATTTTCAACCATATATTTTGGAATAACCCATTAATTATCAAAAATAATTCATAACTACGGTTAAGTGTTTTCCAATATCAGATTGTTAGAAAAATAATGATGAGTTAAATTTATCACAGAAATGGATAAAATTGAATCTTCTATCTCTTTATAGTACTATTTTTTCTATTTTAAAACATTTATTATTTATATTTATTTTGATAAATTATATTTATCATTACATACTTTTAACTTATTTTTAATATGTTTTTCCAAACTATGTATTTTCATTAATAATTATAATAATTAGAGTATAATAAAAATATTTCGTATATATTTAATATATTATATTTGTATAAAAATTCATTGGACACATTAAATCATCCAATACAAATTACTTTTAAAGTTTGTATAATCAAATCCATAATTTTTCTAGTATTTACACAAGAACTATGATGACATTTTGCTAGTATTTAATTAATAATTTAAATCAGTAAAAAGTGTTGATAAATAAAAAAAATAAATAAATTTATTTATATTATTTTATATTCCTCTAATATGTATATTTACTAACATCAATTTCATATAAACTAGTTTAATATTTTATCGTGACTTTTTTGTCCATTTGTAGGAATTGAACATGAATTTTGATAATTCTTTTTCCATAATAAATTATTATATAACATCAAAAAACACCAATAATAATTTATATTTATTAATAAAGACGATTAAGTACTTCTTCATCATCAAATATTATCTTTTTGACATTTTAAGTAATGTTGAATCATAACATCATCCATTAAAATAGTTTATATATCATTAAATAAATTATAATTATTTATAAATTTTTTATTAATAATTTTCTGTTAATTTTATCATGAATTTGTTTTTGAATAATTTTAATAATTTTTATATAATTTTAATATACTGGACAAATTATAATCCAAAATTTATTACAGAAATAATTTATTTTTTTAGAATTCTGCACAAATTTTCCTCCTAATGAAAAATATACAAGCATCATCTTTAGATAAATATGATTTTATAAAGTTTAAATGAATTCCATTTCCTGATATTAAATTCATATATGTTAGACAAATCTCTATTAATATGAATGCATACGTAGAAATGAAAATCCATTTTTATAAAAAATCAGTTTTATACAAAAAAACATCATCTAAAATCATGTACAATGTTGATTAGTATGTAATTAAGAAAATTAGATTTATCTAAATTTGACCTTGTGTAATTATTGATCATTTTATATGAATAAGGGTAAAAATAATTTAAAACAAATTACTATATTAAAATTAAGGTAAAAATATTGTATTTTGACTATTTATTAAAAAAACTCCCTTTTTAAAAAATACCAAAAAAATATGTAATATAATTTTCATAAGATTATTTCAAAGTTGAAAACATTATTAAATTTTTCTATATTTATAATAAATTATTTATAATTTTTTCTCATAAAATGAAATGAAAATAATTCCAAAATAAAACATGTTTTTTTTCCAAATAAGTTTTCTTTTATAAAAATATGAGTGATAATTTCCTAGTAATTAAACCGTAAATATTTATTAATTATGAAATATATATATATATATCCTAATGTGGTTAATTATATTTGTACCCCCCATTTAATAGCTACATTATAGGTATATCATTAAAATAATATTTTATCATTCATTTAATCTCAGTATTGTGTGTTTTATGAAGTATCAAACATAGTGTTATTTTAAAATATCATGCTACTATAATGATGGAGGATATAATTATTAATTTCGTGTATGTATGACTATTTCTTATACTATTTTTTTTATATTTTCATTGGACTGTTGTATTCAGGTTGTTTTCTAGTTTTCTAATACTGTTAAACTGATCAATCATGGGTAATGACATATCATGTATTCTATATCCATGTAAAAAAAGTAAATAAATGACCATAATTTCAAGGGTAAGAGTTTTATATTAAATAAGTGTTTTTGGGGTGTGGTATGGGTAAAAAAATTCCATATGTATGAAATCTCATATAATGTTTCGATGTATGGTTTGGGGAATCGCATGCCATTCACTGTGGTTTCTACCAAATGAATCCTAGAGATTGACATTTTAGATCAATGGTCTCATAATTTATAATGCAACCATGTGCAACATGTTTCTAAAAAAATATAGTGCTACCCAAATTACCCTAATTTCACACATTCCAAGAACCTTCATAGAGATCTATATACTTCCATGCATGGATTACAAAATATTTTTCATGGCCTCTTCTTATTGTGTGCCAATAATTCACCCATAAATATCCCTCTAAAAACCATTAACCCCATTTGAATATATTAGAAACAAAAAACTCTATATTTCATAATATGTGATAATAAATTAATTTATACCGTAATCTACTAGTGATACATTTCGACACTCTATCTCTAATACATCATTAAACCATAACATAATAAAATTGATGAATTACCTATCATAGTTGTAGATAGTTTGCCTTCCAGTAACGATGTATTCAAAAAAAAGGTATCACACCTTGTAACCTATTTATCTCACATTTGGAAATCATATTTTAGCTTTGAGCTACCATTTTTTGTCACCCACATATGAGTCATTGTATAAGATTCCACAAACCCTGTTATTATTCATCCAACATCGAAAATAGTAAATAATATCACCTCATTATTTTCGCATTATTATTGATATTTATTCAAATTAAATAATTATAAATAATCAAATTATTGTTCATGATCACATTGATGGATTAATGATCACCTGAGAAAACCTTGGAGGATAATTGGATCAATCCATTTTTTGTACAGAATCCATTAATATAAGTAATATGTAAAAACAACTATATGTTTCATGAGATGGAAAAATTTGGTAATTCGTTAATGAGATACCATGAAAACATAATGTAAATAGTATAAATTTGTCCTGAATAATTGTTTTTAGGGATGAATAAATAAATGTTCAAGAATAAAAATAAATATTTTAATGTGTGGTCATCCCCAGCTAATTAAATTCCCACAAGGGTCACATAACAAAAAGTTCATGATTCACCTAATATATATTTAAATATTCCCTTATAATATTTGTTATGGGTTTTGAATTAGTCCTCGTGGATTTTTTTTAGTTTTGGTCGCTTTGTAGTATCTATTTATTTTTATGTATAACGAACTATGTTATATTTTCATTAATTTATTTTTTTGTCATCATCACTTATTGTTATGATCTCATAAATTTAGTAAAAATATAGTTTTAATATATATGCCACAATACGATGAGTTCATTAGTTATTATACAATTTTTAATCATTTATTGTCATGCTTTATTTTAAAATTCCATGGAAGTTCACATTAAGGGTTTAGAGATAGTGATTGTTAAGCCTTTATAATTTCATGTTTTCATGCAGTTTATTTCAAATAATTCATTTATTCTGTATATATCATATTGGTGATATATGATAGAACCATAATTATAGATTTTCGTTGGTTTCAGTTTAACCCTACATATGTGAGTGGGGATACTATCCATTATGTAGTCCCTCATTCACATATCCATATTAGATGTGGGTGTGGGGATTGTTTTGAGTTCCTTGGTGGATTACGAATTCATACATAAGTGACCAGGTAATGTGTACGATTATTATTTAATGTTCATAAAATGTGAATGTGATGATAATATTTTAGATAAATTCGGATTAATAATTGGAAAATTATAATGGGATAGGTTTTTATTATGTAACATTTTTCACTTTCATTATATTCATTCCATTATTATATCTCTCCATAAAAAATAATTTTTTTTACATTTATTTTATAATGAAATAAAAAGTAATATTATGTGATCCCAATCAATGTAAAGTGGTTATTTTAATGAGGTTCATTAATATGAAACCAATGATAGACAATATGATATACCCTGGTGTATCATTTCATTGACAGGGATTCAATGGAAGGACAAATTCAATCATTATATTTTTTGAAGGATCAAAAATAATAATTATTTTTTGAATAAATTAAAATATATTTAATATTTTCATAAAAAGATACATCTTCAAGGATGATTTTTAATATATTAAATAAAACAGTTTTCCTATGATAATATTACAATTTTATTCATCAACTCAGATATATTCACATTGACTAAACATTAACCCCACATTTGATGGAAGATGAAACATAAACAGAGAATATCAAATGAATGATATGTACAATGCGCTATAAGAACTCCGAGGTCAAGCGATAAAGGAAATTAATTTTAGATAAAAAACAAGATACATCAATACTAGGATAGGTTCATAGATGGATAAAAAATAAAATAATAATCTATTAAAAACACAAGACAATAGCCTCTAATATTCTCAATGATAATGGTAACAAAAATATATAATAAGAGTATAATACAATTAACACTCTAATGATAACTAATATCTATATGAAATGAGTATAGAAAAGGATATCATAACTCAAACAAATCTGGGAGATAAATTAATATAGAATTCATTTTTGTTTAATTTTATATAAATCATAATTCAAACTGATAGTCAATGTTATACCATTATAGATTCAATTAATGAATATATTGATTTCGATACTGAATGTGATGAATAATCACCCAAATATTATGATAATCTTGTTCATGATATTATAGAATAAGATATCCTCGTAGACTTACATAAGAATATCAAAAAATAAACATTCATACATGAGTTTTAGTTTTTAATTTGAATTCATGTAATTAATATTTGAACTCAATTTATGAGTTTATTGAAATACCCTATGATGTGGAGGTAGAAAAAATCCATCTTGTTTGTCTCTAGTTACATTTAAAATTGAATCCTTTGTAGAAATTGAATTTAATAAAGAGTGTATTTATTTTTACACTGACATGTAAGAGGAATTTGAAATTGAGATGAATGTAAATAAATAAAATGAATCTCAATATAAATAAGAAGATAAGACACTTCAAATGATGGTTAGGATATACAAAATTGAATTGATAGATCTATAATTTTATAAATAATAGGTCCATTATTTCATATTTCCACCAACAACATGATTTATTTCATTATTCAATGGGTGGATGTACACTACAAATTTCTTCACAACCCATAATTAATTTTATTATAAGGAAAATTATAAAAAACTATTTTGGGTGGTTCCAATAAAATTTCATAAATCACTCATTATTATAGGTATAGAAAATAATAATTCCATGATGCAGATAATATACAAAAATCATCACTTAGAAGGTGACACAAGATCCCTTTTATTTCCACTCTTTCGTTTTTATTACAATGATTTCAATGAAATATTTACTCAATTATTTTATTCCTTGTAGTATTATAGAGAATCAGTTAGTTAGTAGATAACTCAATTAAAACATTAAGAATAAATACCATATTTTATTTTTTTTATTATCATTTTATGATCATTGCCTTATTATTTTATACACCATTCCTTTATTTCAATGATGAAGTATTACTAGTGATTCATTCGATACTAAAATTTCAATTTATATTTTCCTGATTTGATTTTCCTTTTAATTATTATATTGATATATTATTAGATAAATGTAAAAATATTGATCTTAAAATACACTATACCTTGAGATGATGCCTTACTATTCTGTGGAATTATCTTGTGTTGAATTATTTAATTAATATTATTAATAATGTGAGTTAAATTGATATTTTAATTGAATTGAAATCATGTGATTATGATATTTATGAATTCACATACCATGAATTTTTTTACCAAAATATATATTCCCTTACTTAGAGTAATTCTGAACATTATTTATCATATTTTTTGTTTTATCATATTTTAATTATAGTATTATTTTATATAAAAATATTTTAAAGTCATTTATTCTAGTTCAAATCTATAATCTTCATGTGAAAAAATATGATTGAGTCTATCATTCAATTAAAAGTCCCTGTAAAATCCCATGAATGACCATGATCAAATGTAATGAAAATAATTATTACAGACCATGAAAATATTATTTATGTATGTTATAGTATAAGTTATTTAATCCATAGTTAGACTAAATGTCTATAATTTTTCTCATAATCATTCAGTTATGTGTTGTGGAAATTTGTGTCCATGGAATCATTGTGGATGATTTTAATTATTATGTGAAATTATTAGGTACTTTATTCATTGGTTATTGGAAGATTCAATAAAATATGTAAATATAAATTATAGTACTTTTTTCTCTATTAATTTTATTGAAGAAATATTTATATAAGAAACTTTTATACATATGGCAAAAAAATAATAATTGATAAACCATCTTGTGAAAAAAGAGGAAATCGATGTGTTTATCCTTGATATTTATTTTGATAACAAATTTTTCACTACATATTATGGATTATATGTTGTGGAGGATGATAAAAATGTAAATAGATGATTTATGGACCATCATTATGACACTCATTTTAAAATTATATCTCAAAATATTCCTTATATATTAAACTCTATATTCAGGCACTAACATAATTACATAAAACCTACAAACCATTGAACCATAGAATAGTATAATAGAATTAATCATGATTGTTGTATCTTGATTGTAGATTTAGAAAACATATAAACACAAATAGGAAATGTTGTTACTCATATACTATTTGAATTAGCATAACATCATATCAAATATTTATTGAGTGATTATGGAATATTTAATATGTATTGTGTCTTGTGTCTTGAGTGGAATGGAAAAGAGTCAAATGATGGAAACATAAGTGAGATAAACTAAAATGGAAATAATTAAATATAATTTGTAGAATAAATTTCAGTAACAAAATGACTTTTTGGTTCCCCCTTCTTTAGTTGGTGTGTTTTAATTTGGTCGGTGTGGTTTTCTCAAATTAATAATTTGTTATTCATCCAGAGTGTAATGAAATTATTGTTTTAGTATTTAATGGAAAAATTCATATTTAATTAGTGTAATGATATTAAATTAAATTATTTTCAAAGTATTCTCTTGGAATTAATTATGAAATTTTGGATCAAGATTTTAAATACTGCAAATTTATATTTTATTATTTATAATAGATGTATTTGCACATATATTTAAAAGATAAAATATTATTTCTATGACCTTTTTTAATATCTAAAATAGAAATATTTAAATCCCCAAGAATTTACGTACGATCATGGAAACTCTATGAAGTGATAGTGTACATATTACTAGAGACATTCTTAAGGTTATAGATTAAAGGTTTGAGAGAATTGTAATATATCATATATATAGGTTGATCAGTTGTGGTAAAATAAAAATATGTAGATTAGTATAATGGTATTATCTATTTAAAATGATAATACAAATGATGATGGACACATAATGTTTTTTTTTTGAATAAGCATCACTCCCAATAGTAACCTTGATTTGAGAAGGATTTTATTGTTATATCACATGTAACATGTAGTGAGTAGCCTACATTAAATAATCCTCTCTTATTATCTCTTATTAGTGGTTGTGAAAAGTATTCAAACTTGATTTTATATGTTTTATTTTCTTCTACCATTATGCAAGTCCCAGTGAACCCATCATATTATAAAATATCACGTTACCCTTTTATGATTATTATACACTAATTTTTGGATAAAAAATATTTGTAATGAAACTATCATCTTCTATGATTTTTCATATATGATTTGGTGATCTATGAATAAACATGTGGTTTTATTTTTTAATTTTTATTGTTAATATAATATTAAACTAAAACATGAAAAAATATGAGAGGATTTTATTACAGCTGGAGTTAGGAAGATAACAATTGAAATAGTTTTTAAAAATAATGAATCATAACACCATACATGTTATTCTCTTTTTTAGTGATGTAACAAATGGTTACAATTTCCCATTAATAGCTATAAAATATGAATCAAATTTTATGAATCTAATATACCATTATGTGTTTTTAACAAAGGTACTAATATCAAATTTTATAAGTCAATTTTCAAACCACCTCAAATTTAATTCCTGTGGAAATAAAGAAAACAACTCAAATAAATATTCAAATTTAGAATAATGGCTCGTACACCACCTTTTAATACCTCTACAAACTTTTACATTGGGTCATGTCTTACATAGAAGATATGTGATGAAGATCATTAAAAAATTACATAATTCTATTTGCTAGAATATTTAGGAAATTTCCAAATGTTAATGTTCTATTAATAAATAATAAATCAAATACATGGGGATCATTGTTCTATTTTTTTGAATAATTTTTTTGAATAATTATGTCAATGGATTATTTTTGTGGTGACATAGTGTTTTAATAATTCATATAAATTTTACCTAACATGAATAAAAATCTTCAACCACTTGTTATTTAAATTGTTCTATTTCTTTCTTTTAAAAGATTATAAAGCGGGATTATTTCGAATAATTTAATTATTATCATCCTATGTTGGTATTTTCTTTTTGATTCTTAAATTTTTTTCCACATTATTCTATTTTGATCGATTTATTATTTTTATGTGTTCTTCCCTTATATTTGTGATCTCATATATCCATGAATTATCGAGCACTAAATTATATTCGATGAGGGGATAATCATGAGAGGTTTAGGGAATATATATAGGCCATAAAAATTGTTTAATATCATTACATTCCTATTTTATTACACATTGGAACAAATAATTTTTAAAATATCTTATCATCATGTCGGTACATGATTAAACCATTATAATGTATTTGAATTGGTATGGTATCACACTATGGTGAAAATGGGGGGATACACTTGTTTGACAATTATTTAATTTCCTAACACATGGAAAACTTAGTTGTGATGTGTGATTGGATGTTTATGATGAATTATTATTTCACATAAAAATGACAATTGGAATTCAATTAAATTTTTGGGAAGTTTACTTTTAAAGAGTATAAATTAAATATTTTATAGGTAGTGTTCGTATGTATTATTATCTTACTAATGTTCAACTATTACATATATATATTTATTCTATTTATTTATTTTAATTTTATGTTAATTTTTTTTAAAATAATATTTGATGTTTATATTATTTATTTAAATGAAAATAATGAATAACATAACTATGTATCTTAAACAAATGGATAGTGATCATTTAGAGATGCTCTTTTAGTGACTTCCCTGGTTTATTACTACATATAACATTGGGATTAAAATTCACAATCAAGGACCATGTTAAATTCCATACTCAATGATGATTAATAGTAAAATTCCTACATACATATCATTGAATTATGGTTAAAATTACCAATATTAATGAAATGGTAACATTATAATTAACATATTAACGATAAAATATATTTATTTAATTATATCCTAAAAAATGAGAATCAATCAATCCTTTTACTGATGTTTTCAAACATACTGTTGTATCTAGTGATTTAGGGAACTTATTTATATTAGGTTTACATCATAGTGTATTAAATAAACATTTCATAAATATATCTGATAGTTCCAATCATCAAAAAAAGACTTCATATAATTATTTAACCACCTATATTTCACAATTTTTATAGAGAGTAAACACCATTAGCTAAAAATACTTACATATTGATATTAAAAAAATACAATCAACAAAATATATATTGACATATATGTGAAATAAACAATTCACAATAATAATATAAAAACGATAATTAAATTATTATAAAAAAATTAAAATTTATTATGTTATTGTAGGTATGTCGGGGTCTTACGCCTCTTGTTTTCCACCATCAAGGAAATAGGGTGTGTGGGGGAAAAGATTGGGATAATGCTTTAAAATAAATATTGGGAAATAATTTAATATGGTGTTCATGTTCACATAATATTTCAAATATGTTTCCACCAATTTTTCATGTATTAGATGTAATTAAATATTAATTATGCAGTTAAAATTTGATTTTATTTAAGGGGATATGTTATCATGCGTTTGGAATGTTATACATTTACTATTATTTCTAGAAAAGAGAGGAGTATCTTTTAACACATAAATTTAACCCCATATTTTTTTGTGGGATTTAAATTGATTTCTTTTATTAGAAGATAGATTAATATGTTATTTCCATATATCAAGGAAAAGAATTTGTGGTCTATGAGAACTTTTTAAAATCATAGATGAGAAATCATTCTTGGAATTAGATAATATTGTAAAATTCCTCGACATGGTACTCACTCTAGTGAATGATATAATTGGTAATGTGTCCCCAGGTGTACCTCCAAGTATACCAAAGGATTCTATCTAGTATCTATTATTTGAGGATTTTAGTTGGGACACTATATCACCTAGTAATGAGATGCAATGATTAATGAAAATAATAGCAGAAAAGTAGAAATAAAAAACAATATTAATAGAAAGACTAGAATCCAAATATGATAAGGGAAAACATATTAAATCCTACTATTATTAGAATAATTTAATCAAAATATGAATGTAAAAAATGAGGTACTGAATCCATTAATATTAAATTAAAATTAATACTCAAATATAGACTTCAACAACCCTGGTACTAAACCCCATTCATGTCCTATCATTATTCTCCAAACCATCTAGAAAATTTAAAACTAATAATATGGCCCTTTCCATTTCCTAAACATTCATCCAATTTATATGTTAGGGTATTAAATGGTTTCCTATATAAGGTGGCAATAACAATATGCAGGTTGTCACCATAATGCCTAATCAAATCCTGTGTGAGAAAATAAGTTCTTGCAATAAAGTGAATAATATGGTATTAATTTTATAAAATATTACAACACATATAATAAAAAATATGAATGCCATGTTATGGTTTAACACCCACTATTATCCATACATACTACTTTTATCATACAAGTATATCTTCTTAATAGTTGATCTTCCTACATTATGATATATCACACTAGTTGATGTAATTTTCTACTATTGAGGATCAATCATTCAAAACATATAAGAATGGGCCTCTAGCGTCATACTTTCTAGAATCTCACCCATATTTTACTCGTGAAATTGAATCTATCACTCAGTAATAAAACCTAATATTACAAGCATTGTAACGCCCCAACCCCAGTTACCTCGAGTCGGTGCATTATTACATAACATTTTCATTATCACAAGAAAGATCAAATCTCGAAAGACTGATTGGTTTAGTAGCCTTGGAAACACTAGATATATTCATAAAGTTTTACATTACATCATAAAGTGAAAAACTACTACAACAACATAGTCTCCATATTTCACACTCATATCCCCACATAAAATCCCTGCAGGTCATTCATAACTTACTTCTACACATTCTGCGAAAAATAAACCATAGAAAAGGGGTGAGCTCAAATGCCCAGTAAGGATAACAATATAGCAGAAACATTCAAAAATAAGCATAAACATTTAAGGAAATGCATTACTAAATGAAAATCCTTTTAAACTTGAACTTCAACATAATATGGAAAAAGTAAAATGAAATAATTCCATTTACTTATTCACATGGATATTCTACTAATCGAATAATCACATGCAATATCAATAACCACTTTCATAATGATGGAATGCATAATGCCAGACTATCATAACCACATAGCCAAGGCCTCGTGCCAAGACTACAAATAACATTTTACCAAGGCCTTGTTCCAGGACACTACTTTGTCTCATGAGACCTACCGATGCATCGAGGAGCTATAGCGGGCTCCACCCGTCACATATTAAGTCCAATGCATTCCCGTATGAAAAGGTTTAAATATAACATAAACATTCGTATTAAAACTATCATACAAAATGTAAATACTTCATCCATAAACCATGAAAATAACATATCCATAGTCAAACATATGACAAAACCGTCAATACAATATTGAAGTTTTGTTTCATAATAAATCATCTCCAAATAAGTTTAAAATCCATCTAAGGATGTTGACATAGATGAAATCAAAACTCTTTTTAGAGAAATATCTCTTTTTATTTTGAAATCATTTAAGAGTCATATAAAAAGAAACATTTTCTTTGAAATTATTCTTATATGATTTTAAGGGAAGCTTCGATGATTTTATAATAGTGGAAAATAGCCGCACCCGCCGTATAAGTTAAAAAAATATTTTTACCTTAATTCTGTCGAAAATGATAAAATTACCTTGTTTGGAAAACGACGGAAATATTCTATTATAAATCTCTTATAAAAAGTCAAAAAAGGGTAAAAATGACTTTAACCCATATTATTTTAAATATTAAAAAAGTTTTGCAATAAATTTTTATGAAACATGGATGTGGATGATAAAGAGATCCTAGTAGATTATTACGTATAAACAACCTCGGATAATGAAGAGATTGCGAAATAAACCCTTACCTTGTACTTTTCCTTGGTTGGGGTAGGTAAAACTCATGTATAATGGTGAAATAATTGTTATTAAATTATACAAGAATAATATACATTAATATGATATCATATATGATCTTTTAACATTGATTTGTTAATAATATCTTAGTATTATCGTTGTTTCGGGTGTTAACTTACTCGTTTTCTTTTATATGTTTTGATTCGTAAAACATATTTGTAATAGATAGGTTGTATCTTAATCATATACATAATGATATCAAGTCCTTAGATACTATTATTAATCATCAAATGAGAATTATACTTGAATGGATACGATGGAGAATGAATCTCATCGCGTTCGTGGAGACGGTAGTCCGTACGTACGCACGATCGACAATATCATTCTTTTGATATTAAAATAATATATAAATGGATTTTATATCATATATAAATAATCATTAACATGTTATATTTATTATTTACATGAGTTACACATCATTATTATACCCATCCAAATAATAATATATTGAATAACAATTACACCACGACGTGGAGACGGTAAGCTGTACGTATGGACGTATGGTGACATGTTATTCAAAGGGAGGATAGAATACTGAATATGGTTGTACCATATTTATAATAACATCAAAGTATATATATGATACTAGAGTTATTATTTTAGAATGGTAATAACAAAGAAAGATGAAGTGGAAGAAGAAAGGAACTTGGAAAAGGGTGGTGAAATCATTACCACTTCTTCGGGTTCTTCCTTTTGATTTGATCAAAAGGACTTCATAGGATGGATTTCTGATCAAACTAATGCTACTAGGTTGTATTGAGGGAAGTTGGGAGCGTATTTGGGCAGTGTTTGGCCGAACCAAAAGGCTTTTATGGTGTGAAGAATTGAGAAGGAGGAGTGCCCTTTTATAAGAGGGGTGAGAGGCACCTTTGGAAAAGCTAGAAATGTTAATTTATAATAAATTCATATTCAGTTTATAATGGCTCTAAAGTTGATTATTTAAATGTTAAGGTGGGGATAGGTCGAAAACAACTCCACCAATAGAATTTAGGAATTTTTGGGTTACATTATTAACCTTATCATTAATTATTAACTCTAAGTTAATTTGTTTCACTTTTACAATGTCTCTTTGTATTTTTATATTATATGGTTAATAAACATACTATATACATCCAAGAGACCCCCATGTGGTCCATTAAGGATACAACTATAATGATATAAGTTTCTATGCAGAACCTCAGATTTTTAGGAATTTAATATCAATTAATAATATAATAATTGTTTTAAAAATTCTTTTATGTCAATTTTGACACTATTCAATAGTTTATTTTTGTGAAACTCATAACAGAATTATTACTTCGATAAAAGTTAATTAAATCAATACTAATATGTCATATTATCCTAGAAAATTATTTTAATTCATTAAAGGTATCAAATTATATTTATTTTGGTATTTATAATATCAATTATTTTAAAATTTCACTATTATTGGAATTACTGCATCATCATTGTGTCATAAATAAATTACATTATTTAATATGTAAAAATTATAATTAAAATATAATTATGTAGTAAATATTTTTATATTTCTTATGAATATTTATAATTGAAAATCCAACATATATAACCCTATGTAAAATTTTTTTTTTAAAAGATATATGCTTGTGTCATTTTTGTATTCATTTTAACTTAATTAAAATTAAGTGTCCCTATCACCTAGAAGTGGCACCATGGGGTCCCAAAATCAACCAAAAGATGACTATGGTTGAACATGTATCAACCAATAATGTTAAGACACGTTTTAGGGTAATTTTGTATTATTATAATATTATTTTTAACCCTTATTTACCAGATTTACCCTTATCCATGGTAAATAAAATATTTACAGAAGTAATTATTCAAAATGTCTAAAAATAAAAGTTACCTATTTACACAATTTGAACATCCTGATTCCAAATATGGAATCCATTTTTCAAAATTCAAAACACAGAAGTGGCAGAAACTAATTTAAAATTAATTCCCGTTGTTAAATCAAAAATCGTGTTTTTAAGAGATAATAACTATCAAAAGATTGGCACTTGTTTATTCCCGGTTTAATTGTAAAATTATGACCGATGACCAAAATTATATTAAATGGTAAAAATATATTCTTAATATTCATTAAAACCACTCAAATTCATAATTTATCACAATTAATTATTTTGATTAAAAAATTTGTTTTTAATTAAAATTTAGTAATTTTCACTATTCATCAAAATATTAAAGTTATCCGAAAAGTACCAAAATTTTACCTTAGGCTAAATTTGATATTCCGAATCCAAAAATGAAGTCCTTTTTGAAATATAAAATATATATAATTTCAAAAAGTGGGTATTACTATTCATAACGGCTAGTTTGATTGGTTATGGTGTGTAAGAACTCGGTGCTGCGTACAACACACGCTACCACATTATTCAAAGAGAAGCATACCGTAGAAGCTTGGGGTGTTACATTCTCCCCTCCTTCAAATAATTTCATCCTAGAAATTTCTACAATACTTATCAAATGAAATGACTCGGGTGGTTCTTCATCATAAGTTACTCGAGTTCCCATGTTGCCTCTTCCATCTTGTGGTTTCTCCACAAAACTTTTAGCAGACATGTCGTCCGGTTTCTCAGTACTTGTTCTCTCGTATCAAGAATCCTGATGGGCTCTTCGCAATAAGACAGATCATGTTCCAGTTCAAATTCCTCATATGTGAGTACATGCGTTGGGTCAGGCATGTATTTCCTCAACAGAGATATGTGGAACACATCATGAACTTTGGAGAGACTTGGCGGCATTGCCAATCGGTAAGCTACAGCCCCAATTCGTTCTAGAATTTCGAAGGGTCCGATGTACCTGGGACTCAATTTACCATTCTTACAAAAACGTATGACTCCCTTTCATGGAGATACCTTCAGGAAAACATGATCACCGACTTGAAATTCCAAATCCTTCCTTCGATTAAGAGCATAGCTCTTCTACCTACTTTGAGCTGCTTTGATGTGATTTTGGATTACCTTCACCTTTTCCACCATTTCCTCCACCAGTTCTTGGACTACAAGTTTTCTTTCACCAACGTCATCCCAACAGGTTGGTGTACGACTTCTCTTTCTGTATAACGCTTCATATGGTGCCATCTGAATACTCGAATGGAAGCTATTGTTATAGGAAAATTCTACCATAGGTAAATATTGATCCCACATACCCTGAAAGTCAAGTGACCAAGATCTCAACATGTCTTCTAAGGTTTGAATAGTCTGTTTTGATTGTATTTCTATTTGAGGGTGGTAAGCAGTGCTCAAATGAAGTTCAGTATCCGGGGATTTTTGAAGACTTTTCCAGAATCTTGAAGTAAAATGGGGATCACGATCAGAAACAATCGATAGGGGTACTCCATGAAGTCTCGCAACTTCATTAATATATAGTCTTGCTAGACGTTCCAGGGGTAGATCTTCTCTTATAGCAAGAAAATGTGCTGACTTGGTAAGACTATCAACAATAACCCATGTTTCATCGTTCCTTCTAGGAGTCTTTGGTAGCCCCATGAAAAAGTCCACCGTAATATTGTCCCGTTTCCACTCCGGTATGGGAAGAGGTTGCATGACTCCTCCAGGCTGTTTCCTTGAAGCATTCACCTATTGACAAACCATACATCTTGAAACTAAATCAGCAATCTCCCTCTTCATGTTGTCCCACCAAAAATTTTCCTTCAAATCTCTATACATTTTGGTGCTCCCAGGGTGTATAGAGAAATTGGAACTATGAGCGTCATCCAGCAATTCCCTTTTTAGATCAGGTATATTGGGAACACAAAGTCTCTTCCCAAATTTCAAAATTCCATCTTCATACACAAAGTCTCTCAGTATCCCATCATTCACAGCTTTAATCTTCTTTTGAAATTCTTCATCATCGGTCTGAGAACTCTTAATACTTTCTAGTAAAGATGGTTTGTCAACCATTTGAAAAAGCATTGATGTTTCACCTTCCCCAGTTATTCCCATGTCCATCTTCACTAGATCCATCAAAATTGGATCCCTTTAAATTCTCATCACGTTCAAAACTCCATGGTATTTTCTGCTAAAAGCATCTTCCACCTTTTTTTCTTTCCCTGGGTGGTAGTGTATCGTACAATCATAATCATTGAGTAATTAAAGCCATATCCTTTTCCTCATGTTGTGTTCTCTTTGTGAGAAAATATATTTCAAACTCTTGTGATCAGTATAAATCTAACATTTTTCACCATAGAGGTAGTGCCTTCATATCATCAAAGCAAAGATCACTCCTGCTAACTCGAGATGATGAGTAGGATAGTTTTGTTCATGAATTTTCAACTATCGTGATGCATAGGCAATAACTTTATCATTCTTCATAAGGACACAACCAAGTTCTTTCTTCGATGCATCACTATAAATAATGAACCCATCATTCCCTGATGGTGGAGTCAATATAGGAGAATTGAATAATCTTCTCTTCAGTTCTTAGAAACATTCTTCACACTCTTTTGTCCAAACAAATTTAATCCCTTTACGTGTGAGCTTCATTAATGGGTTAGCCAATCGGGAAAAATTCTGGATGAAAGGACGATAATAACTTGCCAAACCAATAAAACTACATACCTCAGTTATACTCGTAGGTTCTGGTCATTCTTGGATCTGCTTGGTCTTAGAAGGATCAACAAAGATTCCATCTTTAGAGACAATATGGCCAAGAAAAGAAATCTCATGAATCCAGAATTCACACTAGCTAAACTTCCCATATAATTCATGTCTTCTCAGAGTCTTCAGGATAATGTGCATGTGATTTTCATGATCTTTGTAGCTTTTGGAGTATACCAAGATATCATCAATAAATACCACCTCAAATTCATCAAGATACTCCTTGAAAACTCTATTCATCAGATCCATGAATACAGAGGGTGCATTAGTCAATCCAAAAGGCATTATAGTAAACTCATAATGCTCGTACCTGGTTCGAAATGCTGTCTTCGGAATTTCTTCCTTCTTCACACACAACTGATGGTATCCAGATCGAAGGTCAATCATTTAAATGTATTGAGCTCCATGCAGTTGGTCAAATAAATCATCAATGAGAGGTAGGGGATACTTGTTCTTTATCGTTATAGCATCGATCTCCCTGTAGTCGATGCATAACCTCATAGATCCATCTTTCTTTTTTACAAAAAGAACAGGGGCTCCCCAAGGAGAAACACTTGGGATAATAAATCCCTTATTACTCAATTCCTCTAGTTGTTTCTTTAGTTCAACTAATTCTACAGTGGCCATTCTATAAGGGGTCTTGGATATAGGCATTGATCCAGGAATTAAATCAATGGAAAACTCTACTTCTCGTTCTGGAGGATGTCCAGGTAAATCTTCCAAAAATACATCTACAAATTCTTTCACAATAGGTACATCCTCTATTTGAACATTCCATTCCTCACCCACAGTTATTTCATTCTCTTCCTCCACAATAATTGAATTCAGTTGAGCTACTGGGGGTGGATCTAAATAAGAATTAGGTGGTGACGATTCTGCTCAAAAGATAAGGTATTCCTTATCATTATCATCAAGAATCATAACCTATTTCTTCTTAAAATAAATCTTCACATCATAGTCTGAAAGCCAGTCCATACCTAGGATTATATCAAACTCAATCATAGGTATGACGATGAGATCAGCAGATAATGAACATTTATGTGCTCTAATGGGGACTGATTCACAAAACATTATTGCAATGATACTTCCCTTAGGTGTTTTAACTGAAAACTCCCTTATTAAATCAAATTTGAAATATCTAATTTTCATAGTAAACTAGGAAGATATGAAACAATGTGTTGATCCAGAATCAAATAATGAATTTTCTAAACATGAGGAAACCATTAAGTTACCTTCCACCACGTCTTTCGGAGCTTCTACCTTAGCAGTAGTGATAGCATAAGCTTGGCCTTGATCCCATGTCCTTTTCTGAGGTAAGTTCTCATGACTCTTAGGAAATTCATTTGAATAATGCCCCATCTCCCTACAATTGTAGCACATAACATTGGTAGCTTCCTCATTCCTTTTGCAATCACGAGCTTGGTGGCCTTTTTCACCACATTTGTAACAGACGCCCATTCCCTTAAAGCAAGTACTAGGGTGTTTCTTCCCACATTTACCATAGGATGGACATTCAACCTTTCCTTTCTTCCCCTTATTTCCATTCCTAGATTGATCAGCAGGCCTCTTCTTATCTTGCTTTTCTTTAAAGTTATAAGACTTAGAGAATTCCTTTTCGGTCTTGATAGCACATGTGACAATGTCTTCGTACGATGAAAAGGATTGTGAGACTAATGATCAACGGAGAAATGGTTTTATCCCATCAAAGAAACAATAAATCTTACTTCTTGGGATACATATATAATCACCAGCATACCTTTCTAACCTTGTAAAGTTAGCCTCATACTTTGTGACATTCTCACCCTCCTTCTGTCTCAGACTCAGAAATTGCCTTTCCATATCTGCTCGATGGTCGCGAGGAATGTATTTTTCTAAAAACAGATATTTGAACTCCCTCCATTCCATATTTGATACTTCATCATCTTCCTTCATAATTTGAATCAATGACCACCATTGATCAGCATCTCCAGTGAGGCGTCAAACTGCCATGATAACTTTTTCCCTTTCACTACTCCCCAAAGCCTGAAATATTTTCTCTAGGGAAAATATCCATTTCTTAGCTACTAAGGGATTTGTACTCCCATTGAACGTTGGTGGTTGTTTCCACATGAATCGATCTAACATTGATCCACCACGCTGTGGATCAGGGTGCTCCATACGGGTAAGGTTATTATTCATAACCAGAGTGAGTTGTCCCAGTATGGTGACTAGCTGATCGGCACCAGTTGCATCACCAGATCCACTATAATTATCTTGAGCTGGAGGGAAATACCTACATGGAGTGCGTGCATTGATACGGTTTGCATTTCTTCCACTTGGCGCCATTTCTACACAATGGCATAAACTAGATCAGTTTATGTAGCAAAATAAATAATCCCATACATATAAAACACTTAACATAAATTGAACTATTTATGGATATAATCCATAATCATACTAATGTTTTCTTTGAGGAAGTATATACTCAAAAACCCTTCATAATGATTTGTAAAGAAAATGAGAGTTATCCTAAGCATGTCCCCCGGGAGTGTCATAACCAAGAGTGCATCAAGGCCTGTTGTCGTGCACCAGTTCCCGTTTGAGTCTAGCTCAAAGTGGTGTTTTTGGGTTTTACCCCTAGGTACATCTGTGCCCGAGCCACCTCTACCTACTCGTATCCAGACATGGATGTATTGCTCAAAAAACTCACAAAATCTCTACTATACCAAAATTCTAGGAAGTTCTTCTATACTAATCCTCAATGTTCATCTTGAGTCTACATGCTCCAATCTGATTTTATCTAAATCTAGCTTCCAAGGTTTGTACTAAACTTCCTCTGATACTAACTGTAACACCCCGACCCCAGTTACCTAGAGTCGGTGCATTATTACGTAACATTGGCATGATCACAAGAAAGATCAAATCTCGAAAGACCGGTTGGTTTATTAGGATTGGAAACACTAGATATATTCATAATGTTTTACATTACATCAAAAAGTGAAAAACTACTACAACAACATAGTCTCCATATTTCACACTGATATCCCCACATAAAATCCCTCTAGGTCATTCATAACTTACTTCTTCACATCCTGGGAAAATTAAAACATAGAAATGGGGTGAGCTCAAATTCCCAGTAAGGATAACAATATAGTGGAAACTTTCAAAAATAAGCATAAACATTTAAGGCAATGCATTACTAAAACAAATACCCTTTAAACATGATCTTCAACATAGTATGGAAAAAGTAAAATGAAATAATGCCATTTACCTATTCACATGGATATTCTACTAATCAAATAATCAATGCAATATCAATAACCACTTTCATAATGATGGAATGCATAATGCCAGACTATCATAACCACATAGCCATGGCCTCGTGCCAAGACTACATATAAGATTTTTCCAAGGCCTTATGTCAAACACTAGTTTGTCTCATGAGACCTACCGATGCATTGAGGAGCTATAGCAGGCTCCACCTGTCACATATTAAGTCCAATGCATTCCCATATAAAAAGGATTAAATATAACATAAACATTCATATTAAAACCAGCATACGAAATGTAAATACTTCATCCATAAACCATGAAAATAACATATCCATAGTCCAACATATCACAAAACCTTCAATACAATATGGAAGTTTTGTTTCATAATAAATCATCTCCAAATAAGTTTAAATCCATCAAAGGATGTTGACATAGATGAAATCAAAACTTTTTTTAGAGAAATATCTCTTTTTATTTTGAAATCATTTAAGGGTCATATAAAATGAAACATTTTCTTTGAAACTATTCTTATAATCTTGTAAGGGAAGCTTCGATGATCTTATAACGGCGGAAAATAGCCGCACCCGTTGTATAAGTTAAAAAAACATTCTTACCTTAATTCTGTCGAAAAGGTTAAAAGCACCTTGTTTGGAAAACGATGGAAAGATTCCATTATAAACCTCTTATAAAAAGTCAAAAAATGGTATAAATGACATTAACCCATATTCTTCTAAATAGTAAAAATGTTTTGAAATACATTTTTAAGAAACATGGATGTGGATGATAAAGATATACAAGTATATTATTATGTATAAACAACCTCGGATAATGAAGAGATTGCAAAATAAACCCTTACCTTGTAATTTTCCTTGGTTGTGGTAGGTTAACCTCCTGTATAATGGTGAAATAATTGTTATTAAATTATACAAGAATCATATACATTAATATGATATCATATATGATCTTTTAACACTGATTTGTTAATAATATCTTAGTATTATCGTTGTTTCGGGTGTTAACTTACTCATTTTCTTTTATATATTTTGTTACGTAAGACATGTTTGTAATGGATAGGTTTTATCTTAATCATATACAGAATGATATCAAGTCCTTAGATACTATTATTAATCATCAAATGAGAATTATAATCGAATGGATACGATGGAGAATGAATCTCATCGCGTTCGTGGAGACGGTAGTCCGTACGTACGCACGAGCGACAATATCATTATTTTGATATTAAATTAATATATAAATGGATGGTGTATCATATATACAGAATCATTAACATGTTATATTTATTATTTACATGAGTTAACATCATTATTATACCCATCCAAATAATAATATATTGAATAACAATTACACCACGACATGGAGACGGTACGCCGTACGTACGTACGTATAGTGACATGTTATTCAAAGGGTTGATAGAACACCGAATATGGTTGTACCATATTTATAATAACATCACATTATATATATGATACTGGAGTTATTATTTTAGAATGGTAATAACAAAGAATGAAGAAGTGGAAGAAGAAAGGAACTTGGAAAAGGGCGGTGAAATCATCACCTCTTCTTCGGGTTCGTCCTTTTGATTTGATCAAAAGGGATCCATCAATTGGCTTTATAATCAAAATAAGGCCTCTAGGATGTAGTGAGGGAAGTTGGGAGAGTATTTGGGTAGAGTTTGGCCGAACCAAAAGGCTTTTAAGGTGTTAAAAAATGAGAAGGATGAGTGCCCTTTTATAAGAGGGGTGAGGGGCACCTTTGGAAAAGCTAGAAATATTATTTTATAATAAATTTATATTCAGTTTCTAATGGCTCAAAAGTTTATTATGTAAATTTTAAGGTGGGGTAGGTCGAAAAAAACTCAACCAATATAATTTAGGCAAGTTGGGGATACTATATTAACCTTATCATTAAGTATTAACTCTATGTTAATTAGTTTCACTTTTACAATGTCTCTTTATATTTTTATATAATATGGTTAATAAACATACCATATTCATCCAAGCGACCCCCAAGTGGTCCATTAATGATAAAACTATAATGATATAAGTCTCTTGGCCGAAACGTAGATTTTTAGGAATTTAATATCAATTAATTATATAATACATTTTTTAAAAACCCTTTTATGTCAATTTTGACACTATTCAATAGTTGATTTTTTTAAAACTCATAACAGAATTATTACTTCGATAAAAGTTCAGTAAATCAATACTAATATGTCATATTATCCGATAAAATTATTTTAATTCATTAAAAGACTCAAATTATATTTATTTGGGTATTTATAACATCAATTATTTTAAATTTTCACTATTATGGGAATTACTGCATCATCATTGTGTCATAAATAAATTGAAATATATAATCTCTAAAAATTATAAATAAAATATCATTATGTAGGAATGCTTTTTATCTTTCTAATTAATATTTATAGTTGAACATCCAACATATATAACCCTATGTAAAAATTGGTTTGCTAAAAGATATATGCTTGTGTCATTTTTGTATTCATTTTAACTTAATTAAAATTAAGTGTCCCTATCACCTACAAGTGACACCATAGGGTCCCCAAATCGACCAAAAGATGACTATGGTCGAACAGGTATCAACCAATAAGGGTAGGACACGTTTTAAGATAATTTTGTATTATTATAATATAATTTTTTAACCCTCATTTACCGGATTTACCTTTAACCATGGTAAATAAAATATTTACCGAAGTAATTATTCAAAATGTCTAAAAATAAATTTTACCTATTTAAACAATTTGAACATCCTGATTCCAAATATGGAATCCATTTTTCGAAATTCAAAACATAGAAGTTGCAGAAATTAATTTAAAATTAATTGATGTTGTTAAAACAAAAAGCGTGTTTTTAAGAGATAATAATTGTCAAAAGATTGGCACTTGTTTATGTCCGATTTAATTGTAAAATTATGTCCAATGACCAACATTATATTAAATGGTAAAAATATATTCTAAATATAATTTAAAACCACTCAAATTCATTATTTATCACTATTAATTATTTTGATTAAAAAAGTTGTTTTTAATTAAAATTTAGTAATTTTCACTATTAATCAGAATATTAAAGTTATCCGAAAAGTACCAAAATTTCACCTTAGGCTAAATTCGATATTCCAAATCCAAAAATGAAGTCCATTTTGAAAAATAAAATATATATAATTTCAAAAAGAAGGTATTACTATTCATAACGACTAGTTTGAATGGTTATGGTGTGTTAGAACTCGGTGTTGCATACAACACACGCTATTACATTATTCAAAGAGAAGCGTACCATAGAAGCTTGGGGTGTTACAAACATCCCTCATGAATTAAGTACATATTCACCTAAATATCATATGGTAAGAAATCATATTCTAATTCCTAAAGAATCTACATAATTCTTGAGTCATATATAAAAAAACACATTAAGTAAATAACCAACCCATCCTTAGGAATCAGTCACATTAATTTCACATATGCTAAAAATATTATAAAATAATTCTGATAGCCAATATATAAAAATAATAGATACATCACCAAAAGGTACACAGATCAATTCCTCAAATAATTATTTTTATAGAATTCTAATGTTTCATAAATCTGGGTTAAATATTATCCTTATATATGTATATCAATTCTATTTAATTTAACATTTAGACCTATGGTACTAATATTATCATGTAACCAAATGTATCCATGATAATGCTACCTTGTGAAATCATATAATCTACCTATTATTGAAAAACATAATACTATTCCAATAGTAAATAAAATATGTTCTGATATATCTTAATAGTCTAATGACATGATAAAAAAGTATAATATGGTTCACTATTAGAAAATCTATTTGGTGGCCAAGTGCCACCGTTTCTCAGAATATAGAGATAGTTTAAAAAAATGGATGGTCAAACAAATCCTTCTATTCAACTGGGAATATCCAGCTAATTAGGTCACAAGTGTGGCATGCCAATGAAATTGCACATATTATATATAAAATAGTTAATTAAATTATATGAAATGTATAATTTTTATACCACACATCATTTTCTAGGTAAAAAACCAACACCCATATAGGGAACACTAGTGATGAATGATGGGGAGGAGATTGGCAAGGAAAATCAGATATCAAACTCTATATCTAGATTTACAAAAGGGAATGAATTTCCTAGATATATCTTAGAGTAACGTAAGGGTTTCAGAAAATGGGATTCATAAACAATGAAATTATATCATACATTCAACATGGTTGTAAACCATACGTCCTTGGATAGTCACGATTTGAACCCCATCCATGACATGAATTTCACAATATAAAAGATTTAATAAAAACTTCACCTTGGGTTTCAATAAATCTGTTGAACCTTTTAAATATGTGAACTAGAATCAATTAGTGTAAATATTTAATTACCTAAAATATTTTAAGGAATATATATTAAAACTAGTTAATTTCATGCAACTCATTCATGAAATAATTGTCTCTAGTATACAGATCCTAACAAAGACTCTAAAAAATAACCAGAACAACATATAATTCTTCTAAAACCCATTAAGATCCCAAAAACCAATTCCCTCACAATTTCATTTACATTATTAATTCCAAAAATATATTCATAGACAATTGTTTATTTCCCTTAAAAATCTCCTATTAAATAAATTTTTTCTTCTACAATTATTTTAAATAAGGAAACCCCAACTAAATGATGTTTAATGTATAATAGTAGATGTACATACAAGGAAAAATATGAAAAATTAAAAAAACACAACATATAATAGATTATCTGTTAGCTACACTATAAATCAATGTGGGGTCCTGTGGAATATTTTAGACACTTTTATCTCATATTAGATTACCTCTCCCAAGTATCCACTAGAACTCACCATTTCTTTTACTAAACTAAAACACTTACAATGGTGTTTTTACTGAGATAATTCTCTCCACAGTCCTTAATAAATAATGTTGGATACTCATATAATGAATCTAAAAAAATCTCATCATCATAAAAATATATAATGTCAGTATGGTTGTAATGATATCTCCAAATTGAGGATGCATGAAACATGTCGTGGGTGGAACCATATCACTATTGAATGGTCAATTTGGTTCCTACTAAACCAATCATTTCAACAATATCAAATGGCCTCAAAATGTGGGAACTATCATTCTCAATTTCATGATATAACATTTATATAATAATGAAGTCTCTATAATTAATATATATGAATCACTTAAAACATTAAAGGAAATCCTAACTAGTTAACATATTATTTGTTCCTATACTAAAAAATCACAAACTGTATATTGATCAATTAAAACTTATCAGTGATTTCTAATACGAGATCGTACCAACAAGTATGAAATCCCTTTTCTATAACCAGAAAATAAGGTAATGACGCAGTCCATCCTATAAGGAATTCAAATGATCCATTCATATTGTTGGTTATATTATGTTATTATATGTGAACATTTAGAGTTCCCAACACATCTACCATGAACCACTATAATTTTGAACCCAGGCTCAGGACATAACCACTAGATTCTTAGTCATCTATTCATATCAGTTTCATTATAAGTATTATATGTTCTTATTAGATGAAAATATGAACTCAGATCCCTCTATGGAACCCTAAAGAATTGATACCTTATATGAGTATCTAATTCAATAATGGTATTCCCTAGAAAATAGTTTAGTATAACTATTTCCCTTAGATATTTTCTAACTAGATCATCAACTATGAAGGAATCATGGATGGAAAAAAATAATGATACCATCATCAGTTGATTTATGATCACCCATATCACTTCATTCTTACAAGATCTCATTGGTAATACCACTATGAAATCCATAGTTATGTCATCCCAATTCCATTTCTGAATGGAAATGTGGAGAAAAAATATAGTTGACCTCTGACATTTGAAAATTATATGCTGATAGGTGAAACAACTCACCATGAATCCCACTATCGCTTTAATCTTTCTGGGACACCATTACTATCAATAGAGATCATGACACATCTTTTTCAAACCAAGATGTACCGTCCATCTAAAAGCATGAACTTATTTCATTCTCATGTCATATAATCTCATTGTATCTTATAATTGATCATATATAAGAAGAACATTGTCACTTCCAAGAGACCATCCTGAGTGAGGATCCCCACCATACATGTTATCCCTCACTTATAATCTCTATGGATCATATAAGTAATCTACCATGATCTAGTTAGTATGTAATGTATGACACATTTTGTAGTCAGGGCAACTGGTCCCTATAACTCATTTATATCTATATTCATGTGAAAAATTAGTTCCATAAACAGATACTCGTTTCAAGATTTTTTCATTCCCTCAGTACTAATATTCCATATCAAGGAGTCTAAAATGATTTTTTCATTTAATAGTGTGTAATCAATCATGATTTCAAAACAATATAGATATGCAAACATTCTTCTTTTATGATACTTTATGTCATATAGGGAAAAATCTGTACGGGAGGATATTATGGTTCACGAACACTAAAAGACTTACACCTGAAAGATAATCTCAAAATAATATTAAAATGTTTACCTAAACATTGAACTCTAGACCATGAGTATGATAATTTAATGCATTTTGTCTCAACTTTCATGATCATTAAGTGAGCACACAGTCCCCCAGTATCAAAACAGCTACTATTCCATCATTGTTTCCATCACAATTCCATTTTTATTCATTACATGGAAATGGTATGTGTATTGATGTTGATATTATTCATCTCTTAATCTTTTAAAAATCTGTCTGTTACAAATATGACCCAATCAAACTTCACACCTTTATTATATTGTTCATACATCAGTTCTTCAAAATTGTAGAATTATTGGATAGTGTATTATAAATATATTTATAGACCAATAAAACTATAAAAATCAAAAACATTACTGGTTCGATCACATGAGGCCACTGTTGAAACCATATTTGGGTCAACTAAAATGGTATCCTCTAATATAACATATCACAAGAAGTGAAATGTATCATCACACATACTATATTAGAATAGAATAGAGTAAATTCAACATATTGTAATATATTGTGAATGATGTGAAGTTGTTGGGACTGATAATCTACAGACTAAGAGTATAATAGGTTTTTATTTATCAAAAAAATGATAATCTAATCTCATGAAGGATGAATGATATAATTCAATAATTCTATTAATATTTCTAGTGCATGTTTCAGAATGATAAAAATAACTATGAACTCATGTAATAAATACAAACTCCTATAATTTGATTGGTGTATATTCAATGGTCTCACATTTATCATTTAGTACCCTAAACTCATGTCAATCTTGGAAAAAAAATAAAAGAACATCCCATGATATCAATGATATCCTCAAAGTGCAGAATGAGATATCAGTTCATGAACATCATCTTGTCTTGTCTTTGATAGTCTACACATATGTTCAATGTAACATCATCCTCTTTTGTAAAAACAATTGTGGAACCACATAGATATGTCCTAGGCAATATGAAATCCTTGGAATCCATACACTCCAATAAATTATCCAACCCAGGAAGATCCTCTATTTTCCTTCTAGAAAAAGGGAAACACACTCAATCATTTCCATACATTAACACAATCTTGAACTCAATATCCATCTGAAGTGGTATACTGATGAACTCTTTATGAAAATAATTTTTTAAAAAAGTACACCATAATAGTAAATGTATCTTTCTATGTGCCACTATCATCTGAGGAGATTCATTCTATCATATTTGTGAGATAATCTAATCAACCCTGAGTTGGTCCTCCCAGAGTAGCCTGATGATCCCACTCGGCCTGGTGACTGTAAGTGCCTGTGTCTAGAGATAGAATGGTAACACTCCTTTTATAATGTCGATATGACCATGTTATATAACAAAAACAATCCATACCATGAATAAAATTTAATTATTTCAATTAAATCATAACATATTTCCATCTAAAATTATATCCACCAACATCATGAGAACACATCTTCTAGTTCTTGATATCATCTAATATCACCCCCAACGGTAAGTGAATGGTCATGAACTCAGCTATTCTCTCCCAATATAAACCCAAGACAATTTAAAAAAGTGAATATTGAATGGAATATGATGATCATATATCAATAAAAATATTAGATAAAGATGATGATACAAGAATCACCTCGCTAAAATTAGAAGGTCATGTATCCGACCTATTCTGAGTAGATTATCTATGTTGTAGGTGGCTAGACTCTATTCTATGGAATTTAGTCTGACTCCCCTATGTTTTCACATCATAGTGGTAAATCGACTCCAACACTAGGTTTCCATGTCCCCTACCTCATCATTATAATCCAATGGAACTCTAGGTACTGTATATTGTGGGGTGGATGACCTATACATTGACTCAATGCCTATCGGGATACCATAAAAATTCACTATAAAGAAATTCATCCAAAAACACTTAAATATGACATAACATGAAAAAATAGCACTATAACCAGATGTTACTACATTTGTTTCTCTTCAATACCAAACATTCACACTTGGAACAGTACGATTTACATCATTCTTGATGTGGGATTCCACTTCCATTACATATAATACTACTATTACATAAGTGGAAACTTTTATTTTTGCACATCATTACACAAATAGAATAATTCACATGTCTTCCATAAGGCATTTTATAGACGCCACTTGGGGTCTCTATTATATTATTATTATAGACGATACATTGATTCATCACATAATTGAAGTCAATAAATTGTATTATTTTTAACTATGATTGGATCTCACAGTGAATCCCAAAAAAAATTATCTTTCTGTAATTCTCATTGGCTTCTAAGGATTAATTAAATAACATCATATTTGTGATGTATCAGGAAATGTCCACCACTGAAATACCCTTCTGTGTTTGATGCATATACTCAATAGTCATTTCATCCCTCAAATTCTAGTGATATAAGTGGTTCAGATACATCACCATGGATTCCTTATAGGTTATATCATTATGATTCAAGGATTTCTCTAAATATTCCAATGTGTGTAGGATGATTAAACCTCCCATGTAAATCCCTAGCCTTATGCATTACATAATCATGAATTATTTTAATAATTCACATCACGGATCTTTTCCAGTTTATAAATTTACATAATTAGGTCATAACCTATACATATATTGTGAATATTACATGTAGACTCTTCTACTCAGTATTTTGTGTTTTATAAAATGAAAACTCATAAAAAATTAAAATGTGTTTAGTTCCATGTTTTAAACAGAATGAAATTTCTTGGATCAATCCCTTGAACCTATTCCACTTTATGTCTGGTGAAAAAAATTTAAAAAATGGTATGAGCATATAATGCTCAGTAAGGGATACATAAAGAAGGATAACAATTAGTTTTTCAAAACAAAAATTTAACCATGAATACATTTTCATCAGATAATACCATTCACCTTTAAGAAGTATCGAACACACCTCAATGAATTTAAGCTAATTGATTAACCTTTTAGTAACAAAAATATATCCATAAAGCCCTTATAAAACATAGTATAGAATATAAAAGTAACTTGGGACATAAACATACTTAAATGGTATACCCATTCTATAGACTTCCAAAAATATCACTAAATTTAATTTTAATACATATTTCCTCCATAACCAATGCATTTGAGGTCATAACATAACCACCCATCCTTGGTTTATCACAGAACCACCCATTTTTTGTTTTATTACATAACCACACATCAATTAACCAAGTATTATTATATAAACACCACAAATAAAATATTTCAAATATCATCATTTCAACCGTAAAATTTCACATTCAATCACTTTAAAAAAATTCATGATATTAAAATAATAAATCCATTTAAAAAATCATTTTCAATAGAAAAACAGCCAAATAAAGAATGAAGGAATTCATTTCTTTTAATAAACATTAATTCATATAGAGGAAGCCAAATAATGATTACACATGCGGAGAGGTCATTATCACCGCTAATGTTATGAAAATTAATTTTTTTAGTTTAGTAAAACACTTTGTAGGGAAATTATTCCCTTTAAATGATAGTAAAAGTCAATGGCTTATATTATACACCGCATAAAATAATGGGTTATATATTCTTGAAATATGCCTTAATGAACGGAGATTGAGATAAAGCCCCTTAAAAAACATTTTGTAAATAAAATATATCAATTATGTGTATTCACTATAATTACAGTTAAATAAATTATAAATAAAATATTATATATCAAATTTAATTTTTCACATAATCATAGCACGTCATAAACAAGAAGTATAACATTATCCCAATGAATAGAAATTGGGTTTTAAAGTTCCCTTACCTCGTGTCTAACATGACTCATCCAATCCTAAATTCCATGAATAATAAACGAAAGTTAATTTCTACTTGATTAAAGAACATTTCAATATTATTATTCCTTTTATATAACTTATTATCTTTCTATAACAATTAGTTATTTATTTTAGTTTATTTCTTACATTTTTTCGATGTTCGGAACATGAGTAAAAAATGAACTTGTTATAATTATAAATTGTCCATGTGGTCAGTGTTACATATATTCAAGAATGGTATTAATGATATAGATATCATATATATCATATATATACATTATATATGTTTTTAGAATATTCCATATAATTTGGATATAAGAAATTAAATGCAACGTTAATAGAGACAGTAAGTCGTACGTACACATGAACACAACATTCATTTATTTTTCATATTTAAAAGAATAAAAACTAAATGATACATATGTATATAATAATTAAATTATAATATCTATGTTACATATGTTTTATAAGGTCATTAATTCTATCCTTTATACCATCCATGTATAGCGTGAACGAGTCATATCATATTGATGGGTGGTGGTCTGCACATCCACAAACTAAATTATCTTTTTTATACAACATGAAAAAAATAATGGTATGTTCTAAATGATAATTATATAATAATAGAGAAAAATAAATATCATATATATCATATATAATTATCGTTCCCTTATAATTTCTAGCATAAGAGGAGGTAGGAGATGATTGAACAATCATCTTTTCGTGAGGCAATAGATCCCCGTACATTGAAACAGTATGTTATATACCCATTAAATGGAGGTGTGTGTATGTGTTGTTCAAATACATATCAGAAAAATAACCTAGTATATTTTGGATACTGGTGTATTTATTTGAATAACTAAAAAGAAATTAATAGGGAATAGTGATTGAACATAAAATAAAAGAACTTGAGAGAAGGCATTACCTTCAAATCGGGTAATGTACTTTGGATTGAAGCAAAAGGATATCTTGAATTTCTTTAATGACTAGTGGAAGGCTTATAAGAGTATTATAGGAATGTTGTGAGCTTATTGGAATAGTTTTTGGACAAGACAATGGGCATGAGAGGTATGAGTAATGTGTTAGAGATGGCGTCCTTTTATAAAATGGTAGAGGGGCACTTTAGGAAATTTTGAAATTATTATTTTATTATAAATAGAATTTCAATTTTAAAATGTTTCCAAATCATTTAATTCGTAGATACAGTGATTATTTTTTTTGAAATCCTCTGACCCAGTACGGTTTATACAAGTTTAGTGAATAAAATTAATTTTAACTTTTATCTTTAACCTTTAGTAAACTAATTTAACTTTTACCATATCCTTTTGTATTTTCATACTATATGGTTAATATAATTACTATAAAATTACTAGATACCAAAAATGGATAATTAATGTAATTTTTAACATCATATATGTCATTTTGAAAAATATTAGATTTTAAGGATTATTTTATCATTTCATAAAATAGTATTTGTTTTAAAAATATATTTATGTCAAGGTATAATTGTTACATATTATGACTTTTAAAAAATCATTAGTAACAATATTCTTTCGAAACACCTATATTAAATAAAATATAACATTTTATAAGAATCCATAAAAATCATGTATGGTATAAAAAGGCTCAAAATTAATTTATTTTAGTATTTATAATCTTATTTAATTAAATCGTTCTTTAATATGGTAATCACAAAATCACCATTTTGTCACAAAAAAAATTGAAATTATTTGATGTCTAAAAATTATATATAAAGAACAATGATTTAGGAAATCATTTCATATTTTTAATGACTATTTATAGTCTAATGTATCACTTATATAATTCCATATATATTTTTTACTATGATATATATGTTTATGATATAATTTCCTTAACTTTAAATTAATTTTTATAAAATATAATTTTCACATATAGGTGGCTCCATGGGGTCACAAAATCGACACAAGGATTCCCTTGGTCAGAAATGTATCATTTAATAGGGTTAGGACATTTATTATGGTAATTTCGTATTATTATAAAATGATTTTTTCCTTTATTTACAAAATAAACCACCAAACCATTGTAAATAAAATGTTTACTGAAGTTTCTATTCATAATGTCTAAAAATAAAGTTAACCTATTTAAAAAATTTTGAAATCCTGGTTCCAATTTTTAATCAATTTTTCCAAAAATTAAAACCACAGATGTTGATGAAATTAAAAAGAAATTAATTCCTGCTATCAAAACCAAAATGGGTGTTTTTAAGAAATATTAACTACCAAAAGATTGATATGTGTTTATGTCTATTTAAAAAGTGAAATTAATTCCAATGACCAAAATTGATTTAAATGGTAAAAAAATAATCAAATTACACTATAAAATCAATAAAAAAGATAATATAACAATTTAAATAAATTAAATGAAATGAATTATTTTTCTAAAAATGTATTTGTTTCACCATTCATTTAAAAATGATATTTATCTAAAAAATACAAAAAAAATATCCAATGTAAATTTTGATGTCCCGATTCAAAATAATAAGTTTACTTGGGAAAATGGGACATATTTAAGTGACAAAAAACTATATTTAAGATGTTTCTTCCATAAAAAGGCATTAAAACTACATTTAAAAAAGATTAGATTATTTATGAATAAATTGGATTTATTGTCATTTTAATCCTTTAAATTTTATTGGATAAGTGTAAAGAATTTAAAAAACATGTGTAATAATATTTTAGTTAGTTATTTTCATTTCCACCAATAAAATTTATTTTCATTATCTACCATTTAAAATAATAATTTTATTATTTTATGTTTCGGTATAACTCAATGTTATGTGAGATGTAATATTTCAATGTAACTCGTTTTTGCGTATTTAGTATGTTATAGGGAATAGAATCCAATGGGAAAAAAATATCTTATTTACAAATATTAATAAATATGAAATTTTCATATTGTTTATTTACCAGATATGTTACATCCTTCCCCCCTTTTGGAAATTGTGTACTTATAATTTCAAAATTGGGCTCTCAGATATCATTAAAAGTCTCACATCGGAAAAAGATTCAATAAAACCATCACATTACAAAAAATGAAGAGAAGTAAAAACGCCACCCGAGGTAAAAAAATACTAGGATTACATGTATAAAAACATGGATATAGACATGAAAACTCACCATCATCTTCTTATGGAAAATGATAGAAAACCCGATCAAGAAAAAGTTAACCACCAGAAAACCACAAACATGTGATATGTTAAATTGTCTTCGATTCCCCTAATAGGAAAAGTAAAAGGACAATGTTTTTTGTTTTTTGTTCCCTTTTATAATGTTGTAGAATTTTTTTATGAGATTAACTATAAAAATAAGGAAATATAAATATCAAGTCGAGTTTCATACTTTTATATGTTTCAATGAAAAACCCATCTTTTTTCCAAAATATGAGTATTCAAGCTGACTTGGACACGTCAAAAGTGCCAAAATCATCTTCTATAGATTCACATATCCCAAAAAGAATCATATATTTCCCCTACCTTTAGACATTATTCCAAATCAAAATGGTTAGTACAAGATCAGATAATCCCCAAAAGGATAATATTTTATAAAATTAAATACTTCTCTTAATCACCAATGTTGAAAAAACAATACACAAAGCTCAAAAAATACCATTCAATGCATAATTTTCCGTAAAAAAGTTAAAAATAATCAAAAATATGTTTTAAACCCAAAATTCAGAAGGATATGATAACATTTACTTCAACAAAAATCATAACATTCATCTGCAAAAATCATCACAAAGTCTTATATTCTTGTATTTAAAAGTAATTACCATATTCACATAATCTCAATGATAGGTTACTAATTTCCATAAATAACCAAAATTTATATATTTCCACAATAATAAAATATTTTCTTCCAAAATAAAATTTCACCATTACACCACAATATAAATCCCGAAGTATTCAATTTTCCATAGACATACAGCATTCCCTAAAAGAGAAAAAGTCTTCCAAAATAACCATTATCACTTGATTGAAAAATAATTTTCTTATACTATTGATATCTACGTGATTAAACATAATATCCCAAATCAACTTATTATCGACCAATAAAATCAATTAACTAAAAATAATAAGTCGTACTAACTATGGACTTCACATAGGCCAGTGGTTAGCAATGACCCCTTATCACCATTTGTTTGTGGGTTTGATTCCTATGGCCTTTCTGGATGTGGCAGGTTATCACCCATCCTATGGGTTTCAATTTTTCTAAAATCATATCATTCTTATAACATTGTAAAAAATATGATAATTTCCTCAAAAATAACCATACCCTATTATATCTCCAAAAGTTATATAACACTATTCATTTTGCAGTACAAATTATAACAGCCACTAATCACCTCAAAACAAAAGATCATATGAACCCCTAGGGTAATCCTCTACATCCACACAAGAAATGGTAATTCTTACTTGAATAACATTTTCATATATCACACATCAAGGATAAACATACAAGAAAAATTCATAAAAAATAATCCCATCATAAAAAGGGCCTTAGTACTTTTAGTAATTTCGGCAACCTAAAATCTACCATATCTCTGGAATCCATTACATTTGGACTTCTTACTCTTTCAAAATTCTTCATAATCCATTAACCATTATTTTCCAAAGTTTTTTGTAATACTTTTTTCCTAAAAAAATCATGAATCATTACTATGATTCAATAATGACCGAACATCGTATAAAAATAATCAATACATTTCATTGTTCATTAGCAGTTTCCTAATCTTCAATTGGAATATAATTTGTTATTAGTAAACATATATTTTTTACAGTTCTTTTAATCATTGTCTTGAACCGTTTTCATAGTATATCTATTTCTGTGACGACCATGTACACCACATTTAAAACATTAAATTTGTCCCACAGAAAAATCTTCATTCCATTCCCAGGAGTCAACTATATTCATCCTTATTGCATGGTATGTTCTTTCCTTATATCTTTCATTACAAAATTTGTATCTTCTTCCCATCCCTCTGAAGTAATTTCCCAAGTGTTTCCTTCCACATCCTTGACACATAGGTTTTTGAGTATAATTATCTTTATGATTATTACTTAAACATTTGTAGTGATTTGTTTCCCATATATAAAATGAATTGTAAAAATCATGAAGGTTCAGAATGTCAATCATGACTCCAGATAGATGGTTGAGAATGACCACAAGGGTTATCATTACATATCCCATTTCAATTGGTTGGTTATTCATAAAACTGTCATATTTTTCTTCACATCCATTATTACATTGGTGCCTACTAGATCTGGACAATTACTAAAACCAAAATGGTCAGTCTGAGTATATCTATAAAATCATCATATAATATCTTAGGAGGAGGGTAAATACTAATAAACACTTATTCATGTTATCTTAAACTCATTAAATTTATCTAAAATAACTATGAATCATTCCAATATGCTAACAAATTCCATTATTTCACTTTTTCTTAGATAGCACCCTATCATTTAAAGGTGTCTAAAATAATATTTGATGCCAACAATTAATTCCCTAGCCTTAAACAATACATAATCTTTAATTAAGTTTATAATTCACATTGAGGATCATTTCCAATTAAGAAGTTTAGAGAAATTGGTCATAACTTATACATACTACTTTAATATTACATGTAGACACTTATACCTAGTATTTGGTTTTTATCAAATAATGGAAACACTTAGAATAAATTGAACCTGATTAGTTCCATGTTTTAAAAAGCATGACAAATCCTTGATCTCGTCTTTGAACATATACCACATTATTTCCCATGATATGTTTTTCAAAAATTTGGCATTAGTATAAAAATATTTGTAAGGGATACATAACTAAGGAAAACTATTAGATTTGCTAAAGAAAACGTAAACCATGAATATGTTATCATATGGTAATAGATTTCACCTTTATAATGTAGAAAACACAATTCACTGAATATAAGCTCATTTATTACCCTTATTTTTCACCAAAATATTACCATTCATCTCACAGAAAACAACGTATAGTATATTAAGGTAACATTAGACATAAACATACTTAAATGGAATAACTATACGGTCAACTTCCTCACATACCACTAAATTTAATAGCCATACGACTGACTTCCATACACAATTAAATGGAGGGTATAATGTAACCACCCATATTTAGTTTATCATAGAACCATCTTTTATTTGGTTTATCACATAACCACCTGCCAAAATTCTAGGTACCATTATATAATCATCAGACATAAAGGATTGAAAATATCAACATTTCAATCATAAATTTTAATTTTCAATCCAAAGGAAAAAATTCAAGTTATTAAAATGATCTATCCATTTCAAAAACAATTTTCAATATGAGAACACCCAAAATAGGAATAAGGGATTTCTGTTCCGTTTAAAAATATTATGTCTTATAGTGGAAGCTAAATAACTATTACGGAAGTAGATAGGTCATTACCACCGCAATGGTTATAAAAATTTCTTTTTGACATTTAGTGAAACACTATGTAGATAAAATATTCCATTTAAATTAAACTAAATGTAAAAGGATTTTATTATAAACTATATAAAATATGGAATTATATATTATCTAAATATGCCTCACTAAAAGGAGTTTGAGATGAAGTCCCTTACAAAGATCATTTGGTAAATAAAATTGATAAATTATGTGTATTCACTATATGTAAACATAAAAAAGTATAAATACAAGATAATATATTAGAGTTAATTTCACACATAATCATAGCACGACATAAATAAGAAGTATAATATCATCCTAATGAATGGAATTTGGGTTACGAAGTTCTCTTACCGCATGTCAGACATGACTCATTCGTTCATTAATTTTCTGAATAATAAAATTAAGTTAGTTTCTATTAACATAATAACCTATTTCAAGTTAATTATTATTTTTATATCAGTTATTACATTTCTATAACAATTAGATAATTATTTGTGTCCATATTAGACATTTTGTCGTTGTTTGGAAAATGATTAATAAATAAGCTTGTTATAATTATAAATCGTCCATGTTGTCAAAATTCCATCATCTACAGAATTATATTCATTATTTAGATATCATATATATAATATATATACCATATATATGTATTTATAATATTTCATATCATTTGGATATAGAAAATGCAATGCACCATTCCTGGAGACAGTAAGTTGTACGTTTTCATGACTGCCACATTCATTCCTTTTTCATATGTAATGGGATGAAAAAAATGATACATAGGTATGTTATAATTATATTATAATATCTACGTTATATATGTTGCATCAATTAATTAATCCAATATATTATACATTCCATTTATATCATAACTGAGTCATATCACTTTGACATTGTGGTAGTCTGCACTTCCTCAAATAAAATTATTATTATTATACAACTTGTAAATAATAATGATATATTATAAATTATAATTATAGAATCCAATTGATAAAATAAATATAATATATATCAAATATAATTAAAATTTTATCATAAAGTCCACCCTAATAGGTGGTAGGAGATGATTGAACAATCATCATTTAGTGAGGTAGTAGTTTGTCGTCCACAAAAATTGTTTGCTCTATACTCATTAGACTGAGCTGTGTGTAAATTTAGATCGAATCCTACTCATAAAAAAACCCTGTATATTGGTGGAATTGTTGTGGTTATGTAAATAATGAATAAGTAAAGAGTATGGAGTGGAGAAGGAAAATAAAAGAAAAAAACTTGAGAGAAGATGTTACCTTTAAATCAGGTAACTCCCTTTGGATTGAACCCACATGCAACCTTGAATTTCCTTCTACCTATTGAATGGATTATAAGTAGAATAAAGAGAAATTTTTAGATTATTAGAGGTATTATGGGATTATACAAGTGGCTTGAGAGATGTGAATAATGGGTTAGAGGTGGTGTCCTTTTAAAAGAGGAAGGAGGGTCACTTTTGGAATGTTTGAAAATATTGCATTATTATAAAATGAATTCTGATTTCAAAAGGTCCCCAACTCATTTAATTAGAATATAAGATTAAGAGTGTTCTAAAAACATTCGGCCATTGATTTTTACACATGTTTAGGGCATAAAATTAACCTTATGATTAGCTTTAAATATTAGTTAACTAATTTAACTTTTACCATGTCCTCCTATATATTCATACAAGATGATTAATTTATTTACTATAAAATCCATAGAAAACAAAAAATGGAACATTAATGACATTTTTAAAATTTTATATGTCATTTGGCCGAATCTTAGTTGGTTAGGATTATTTTATCATTTAATAAAATTGTATTTTTTTTAACTCATCTATCTCTATGTATAAACTATTTATATCAATACTTTTCCAAAATCTATAACAACATTATTCTTTAAAAAACTAAATTAAATCAAATATAACTTTTTATACTAATAAATAATAATTTTTATGGCATAAAATGTTTTAGAATATATATATATATATATGTTACTATTTATAATCACATTTAATTACAACTTTATTTAATAAGGTAATCAGTGCATCACTATAGTTTCATAAATAATTTAATTTGTATGATTCCTAAAAAATATAAATAAAATAAAATGATTTAGGAAATTTTTTTATATATCTAATTAATAATTATAGACAAAAGGGTAAATTATATAATCCTATACCAAAATTGGTTTACCATAATATATTTGTTTAAGTTACATTTTTTTAACTTTAAAATAATATTTAAAAATTATTATTTTCATGTAAAAGATTCTCTATGGGGTCCCAAAATGGACCCATGGATGTCCATGGTCAGACATGTATCATCCACTATGGTTAGGACACATGTTAGGGTAATTTAATATTACTATAATATTTTCCCCTTATTTACTGGTTTTTCTCTTTAACAATTATAAATAAAATATTTACTGGAGTTACTATTCATAATTTCTAAAGAGAAACTTATCCTATTTACACAATTTGGACCTCCTAATTCCAAATATGTAATCAATTTCTCTTAATTCAAAACATAGAAGTTTTAGAAAGAAATTATAAATTATTTCTCACTATTAAAACCAAAATCCATGTTTTTAAGAAATATTAACTACTGAATGATTGGCACATGTTTATGTCTAGTTAATAAGTGGAATTACTTATAAAGACAAAAATTGGATTGAATTGTAAAACAATAATCTAAATAAACTTCAAGACCAATTTAAAATATAATCTAACAATATAAATAAATTATATAAAAAGACAATTTTGACTTAAAATGCAATATTTTCACCATTCATTAAAAAAATGAACTTTATACGAAAAATACGAAATATTTACACAATGCAAATTTTTATGTCCCTATTCTAAAAAAAATTATTTTTTCAAATGGAACATATAAAGGTGAAAAAAATAATAATTAAAAGGGGTTCTCCATCAAAAGGCTGTAAAACTACTTTTTAAAAGTAATATAGTAATTATGATTAAAATTGGATTCATTCTCAATTTATGCTTCTAAAATTTATTGAATAAATGTAAAAACATTTGACAAACCTGATTAATTATATTTTAGTTAGTTCCTTTCCTTCCTATATATACAATTTTTCGGTGTTAACTACCATTAAATTAATAATATTATTATATTATTTTTCGGTATAACTCAATGTTGTGTGCAACATACGATTTCAAAGAAACCCATTTTTTCATATTGAGTATGCTATCTAGCATAGAATCCCAATGAAATGTAAATATCAAATTTAAAAATATTAATAAATATAAAAATGTCATATTATTTAATTATATGTGATGTTACGTCATATCTATTGGTGTCTCAATATGCATGATGATCATCTTAACAGACTCAACCAACAACACATCTACCTGGGGGCCAACCTCCCCATTGAACATAGATGGATGATGTATTTATAAATCCTTTTTCATCACAAAGATTATAGATGTTTTGAGAGTAATGTAAATTCCATGGATCACATGACCATCAATAAGTTGTTACAAATATGAAAATATTTATTATTTTAAAGAGATACTATAAGCATTGACTCAACTATGTTAAGAGTATACTGATTTCTTGTCTCTTGAAACTCAATTCAAATATAACGAGGAATCATTTTATCAAAAAGACTAATAAACTCCTATGGACACTAGAAAAACATCAAGTAAAATATAAAAAATTAACAAAAATAGATAACCATTAGATCAGTGTCTCTCTAAATATTTCATAACAAATGAATTTAAATATTTTAAATGTTTACTTCATTTCTTTAATCAAGAATAACAAGATACAAATTACATAGTATTAACTTGAGAAAAATATGTCACATCAGATAAATATTTCCATTGAATGAACACTGCATGTCATAATATATCTAATTGTGCCTATAATGATTCATGAATTCACATATCACTTCATACCAGGCCACAAGTACAAATTTTAAGAAACAATAACAACAATAAAAATTTGAATAATCTAATGTGAAATAATATAAACCATAAAAACTAAACAACATTGATAGAAATGTAATCCATGTTTACACATATTTTATTCCGTATATGGATTTTATACTACCATGGAAATTATCAGTGTGAGTACTAAAAAAGTACATAAAATCCTTTATAACTTTCCTAAATTGTAATGAAATAGAAAATAAAAACACAATCCTATAATACGACATTTGAAAATACCCAAGCCAATTCTCCCTTCAGTGATTAATATGGTGGAATAAGTGCCCACTTGTTATCATCCTTTGATGTATGTGGGTTTCTACTAGCATCCATGGTAAAAAGAATATAGTTAGTATTCTATACCATTGGTTAAATAGTTTAAACGAATGAGGGAAATAATAGTATAGTGGAAAAAATAAAAATAAAGAATATGAATAAATAAAATACAATCCAAATATAGGAATGGAAAAATGAATAAATCAAAATATTTATAGATTAATGTAAAGGAATGAATAATATAACTAAATCACATGATGGACGTTATACAGTTAAAAGAAACATTAATCCCAAATAAAGAATCCAAAAACCTGGATCTCAAACCTCTGGTCTCTTCCATCTATATTCTCCAACCCATTCACTAAACCAATAGTAAAAAAAGGTTTATTTCCATTCTCAAATCCTACAAATATACTATATTTACAGTTACAAAATTATGTCCCATCAATGTTATGAATAAAGCATTGTAGGTTGAAACCATTGTGTCTAAAAAATACTTTCGAATAAAATTATTTCATGAAATAAATATAAGAACATGGTATTAATTAATAAATGTAATAATTCACATGTAAAAAACTAACTATCCCTTATGTTATGGGTTTACATGCAAGTATAACCAACCCATATTCAGAACCATCAAGGGTATCTCTTACTAAGGGTGTATCCTCCTACACTAGGAAAGGTCACATGAGTCTATGGTAGATTCTCCCACTGATGATGAATCTCCAATAATATATCATCAAAAAGTTCATATACACTTAGGCTAACTAGAATCTCACTAACATGCATTTTATGACTTTTCATTTATCCCTCATGTATATGATATAATCATTTATTCTTTTTATGGGCATCATATACCTATAAAAAATCCAATAGTTGTATGAAATAAGGTACCAAGCCCCTATGTTTCAATTTAAATCACCAGTCATATCTATAATATCTCAAAATTACAATAATAATAATATCCTCATGAAATAATCAAATCAGTGACACATAACATCAAAATTTAGGAGAACATTTCTCATGTTAAAAAACAAAGATTCAAAATATATACACACAACTCACAATGATAAATTCATCAATTTATGATTTTCTTATCAAATTATGTCTTATAAATCTGTATTAAAAATCATGATCACATATATGTATATATATATATATATCCTATATAATTTATCATTTAAATATAAGCTTATTAACATATCATATAACATAATTTATCCACAATGATTCCACCTAATGAGATCAAACAATTTAGATGTTATCAAAAAGAATAATATTATGCTGATAACCAATAAACATTTTCAAATATATCTAACATTGAAAATGTAAATATGAACTCTTTTTAAAAGTTTTAAGGATAGACGGAATTTTTGGTGGTATCCATATTTATTCTTCATGCCTTTGGACCCGATGATATCCAACATACTGTGAATATATATTTTCTTCAATAGGGATTATCAAGTCATTTAGTTAATGAGTGAAGAATTCATTTGTGATAAAAAATAGTTCATATACTATGGATAATTTAATCATAAAATTGGATAAGTATTAGACCACCCATGTTTATCTGATGAATAGAAAATACTCTCAATAGTGAATACTAATTATGAACTAATTTGTAGAAGATTGATATGGAATACTAGAGATCAGATGCAACAATACAAAATAATGAATTGAATAAATTTCATGCAAATCACTTGGAGTTGTCCTAGGGTGGAATAGAAGAGGATTCGTAAGGAATGAAATTAAATCATACATAATGTGTGGTTTAAAAACACTATTTATGAACTATTCATGATGTGAACCCCTTTAAAAAACATAATTTATTGTTATAAATGGTATACTGAAAAAATTTCACATGTAGTTAAAATAACAAAGATTGACCTTTTCGCAATGTGAAAATAATTCATGTCATGTAAATGTTTCATTCCCTACACCAGTTAATTGAATCATCCTTGAAATAGGTTCGTGTCATGTAACATGTTCATGACGTGATTGTCTCTTGTTGATTGTTTAAAGCATAGATTCTGCTAAAACTACTCAAACCACCTCTAAATCATTCTATATATATAATCATCCCACTAAATCCTTTGATTCATTTATACCCATACTCAATTATTTCATTAAATAATAAATAATAGGACATTAGGTCATTATACATGGAAAAATTTCGTCCATACCTAAATATAAGGTTTATCCACCAAGGTTTAAATGATTAAATCCCCAACTAAATGATGTTTATGTGAATCTTAAAGATTTACATACCAGGAAAAATACATGATATTATTGATTTTTTGATTAACAATAAAATATTTATTTACATTCATATTGGGATTTATTGACACGAACAGAATCTACATCCCACTAATACTACAACTAAATCAAGACCATGATAAGTATCTAAGGGAAATAGCTATCCCTAGGGGAAGGAACAAGTGCCCGGTTATCAATAAATTTGATTTGTGGTCAATTTTCCTGAGTAAGAAATCATAAAATATTTTAAACAAATCACTAATAATAATCATAATTTTTCATGCCATAACAGACTTAAAAACCCATATCTGAATAATTTTTTTTGAATAGAGTAAAAGAGGTCCAAGCATAAAAAAATATTATAAAAACATGCATAATTATTTCACAACACAAAGGGGTAATCACCCCTATCCATCTCCACAACAATGTACCATATGAGGGGACTAACAACATGAACCACCATCACTAGGGGCTTTGCCTATACCTATATAAAACCTAATCAAGTTTAAATACACCCAAAGGTTTTATGATGGGTGTGATCCTAGGCCCAGTATGGTACCACCCAAAGATTCCAAAGGGCATGCAATACAATGTGAGAGAATAATGAATTTTTGATATGTAAAGAAAAGAAATGATGAATATCAAGGAATGAAACTTTCAATTGAAAACATTTTTAAAACTAAAATATTCAGAATGTTTAATAATTTAAATAATACATGTTTTCTATTTTAATGTATAGCCAAAAACACCGTATGAAAAGGTTCAATACCACAAATGATATGAGCACAAAAATTGGAAACACCTATAGCCACTAGATATTGTTGTTCCCTATATACCTCATACCTCAGTGTAAAGTATACAAGTCTCAATCATTTCCCATAAAAGAGACACAATTAGAAAACCTACACATAACCTATTTGTCCCCAAACACCATCCACATTGTTTAGTTAGAGTTGAACTTGTCCATTTTCTCAGTGAAATAGGGATAAAAATCATCTGGATCACTAGATGTACTAGTACATATCTTTCCACCAAGGTATATGGTCGTCCCCCATTATGCTCAAACAATTATAGTAAGAAACACTCATCTTTTTTCATATAAAAAACCACTAATTTTCACATAGATACAATACAGTATTTATAAACCCTTTATATTAGTCATAACACATAAAAAACCATTTTGATTTTCAATGAAACAACTTCTAAAAATCTCACATGGTTTTGCACCCAAAACACCTTTAAATCCCCACATTGAACACCATGTGCACAAATAAGATTCACCAAAATAGAAATAGAATCCCCAAAGAATTTTATTAAACAAAAAAAATTTCAGTTTTAGGGAAGCTTCATATTATTTAAGATGTGATGTTGTTTTAAAATCTCTATTTTCACACAAATGTGGCATTTAAAGTTCATATGATTCACAGAAACCATTAAAAAAGATTTTCACCACAATAACATAACCATATAAACATTATAAACAATGAATTCAGCTCAAAAACTTTTCAATAAAATCCACTATGCAATTATAGGGTATCCCCAAATAAATGATAAGAATATTTCATTGAAAACCCAACAATTTCACATAAAAATGGAACTAAAAATTCATCTTCATTACAAACACCTCTAAAACAAAAATTTTCACTATTAATAAAATTAAATAAACATTAAAATATTATACACACAGGGCGGTAGTCACAATTATTTCATGGATAATGGAATCACCTACCAATTTTTTTAAAACATTGATACTTTTGTCCAGAAACTCAATCACACCACTGCCACACATCAAGGATGGAAAATCCAGCCTAAAAAACAAAACATTGGACCAAGAAAATCCATGTATAAATTCTAGGTTCAAAACAATAACCTTTAATAATTTAGGAATTCACGAAATATTGGTGAAACATAATGTAATGTGGAGGAAGTAAGATGGAGATACACTTACTTTGGGTTGGATGAAGTTATGCCACCACATCCCCCTTCAAAATGGAGTTAAAATGAGGTTTTGAGTCACTTGTAGAGCTTACATGGATGAAATGGTCGAATGGGGGAAGAAAGGTCCAAAATTTGATATATCCCAATAGTATAAATAGGCAATTTTAAAAAAAAAATGACATGGTCATAAGTGAACGGTTTGTGTGCATGGTATGGTAAACTATTCCCCCTCCTTTATCCACTCAAAAAAAGTTCAAAAGACACCAATATTCATAGAGGAATAGGGGGAACATAGGTGTGAGTGTTAGAATAAAAATATTTGAAATATAAGTTCCTTAAATGAATAACATAATTTTCACAATTCTCTCCACCATGAAAACATTCTGTTCAAAAAATTCGACTAGATAGTTGATAAAAATACATGAATGGTACTTGTCCTCAACCCATGTCTTCAACTCACTGTTCTCATGAGTATCACTACCATGATACCAATGATCCAAGACCAATGGATTTGTCACGTACCAAATCTGGTCACCACCGAAACTAGTGCCAAACCTATCCCATGACAAGGCCCGAAGGGAATTCCCAATCCCCACGGGCTAGAACAAGTGTCTGGGTATCATAAAATGAGAATTGGGATTGATTTACCTGAGTTTATAAACTTAAAACAACAAAAGAATCCAATAAAACGAATCTGGATTTTTCAAACCAAACAATCTTTTACAAAAATTCCGAACTGAATTACATAGCTTAAAACAACTAAAAAATACCATACCAAAGGTAAAACCCAAAATGAAATATCCCAAGAACCCTCATGGCATGGGGCACCGCCCTCAAGCCATCTCCGCAAGACTTTACCACCAAGGAACTGCTAGAAACCTGAACCACTGGAACAAAAAAAAAATTGTAACCAACCTGTGACAATAAAAATAACCAAGTATACTTACACCCAAAGGTGTAAGTAGGGTGTAAGACAATTTTTATTAGGATACCACCTCTATAAGATTCCATGCGATAAACATTCAAAGATGAAAAGCATGCAAGTTTTCAAAAACATGTAATTTCTACTTACAATTTCTAAAAGATGAAACTTAAAAAAATCAGTTTTCAAGTGGGCTAATTTAAAGAATAAAAAATTTTAAAATAAATACCAAGGCTACTGAATTTTCCAGCCACTCATACCAATACCGATGATAAGCACAAAATATCTAGTGAGCACAAGCAATGGGAAATAACCTCTAGGCACTAGCTAGTTGTGGGTCTCAGGTACCTCGTATCTCAGTGAGATTAACCATCAAAAATATCCATTCTCATGCACGAGCCACTAGTAGGGTACATACCCATAACCTAGTGGTCCCCAATCATCATCATCATAATTTAGTTAGAGTTGTAAGTGACAATCTTGCTAAGTGAAACGGAGGTCAAACCCCACAGATTCACTAGCATACTAGTACACGTCCACCCACCTAGATAACCGGATTTTTCCCTTTATGCTCAAACAAGTTAAAAAAGTAAATGAATATAATATTCACAAGAAACTAATATTTCCATATCATAAATTCTCCAAACATCCCACATATATACAACACAAGTCACAAAATTCCACTTTTCATTAAAGTTGATTTTGAAATACGACTCACACCAAAATAGCCCACAACACTTTTCCCATTTCTTTAACAATTCCACAAATTCATTAAACAATTTTATAGATCCAATTCAATATATTACTAATCTCATAACAGCCCACTCACTTTTTACATAACACCCCTTTTAACTTCAAAATCATTTTATCATTAAACTTTCACGAAAGAGCCCACAAACAAGTTTCGTTCCAACGTCACAATAGACTAAAACATTATAGAAATTTACAAAACATTCTAAATATATTTGAAATCTTAAAACATCACTTCACATTTCAAAACCCCATTATACGTGAAGACATATAGCAAACATTACATATGCACCCTTTTCCCACTTTGTTTAACCAACTAAAACATTTACAATTTTCATAAAAAGAACCCAACTGGTGAAAATATGTCTTGCACAAAAAAACCCATTTAAAAACTCTATTTTTAATCCAAAATCAAACCAATCTCTTACCAAAACAGAGTTTTCATCCCAATCAACATGTAATAATCCACATTCAAATGTTATATAATCACCATTAACAGTATCGCAAAAGATACACATGAGAACACAAAAATCCATAAAACACTTTCAAAGAGTATAACAAGGTTACACACATAAAAACCATTAAAAGACCCTCATTTTTAGGCCCAAATTACACAATATTATTACCCAACCAAAATTGGCTGCCCCGTTCAACAACTAATAAATCACTTCCATGTTTTACAAAACTAATACAAGAGATAACACAAGAAATACATTTGAAAAATACATATTTCAAAAAAAAATGTAACTTTAATACCAAATTCATTACTATTGCTACCAAAAATGGTTTTCGCATAATAAAAACATATAAGGAACATGAAAAATTATTTAATCAAGAAAACTAACTCATTATTAAATGGTTACCCACGGAATCACGTACCGAATGTGTCGAAACCCTCAAATATTGGGGTGAAACATCAACCGCACGACCCCAGCACATCAAGGGAGTTAAAAGATACCTAAAACCTCAATATTTCACCAAAAATACAGTAATTTAGAACCTAAGAACGAACCCTAACTTCTGGAATTTTCATGATTCAAGAATTTGGGAAGAAACCCTAAGCAATTTGAAAGAGGAAAGAAATAGACTCACCTACTTGATGAATCCTGAATTAATCACTCCAAAAACAATAGTTTCTAAAATTTAAAACAGCCAAAATTCATGTATTGTTCAAACAATATTTTGGAGGTAATTTAGGAACTGAAATGGAGGGAAAAGAGTAATAATTGAGAGAGTTAAGAAGGGATGAAGTTACCTCTCTAATTCTAGCCGATTTGAGACAGCCTATGAAGATCAGCCCTAATTAGTGATTTCAAAGAGCTCCAAGGAGGGGCGGAAAGGCAATGGGATCCCGCCTGGGTTTCTTAGGGTCGAGAGGGAGGTGGAATCATCGAAAAATACATTATATTTAATATGATATAAAAAAATTAATGATACATTTTAAAACTGAAAAAATGGGCTTTCGGGTTGGCCCAATTCTTAAATAATCACCCAAATCCTCCATGATTATGGATTTATAAAGGCTCAAAATTTATATATTGGTGTTAATAGGTCAGAGGATACCATTTAGGAATTGGAAAGGGTGAAAAATATTAACAAATGAAAAAGTTATAAATGAAACAAAATTTATTTTTAAATCTGGAATTGGGCTCACAGTTTGGCCCAATTCATAAAAACTCATCTATTTCTCCATAAAACCATTGGAAACCCTTAAAAACAAAGAATTAATGTAAAATAAATGAAATTTATCTTCAAAATAAGTCATTTATGTGAAAATTATCCCCACCATAAAAACATTTCGTCCTCAGAAAGCTACAGAAAGGCCAGATACGAAAGCCAAACTCAACTGATAAACCAAGATGTACTCCCTTTCTAGGTTTCGCCCCCAAAGACCAAAACGCCTCCAGTGATAAATTAAGGAAGGAATACTTCACAACAAAATCATACACCACTTTCCTGAAACAATCAGTCACTTCAAGCTTTATCCCAAAGGAAAACTCCTCAAACACTATCCGAACAAGACTCAAGCAATTCACTCAAACGAACAACAACATCGAACAAGGTTACACATACCTTGCTATAACTAAACCATTGGGCACTCTCCAATCTCAATAGTTACCCATGGACGATTTAGGTAGCTTGATAGATCCAAACAAGACTACCTACCACCAATCCTTGACCATGGTTAAGTCTAAGTTATTGGTACGGGGGAAAACTTAGGCTCCCCACCATAAGAACCAACCATCTTAATCGACCAGCATGGGCCGGTACAGAAAGACCCCAAATTATAAAGTGTTGGGACGACCACATGGTTAGTCAACATGGTTTGGGAAACCATGAACTAACAGTGGAGATTCTTCTATCTATATGGTTTTTTTTGGGGCATGGTCACTACTAACCAAGTGCAAACTGTGTGGTCAACCTGTCTAGCCAAACTTCATACCTTTCTCTAAAACTCAATAGAAACCATAGGGGGAGGGAATAACATTGGGTGATGACATGGGTACAAGTCCCTCCACCTATTTGCACCAAACATGAACATTAGAAGAAATATGATGACACCATATGTTTAAACACTTCTTATCATTCATATTCAGGATAGGACTTTGCACAAGGGTTTTAATGACCCTGTGATTTCCCCTCACTACAAGCCAGCTTCTCTCCGAGACCTATGGCTGGAGCTCAAATGATTGAAGCATCTTCGGCCTCGCAGTTAGGCTTTGGAAACCCCCTGAATGAGAGTTATTCTTTTGTTGCAAACAACAACTACACCACAATCCACGATAAGTTTTTCCGAGACATAATACATTCGAAACTAACTTTACCCTAACTCGATATTTCACTGAGACAAGGGATTAGAAGATGTACAGACATCACACCTTGTTTGTTCATGTGAGAATCAATAGAAGTAAAGAACACTTATACGCACCATCCTCTAAAATGGTATATTTTTTTATGTTTATTTCAAGGAAGTCATTCTCCCAACATAATAGTGACCCTCATATGATTGCCCAACTTTCACTATTACGGTCAATCGGGCACATGACATCACAAGGCATCACCGAACATGACCATTGTGACTGATATAAACAATGAATAGAGAGGGAACTTTTACAACATCCCCAAACAAAACACAATTCGAGAAAGTGGCCATAATATCCTCCCATGACCAGATTTCCCACACTGGTAGTTCAACATGAACTCCTTCTTCGAAGAGACTATGAAGGACCGAGAGTTCCTCTTTGACACTATCCAAATACTCATCCATACTAACAACCCCAGAACACTTCCACCTTCGAAAAATTAGGAAACTTAAGAGTCTAAAGTCACTTTCAACCATCTATAATCAATTTCCCACTATAAGAGGTTACACAAAACCAATAATGTAAAGGGTGTATACTCAATCTAAAAAGCTCAAGAAATAGATTCCTTATATTGATCAACTGGAGGATTTTCCAATGGAGAAACAATCTGGGTTGCGCTTTAGTTATGCATTAACCTTTAATGGGGGTGTACCTTATCTAATGAGAGAACCCAACGACCCAACCAATCTGGTCCATTGGTCAAAAAAAGCCATAAACCAGCTCCAAACACATGAAGGGAACCACCGTAAAGGCATCCCAAAACATTTTTCAAAAGAGACCACTAACCGTCCCTACAACACAGCTTACCGACCAAACACAAACCCAAAACACAGTTCAAACAGAAGGGGTTCTTGGACTCAAAACATCCCACAACATCAACATTTTCAAAAACCCATAATAAAAACCATAAAAAAATATTCATCAAGACATCATGTTTTTCATTAAAAGTAATTCTTTGAGAATAAACAGTTTAGTAGTAAGCGTATCCACCAATGGTACCCCATGGGCCTCACACATGTATGTTTTTCTGCCACACCGGGCACCCCCCTCATATCCGTCCCGGAACTCCTCCAGTCATGCCATCAACCATCCATCATCCCATATAACCCCATGCATGTGGTCACTCATAGAAATACCAATGGTTAAAACAAATATTCTTTACACTTTTCAAAACCAAAACAGCCAACCAACACATCCTTGTTCTCAAAACTGTTATCCAAGGGATGCAAATCGCAATTCAAATATTACTAAAATTTTCATAAAGAAACAACCATTTATGCAATAACTGAATTTCATGTTATTCACATCAATTTCATAACATCTCATCCCAACAAAACACCCTATGATAGATTAGAAAAATTTATTGGAAACACTTTTTCAAAACCAACATCAGTATAGTTTCTGCTTTCAAAAGATGTGTAAGAACACCATTTTCCATTTCAAAATAATTCTGAATATTTAGATACAATATTTCATAAATAAAACCATTCCATTTTTATTTGAAAATCATTTCACAAAAACATTACACTTCTTAAAACCAAGTCACATTAAAATCGAAGTTCCATGATTTAAGAACTAAAGAACACAAGACAATGAGAGAGGAAACTAGTTTCAGTGGGTGACTTGGACATATGGTCGGCGGCCATATTCCAATCACTTCACTATCACAAAGAGTGTTCTTGGTAATATCCTCAGCTCCACATGGCTTGCCAGGCCCTGTGAGCTTATTGATAACATTAACCCAACTCTCTTTTCATTTCCCCTAATCATCATTAAACCCAGAAAACCAAAGGACTCCGAAAGGTCCTGACTTCCCCTGGACATGTGAATCTAGTCATGAGGTGTGGGGATCAGCCACACTACTCATAAATAAAATTCAAAGTCCCAATAATACTTACTCCATATTATCCTGATTGTTCCCCAAATAACATGACCCAAAGAGAGCGAACCACCATCTGATACCATTTTGTCACGAACCAAATCGGGTCACCACTAAAACCAGTGCCCAACCTAGACCGTGACAAGGCTCAAAGGGTGTTCCCGATCCCCACGGGCTTGCACAAGTGCCCGGGTATCATAAAATGGGAATTGAGAATGATTTACCCGAGTTTATAATCTTAAAACAACAAAAGAATCCAATAAAAAATCTGTATTTTTCAAACCAAAAAATATTTTACAAAAATTCCAAACTGAATTACATAGCTTAAAACAACTAAAAAAGACTATACCAAAAGTAAAAAACCAAAATGAAATATCCCAGGAACCCTCATGGCATGGGGCACCGCCCTCAAGCCATCTCCACAAGACTTCACCACAAAGGTCCTGCTAGAAACCCGAACCACTCGAACAAAAACAATTGTACCCAACCTGCGACAAAAAAAATAACCAAGTCTACTTACACCCAAAGGATTAAGTAGGATGTGATAAAATACCCAATAGGATACCACCATTAAGAGATTCCATGCACTAAACTTTCAATGATGAAAAGCATGCAAGTTTTCAAAAATAAGTAATTTCTAGTTACAATTTCTTATAGATGCATCTTAAAAAATCAGTTTTCAAGTGGGCTAATTTAAAGAATAAACACTTTTAAAATAAATACCAAGGCTACAGAATTTTCCAGCCACTCATACTGTATGCCGACGATAAGCACAAAATATCTACTGAGCACAAGCAATGGGAAATAACCCCTTGGCACTAGCTACTTGTGGGTCCCTGGTACCTCGTATCTCAGTGAGAGTAACCATCACATATATCCATTCTCATGCACGAGCCACTAGTAGGGTACATACCCATAACCTAGTGGTCCCCAATAATCATCATCATCATAATTTAGTTAGAGTTGTACATGTCAATCTTGCTAAGTGAAACTGAGGCCAAACCCCACGGATTCACTAGCATACTAGAACACGTCCACCCACCTAGATACCCGGGTTTTCCCTTTGTGCTAAAACAAGTTCAACAAGTTAATGAATATAATATTCATAGGAAAATAATATTTCCATATCATAAATTCAGTAAACATTCCACATGTATACAACACAAGTCACACAAGTCCACTTTTCATTCAAATTGATTTTGAAATACGACTCACAACAAAATAGCCCACAACACTTTTCACATTTCTTTAACACTTCCAAAAATTCATTAAAAAATTTTATAAAACCAATCCAATATATTACAACTCTCAAAACAGCCCACTCACTTTTTACATAACACCCCTTTTACCTTTAAAATCATTTTATCATTAATCTTACACGAAAGAGCCCACAAACAAGTTTCGCTCCAACATCACAATTAACTAAAACATTACAGAAATTTACAAAACATTCTAAAAATATTTGAAATCTTAAAACACCACATAAACATTCAAAACCCCATAATACGTGAACACATATACCAAACAGTACATATGCACCCTTTTCCCACTTTTTATAACCATCTAAAACATTTACAATTTTCATAAAAATATCCCAAGTGGTGAAAATAAGTCTTGCACAAAAAACCCATTTCAAAAACCTATTTTTAAGCCAAAATCACACCAATCTCTTACCAAAACAGATTTGGAATCCCAATAAACATGTAATAATCCACTTTCAAATGTTATATAATCACCTTGAACAATATCGCAAATGATACACATGAGAACACACAAATCCATAAAACACTTTCAAAGAGTATAACAAGGTTACACACATAAAACCAATTAAAAGACCCTCCTTTTTAGGCCCACATGACACTATATTATTACCCAACCAAAATTGGAAGCCCCATTCAAAAAATAATAAATCACTTCCACATTTTACAAAACTAATACAAGAGATAACACAAGAAATACATTTGAAAAATACATACTTCAAACAAAAATGTCACTTTAATACCAAATGCTTTACTATTGCTACCAAAAATGGTTTCTGCATAATAAATAGCATATAAGGAACATGAAAAATAATTTAATCAAGCAAACTAACTCATCATTAAATGGTTACCCGTGGAATCACCTACTGAATGTGTCGAAACCCTCAAATATTGGGGCGAAACATCAACAGCACGACCGCCGCACATCATGGAAGTTAAAAGAAACCTAAAACCTAAATATTTCACCCTAAATACAATAATTTAGAACCTATGCATGAACCCTAACTTCTGGAATTTTTATAATTCAAGAATTAGTGATGATACCCTAAGCAATTTGAAAGAGGAAAGAAATAGACTCACCTACTTGAAGTATCTTGAATTAATCAGTCCAAAAACAATAGTTTCTGAAATTTAAAACAGACAAAATTCAAGGATTGTTCGAACAAGATTTAGGAGGTAATTTAGGGACTATAATGGAGGGAAAAGAGTAATAATTGAGAGTGTTAAAAAGGGATGAAGTTACCTCTCCAATTCTGTCCGATTTGAGACACCCTATGAAGATCATCCCTAATTCGAGATTTCAAAGAGCTCCAAATACGGGGTAAAGTAAATGGGAGCCCTCATGGGTTTCCTAGGGTCTAGAGGGAGGTGGAATCACTGAAAAATCCATTATATTTAAAAAGATATTAAAAAATTAAGAATCATTTTAAAACTGAAAAATGGGCTTCCGGGTTGGCCCAATTCTTAAATAATAACCCATGTACTCCATGATTATGGATTTATAAAGGCTCTAAATTTATATTTTGGTGTTAATAGGTCTGAGGAGACCATTTAGGAATTTGAGTGGGTGAAAAATATTAACAAATGAAAAAGTTATAAAAGAAACAAAATTTATTTTTAAATCTGGAATTAGGCTCACGGTTTGGCCCAATTCATAAAAACTCATCTATTCCTCCATAAATCCTTTTGAAACCATTCAAAACAAATCATGAATGGAAAATAAATGAAATTTAACTTCAAAATAAGTCATTTATTTGAAAGGAATAGACCTCCCTCGAATCACCTTCTCTTAGGAGTCTAAACTTTTCCCTGGCCACTCAAAAACATACATGTTTTGCTTTATCCCCTGTTTTAACCAACTCCGCACAAGGGGAATATCTTGATTTTATTTCTTCTACTAGGTGACATGGATAAAATCAGGGATTCATTTCAACTAATAACATATATAAATCCTTTATTCTTCATTTCCAATATGCTTGGTGATCTCAAAAGTTCTGACATAGCATGTCGTCTGCTTCCCTTGCATTCCCAATCAACGAGGGCCCAGAGGAGGGGCCACTTTCAGGAATACCCTGTCCCCCATTGAAAACAATAAAATTCAATGAACCTGATAAACATATAATTTATGGTGACTCTGAGCTATCAATAAGTGACGTCTGATCAAATTGACCTTCTTTGGAGTCTCCTACACAAGGCTCGACACCAACAGTGAACTCTCACCAACGTCAGTCCAACATTGGGTGGGAGGGGGGTGGCGACCAGGATAACCATATTGTTCCTAAAAGGGATCCATTTGAATTGATAATTGGTAACTATTGTTATAATCCAAATAAACCAATTCAAAATGGCTATCCCCATATCCTCTAATTTCTAGAATACATGCACAGAGAATATCCTCGAAAATCGTATTCCCCCGCTCTCGTTGACCCTCCATTGGAGGATGGTATGCCATTCTCATATTAATTGGAGACCCCAAGGCCTTATAAAGCCCTTCCCAAACGTGAGTTATAAAACAAGTGTCACTATCTGAGACAATTGCTGATGGAAAACCATGGAGCCTTACAACCTCCTAATGATACAAATGGCCCAACTCATCCACGTTAAATGTATCATTAATTAGAATGAAGTGGGTTGGCTTCATCAGACTATCAATCACCGCACAATTGGAATTCTTATGTCATGACCCATCCTTGGGGCCCGTGCCATGACTACCCCAATCCTACCTTCCATAGGCCAGGGGTAGTCAACTAGAACCAATGGCGTAAATCCATTAGCTGGGAAGGCATTGCATTTATAAAAGTAACACATATACATTCAATGTAATATGGAAGCAAAAAACTATGTAAGTACTGTATACAAATATAGTGCTGATGTAAAGGGGCTGGAAATACAAGCCCAACAGTAAAGAATAGGTACAATGGAAAGCAAGTACAACTGAAAAAGGGGCTGACAGCTGAATTGTAAAGGGATGCTCCTGGATCGTCCTTCGGGGTTCCTACCTGAAGTGTAGGTATAGATGGCAACCTCAGCACTCCAAGTCCATCTAACTCCTCCGTGTACTGACTCATCAAAAGGTCTACCTCTCGGTACCGTCCAATCCTGGTGCCCTCAGCCTCCGTCAGCTTTGTCTGTTGTCTACATCCAACACAACGAGGTGTGGTCATTGCCCATGGAGGGATAGGTATAACGATACTCAGTAGGGACACCGAGACCCCCAATGTCACACAATATCCAACCAGGATAACCAAAAGTTATAGAAACAAATGATAACCCTTATTTAGGTATATGACCATACATATACAAATGTTATCTAGTAACCCATCTCAATCATGAGTTAAACACAAAATGTCACTGACTTAGATCAAACCAGGATTTTATTCTAAGGGTAGTATAATGTATCAACCCCATAATCCACTATGGATAATCCACAGTAGTAAGATTCAATCAAGATATATCAACCAACCCTACTTTGTTATATGCCCATACATATACCTAAGTTATCAATCACAGTCCAGCTCCAACTGTCGATCCCAAGAACAATCCATTCAACAAAGTAAGTAAAGTCAATCACCACGATGATAATGGTTGTTAGAAATCACTAAGCTCCCACAGGTATAAAAATTTTGTAGAGATCATTATATGTAGTCACTGATTCATCTTATCTGTCGGTCCCACATAGGATACAGGACCAGCTAAGCTCTCGGACCCACACAGGATACAGGACTAGCTACTCTGTCAGACCCACACCGGATATATGACCAGAGGTTAGAACTGTCGGACCCATGGAGGATCCCGGTACAATAGACATCGTTGTCGAACCCACAAAGGATTCTACTTCAGTATTCATTGATATTGAAACCACGTAGGATTCTGGTACAGTCGTCGTAGCTGTCGAACCCATAGAGGATTCCAGTTCAGTAGTCATCAATGTTGAACACACGCATGATTCTGGTACAGTAGTCATCGCTATCGAACCCACAAAGGATTCTGGTTCAGTAGTCATTGATTTTGAACCCACGTAGGATTCTGGTACAGTAGTCGTCACTGTCAAACCCACATAGGATTCTGGTACAGTAGTCGTTGCATCCAGCTCTAGGGTTCCCGCATACAGCATGATCGATTTTGGGAGGGTTTGTTACTCAAGTAGTGTTTCAAAACATCATAAACCATGAATTCTCAAGTTGATGAATCGTTTAGTTCTATCTCATCATAAGGAACCCAACGTGACTGAAGACATGTCAATCAGACACCTGGTCTGAGAGTTATTGTCATTTCCATTCCAAGGGCCCGGTTGAATTTATGCTCAATCCAAACCCGGCCATTTACCAAAGCTCTCCAAATCTCACTTACAGTATTGCAAAAGGACTGCCTCATCGCGAGGGTTCCAGTGCCGCCAAAGGCGCTTGATCAGAAGCGCGGTCTATGAGATATTCATATTTAAGAGAAGTCAGGCCTGATCCGTCAAGAACAATGGGATGGAGGGTCGGCCCAACCTGGCTCTACGGGTCTGACCCGGCTGTGGGGTCGGCCCGGCTCGGCTCGGCGGGTCCATCCTAGCTAGGGGGTCAGCCCAGCCCAGTGGGGCGCGATCCACCTGCGGGCCGGTCCGGTTTGCCCGGTGGAGCCAAGCGGCGCAACCTCCTCCTGCCTAGCCAGTGATTTCTGCCTAGCGAACACGGCCTGCACAGCGGGCTATGGATCTTCCCACGGGGCGCCTGCGGGTGTCGTGGTCCTCCAGCCCAGCCGACAGTAGCCGCCCAGTTCACCGAGTTGAGCGGTCCATGGTTGCTGGTCACAGTCTCCTCTGAAGGGTGCCTTCGAGAGCTGTGGTTTTCTAGCCCAGTCGGTTCTTCTCCGGTAGAGTGGCCCATGGATGCGGGTCACCGTTTCCCTCCATGCAGCTGGCACGACATCGCTAGTCCACCACCACTGTGGCCCAGCATGGCCACGACCTTCAGCTCCACAGCGCGGGGTGACAGTGCAACGCCTCTTCATCCACCGCAGCCCTCCTGGCCGTAGTTCCTCATTCGTCCACGGTGGTCCTCCTGGTCACCGTTATTCTCTGAAGTGGTGCAACAGCACCGCGCCCTTTTGGCACTTCCACTAACATCATCAAAAAGGGTATTCAAAGGGGGGAGGTTCGGTCCATGTTCATGCGGTCTAAACCCTCTTCGTTATGACGGTAACATTGGCACATCAAACCGCAAATTTAATGACATAGAATGGAGGGTAAAGTCATAAACAAAGATAACCCCTACCTCAATTTCATTGATCAACAATGGAGTTGCAGAAGACGGACGTCGCGGGAGACGGACATCATTCTGTTGACATCAGGAGGTGATGACGTTGACGTTGGAGATGTTCTTCACGGGCATCATCTTCTCTCCATTGTTTTGGTAGGAGAAGGAAGAAGACGTCCATATAAGAAGTCGAATAACAGAGGACATCGCCGTCATTCTTCACGTTCTTCATTAGTAGGAAGAGGCGTTCATTGTGAGTGTTGGTTCTTCGTTGGAGAGGACAAATCACCATGGATTCTGCCAAGAGCTCCTCCCAATTCTCCCAAAAAAACCAAAAATTATGCCAACCCAACCATAATAATATAACACATATTATTTTGTTGGAATAAAGAATTTATAATAATTGAAAATAAAAGATCCTATTAATTAATTTCCATATTAGATAATGAATTGTTAGAGAGTTGTGGCACCATTATGAGGTATGGTGGAAGGTGGAGGGATTAACACCCATAAATGGGGGTTCCAAGTGATTCAAGCCCATGGGGGCCCCTCCTAGTAATATCCTCCCAAGGGAGGTTATGTGAGGGTGGGCCCCACCAATAACCACCCTTTAGATGTTTTAACAACCACACATAAAAAATATGCTACACATATTTTTTTATATTAAATTTTAAAATCCCCCAAAATTAACTTCCATCTTCGATAAAAACGCAACTACGGTAAAGGTCCCCTTAAGCGAATACTGGCACTGTGAGTTCTTCAGTGTTCTCAAATTTCAATTCTGAGCACCATTTCAAAAGATATAAAAACCCGCAAGTATTTTTACTAAATGTACCCAAAAAACATTAGAAATTGATTCTAGGCACACCGGGCCTCGGAATCAGGCGCTGTTAGAAAATGTAGACTCATAAAATTCCAATGTATTTACGAAAAAAATTCCATAGGATTTATGGTTCATTAAATTCTCCCCACCTCAGGGAATTATGTCCACGTAAGCTACATCACACGCTATGGGAACAAATGGGGGTACTAAGAACTCATCTGAACCTCCCACTCCCATGTGCTCTCATAGAGGTTTCCGTGCAGCTAGTGAATATGCACCAGAGGAACCGATCATCCATGCAGGACCTACTCTTGTTGATACTAAATATCCATATGAACCTCCGTGAATGTCACCCCGCCATCGATGCCTAGCTCACCATATTCGATGATGTGAGACGGGTCGTGCACGTATCTCCTCAGCTGAGATACGTGGAAGACGCCATGCACCCTCTGCAACTGAGGAGAACGAGCCAAGCGGTACGCCACCTCGCCTACCCCGCTATGGACTTGAAAAATTCCGATGAAATGTGAAGAGAACTTTCTGCCATGGCCAAATAACGATATACCTTGTTGAAATGGGACCTGTAAGACGACGTGCTCACCATCCTCAAACTCTAGTGGTATCTATCTCCTATCAGCATAGGACATCTGTCTGCTCTATGCAGTCTTCATCCGCTCTCGGATGATCTGCACGTTCTTCATCGTAGCCAGAACCATCTCTGGTCCTACAAGTTTTGACTCCCCTGGTTCTGTCCATCATAGTGGTGATCTGCATGGTCGGTTGTACAATACCTCATAATGTGTCATTCTGATGGTGGAGTGGTAGCTATTGTTATACGCACACTTCACCAGGAGTAAGTGATCATCCCAACTATGACCAAATTCAAGGACACATGCACAAATCATCTCCTCAAGAGTCTGAATGGTCCAGCCAGTCTGACCATCCTTCTGAGGATGCAAGGTGTTGCTCAAGTGAAGCTGCAACCCAAAAGCCTCCTGCAACCCCTTACATAGCTGGGAAGTGAAATGAGCATCCCGATCGGAGATGATCATTGCTGTCACACCATGAAGTCGTACAATCTCTTATACATAGAGGCATCCCAAGCTCTCTACCGAGCCCTACTCAATGATCTCTAGGATGTGAGCCGACTTGTTGAGTCGGTCAACAATCACCCAGATAGAGTCATGTCATCTAAATTTACATGGATGTCCTGACACGAAATCCATGTATATCCCATCCAACATACTCTCTGGGACCTCTAAGGGATGAACCAAGCCTGCTGGAACCTGTTACTCTGCCTTCACTTGCTGACAAGTGAGGCATCGTGAGACAAACTCTGCAACCGCCTTCTACATACCTGGCCACCAGTGATGTCGTCTGAGGTCTTGATAAATCTTTTCCACTCTAGAATGTACATCTAGGGGGGATGTGTGGAACTCCCTCAACACCTCCTCTTTTAGTGAAAATGGTACCATGGTACATCCTCTGAAGAGGATAACGTGATCCCCACCTACAGAAAACCCATTAGGTGACTGCCTTGAGGATATCTGAGCTCGTCGTGTCTCACAGTCAACTTCACCACGCTGTTCCTCTCTTACTCACTGAAAAAGTGGAGGATTGACAATGAGAGACTATGCAATGGATGGCCCATCTCTATCAACAAAGGATATCTGCAATGCGGACAACTGCTCTATCACCTCACCTTGTAGCTGAATGACTAATCTCCTACTGAGAGCATCTGCTACAACATTCCTCTTCCTAGGAGTATAGACTAACTTGAATTCATAGTCTTGGAGGATCTCGAGCCATCGTCGTTGTCTCAGTTTCAGGTCCTTCTCCGTGAAGACACACCTAGAACTATTGAGTTTAGAGTAAATCGAAAACCATTTTCTTGACGAACTATGGGTGAGACTGGCCAGTTTTAAAGAACTCGAGTACACCGTTCTTCGCTTACGTCCTACAGGAGCTGCTAAGATTTCTCCTGGGCCGTAAAGAGTAATCTGGCTTCATCCCCTAGATGAACCACATCCTTTCCCTAATAGAGTAAATCCTGACATGAACAGTACTAATGTATGCCATGGACGATGTTGTAAGGACTCAACACTACTACCCAGAGATCCAACCATTACTCTCACCTCTAAGGGTTGAGTTACACTGTCAGCATCAACATGTAGTCACTATGTCCCCTCCAGTAGGAATATTGAATGTGAGGGTCAAGTCAAAGGTTTTTTTACCGGAACCTCTAAGTACCAACCATACCCCTAATGTTGGGAAACAAATGTCACATGGAAAAGTGTCTTTTATTACTACAGCTCAAAGTACAAAGACACAAAGCAACCACCAACAATGACAACAATTACAGAAGAAGCATCATGAACAAAGGTCTCTATGTCTGGAGCTTGTCCCGCTTCTGTCCTCATGCTCCCTATGGTTGGGGTGGACCTTCTGGGGGTGGTGTTGGTAGGACCTCGAATCATCATCCACCACCTGCTGCTCGGCCAACTTCTCTTCCACGTCTACCTGCTATCGACTGACCACTAGGGTCGATCCTCTACCTCGGCCTAGGAGGTCCCTCTACTATCTCCACCTCATCTTCGTGGCGGGTTGGGTACTTCCAAGCCAGGTGGCCCTACCCGCCGCATGCATAGAACTATCTCAACCTCCTATAGTTGGCTTTGTGTCGTGTGCCCCACACAATCGTTCTTGTATCCCGGGGTTTCCCAACAAATGTCCTAGTCCGCTTGGACCTCTATGACATTAGTCTTCTGCCAGCTGCTGAAGACTCTGCTATATGTTGCCCTGTGGTGGGTCTCACTGCTGGTGATTGCTAATCAAAGAAACTCTCTACTATAAGGGCTCGCTCCAACACTCTCACCAGCTTCGGAATGATGAGGTAGATCATCGAGTCTCTGATCTCATGCATGAGTCCCTGCTCGAAGGTCTAGGGCCTAAAGAATGGGTCCTGCACCATATATGTGGAGTAGCACAAGAGTTCAGTAAACCTTACTGAGTACTGAGCTACTGTCATACTAACCTACTACTAATGAAGTTACTCCGGAATTTGCACCACACAAAGGGAGGCATGAAAAAAATCTGAGTGGAAGTCACTCTCAAAGTCTGTCCATAGTAATGATGCCTCGTCATGCACCTGGACCATCAGGCTCCACCATCCACCCATAGCTACATGAAGAAGTCTCACGGAAAGGATCACCATGAGGCCGGCTAGTGCCCCTACCAATCTAAAAACTCTAACGATAGCCTCCATCCAATCCTCTGCTGCCTATGGGTCCGTCTCTCCCCTGAACATGGGCGGCCTCTGGCCCTATAACTCATGCAACGCTCTCAGGTGGCGTGCACTCTCTGCTGCTAGAGCTGGTGGTATCGGTGGCCCAGTGTGTAGTGGTACTACTAGTACCTCTGCTGTGATGGGCACCTAGAACAAGTTCTCGTCGCTCGGTGGGCTTCCATCTCGTGTGAAACTCGGAACCCTAGATGGCTGCCTTCGTGGGGCCATCCTGAAAAGAAACAGGTGCACCCCGGTTAAAACAGTATACATGGTGAGCTGACACAAAGAGACCACAAGGAAAACTCTTGAAACACACACGCAATTAGTTTTTCTGTGTAATGAGCTGGAAATCAGAGGTTAGGTTCCTCGTGTATGGATAAGTCATCCTCTACCCCAACACTGGACTCCCTAGATATAAAACCACACTCAATACTCTTAAAACCATTTCTTCATAGTAAGATAGATCAGAGTTCTATGTTCTATGGTAGAACCGAAACCTCTGATACAAATTTTTCACGACCCGTCCTTGGGGCTCATGCCGTGACTCCCTCAAGCCTGCCTTCCACGGGCCAGGGGCTGCTCACTTGCACCAAAGGCGTAAATCCCTTAGCTGGGATGACATTTCCTTTAAAAAAGTAACACATATACATTTAGAGTATGCTGGATGAAAAACACTAAGTAAATACTATATACATATATTATTACTGATGTAATGGGGCAGAAATACAAGTCCAACATTAAAGTACTTGTAGAACGAAAATAAAGTACAAATGAAAAAGGGTCAAACATTTGAATGGTAAAGAGTATCTCATAGATCATCCTCCGAGGATCCAACCTAAAGGGTAGGTATATATGGCCTCCTCCACACTCCAAGTCCGTCTAACTCCTCTATTTACCGACTCATCATAAGTTCCATATACGGATACTGTCTAGTCATGACGCCCTCAGCCTCTGTCAGCGTTGTCTGTTTTCTACATCCAACACAAAGAGGTATCGGCATTCCCCGTGCAGAAGTGAGTATAACAATACTCTGTAGGAACCCGAGACCCTCAAAGTCTCACAATATCAAACAAGGATAACCAAAAAGTATAGAAACAAGAGATAACCGTTACTTAGGTTTATTCCCATACATATACATATGTTATTTAGTATCCCGTCTAAATCATGAGGTAAACACAAAAATTCCCTAACTCATCTCATACCTATATTTTATTCTAAGGGTAGAATCAAGTATCAACCTCAAAATCTACTAAGGATAATCCACAGTAATAAATACAATCACGATGTATCAACCAACCCAACATAGGTATATTCCCAAATATATACCTAAATTATCAATCACAGTCTGGCTCCAACTCTGGAGTCCAAGAATGAACCAGTACTCAAAGGATGTAAAGTCAATCACCATGATGACAATGGTTGAAATACATAACTCATACCACACATGTATACATCTTTCATACAGATGACCAGATATAGTCACTGATTCATCTAAGCTATCAGACCCAAACAAGATAAAGGACCAGTTAAGCTGTCAGACCCACACTAGATACAGGACTATCTACTCTGTCGGACCCACACATGATACAGGAAAAGAAGCTACAACTGTCAGACCCATAGAGGATCCTAGTACAGTAGTCATCATTGTCAAACCCACAAAGGATTCTGGTTCAGTATTCATCGCTGTCGATCCCACGTAGGATTCCGGTACAGTAGTCATCGATGTCGAACCCATGGAGGATTACGGTCCAGCAGTTGTCTATGATGAACCCACGTAAGATTCCGATATAGTAGTCGTCGTTGTCAAACCCATACTGGAATCTGATTCAGTATTCATCGATATCGAACCCTCGTAGTATTCCAGTACAGTAGCCCTCGCTGTCGAACCCACGTATGATTCTGGTATAGTAGTCGTCACAGCCAGTTCTAGGGTTCCCACACACAGCACACAAAATTAGGAGAGGGTTCTCTCCTCAAGTCAAATATTGATACATTAACTACCCCAAATTATTGAGATGATGTATCCCGTAGTTCTGTCTCATCATAAGGAAGCCAACGCGATAGACATTGCATCAATCGGATTGCCGGTCTGAGAGTTATTGGCATTTCCATTCCAAGGGCCCAGTTGGATTTGCGCTCGATCCAAAAACGAATGTATTAAAAAGTTGTCCAAAACTAACTTAAAGTATCTCAAAAGGACCACCTCCTCACGAGGACTCTAGTGCCATAGACGTCCGACAAGTCGAGCTATGTGGGCTGGCGGGTCGGCCCGACCCCGCTGGGGGGGTCCAACCCAGCTGGGGGGTCGGCACAGCCCGTGCTGCGGGCCAGTCTGGTTCACCCAGCTGTGCCATGCAGTGCCGCCTCCTCCTGCCCGGCCGGCCATAGCCAGCTGGTTCTCCCCAGTGCACGCATCCCGAACAATGGGTTGTGATTATTTAAATGCGGCACATGTTGGAACAGCGGTCCTCCAGCCTGGTTGGCAGTAGCCGGCCGGTTCGCCCAGCTGAGCAGCCCGTGGTTGTAGGACATAGTCTCCTCTGCACGGGGCCTATGGGTGCCGTAGTTTTCTAGCCCGACAGGCAGGTGGTCGGTCGGTTCTTCTCCGGCCGAGCGGCCTGCAGATGCGGGCCGTGATTTTCCTCCACAGGGCTGGAACGATGAAGTCAGTCCACGACAACCGTTGCCCGACCTGGCCACGGCCTTCGACTCCACAGTAGAGCACGACGGCGTCACGCCTCTTCATCTGACGCGGCTCTCCCAGACTCGATTCCTGTTTTGTCCGTTTCTATCCTCCGGGTCGTGGTTATTCTCCGATGTGGTGCAAAGACACCGCGCCCTTTCGGGTCCGCCTCTAACGTTATCAGAAAGATTAATAAAAGTGGGGAGGGTCAGGACGTGTTCGTGCAGTCTGAACCCTCCTTGTTACGATGGTAACATTTTCACATCAATCCAAAAATTTAATGACATTGAACGAAGGGTAAATTCATCCACAATGATAATCCCTTCCTCAATTTTAGTGAACAACGATGAAGTCGTGGAAGATGGATGTCGCGGGAGACAAACGACATTCCATTGATGTCGGGAGGAGATGACATTGTCGTTGGCGACATTCATCGCAGGTGGTGTGTTCCCTCCTTTGTTTTGGTAGAAGAAGGAAGAAGACGTCTATGGAAGAAGTCGATGAACGGAGGACGTCGTTGTCATTCTTCATGTTCTTCGTTATTAAGAAGAGGCGTTCTTCGAGAGCGAAGGTTCTTCATTGGAGAGTACAATTCTACAAGGATTCTTCCAAGAGCTCCTAACAATTCTCCCAACAAAAAAACCAAAATTATGCCAACCTAACCATTATAATATAACACATATTATTATTTTGGCATAATGAATTCAAAATAGTTCAAAATAAAAGAGCCAATTAATTAATTGCATTATTAGATAAATAATTGTGATAGAGGGGTGGCACTATTAAGATGGAAGGCGAAAGGTGGAGGGTTTAACCCACATAAATGGGGGGTTCTAAGGGTTTAATGCTTGTGTGGGCCCCACCTAGTAATATCCTCACAAGGGAGGTTATGTGTTGGTGGGCCCCACCACTAACCTACCTTTGGGGGTTTTAACCACCACCCATAACGAAAATATGCTACACATATTTTTTCTATTAAATTTAGAAATCCCCCAAAATTAACTTCCAGCTTCGATAAAACACAACTGCGGTAAAGGTATCCTTAATAGAATACCTGCACTGCGAGTTCATTTGTGTCCTCATATTTCAATTCTGAGCACTGGTTCAAATGATATAAAAACTCATACGTACGTTTACTGATTGTACCCGATGAAAAATTAAAAAATTGATTCTGGGTACACCGGACCTCGGAATCAAGCATCATCAGAAACTACGGACTTGTAAAATTACCATGTATTTATGAAAAAAATAATTCCACAGGATTTCTGGGTCTCTACATCTTACCCCGTGGTGTATGAGGTAGGACAATAATGAACTCCATGTCACCCTTGTCCCACATCCATGCTAGAATGTCTTATGTCTCGAGCAATCAAGAGGGCCAATGATTCAATGCATTCACCCGCTGGCATGTGTAGCACCTCGACACGAAGTCCACAATTTCATGTCTCATCCAAGGACACATGAACTACTAACGAACATCATAATACATCTTGGTGGCACCGCGATGGACATACCACTAAGACTGGTGGCCACCCTCCAACACCACCATCCGCAATGATATCGACAATACTAAACGTCCCATGAAGCACATGATGCCCTCAAGAGAAGATGACCAATCATAGGATTTCTCCCCACAATGAATAAATTTCATCGACCACTGAAAAATATTATCTCCAGGTTGTTCTTATTGAATCAACTCTTAAAGGGAATGTGTAAACTTAATGCTTGCCGAGAATACACCTCCACTGTGCTCTCTGGTCACCACAAGAATCTGAACAAAGACTACCATAAAATTCTACTAATCACTGGACTTCCTCAAAACGTGCACTGGAACTCTTTTGTTCAAGGTGTCAGCCACCACATTAATCATTCATGGGGTATAGAAAATTTCAAAGTTGAACCCCTTCATGTACTCGATCCAGTGATGCTATCTCATGTAAATGTCCTTCAACTAGAAGATATAAGCCAATATTTTTTTATTTGAGTAGAACACAAACCTCTCCCCCAAGATATAGTAACACCGAGTCTAAAAACTCTACATCACAACTACAATCTCTGATTCATAGGCTGGGTAATTCATTTCATGTGGTCGATGTTGGAAAGATCCATACACCACCACGTGGTCATCCTATATAAGAACACACCAAGACCCTGACCTAAAGCATCACAATATACCACATACCCCTTCCTAGAATCAAGATATTTCAACATGGGGGAGTTAGTCAACTGCCACTTCATCTCCTCAAATTATGTGTGACATTCTAGGCCACATAAAAACATCATCTGTTTATGGGTGACCACGGTCCTTGGTGAAGAAATCCAAGAGAAATCCCAAATGAATCACCTGTACTAACAAGCCAGGCCATAGAAACTCCTGATCAGAAACACATTATTCAGATGCTCACATGACATAACCACACTTATCTTCTCGGGGCGAACTGAATCCCCCTGCCCCATGATAACATTCCTAGGAAATTTCACCTCTCTGATCCTGAAATTTGACTTTGACAACTACTCATAGGGGTGGTGATCCTGCAAATTGCCTAAAATGATTCACACATGATGGTTGGGTTTCTCTTTAATGCCAGAGTATACTAGAATGTCTTACACAAACACCACGAGGAAGGAATAAAGATACTGGGGGAACAAACTATTCATCTGTTCCATAAAACCATTGGAGCATTGGTCAATCCTATATGCAAGACTAAATACTCAAAGTGGTCATACCTTCTTCAGAAGGCTGTCTTTAGGATATCTTCCTCGTTCACCCTGAGTTGATGGTATCCTGAATACACGTCTATTTTTGAAAACCACTTTTCCCCCTTCAATTAATTGAACAAACCATATATTCTATTCAATGGTTTTTTGTTCTTAAAAATTAACTTACTCAGCATCCGTTGTTCAATTCACAACATATGGATCCATCATCCTTTTTCATGAACAACACAAGAGTGGCCCATGGAGTGACACTTGAGAAAATAAATCCACTATATTCTATGCTTTCCAGCAATATATTTAATTCTCATGGCATGGTAAGGGCCATGCGATATGAGGGAAGAGATATCGACAGTCTTCCATGAGTAAGTTCAATCGAGAACTCTACAACCCACTCTTGGGAAAACATGAAAAATCATATGGAAATACCTCTGAAAACTCATTCACAATATGTGTTATATCACCTTCAGGGAAAGGACATTATCCTCTATAATGATTGAATATAATTGGAATTTAAGACTTCCTAACTCCGGGAGTGGAGGTCCTGCATGACCTGACTGTGGATCTTATTCTCTATGAAAATCCTGACGACTCCCATTAGGTGTCATGAAACTCACGTGACGCCTGTAGCAATCAATGGGTTTCTGGATGTGTACCAAAAAATCCATGTATTTATCACATCAATAAAATCTCTATCATTGAGAAAGAGGGCCCAATCCATCTCAATCCTCAACATGGAGAGCGCACAGGATGAGCAACTAATACACTGCTCCTTCTTCTTTCCCAGCGGTGTCACCAAATCCAATGAAAAAGAAAGCAACATGTTACTCAATTTCAGCGTGTCAAAAAAATGGGAATAAATGAATGAAACAGAGTAAATGGTATAAAAAATAGTATAATATATAGAATATTTGATCCAAATGGTACCTCGAACTGTAGATGATCTCGCCTTTAATCCAAATGGTGCATGATCCGCTGCATGGAGATGTTAGATCTCTTCTAGAGGATGAACGCTATGCTATAGTTGTGACATAAACTGTCTCTTCCAAGAAGATAATCCATTCCTACCTCCACTTCCACAAAATCGTGATCCCCCCACCCTCAATGTGACAGACTATATTGGAACTCCTCTTGAATCCCTTGTCCCTTCTACACATGGAAGTGGGTGTGCCACCCGGAAGAAGCGTTGTAAATTTCCCATACCATTACATTGGTAATAGGGATTCAGAGGAAGTGGGAATGCTAGTAAGTTGGGCCACTACTTCCCATAGTGGGGGAACATGACTGATCTCACATCAGAAGCCACAGACAAAAACTACCTGAAAGAGTATCCTAAACAACCACCTCCCTTCTTCACATATTCCACCTACTTCCTTTTATTTTATGAAGAGCTGCCTCTTCTCACTACTGATACTAACCCAAAGAACCATCCCAACATTTCTATTCAATAACCACAATTGACTTCCAATCAACTACAATATCATAGGTACTCATATTAAACAATAAAACATGGGATTTTATCTCAAGTCGCAAACCATTCTCAAAACTCTAGGCCTTCACTTTCTCATTAAAGACAATTTACGGAGAATACTGAAACAACTCAATGAAACAGTTGTCATATTCCACAACAGATATATTCCTCTGATCAAGATCCATCAACTCTTGGAACGTGGCATATAGAAAGACCACAGGGTAGTACAACTCATTGAAGACAGTATTGAAGTCTCCCTAGTGCATCTGCACTTTCTTCCACGTTCAACGTACCGATTCTCACCACCTATGGTTTGGAACCCTCAATAGAAAATATGTTCCCTTAACATTGAGGTCGTTGGGTGTATCCTGGAACTCGAACATGTGATAAATATTTTCAATCCATTCCTCTACTTCATGTGGTTCTATGCTACCCTGAACGGTAGGAGGATTAATTTTCAGGAACTCTTAACCCTTTTCCTCCCAAGGTCCAGTCACATGCTCTCTAACAGGAGCTGAATAGGTGTTGGTCCAAATCATAGTGCCTAAAAATCCCATACCATGACTTCCAATAGCCTCTGTTCTATTGGTGTGAGATAACAAACTCCATATTCTAGTCATGGGATCATGGTAGCTTTCTGGGGAGGCATGTTACTAAAAAACTCTACAGTCACAAAAAATTTTCAATAACACAATTTTGAAACATTTAATCAAATAATTCAAATATAAATAATATAAAAACACTACATTAATAAAAGAAACAACTACTCCAACCTTGCAAGATGTTAATGTGTGGTCTGTAGCCCACACATCTCACCTAGAAGTTAAGTCAATCAAACAATTCCAACGTCCCCTGGTGTCTCAAGGTCCGCCATGAGAGGTGTGGGTCGGGCACCCTTCTCATGACGAAAACACCAATCCCTAATAGTCCTTTCTCCTTTCTATCCTGACTCATCCGAAAATAGAAATATAACCCAAAAACTTTGGCCTCCTTTGATACTATTTTTATTATGAACTAAATCTGGTCAACAATAATATTGGCACCAAATCCATCCCATGTAATGGTCTGAAGGGACCTATCCCCATGGGAATGAAAGAGTTATTTGGTATCAATAAATTAAGTTTTTGAATGATTTATGTAAGTATTAAAACATTAAACATTAAAAAATCAATAATAATGACATGAAATTTTCATTCCAAACAAGTCTTAACAAAACCATATCTGAATACAAGGTTTTAAATAAAGTAAAAGAGGTCCAAACATAAATAAAAATAAGAGAAAAAAACATCAACGTGGACTCCTCATGACAAGGGGTGATCACCCCTAAGTTGTCTCCTCAACACCACACAATATAAGGGGACTTACAATCATATCCTCCATTTCCTAGGGCTTTTCCTTTACCTGATTCAAACAAAATGAAGTCTACTTGAATCTAAGGGGTGTATGTAGGGTTTGATCCAAATCCCAGTAGGGTACTAGCGATTGATTCCAAATGGTATTCCTTACAGGTTGAGAAAAAGAAGCATTTTTATACGTACATTAATGAGGTGATAATTTCCAATAAGTGAAACATTCAATTGAAAACAATTTTCAAACTAAAAATTATGAATATTAAAATATCTAAATAAGACATGTTAGATACTGTAATTCATATACATACACACCCTATGAAATTGGTAAATACCAAAAATGCAATGAACTCTAAATCTGGGAACACCCTTAGGAACTAGTTTGTCTTGTTCCCAATGTACCTCTTACCGCTGTGTAAAGTATTCATGTCATAATCATTTATCATGCACAATCCCCTAGTATGGAACATAATCATAACCAAGTGTTCCTCAAAAACTATCCACATAGTTTAGTTAGCGTTGTCATTTTCCATTTCCTCAGTGAAACAGGGACAAAACCCATTAGATTATAAGTTGTACAAGTACATATCCACCTACCTAGGTACTCAGGCTTCCCCCTTTCTGATAAAACATTTCCAGCAAGCAACACACATCCCTTTTCACATAAAAACACCACTACTGGTCACATACAAACAGTAAAATAACTATAAATCATTTATAGCACTCAAATAACCCAAAAAATATTTTGATTGTCAATGAAACCACTTCTCAAAATCTCACATAGTTTTTCACCCAAAACACCTTGAAATCCCCACTTTTCACACCGTGTACAAACTTACAATTCACATAACAGAACTGGCTACCCATAACCTTTACCTAAAACCTTCAAATCGGTATTAGGGAATCCTCATATGATTTATGAAGTGATATCTTTTAAAAAGCACTTTTTGACACAAAGCTGGCACTTAAAGTTTATATTCTTCAAAAACACCATTAAAATCGATTTTCACAGTCAAAGCCAAAGGAGATAAACATTAAAAAAATGCATTTTCAGTCCTAATACATTTTCATGAAATCAAATATGAAATTATAGTGTATCCCCAAATTAATAAATTGAGGATTTCCTTGGAAACCCCCCAAATTCTCATAAAAATAGCACTAAAAATTAATTTGTATTACAAACACCTCTAAAACCAATTTTTACAACAATAATAAAATTAAATAAACATGAAAATACAATAAACACAACAAGATAGTAATGAGGGTTTCATAGACAATGGAATCACCTGCCATCTTTTTTAAAACCAGGAATCCTTTGTGTGAAAACTAAATCGCACCACTACTGCACCTCCGGGAGGGTAGATCAAGCCAAAAAATAGATGATTGGACAAAGAAAACCTAAGGTTATACCCATGTATTGAATTCATAACCTATAGTCACTACAAAAATCAAGAAAACTAGAATAAACATCATGGAAAGGAGAAGAAATAATCTATAGAGACACATATTTGAGGTTTCTTGAAGTTCCTACACCAAACCCCCTTCAAAATGATGATAAAATGAGGGTTTCAGTGACTTTGAGGGATATTAGGGCAGAAATGGTCAAATGGGGGGAGAAAGGACTGAGATTAGATAAATCGTGGGAGGGAAAAGAAGTAATTTTAACATGATTTTAATGATTGAGACATATGCACACGATTTTATGCATTATTTGGGAAATTGTGCACCTAATACATGCACCATCCTTTCTCCCCTCAAAATGACCTTAAAAACCACCAAAATTTGTGGGGTCTTAGGGGGGATGTAGGGGAAATGATAGGATGAAAACATATAAAATATAATTACCATTAATGAAGAACTTGTTTGTGGCATTGTTAGGGAATTTTTTTCATTTTGGACTTCTCGTCCTCTTATTCATCAACTTGTTTATGAATAAATTATTCAATAGAATAAATTTTTTCCACTTAATTTACATATTATTTTCTTTTTATGGCTTATTTTTACATTTAATCAAATCTGTAGATGAAATAATAATTTCATTGATATTTTTTGAAAGAAAATTTTTTTGTAGTAAGATGTTCATGATATTATAATTGATTAAATAATATAAATAAATTTATATAAAAACATCATTATCTAATTATTCATTTTCTATCAAAATATCATCTATAAATTTAAAATAATGATATTTTGTAATTTGTTTAATGATTGTGAAGAAGTATGCAATCATTCATATTCCATTTAGGGCTCTCCCAATCATCCATTTAGATCATTTATCATACCACACTATCCTCTTATTGTTCTTCATCATTCATAAATGATTTAAATATTCCCACTATTTTTAACCATTTAAATATTCATGGAATTAATAATTTCTAAAAATGAGGTGATTTCTTGCATATTCAATATTATTAAGTAAAATTACTGAGGGGTTTTTTAAAATAAGTATTTTTTATTACAAAAATGTTATTTTAGATAAATTATATCATTGTATGTTATATGATGACATTTATAGATCATTCAAGTACAATAATATGGGCATTGAAGAGAAATGATGTTGAAATATCTACAATCAAGTTGTAATAATACATGATTAATTATATTGTAGTATGGATTTAATAATATTCATGGATTTTATTTTATTATGTCATTATTTTCATTACATATGGTTGAAACGAGATAATTTGATGTACTATTTGATGTTATGACATGTTTGTAACACCATAATTCTTCGGTATAATGGTTAATTTTTTAGAATATAGAAAAATCACACTACAATATCTATTATATGTTATATTATTTAGGAAAAATAAGAAAATTTTTCAGTGTTAGTCATTTTATATTCATCAATATTTTATAAGGTGATTCTATAATTATGAGTGCATGGTTATAAATTAAAATGAAAATGCGATGTGGCTGTGTGATGTGTTATAGAAGTTATATATCTTAAAGATGTGTAAATTTCTATTTATAATATAATGTATGTGATGATGTAAAGGTAGGATATATCAAAAACAATTACTTTTCAAGTATTATTTATAAATAAAAATATTATACCATTCCACATGATGTAATAATTCATTTTCATTTTAATGAATAATCATGGCAATTGATTTCATACTAATATTGGAAGACAATATATAATTTTTTATATATTTTTTAAATTTAAGGATTTAATTAATAATTGTCACTAATATTAGTGTATGTAAATTATTACACAAATTAGAATACTCTAATGACAGAAATTTTAAATATTGGAATATTAGATTGTTAGGGAAAAACATCAATTTCCGTAAAAATACATAATATAACTATTTCAATGAATATAATATCTGGTGAATTTTATTTATCCATTGTCATGGAATTGATGAAAAACTCTCCCAATTTCCTAGTGTTTTAAACTCATTAGATATTATTTTTTTCAACTTTACATTAAATTAAACGTAATTCACTATATACATTTTACGCATTGATAAATAGAAAGAGGAATTGATCATTCATATTACAATAATACTTAACTAAAAAATTATAATAGAATACATTACATAGTTACTTCCATTCATAAATTTACACAACATCAATTTATAGTGCTCTATTACATCACATATAATGTATTGTAATTAAAAGCACAACTAAAAACAATAATTTTAATAAATTAATTCTTTGGATTCATGCATGGAATTAACAAAATCAAATTTCTATTTTAAATTTTTTTAATGGTTCTACTCAATGTAAAGATAATGAATCCCAAATTCACAATACTATTATGTTTTTTAAAATTTTCTATTAAACAAGTGGCATGATGGAAAAATTATTACTTTTTGAAAAATTTCTCACATATTAACCTATAAAATAGAAAACGATTTCAAATCCAGAGGAGTTACTCATATTATTAGATGAAATTTTAAAATCTATAAAATCTTATCAAATGATGTTAAAAATTTCATTGAAATTATTTTTAATCATTAAATTATAGAGGTAACTTGTGTAAAATTTGGATGAGATGTCCATGATAGATCTAGATAAGAATCTTAATAACATTACAATAATGGTAAAAAATATTAGTTTTTGAAATTATTTCCAATAAAATCTATTTTATTGTAATGAAGTTCATTTATACTAAATATATTTTTATTTTTTGTATAATAACTGTTAACCTGAAATCAATTATATGAAAATAAATAGAAAATTATATACTACATGTTTGAAGACTTGAATATGTATTAGAAACATTAGTTTTTTATTCCTCATAATAATTGTGGTTTATGAATATATTTATGGTTATATTGTTGTGAGAAAATATTTTTTAAAGAATTAAAAATATTTATACTTTTTTGAGATGTATAATCATAATGTGTTGCATCACATAGAATGAATAATGAGAGATCTCTTGAATGATTATCTTCAAAGTATGTTAGTTTCATAAAATATATGCGTAAAACATAAAGAGATAATATTTTATTAATTTATTGATATTTTATTCAAATATATAGGGAATATTAACTTTTAAAAATAATAATATAGTTAAAAATATTTGCAGAATGAATTTTAACCAATCCCAAAAATAAAATACTAGCAAAGAAATACATAGTTATAGAGAACACAACCATTTTATTATTTTAATTTAGAAAAGGTCTATCACATATATATATTGTACCTCAAGAAATTAGATTGTAATATAAAATTGAAATAATTATATATGCCACAAAATCATAATTTTTTATTTTTTTTATTTTTTTAAAATTTTAATATATGGTTAAAATATTATGTTTTTAATTTTTAGAATGTAATTATTATTTCATTAATAGAATTATTAAATTATTTTTTCCATTGGTAATTGTTTTTCTAAATATAAATATGGATCAGATATCAGAGTAAGTGTATGGTGGGAATAAAATAATATTATTTCATTATTAATTTATTTATTAAATATTTTATTGGGTTTTATATAAAATAAAAATCATTTTATTGCATATATTTTTTGTGGTGGCTGTGTTGAAAATTTATAAATATATATAGTGTTTTTAATTTTAATATTGATATTAGTGATGTTAAAGGAATTAAAAAGGAGAATTGAATGGGTCATATTAAATTTAAAATAATAGGAATATTAATTTTGTGGATATTCCTGGAATAATTGAGGCATTTTGGAAACATTATATAGAATATAATATACATAATACATACTTCATAATAAAAAATTCATTACATTCTTATTTATTCACTAAATAGTAATGGAAAAGATAACCATGAAACATTTTATAGTTTAATAGATCAATAAATTGGGGGATGAGTGTACAACAAGATAGTGGATAAAAATTCATGGGATATTATTGTATGATTAAATGATAAATTTCATAGTAGAATAGTTTTTTGTTACTAATATTTTTTATCAATTTAATTATCAATGTGAATTTTTTTTCTCTTCTTCCTTATGTTATATGAGTGATTCATAATAATCAGAGAATGGGTGATTATGATAAATATGAAATTTGTTTATGAAAGTGGAAATAACATGATTTATTTATATTAGCATATGTAATTAGTGATGAATGATTAACATAAATCCCAGATGGGATGATATAAAAAAGTATCTATTTATATAGTGACTAATAAATGTGATAAATGATGAATTTTATATTTAAATATAAAAAATAAATATTATAAGAAATAGTATTACATGGTTTATAAATTGAAATATTTCATGTTGCAATATAAACATGGTAAAATTAGGAATGATAGAGGGTTATAATTTTTTGGGAATATTATTCCTGATAATTAATAACTATATGATGATTGTTCAATTTCTAAAATTAACAAAATTAATAGAATAGTGATTTTTAAATTTAGAGTAGAATGAGATTGATATTTCTATGAAGATTCAATATGAATTATATTGATTCATTTTTGAGTAACAATCTATCTATGTCATTATATTTTTATAAATATTTTAATCATTTTAAAATAACATATCATGTTAAATTAATGACTAGATATAGACTATTACTCCTACTTAATTTGTTAATTATTTGATAAATTTTTTTATTGATTAATATTTAATGATAATTGTGTTTTAATATTTACTAGATAATTGATGATGTTCCTATTAAAAATTTATATCATAAAATAATTTAAAATTATCTAAAATACTTTTGTAGAGAGATGATTTAATTTATATTTATTGAAATTTCATCTTAATTAGGAATATGGTGCATTCCATTGTTATGATTTACTATTGTAGTGTATTTGAGGATAATATGAAAAATAGGAAATGGGTTTCATGTGTCAGTTTCACTTTGAAATTTGTTAATGCCTAATTTTTTTAAAGAAAACTTAATTTAATGTGTTAGGTGAGGTTGTGTTGACTATATAAGGTTATTTTCAAAATAATAATGAATGTATCAAAATTATAGTAGTGGAAAAGATGTAAATATCTATTTTAAAATGACTATAATGAAATGTTTTCGAAGTGGAGGTGGAAAAACAATATAATATGTAATATTATATTTCATATGTACTACAAATAATGGTTGTGTAAATAAGGAATATTTTAGAGGATAATTTGGTTCAATAACATAGGACTTTTACTATGTATTTGCTTGGTACTGTAGATGGGGAGCTACAATATACCTGAGATATGTATATTGTTAGTGGACTGTTGTTGATATACTACTAATGATATAAACTAGGTTAGAACTATGTACGATTATAGTATATATATTAACTCTGGTTTTATAACCAAGAAACATTATTTGTGTGATGACCTTGGAAATGAAATAAATTGATTGTTGGGGTCTGAATCCATTTTTTGTTTGATACATTGATGTGGTGGTTGAAAAGTCACGTGGTAATAGGTAAGCATTAATATGTTAATGATTAGAATGATGACATGGATAGACATAGTGGATTTGATGTGTGACTAGGATGGAACATTTTATAATGGTGGATAATTTGTAATTCTATGAGAGCCTCTAAGGGTGTATAACTTCACTACATATTCACATTAATTACTTATAATTTCTGGTGGTGATATTATAGTTCAAGGAGGGACATGTTACAATGTGTGGAAATACAGAAATAATGTGAGAGTCTTAAGTGGTGGATAGCTTCCCAATTGGTATTGATTAGTAATATGAGAGTCCCTAATATTTTAAAATCAAACAAGAGAGATTCATTTTGGGATTAATTGACCAAAAATATGATTGGTGATTAAAGAATATTATCATGTCCCCCTTATATATATGGATTCATAGTGGGAATGATATATTATTAATGAGTTCCCATCTAGAAGGTATCTACCTAGTGGAGGGAATGAATGATTTAAGAGGTACATTTGGAAAAATAACGACTTTGTGGGGATGTTAGATATCTTATTCAACACCCAATGGGAAGATAACTACATGTGTTTTGAAATAACACAATGAAGTTCCATAAGATGAGTATCTTCAGAAATATGGATTAGGTTCATCAATAATAAGGTAAAATGATTTATTTCCTTTTTCATGAACAATAGATAATGATTTTATAATGTGGAACAAAAAGCTAATGAGATAATAAAATAGTGGATCAGTATGATGAATGATAATTTTTTGATGATTGGGAAAAATATATTTGTATATATAAAACCCATATTTTACGAAAAAATATGATGCAACTTTGGAATTTGTTCGTATTGTGTCAATATTTACAAATAGTGGATTTTTGTATTATTAGACAATATGAAATTTGTGGTAATATTATCCTCGATGATTTTTAAAATAATATTATAATGAAATGTTTATTATTTATAAAATTGAAGAATGAGTGGACATGTAATTTATTGGAAAATGAGGTGTAGATTTTTATAAATATGGAATTTCAGTTAAATATATTATTTTTTGAATAGGGGAGTTATATCAAGATTATATTTTTTGAAAACATTTAAATATGTGGAAAATACCCTAACATGTGAAATTGGTTATTTTATGTCAGTTAGTGTTCATTATATATAAGTGAACTATTTGATGAATTTTCTATGGTAAAATCATTCTTGTTTATTTTTTTAAATCTAATTTAGATATTTTTAAATTAATCCAATTTTACTTTTAAATTCTAGAATATTAAAATTTTATATAAAATACATGGTAATTGGGGTGATGATATAAATATAACTTTTATCCCATTCAGTTCTAACATGGTATGGGGGCCATTACACATACATGAATTTCGTGTTGATGTGATTTAAGGATTGGGGAAAAGTGGTAGGGAGTCGCATGTGGCTGCATCATTTTGAGATAAGGGTTCAACAAATTTTGGAGTGGAAAATATATGAAATCATGTTTCTAGTTGTGGTGTACACACTGTAACGTTCATTTCAACTAGGCACAAGGTCATGATTATTCGTATGTGTATCGTGTTGTATATTACATTCATCATATAATGACAGTTAAATGTTTTGGTATTAGTGATGGATATTGAATGTTATAAGAAATTATAGATCTCAAATATATTGATAATATATATAGGTGTTAATGATGAATGGTTCATGGGAAGAGGGGGTTTCATTATATTTGGTCATTTGATATGTTTTAGAGATGTGATGAGGTTATTGTTCAAGGGTGTACCTGAGATATGAAGAATGTTAGTGATGTTGTATGATTATCTGCTATAGGATCTAAACTATTGTTGAGCTAGGTAGGATAATTGTATAATTATTTAATTTTATTATATAACCTATAAATTTTATTGTGTGATATCCTTATTGGGGTAATGAATTAATGGTATAGTGGATAAATTGATTCGATGTGCGAGACATTGATGTAGAGGTAATTAGTAGTGGTGAAGATATAGTTGAGTTACGAGATAATAATAATAACGGATATGATATTGATCATGATTGTGGATATGTTTTTTGTTATTAATTTCATAGGTTATTGAGAAAAAGTTCCTACAGGTGGACCCCATGAAATAGAATGAGAGTCCCTGAGGTTGTGAGGCTCCCCAAATGTTCTAAATTGGGGATAAGTGATGTGATTTATTGATTTTAAATGTTCAGGATAGAGGATTCCAAAAGGATTGCCCATTTTAGTAACGTGAGATTACCCATGTATAAAAATATTTTACATTAATACACGTTTATATGGGGAGATACCAAGATCAAGGAAATACATAAATAAAATCTAGCGACACTAAGACTAGAAAATATAATAAAAATGATTGGTGATGATCAATTATTATTGATTAATCATCCCCTGTATAACTAGACGATATTGTTGATGAATTAATAATAAGTTCTATGCATGTATATTTATACTTGTTAGTGAGGATGGATGATTCTAATATATGATATGAGTCGATTGGAAACATAATTTGATTTCTACATAAGAGTGATAATGGATGATTACATAGTTCTATATAGGTGGATAATTACCTAATGTGGTTTATGAATGATTATAAATATCCCAATGTGTTTTTGAATAATTGGTGTGATCATATATATTTTAATATATTTATTCTGGGCTGATATCCACCTTTAATATGTTATAATGTTGTGAGGTTAATACAGAGAGATATTTTTTTATATTTGTTTTTTAGTATTTATATAGAATGTTATATGATATTGTGTGAGGATAATATGATGTGGAATAGAAACTATAAAAATTTCGTTTGGAATAGTCGATGGTAGATGGGTCACTTTTCGATGTATTTCATGGTTAATAATCTTTATCTAATTATTCTGTACAAGGTAAAATATACATCTTTTTTCAAATGGACAGATGATATTTCCTATGTGGGACACTACAATAATATATATATATATATACTCACCACATCATTATAAAAAATTCTCCATATTATATATGTAGAGTTGGTGGTATTGTTAGGATACATTATGTCTAAACATGAGACACATTTAGAAGATTAATTCTGCAATTTACCTTAAAATAGGTATTGTGGATATGTACTTTCTATAGTTAATTTTCTAGTTTTTATTGACATTATATGACATGAAATGAATTTATATACATTTTCCATTTATTGTGGTTGGGGATATGCTTAATTATTCATGTTGATATAGATTTTTATTTTATACATACTATTAACATCCACCTATGTGTGATGAAACACTTATTTTAGTGTCTCACATAGTGTCTATTGATATTAGGATTCCTGAGTCCCACGGATACCCATTGTTGTCTCATGTAGAGGCCTAGTGATGGTGTTGAGTCTAATAAACTATTGTAAGTGTATAATTTATTTTATGATTTATCAAAGATAGATATGATTATTTATCATATGATGTATATCATATGTTACTATAAATCAAAATATCATACAAATAATTACTACATCATTCTAGATTCACAATACCAAGTGTTAGCAAGAAGAAAAATTTAATTTTTAAATGTGATAGTTATTTCCATTAGGTTTAATTGGTGGTGTAAATTAGATTTACTATTTTATGAAATAAATATAATGGTCCTGAGAAATAAAAATGTATTGAAAATTTCATTCAAAATAATCACAACATTTTTAGAGCAGTCATTTTATTCTTTAAAATGTACATTAACTTTTAAAATGAGTTTTCATTATTTTTATGAGTGAATATATTATTAAATTTATTTGATTTTAAAAGAAATATTTTCAAAACAATTAATTCATATTTTTAATTCATCATGTCAATATAATCCTAAAATAAAGTTCATAGAATTGTCTGAAAATATTTATTTTTAGTGAATAGTGATATATTTATATTTTTATTCAAAACTATATCTTTATTTTAGACAATTTTAAATGAAAATTAAATTTTATATTAGTATTAAAATTTAATTTTTTTCCTTTTTATATAAAATATTTCAAATATGGTTTTCAAAATGTGTTATATTCAATCAGTCTTCTTAACAAAAATTTTTATTATAAAATGGTAATTTTTTGAAAATTGGGTTTTCATTATGTTTTGGAAATTTAATTTCAAATTAAATTCTACCACTTCTGAGTTTTTTATACTAAAAAATTTATTATATATTTGGAAGTATAATTTAAAAATATAATAAATAGTTCACTTTTTTAATTAATATGAATAGTATCCATTTTAATTTTTATTTCTATGGTAAAGATTGAATCATGTAATTAATGTTAAAAATAAAATGATAAGGATTATAAAATTTCTCTCAATGGTTACATAATTTTATATCATGATTAAAATTCATCCATATTCATTCAATTTTCTATTACACAACATTTTCCAGCCATTTGTGAATCACCCATGGTTTAAATTAAGTAACAATTTCATTATTTATTTTATAAATGTAAATTGTTCAGGTGATGTTTTGGAGGTTGATGAAGTATAATGGTGTTTTGGGAGATTATTTGGAGGTTCTTGGTTTGATCTTGGATAGTAGAAATGGTGAATCACCTTTTGAAACTAGTGAAAAGGCAGATAGTTGGCACTGGCTATGAGAATTCTTCGGCCAATGAGTTCTCCGAACTATGTGGCCACCAATGAGTAACCATGAACTGTGTGAAAGAAGTAAATCATGGCTAGATCATAGTTTTTCCAACTATTCAGTTCAATAATGTGAAGGTTATTTGGGGGTAGTGGATGCTTCTTCGTTTTTAAAAAATTTTCCAAAAAATGCACCGTAACCGTGCATTGTTTATAATTGGATCCTGAAAGGTGGATATCACCCATAATTTATCCAAAACCTATATTCTGTTAAATAATATGACTCTACCATAGATTCAATCCTCTCAATGGTTGTGAAGACTCTGACCTTAAAGGTAGTGGAAATATGTTGGAAAATCTTCTGGATTTAATGGATGGAATTCTTGGTAAGTCTATATTCATGGTGGTTATCAATATATCAATTTTTTACTCCCTATAATTTATTTTTATATCTAATTCATTTGGTACAGATATAGGATATTTTATTTCAATAATAGTGAGATATATATTTTTTGTTGTCAGGGATCATGATCTGGGGATGGTTTTTTAAGATTAAAAAATGTTTTGTTTATGAATATCAATCATTATTTATATTATGCAATGATTTATAGTTTTGTTTATCCACTCATGAATCCTATTATTAGAATGTTAATTTTTATTTTAAACTTTTTTGTATTTATTCTAATTTATCTTGAAATGGATGTACCAAGCAAGATACAAACAATCATTAGTGATGGTTTGTGGATTTATGAAAATTGGTTTTTATGAAAATTTCTCTTCTTAATGAATTAAAAATGAAGGTATAAGAATGTGTATTTGTTTTAATTTATTGAAATTTATTGATGTAGATGTTTTAAATAAAATAAATTAATAGTTAAAATTTCATTAGATGGTTGGATTGACATGGTTTTGGCATACACATGTTGGTTCAAGTTCATGATTTTGATGTTACCCTAAATAATGGGCTTGTTACATTAGGTTACATTAGAAATAATCCAAGATAAGGGGATTATTCCATTGTAGGATAAGGATATTGTATGATTAGTGAATACAAGGTGGATATATGAGAACCCAATCATGAGTATGTAACTCTCACTAAATAATGCATTCGTGGGTGTGAGTGTGAATCATGGAATCTCTATGCCAAAATGTAATGTGGGATGGTTTAATGAAATTTTTGGTTTCAATCCTAGTAAATAGTTTTCGTTGAAAAAAAATATTGTATTGGAACATAATTGGACATAATAAAAATTGATGAAATTATTGAAAGTTGTTTTACAGAAATGTTTTCATTCAATTGTCATATCTTATTCAATCCATGTTTCTGTAGTAGGGAATTCAGTTGGGTAAAACCTAATCTACTTCATTACTCACCCCCTACATTGGTACATTCATTTATTAGTATATTTCATTCATCTAGACTCATTTAATGGAAAATTATCATATTTATTTAGTGATTCTTCATGATATTTTTAGTTGGACTTTATAGGGATTGATCATGCACCTTCGGTGACATGCAAGGTGGAGGGGTACTGCACGATTCTGGAGGGAGTGTTCATTTTAAATTTACATCTCTTTATGGATTTAATAATTCACTACAATTATAGGGTAATGTAGTACTCAATGGGAATAAACTATGAAATTAAAAGCCTGACTACCCCACATAAGTGGAAATCAATAAAAGATGAGTTCTCCTTAATAACTACATACATGCAACTGACAAATCGAGAGAAGGGATCAATGATGTAGATCATCACGCATACCCAATTATTCATGGTTACTATTTCACATGATATCACATAATAACATACATAAAACATGAAGGGGTTACTTTGATTCAAGGGGATTCCCATGGCTTTTATTGTTTTATTCCCACCTATGCCTCGGTTATTATAGTATTCTATTATACTAATCATCCGTGAATGAATATGATGATGATGATTTTTGGTTGGTATTTTTTTATTCTCAAATAGAATGGTGGGACCTAGTTTTATTGATTATCTGGGTATTTATTTATAACTTTTGGAGTTTTGGGCATGTCTCTAAAGGACTAGTAACAATTCTTCCTTGATTCATTCCTATGAGTAGTGAGAGGATGTTAATACTTGTATCAGTCTAGGATGGTCTAAGATTCATTTTTGGAAAAATGGTATTTTTTTCTCTCATGTAGTTTGAAAATAATTCTTTATTAGTCAATTATTTGGTATGTTATCAAGGAGTTGCAATGTTGGAACATAAAATTCATATCATAAAAACGCGCAACTATCCTGTTTAAGATGAACATTAATTTATGAGGAAATTGGGAACATATGTATTTTGGAAGCATTTATATGTGTTGTAATATCCTTTTCATTGTTTTTGAAAATGATAAGACAATTAAATAAACATTAGAAATTACATCCCACTAGGAGAGAATATTTAATTTTGAGTAATAATTTATGATGTGGTGAAAATGTGAGGTTTTGAAAAGGCATTGTAGTGATATTTGAAAATTGATTGATTTTTAAAAGCATGGTGGAATTTTCAAAAATGTTTTGAAAAGGTAATTTTTTATTTTTTGGGAAACCGTGTCATGATAGTTGTGATGTGGTAAATTTGAATAAACAATAATTTAATTGATAGAGAGTGAGAGTTGTGGCAGTTTTTTGTTAATGAAAATTTTACCTGGTAGGTATCATAGAAATGAACTAGAAAAGGCTTCATAGAATGTTGTTTAAACTGAGCCATGGATGAACATACAACAAGAATAGAGTATTGTATGATACTTTCAATAAATTGATAGAGGGAACTTAAGGGAAGCTCAAATTAATTGGATCATTCTGGTATGTTCTAGAAGATTAATCCCTCCATCATTCAGGGTTATTTAGCATTAGATATGATAGAGGTGTGGATTGATATGATGAATTGAATCATAAATTTCCATGGAAAACTAGTAGAGTTAAAAAATAATGCTTATGGCACATATGATGGAGGATCATGTATTTAAATGGTGGGATTTATCTATTCAGACTATATTACACCAAGGAATTACATGGAAGAAATTATAAAAAATTGCCCCACATATAATTCTATCAGCATAGTTTCAGGATTCCTATAATAAAATACATTTTTATATTGAAGTTAGAGAATATATCTGTGAAATAGAATACTAAAAGATTAATAAATTTATTCTACTTTTCAACAATTTTTTTTCTAGTACAACCTTAAAAGATCACATATTTTAATTTCGGATGAGAAAAGAGATTCCATCGAAGAATGTCATGTTGTGTATAATGGATTATAACAATATGAGAAAAGAGAGATTGTGGAAGAAAGGTGTTTATAATATATTATTTTTGGGGGATTCATATTGATACCAATAAGAAATGGTTTGAACTCTATTGTTTGGAATAAAAGGTGGTACACCTATTTCCACGGTAGTTGTATGAATCAAAATTAAACAGCTAGTTTAGTGAATGTTCATCCAAAACCAAAAATTATACCTGGAGGGTTTTTATGTGATTTGATCGACCTCATGAAGATATATTGTATGAAACCACTGATATTATTCTACATTTACCACTATATGAAGAAAATTTAGGGCTGTTATCATAGTTCTCTAAGGTTGAATGTTCATGGAAACTCTGATGTTTTAAAAACATCATATTCCTTGATATGATTAGTATATAATTATAATTAACAATTTCCTATCCAAGATATCCATGGTGATTCCAAAAATACTACGAATTCACATCAAGGGAAATATCAATATAGAAACAAACATCAATGTACATCATCTAAGTAGTTTTATGGTGTTGAAAAGATGATGTTGAATTATCAATATGGAACATTGAAAGTGTGAGGAAAAATTATTTTGAGTTATGAAATTATGGATCCTTTGTTTTAAAAGAGTTCCAACCAATCATTTATTATATATTAGGATATTGGTTTTCTATGATTTCATTTTGACTTGATTCCTTATTTTTTGAATATTAAAACTTCTCTTAGTCAAAGAGAATGCCAATCCTTTATGAATAGAGAATGTTCATTTACTGTTAATGGTGCTGAATTGATATTGGATTTTTCATTGCATTAGACAGATTTATATGATATAATATTTGGTATGGATTGGTTATCTATGTTAAAATCTCACAACCACTATTATATCTGAAGAGTTAGTTTAATAAAGGATGATGGAATAAAGAATCTATTTTAAGGGAAAGAAATTTTAATGGATGGTGCAATGGGATATTTGGTCCTCGATGTTAGAATAATATTGAATAAATTGAAATAATTGAACATGTTATTGGTGTATGTGGTATAGAATAGCAGTTTTATAATAGTTTTTATTAGATTTACAATGTTTTCATGAATATTTCTCTAGGTTTCTACCCATTATAGAATTGGACTAGATAACTGATCTCATCATGGAGACCGGTCTGATTTATATTACATAAAATCAGTTGACACCAACTAAACTAATAGAACAGAAAGGGTAGTTTGATGACCTAGAAAGAAAGGGGTTCAATCTGTAGAGTATGTATCTATGGGATACAATAGCCTTGATGGTCAAAATGGGCTATTGAAAATTTCTTCTATATGTGAATTTTCATAAGAATAGCCATGTTATGACAAAAAATCAATTTCCACTTCCACACATTGATGATATGATCAATCCATTTTGGGGATCCTAGTTATTCATTAAAATTGATTGGCATTCATGAAATAACCATTTGTGGGTTTAGAAGGTCAATATTCCAATGATGGGGTTCTCGAGTAGATATGTCCATTATGCGTTTGAGGTTATGTCTTTATAAATAAAAAATGTACCAACTACCTTTTTATCATTGATTATTCATATATTTCCAATATTTCTAAATACTTTTTTAGTGGTTCTTATTGATGACATAATTGTGTATTGAAGGACACTGAATGTGAAAGGGAAACAACTGGATTTACTGTTGGGATTTCTTCAATATCATAGTTCATACAACAATTATCTAGGTGTAATTTCTTGATATAATAGTTCTGTTTTCTTGGTCATATAATCTATAAAATATGTGTTTCTATGGATCAAAAAAGATTAAGGCTCTTATCTCATGGAAACCGTTAAAGAAAATCTTTTTGATATATAGATTCTATATACTGGATTGTTATTATTGATTTTTTTCTCAGGAATTATCATGACATGAATCACCTAGGATATATTTAAAAGGGGAAATGTTTCCACTCGAATTGAATGAGTAATGTATAAAAGTTTTTTCAAGAGCACAAATTTCACTATAATTCAACACAAAACATGATTTATTTAGAATTAGTCCAATAGTATGTGGAGTATTATATGACTTAGGATTTGGGTTGAGATTTTGTATTATGTAGTGTGATCATGTTGTTGTTTATGGATCATGAATGTTATAGTTTAATGATAAGGCCTAAGTAACATAGGATTGGGAGTTATCTCTTGTATTCCATTATTTAAAGAGCTTGCATCATTACTTCATTTGTGAAAAACTCATTGTGTTTATGAATAATAATACATAGATTAATATTTTTTAAAAAAATGGGTTTGAATATATGAAAAAAAAGATAGATGGATTTCCTCTAAATGATCTTCATTAACATGATGTACACATCACGTAAATGAAATTTAGTATCAAATGCATTAAGATGAAAGTCGAATCATCTGTTGGAAAAATATTCTTCATATCATTTGTAGTTGATGTCGGTGTTAGCTAACATACACTTGGATTCTGATGATTGTGGAATTTTTGCAACATCTTGATTTGGTTGTGATGGTCAAAGTGTGGTATATGTTCATTTCAAAATATTTTTTGATAAGGTCAAAACTCAATGATGTGGACACTGTTGAAGGATGGAGTCTGCATGAGAGTTCAGTTTGGTGTTTTCGAAGTCAAATGGTCATACCTATGGAAATTTGAGAAAAAAATATTAATGTGTACCGTAATTTATAAAAATAGGTTCATCTAATAATACATAATATATATATGGTGTTGAATGAAAATTAATGTTGGGTGGGTATGAAAAGATAGGTGGAATATTTTTATCTGATTTGATTCATAAGTCTCCATGTTATGGTATAGAATAAGCAACTAGTAGAAATGTTTCAGTCATTACCTATTTCATTATTTTAAGGGGAGAGTATAATAATTTATTTTGTAATTGGTTAGCGATGAATAGATTCAAAACATGATTCTATATGGCTGATTGTTGATCAATTAACAATGATGGAAAACATCATCCCTATTCCTAAGTCTCATACAATGGAGGACTTGATTACAACCAATACATGAGAATTTGTTCAGTGGTATGAAATACCTATTTTGACAATATTAGACCTAGATCCATGGTTTACATATCGTTTATATATGTCCTTACAATAATCAATTGGGACTCAGTTGGACATGAGTATTATATATCATCTTCATATGGAAGGAATATAAAAAGAATGATACAATCATTTGAATACATGCATTCAGATATTGTACTAGATTTTGTTGGCTCGGAGGAGGAGCACATACCATTACTGGAGTTCTAAGGAAACAATAGTTTCTAGGACTCACTATATATGTCACCTTTTAAATAATTTTATGGGAGTTTGTTTCTTTCTCCCATTTTAGGTGAGGAAATAGGCGAGAATTAATTTTTTGGGATGAACCTTGTCATTAAGGGAACATAGAGACTTCATTTGATCCTAAATATATTGTAGAAAACTCTCAGTCATCTTAAATCATGTATAGATAATCTTAAATAGCTATTTTTGTTCTATGTGAGTGATCATTTTTACATTAGTATCATCCCTTGGAAAGAAACTCACTATTTTTAAACATTGGGAATGTATTATTTTAGATACATAGGACCTTTTGAGATACATGAATAGTTTTATTAGGTGGAATATTGGTTTTCTTTGTCACCATAGTTATATAAAGTGAAAAATGTGTTTCATGTATCTTAGTTTGGATAGTTTCAACCTAATTATACCCATATGATTTGGTGGGACAACATTGACATATAGTGGTGATTCTTCATAGGTTCATGTTCTAGTATATATTGTACATATTTAATAGAACGTATTGATTGGAAAAATCATAGGAATAGTCTGGGTTATGTGGGAACACTATAATTTTCTTGAAGAACCATAAGAATGAGAAAAGGAAAAGGTCGAGTAGTGGCCCAGACACTTCTAGTTCTATGACAATTTTATTAAATTCTAGGGAATTAATGGCCAATGTTGGGGAGAATGTAGCACACCAGTTTCATATAATTAACCCATTATTTATTTATATTAAGTATAAAATGTGGAATGATGATTATTGGGAGGGTTTTGAGGACTTTTATAATGGTTTGGATAGTTCATTTGAGGGGAACGGTCTTAGAATGGTTTTTAGAAACTATTAAAAAACATTAGGAAATTGTGAAAAGGTAGAAAGTGGGATCTGTGTTTGGCTCATGGATATGTGCATGGTTTTTCCCAACATAGAAACCACCCTAGAAAAACCACGAAATGTGGAATTTGGGAAAACATGGTTGGTGAATGGTTTGAATATCCATGAAAGACATCCCTGAAATTTGGGTTTGGAGGAAGTCTTTATCATATGGTTTACGTAAGGTTTTCCAAACTGTGCATCCTAACCATGAATGATTGAAAATTATTTTCTAAAAATGTTGATATCACTCGAATTTGTTCATAATCCTACCATTTTTTTATATTCTAACCCTAAATCTTTTTTCAATCCTCCCAAAGGAATAGGAGAATCTTTGCTCCAATCTATGAGTTATCTATTGGAAAATCCTGGTGCATTGAATTTTGGATTTGAAGGAAATTCCCCATTCTTGGTGGGTTTATTTAGATCAATTCTTCTATACTATTTTGGAATCATATATCAATCCTACTTGGGATATATATGTGATATATTTTTCAATTAATGATGAGATATTTCTGTGTTTTTGTTATGTAACAAGATATATGATCAGTTTATGGAGATTAATCCTGATTTTTTGAAGACTTTCTATCATTCATATTTTTCTATACAGATTTGGTGGTAGGTGGATTCACTCGTGACTCCTATTATTATAACAAAAAGTCTCTGATTCAAATTTATTTAGATTATTATAATTTACTGTGAAATATATGTAAAACTAGTGGTAGAAACACTATTTTGTGATGTTTAGTGTATTTGTGAAATTTGGTTATTGTTCAATGTGCTTTGTTTATGGATTTTAAAATGAAAAAATTTAATTTTTTATTTAATTTGATTCCTGATTATTTTTTAGTTTTAAAAAAAGAAATAATTATTAAAGTGGATTGAAATTGTTGGTTTGACTTGGTTTTGTTATACATTGTAACTCCTCGACCCTAGTTTCACAGAGTTGGCGCATTATTACATAACACTGGAATGATCGCAAGGAAAACATGTCTCTAAAGACTGACTAGTTTAGTATTATTGGAAACAAGATTCATACATAAGTTAAACTTTACAGCTTGAATAGAAATACAACAACAATATATTTCATTAAAAACATCCAATGCTCCTAGATTATGCCTATATGTCTCTCATAACTTACTTCTTCATATCATGTGAAAATGAAACATAAGAAACGGGTGAGCTCAAACGCTCAGTAAGGGTAAGCATAAATATTATCCATGGTGAATAATTGAAACCACATTCCATTAACAATAATAAACATGAATACTTTTATTGCAGGAATATGAGATGAGTAAATAATGCCATAATAAAAAATGATCATGGATATTCTAAAAGTCAAATGACCACAGGAACCATCAATATTATTTTTATAATGAAGAAATGTATAATGCCGAACATTCTGAAACATTTTATCAAGGCCTCAGCCAAGAAGTCTAAAAATGGTTAAGGCCTCGGCCAAAACCATATCTCAAGTAGGGAAAGGGCCTCATCCAATTCCACGTCTAGTTTTTTCATGAGACCTACTGATTCATCATGGAGCTATAGCGGGCTCCACCCATCATTTACTAAGTCCAATACATTCCTCATATGAAAAGGTTTAATCATATTGTAAACATTCGTATTAAAACTAGCATGTAGAATGTCAATAATTTTACCATAAACCATTAATGCTAAAAAAATTGAACATCGATTGTCAAACATATCACAAAACCTTCAATAAAATATGGATGTTTTGTATCATAATAAATCAACTTTAAATAAACATAAAATCCATCAAAGGATGTTGACATAGATGAAATCAAAACCCTTTTTAGAAAAATATCTCTTTTTATTTTGAAAACATTTAAGAGTCAAATAATTATAAAGAAAACATTTCTTTTGAAAATATTCTTATAATGTTTTAAGGGAAGATTTACTGATTTTATAATGGTAGAAAATATCCACACCCACCTTATTGGTTAAAAAAAGACATTCTTAATTTAATTTTGTCAAAATGGTTAAAAAGGACCTTATATGGAAGATGACGGAAAGATTCCTTTATAAAATTCTTATAAATATTCAAACTATTGTATAAATGACTTTAAAGCATAGTCTGTGAAATAGTAAAAATTATTTGAACTACATTTTTAAGAAACATGGATGTGGATAATAAAGAGGTCCTGATATATAATTACGTATAAACAACCTCGAATAATTAAGATATTGTGAAATAAACCGTTACCTTGTACTTTTCCATGGTTGAGGGTAGGATAACTTCGTGTATAATGGGGAAATAATTGTTATTAAATAATAAAAGAATCATATACATTAATATGATATCATATTTTATCTTTTAACATTTCTTTGTAAATAATATCTTAGTATTATCTTCGTTTTGGGTGTTAACATAATCGTTTTATTTTATATGTTTTGATACTTAAGATGTGTTTGTTAGGAATAGGTTGTATCATATTCATATCCAGAATGATATAAAGTCCCGAAACATTATTTTTAATCATCAAATGAAAATTAGTCTTGAATAGATACGATGGGGAATGAATCTCATCACGTCCGTGGAGACGGTTGTCCGTACGTACGCACGAGAGACAATACCATTATTTTTATATTAAAATAATATATAATTGGTTGGTATATCATATATAAAGAATCATTATCTTGTTATATTTATTATTTACATGAATTACACACCACTATTATTCCCATCCAAATAATAATGTATTGAATAACAATTACACCACGGCGTGGAGACGGTAGGCCGTACGTACGCATGTATCGTGACATGTCATTCAATTTATGTATAGAATAATGAATATGGTTGTACCATATTTATAATAACATCAAAGTATATAGAAGATACTGGATTTAATATTTTATAATGGAAACAACAATGAAAGAAGAAGTTGAAGAAGAAAGGAACTTGAAAAAGTGTGCTGAAAACATTACCTCTTCATTGGGTTCTTCCTTTTGATTTGATCAAAATGGATCTTTAGGTTGGCTTTCATACTAAAGCCATGCCTCTAGAATAAAAGGAGGATATTTTAGAGGGTATTTTGGAAGAGGTTGGCCGAACCAAAAGGCTTGAAATGTGTGAGGAATTATTTAGAAGTGGTGTCCTTTTATAAGGGTGAGGAGGGGCTCTTTAGGAAAAACTTAATGTATTAATTTATAATAAATTAATATTCAGTTTATAATGGCTTCTAAGTGGATTATTCAATGTATAAGGTGGGTATGGGTAGAAATAATTTCAACTAATATATTTTAGATAGTTTTGGGTAACTATATTGACCTTATCTTTTAGTTTTAACTCTCAGTTAATTAGTTGGACATTTACCGTGTCTCATTGTATTTTTATATTATATAGTAAATAGACATACTATATTCATCTAAGAGACCCCAAAGAGTTCCATTAATAATACACCTACCATTATATATGTCCTTTGGCTGGACCATTGAATTTTAGTAATATAATATCAATTATTAATATAATATTTGTTTTAAAAACTCTTTTTTGTCAATTTTGACACTATTTAATAATTGATTTTTGATAAAGTCTTATCGAATTTATTAATTCAAAAAAAATTTATTTTAGAAATCCTCTAATGTAATATTAACCAATAAAATTCATGTATGTCATCCAAACTTTCAAATTATATTTATGTTAACGTTTATAATACTAATTATTTGATTCTTGCATTAATACGGAAAGTACTACATCATTATTGTGTCATAAATAAATTTTATTATTCAATGTATGAAAATTATAAATAAAATACCATTATGTGTGAAATTTTTTTATCTTTATAATTATTTTTATATTAAAAAATCCAACTTAGACAACCCTATGTAAAAATTGTGTTGCTAAAAGATGTATGCTTATGTCATTTTTGCATTTACATTAACTTAATTAATATAAAGTGTCATTATCACTTACAAGTGGCTCCATGGGATCCCAAAACCGATCAAAAGATGACAATGGTCGTACATGTATCAACCAATTGGTTTAGGACATGTTTTAAGGAAATTTTGTGTTATTATAATATTATTTCTTTACCCTTATTTTCTATATTTACCATTCTACCATTGGTAATAAAATATTTACTGAAAAAATTATTCAAAATGTCTAAAAATAAAAGTTAAATATTTAAACAATTTAAACCTCCTGATTATAAATATTTAATCCATTTTTCTAAATTCAAACAAAAAAGTGGAAGAAATTAATTTAAAATTAATTTCTGTTGTCGAAATAAAAACTGCGTTTTTAACAAATAATACCTATCGAAAGATTGACACTTTCTTATGTCCAGCTTAAATATGAAATTAGATCCAATGAATAAAATTTGATTAAATGGTAAAATTATAATCTAATTATACTATAAAATCACAAAAATTCATAGTTTATCACTATTAATTTTTTCGATTAAAAAAGTTGTTTTTAATTAAAATTTAGTAATTTTCACTATTCATCAAAATATGAAAGTTATCAGAAAAGTACCAAAATTTCACCCTAAGATAATTTCTACATTCCAAATCCAAAAATGATGTATATTTTAAAAAATTAAAAACATAAAATTTTCATTTATTAATTTAAAACGAATTCCCGCTGTTAAAACCAAAATGCGTATTTTTAAGAAATAATAACTATCAAAAGTTTGACACTTGTTTATGTCTAATTTCAAAGTTAAATTATATACAATGACCTTCATTGGATTAAATGGTGAAAAAATAATCTATTTATACTTATATACCCTTAAAATGTATAATTTAACAATTTATATTATTTTGATTAAAAAATTTGTTTTCAGTTACAATATATTATTTTTCACTATTCACCCAAATGTGAGAGTTATCAGAAAAACACCAAAACATTATTAAAACTAAATTATTATTTCCCAATTCTAAATAATGAGTTTATTTTGTCAAATTTAATACATAAAAGTTTCAAATATTGCATTTAAAAATGCATCACCATTAAAAGGCGATAAAATTGCATTTTTTGAAAAATATTTTTTTTCTGAAAACATGTATTTGTTCTTACATTGTGTCTAAGAAACTCATAATATGGACTCTAAAATTATAAGGATTATATAATGTTTAAAATTCCGTTAATACTATTCATAATCGCTTTTTAACGGCTTGTTTGGTAAGTCATGGTGCGCTAGAACTCGGTGTTGCTTGTAGTGAAAGTTATTGAATTACTTCGAAAAAATAATGTACTATGAAATCATGGGGTGTTCCATTATTCAATCCTTAAATAAATTTCTTCCTCGCAATTTGGAATTATTTTTCAAAAATAAAAGGTTTAAAATAGAAAATACCTTTGCGAAAACCCACATTGAAAATTATGTTAATAAAATTCAGTCATAATAAGAGGTAAAGGAAATGAAAGGGTCACCACCAAATCGGGATCTATATTAAAAGAACATTGGTCGCAATTTGAGACATATAATTGGAGTAAAAAGTAAATATTTTTAGGTAGTGATTGAGGTCATCAATCACAAACAAGTGTAAAATTTAGGGCCTTAAATTCAGAAATCTATGATGATTTAAAATATCATCGGTTCATTAAGACATATGGTATTAGGATATCATATTTTCTGTTTCAATATCCCGTCACTAATGTATAAAAATTTATATAATCATTAAATAAGGGATGAAGAAAAATATATACTTGAAAATTATAGTCACATCCTTTAACTAAGTTCTACCACAAATTCATCTTTCACTCTCAAAGATAATAGAACTTAAAAATAATATTCTATTTATCCAATTAATTTAGGGTTCAAAAAAATTAGAATTCATCGAGCAGAACCATTGATAAAACTATATTATTCAATCTAGGAAATCATGTGGGACAGTGGTAGGTGATACACCCTTGTCACCCTTCGGTTGTGGGTTTAAGTCTCGTGGCCTTGCCAGATGCAACAAGTGGCCGCCCGACCTCCGGGTTGTCCTTTTTATGGAAAACCAAAAATAATGTCAAACTAGACTTATCAAAAATACTTCTTTCCAAACTCACAGTTCGAAATTTATAAGCTAGTTTAACACAATGAAGATCCTTTTTTCCACGTAATAGCATGTTAGCACCATCACCATGTATTCTTTTAAAACACCACAACATCCTGAAATACCATAAAACCATATTGATTAAATTCATGATCCCTTATTACTTATAGAATATTGAATATACTCCTTCTATCCAAAAATGATGTAAACTCCAACAATTATGTAATATACATATAATTAATCAGATTCAAGGTAGTCAATAATATCTAATATAATTTATCCAAATCTATCATTTATTATTCCAAAATCACTACCTCAGTATCAGAACCATATTATGGTTAATATTTCTCTCAAACATATATTTTCCAAAAATTAAACCTGTTGTTGAGTCACTTTTCTTTGTTCCACACAATGTCAAGTCCTTAATGAAATGGTACTGCATTAAAATCCTTATATACTCTATAATTTTTACAACTAGTACATTGTTGATACAACACTCAAATGACATAATTCTCTAATTACAACATAAGAACTCTAATGATTCCTCCTCATCTGTTGTAGAATCATAACTTGATTATTATCCAATAGCATCATTTGGGGCATAATCTGATGATTTGGACATTAGTTCCCGTAGTGTCCTAACTCCTTGAAGATGAAGAATTGTACATTTGAAACCCTTTTCTTACCCTTGCAGTTACGTACATGGTGTCTTTTTTCTCCACACTTATAACAAACTCCCATTCCTTTCAGGAAAGTTCCTGGGTATTTCTTCCTAGAGTTATCACATATGGGAAAATTATTATTTTCCCTCTTCCTTTTATCCATCATTCATTCTTCCATCCTTTTCTTCTCTTGCTTCCCTTCAAAGCCATAGGACTCGGAGAATTATTTACTTATCATATTAACACATGACACTATTTCTTCATATGTTGAGAATACATGGGAGACTATTTCCCTTCTAAATGTTGGCTTAATACTGTGAAATATATGATCCTTCTTCCTCTTTGGATTATACGTAATGCTGGAGTTCACATTCCTTCTACTGGGTGCCATTTCTATACCATTGCATAAACTAGGTCAGTTTATGAATTGCAATGTATAATTCCAAACATTTAAAATACCAAACATAAATTTATCAATTTATGGATATAATCCATAATCATAAAAATGTTTTCATGGAGGAAGTATATACTCATAAAGCCTTCATAATTGTTTGTAAAGAAAATGAGAATTATCCTAAGCATATCCCCCTAGAGTTTCGTTACCAAGAGTGCATCAAGGCCCATTTTCGTGCACCAGTTACCATTAAAGTCTAGCTCATAGCGGTGTTTTTGGGTTTTACCCCTAGGTACATCTGTGACAGAGCCACCTCTACCTGCTCATATCCAAATAGAGATGTATTCCTCAGAAAACTCACAAAATCTCTACAATACAAAAATTATAGGAAGATCTTCTATACTAGTCCTCAAAGTCCATCTTAGATCTATGTGATCTAATCATAGTTTATCTAAATCTAGTTTCCAAGGTTTGTACTAAACTTCCCCTGATACAAACTGTAATGCCCCAACCCTAGTTACCCAGAGTCAGTGCATTATTTCATAACATTGGCATGATCACAAGGAAATCATGTCTCGAATGACTGATCAGTTTAGTATTATTGGAATCAAGATTCATACATAAGTTAAACATTACAGCTTGAAGAGAAATACAAAACAAATATATTTCTTTAGAAACATCCAAGACTCCTAGATTATGCCTATAGGTCACTCATTACTAACTTATTCATATCTTGGGAAAATTAAACATAACAATTGGGGGAGCTAAAACACTCAGTAATGGTAAGAATAAATTTTAAGAATGGTGAATAATTGAAACCACATGCCTTTACCAATAATACACATGAGTAATTTTATGGAAGGAATATGAGATGAGTAAATAATGTCATAATAAAACATAATCATGGGTATTTTACTAGTAGAATGACCACATGAACCATCATTATTATTTTCATAAAGAGGAAATGTATAATGCCAGACATTCTAGAAAATTTTGTCAAGGCCTCTGCCAAGACGTCTAAAAATAATTTAGGCCTCGGACAAAACCATATCTCAAATTGGGATAGGGCCTTGGACAATTCGATGTCAAGTTGTCTCATGAGACCTACTGATGCATCAAGGAGCTATAGAGGGCTCCACCCGTCACTTACTAAGTCCAATACATTCCTCATATGAAAAGGATTAAACATATCATAAACATTCGTATTAAGACTAGCATACGAAATGTCAATACTTTAACCATAACCCATGAATGATATAAAAATATAAAATCCATAGTCATACATATCACAACATTTTCAATAAAATATGGATGTTTTGTATCATAATAATTCAACATCAAATAAACATAAGATCCATCAAATGATTTTGACATAGATGAAATCAAAACCCTGTTTAGAGAAATATCACTTTTTATTTTGAAATAATTTCAGAGTCAAATAATAATAAAGAAAATATTTATTTTGGAAAAATTCTTATAAGCTTTTAAGGGTGTCTTTGATGATGTTATAATGTTATAAAATAGCCGCACCCAAAGTATAAGTTAAAAAAAGACGTTCTTACCTTAATTTTGTTGAAAAGGATAAAAAGGACTTTGTTTGGAAAATGATGGGAAGATTCCTTTATAAACTTATTATATGAATTCAAAAAAGGGTATAAATGACTTTAACCCATGGTGTGTAAAATAGTAAAAATTATTTGAAATACATTTTTAAGAAACATGGATGTGGATGATAAAGAGGTCCCAGAAGATAATTACGTATAAACAACCTCGGATAATGAAGAGATTGTAAAATAAACCCTTACCTTGTACTTTCCCATGGTTGAGGGTAGGTTAAACTCTTTTATAATGGTTAAAAAATTGTTATTAAATTATAAAAGAATCATATACATTAATATGATATCATATATGATCTTTTAACATTGCTTTGTTAATAATATCTTAGTATTATCGTCGTTTCAGGTGTTAACATACTCGTTTTCTTTTATATGTTTTGTTACATAAGCCGTGTTTATTATGAATAGGTTGTATCATATTAATATACAGAACGATATCAAGTCCTTAAACAATATTTTTAATCATAAAATGAAAATTAGTCTTTAATAGATACGATGGGGAATGAATCTCATCGCGTCCGTGGAGAAGGTAGTCTATACGTACACACGAGCGACAATATGATTATTTTGATATTAAAATAATATATAATTGGATGGTACATCAAATATACAGAATAATTATAATGTTATATTTATTATTTAATTGAATTACACATAATTATTATACCCATCAAAATAATATTGTATTGAATAATAATTACACCACGACGTGCTGACGGTAGGCCGTACGTACGCAGTTATGGTGACATGTCATTCAAAGGATGGATAAAATACTGAATTTTGTTGTAACTTATTTATAGTAACATTACAGTATATAGAAGATACTGGATTTATTATTTTATAATGGAAACAACAATGGAATAAGAAGTTGATGAAGAAAGGAACTTGAAAAACGGTGGTGAAAACATTAAATCTTCTTCGGTTTATTACTTTTGATTTGATCAAAAGGGATCCTTAAGTTGGCTTTCTAACAAACGTAAGGACTCTAGGATTAAGGGAGGATAGTATTGAGGGTATATGGGAAGAGTTTTACTGAACCAACAAGCTTGCCAGGTGTGAGGAATTGGTTAGAAGTGGTGTCCTTTTATAACGGGGAGGAGCGGCTCTTTAGGAAAAACTTAAAGTATTAATTTATAATAAAAAATTATTCTTTTTCTAATGGCTCCAAAGTGGATTATTCAAAGTATAATGTGGGTATGTGTTGAAATATATTCAACCAATAGATTTTATAAAGGTTTGTGTCACAATATTAACCTTATCTTATAGTTTTAACTCTTAGTTAAAATGATTTACATTTACTATGCCACTTTGTATTTATATATTATATAGTACATAGACATACTATATACATCCATGTGACCCCCAAGTGGTCCATTAATAAAACACATACCATTACATATGTCCTTTTGCAGAACCTTATAATTTTAGGAATGGAATATGAATTATAAATGTTATATTTGTTTTAAAAACTCTTTTATGTCAATTATGACAATATTTAATAATTGATTTCTGTTAAAGTCTTAACAACCTTATTAATTCAAACCATATTAATTTACGCAATCCTATAATGTAATATTAACCTATAAAAGTCATTTATGTAATCAAAACGTTTAATTTATATTTATTTTAACATTTATAATACCAATTATTTGATTCTTGAATTAATAAGGAACATACGGCATCATTATTGTGTCATAAATAAATTTAATTATTCAATGTCTATAAATTATAAATAAAATACCATTATGTAGGAAATCGTTTTAACTTTATAATTAATATTTATAGAAGAACATCCAACACATATAACCCATTGTAAATTTTTTTCTAAACGATATATGATTATGTCAATTTTTCATTTACATTAACTTAATTAATATAAAGTTTCATTATCACTTAAAAGTGGCTCCATGGGGTCCAAAAATCGACGCAAAGATTCCCATGGTCGGAAATGTATCAACAATTATGGTTAGGACACGTTTTATAGTTATTTAGTATTATTATAATATTATTTTTGTATCCTTATTTAACGAATTTACCCATTAACCATTGTAAATAAAGTATTTACTGATGTAATTATTCAAAATGTCTAAAAATAAAAGTTAACTATTTACATAAATTAGACCTCCTGATTCTAAATATAGAATCAATTTTTCTAAATTCCAAACATATAAGGGGTAAAAATTAATATAAATTGATTTCCCATTGTCGAAATAATAAGTGTGTTTTTAACAAATAATAACTATCAAAAGATTGACACATTCTTATGTCTAGTTTAAATATGAAATTATGTACAATGTCAAATATTGGATAAAATGGTAATATTATAATCTAAGTATACTTTAAAATAACTCAAATTCATAATTTATCACAATTGATTATTTCGATTAAGAAATTTGTTTTTAATTAAAATTTTGTAATTTTCATTATTCATCAAATTATGAATGTTATCAGAAAAGTAAAACAATTTCACCCTAATATAATTTGGATATTCTGAATAAAAAAATGAATTCTATTTTACCAAATTCAAAACACAAAATTTTCATTTATTAATTTAAAATTAATTCCCGATATTAAAACCAAAAGGCATATTTTTTAGAAATAATAACTATCAAAAGTTTGACACTTTTTGATGTCCAATTTCAAAGTGAAATTACATAAAATGACCATCATTGGATTAAATGGTAAAAATATAATATATTTATACTTCCATAAAATTTAAATGTATAATTTAACAATATAAATTATTTTGATTAAAAAATTGTTTTCAATTAAAATATAGTATTCTTCACTATTCAGCCAAATATGAAAGTTATCAGAAAAACACCAAAACTTTATTAAAACTAAATTCTTATTTCTCGATTCTAAAGAAGAAGTTTATTTGGTCAAATAAAATATACAAAAGTTTCAAATATTGGATTTAAAAAGGCTTCTCTATTAAAAGGCGGTAAAATTGCATTTTTTTTTAAAAATTCTTCTTTTATCTGAAAAAATGTATTTATTCTTACATTATGTCTAAGAAACTCATAATATGGATTCAAAATTATAAGGATTATAATAAGTTCAAAAATCAATTAATAATATTCATAACCACTTTTTAACGGCTTGTTTAGTAAGTCATGGTGTGCTAGAACTCGGTGTAGCGTGTAGTGAAAGTTATTGAAATACATTGAAGAAATAACGTTTTGGGAAATCATTGGGTGTTACATTATTCCCACCATCAAAAAATTGTGTACTCACATTTTGATATTATTTTTCGAAAATTAAAGGTTGAAAATAGAAAATACCTTTGGGAAAACCCACATCGAAAATTAGGTTAATAAAATTTAGTCTTAATAAGTGTAAAAGGAAATGAAAGGGTCACCACCAAATTATGATCTAGATTAGGATAAAATTGGTAGAAATTAAAGACATATAATTCTTGGAAAAACGTAAATATTTATAAGTAGTGATTGAGGTCATCAATCCCAAACAAGTGTACAATTTAGGGCCTTAAATTCATTAATATATGATGATTTAAAATATCATCGGTTCAACAAAACATATAGTATTAGGATAACTCATTTTTTTTGTTTTAAGATACGTTCACTAAAGTATAAGAATTAATTTCTTAATTGAATAAGAGAAGAGGAAAAATATATACTTGAAAAGTTGAGTCCCATCCTTTAACTAAGTTCTACCACAAACTCATCTTTCACTCTAAAAGATAATAGAACTGAAAAATAATATTCTATTTATCTAATTTGTATAGGGTTAAAAAAATTAATTTGTAATTAATATAGAAGAACCATTAGACAACAACATTATTCAACCTAGGACATCACGTGGGTTAGTGGTAGGTGATACACCCTTGTCGCCCTTCGGTTGTAGGCATAAGTCTTGCGGCCTTACCGGATTCGACGGGTTTCCGCCCAACCTCCAGGTTGACCTTTTTATGGAAATCCAAAAATAATCTCAAACTAGACTTATCCAAAATACTTATGACAAAACTCACAGTCCAAAATTTAAAAGGTAGGTAAATACAATGAAGATCATTTTTTCCATGTAATAGAATGTGAACACCTCCATCATGTATTCTTTTGAAACACGAAAACATCCTAAAATACCATACACCCTTATTGATTAGATTTATGATCCCTTATTACTTATAGAATACTGGATATACTCCTTCATTCCAAAATGGTTGTAAAATCAAACAATGATGGAATATACAAATCATTAATTAGTTTCAAGGTAGTCAAGAATATACAATATAATTTATCCAAATCAATCATGTATTGTTCCAAAAACCCTACCTCAGTGTCAGAAACATATTATGGTTTATCTTTCTCTCAACCATATATTTTCCAAAAAATAAACCTGTAATTTAGTCACTTTTCATTGTTCTACACAATCTCAAGTCCTTAATGAAATATATTGTAGTACAATCTGTATATACTCCATAATTATTATAACCAGTACATTATTGATAAAACACTCAAATGTCATAATTCTCTAATAACAACATAAGAACTGTAATCATTACTCCTCATCTGTGGTAGTATCATAACTTGATTATTATCCAATTGCATCATTGGGGGGATACTTCGATGATTTGGACATTGTTCCGCGTAGTGTCCCAACTCCTTGAAGATTAAGCATTGTACATTTGAAACTATTTTCATACCCTTGATATTACGTACATGGTGTCCTTTTTCTTCCCACTTATAACAAACTCGCATTCCTTTCAAACATGTTCCAGGGTGTTTCTTCCCACATTTATCACATGTGGGAAAATTATTCTTTTCCCTCTTCCCATTATCCATCATTCTCTCTTCCATACTTTTCTTCTCTTGCTTCCCTTCAAAGCCATAGGACTTAGAGATTTATTTACTTATCTTATTAACACATGATAATATTTCATCATATGTTGAGAATACAAGGGAGACTATTTCCCTTCTAAATGTTGGCTTAATACCATGAAAGATATGATCCTACATACTCTTTGGATCATACGTATTGCTGGTGTTCACATTCCTTCTACTAGGTTCCATTTCTATACAATAGCAAAAACTAGGTCAGTTTATGAATTGCAATGAATAATTGCAATCTTGTAAAATACCAAACATAAATTGAACAGTTTATGGATATTATCCATTATCATACAAATGTTTTCTTTGAGGAAGTATTTACTCATAAACCCTTCATAATGGTTTCTAATGAAAATGATAATTATCCTAAGCATATCCCTCAGGAGTGTGCTAACCAAGAGTGCAGCAAGGCCTGTTGTTGTTCACCAATTCCTGTTCGAGTCTTGCTCAAAGTGGTGTTTTCAGGTTTTACGCCTAGCTACATCTGTTCCAGAGCTGCCTCTACCTGGTCGTATCCATACAGGGATATATTACTCATAAAACTCAAAAAACCTTTACAGTACGAAAATATAGGATGCTCTTCTATACTAATCCTCAATGTACAGCTTAGGTCTATGTGCTCTAATCAAAGTTTATCTAAATATACTTTCCATGTTTTGTAATAACTTCCTCTGATACCAACTGTAATTCCCTGACCCTATATACCCAGAGTCGGTGTATTATTACATAACATTTTCATGATATCAAGGAAATCATGTCTTGAAATACTGATCACTATTGTATTATTGGAAATAAGATTCATACATCTGTTCAACTTTTCTACTTGAAGAGAAATACAACACAAATATATGTCATTAGAAACATCCAAGACTCCTTTATTATGCTTGTAGGTCACTCATAACTAAATTCTTCATATCCTGGGAAAATGAATCATAAGAATGGGGTGAGCTCAAATGATCAGAAAGGGTAAGCATAAATATTAAGCATAATGAATAATTGAAACTACATGCCTTTATCATTGGTTCAAAAAGTCATATGGTATTAGGATAACACATTTTTTGTTTTAATATCCCTTCACTAATGTATAAGAATTAATTTAATCATTAAATAAGGGATAAAGAAAAATATATACTTGAAAATTAGAGCCTCATCCTTTAACTTTGTTCTACCACAAACTCATCTTTCACTCTCAAAGATAGGAGAACATAAAAATAATATTCTATTTATCCAACTCATATAGGTTTTAAAAAAATAAATTTATAATTCATCGAGCAGAACCATTAATAAAATTATATTATTCAATCCAAGATATCATGTAGGTCAGTGGTAGGTGATACACCCTTGTCACCCTTCGGTTGTGGTTTCAAGTCTCGCGGCCTTGACGGATGCGACGGGTTGCCGCCCGACCTCCATGTTGTACTTTTTATAGAAAACCAAAAATAATCTCAAATTAGACTTATCGAAAATACTTGTACCCAATCACACTGTCCAAAATTTATAAGGTAGGTTAATAAAATGAAGATCCTTTTTCCACGTAAATGCATGTGAACACCATCAACATGTATTCTTTTAAAACACCACAGCATCCTAAATACCATAAAACTATATTGATTAGATTCATGATCCCTTATTACTTATATATTACTAAATATACTCCTTCTATCCAAAAATGTTGTAAACTCCTACAATTATGGAATATACAAATCATTAATCAGTTTCAAGGTAGTCAAGAATATCAAATATAATTTATCCAAATCAATCATGTTTTATTCCAAAATCACTACCTCAGTATCAGAACCATATTATGGTTAATATTTCTCTCTACCATATATTTTCCAAAAATTAAACCCGTTATTGAGTCACATTTCTTTGTTCCACACAATCTCAAGTCCATAATGAAATAATACTGCAGTACAATCCTTATATACTATATAATTATTATAACTAGTACATTGTTGATACAACACTCAAATGACATAATTCTCTAATAACCACATAAGAAATCTAATCATTCCTCCTCATCTGTGGTAGTATCATAACTTGATTATTATCCGATTGTTTTTTTTGAGGCATAATCTGATGATTTGGGCATTAGTTCCCGTAGTGTCCCAACTCCTTGCAGATGAAGCATTGTACATTTGAAACCCTTTTCTTACCCTTGCAGTTATGTACATGGTGTCCATTTTATCCATACTTATAACAAACTCCCATTACATTCAGGCAAGTTCCAGGTTGTTTCTTCCCACAATTATCACATTTGGGACAATTCTTATTTTCCCTCTTCCCTTTATCCATCTTTCTCTCTACCATCCTTTTCTTCTCTTGCTTCCCTTCAAAGCCATAGGACTCTAATAATTATTTACATATCATATTAACACATGAAACTATTTCTTCTTATGTTTAGAATACATGGAAGACTATTTCCCTTTTAAATGTTGGGTTTATACTATGAAATATATGATCCTTATTACTCTTGGGATTATACGTATTGCTGGAGTTCACATTCCATCTACTGGGTACCGTTTCTATACAATAGCATAAACAAGGTCAGTTTATGAATTTCAAATGAGTAATTCCAAACATTTAAAATACCAAACATAAATTGAACAATTTATGGATATAATCCATATTCATAAAAAAGTTTTCATAGAGGAAGTATATACTCATAAACCCTTCATAATTGTTTGTAACAAAAATGAGAATTATCCAAAGCATATCCCCCTGGGGTTTCGTAACCATGAGTGCATCAGGGCCCATTGTCATGCACCAGTTCCCATTCAATTCTATCTCAAAGGGGTGTTTTTGTGTTTTACCCCTAGGTACATCTATGACAGAGCCACCTCTACCTTCTCATATCCAGATACAGATGTATTCCTCTGAAAACTCACAAAATCTCCACAATACAAAAATTATAGGATGTTCTTCTATACTAATCCTCAAAGTCCATCTTAGGTCTATGTGATCTAATTAGAGTTTATCTAAATCTAGTTTCAAAGGTTTGTACTAAACTTCCCCTGATACCAACGGTAATGCTCTGACCCTAGTTACCCAGAGTAGGTGCATTATTTCATGACATTGGCATGATCACAAGGAAATCATGTCTCGAAAGACCGATCAGTTTAGTGTTATTGGAATGAAGAATCATACATAAGTTAAACATTACAGTTTGAAGAGAAATACAACACAAATATATTTCATTAGAAACATCCAAGCCTCCTAGATTATGCCTCTAGGTCACTCATTACATACTTCTTCATATCATGGGAAAATGAAACATAACAATTGGGGGAGCTGAAACACTCAGTAAGGGTAAGCATAAATTTTAAGCAAGGCGAATAATTGAAACCACAAGCCTTTACCAATAATACACTTGAATAGTTTTATCGCAGGAATATGAGCTGAGTAAAAAATGCCATAATAAAACATAATAATGGGTATTTTACTAGTCGAATGACCACATGAACCATCAATATTATTTTCATATGGAGGAAATGTATAATTCCGGACATTCTAGAACATTTTTTCAAGGCCACAGCCAAGACATCTAAAAATAATTAAGGCCTCAGCCAAAACAATACCTCAAATTGGGAAAGGGCCTTGGCCAATTCCATATCTAGTTGTCTCTTGAGACCTACCGATGCATCGAGGAGCTATAGAGGGCTCCACACGTCACTTACTAAGTCCAATACATTCCTCATATGAAAATGATTAAACATATCATAAACATTCATATTAAAACTAGCATATGAAATTTCAATACTTTAACCATAAACCAGGAATGTTATAAAAATATAAAATCCATAGTCAACCATATCACAAAATTTTCAATAAAATATGGATGTTTTGTATCATAATAAATCAACATCAAATAAACTTAAAATCCATCAAATGATGTTGACATAGATGAAATCAAAACCCTCTTTAGAGAAATATCTCTTTCAATTTTAAAATAATTTCAGAGTCAAATAATAATAAAAAAATATTTATTATTAAAATATTCTTATAAGCTCATAAGGGAATCATTGATGTTGTTATAATGGTAGAAAATAGCCACACACGTTTTATGAGTTAAAAAAAGACATTCTTACCTTAATTTTGTCAAAAATGTTAAAAAGGACCTTGTTTGAAAAATGATGGAAGGATTCCTCTATAAACATCGTATAAAAATTTGAAAACCGGTATAAATGACTTTAATCCATAGTCTATAAAATAGTAAAAATGATTTGAAATACAATTTTAAGAAACATGGTCGTGGATGATAAAGAGGTCCCAGTAGATAATTAAGTATAAACAACCTCGGATAATGAAAAGATTGTGAAATAAACCCTTAACTTGTACTTTCCCATGGTTAAGGTTAGGTTAAATTCTTGTATAATGGTGTAATAATAGTTATTAAATTATAAAATAATCAAATACATAAATATGATATCATATATGATCTTTTAACATTGCTTTGTTAATAATATCTTAGTATTATCGTCATTTCAGGTGTTAAGGTACTCCTTTTATTTTATATGTTTTGTTACATAAGCCGTGTTTTTATGGATAGTTTGTATCTTATTAATATCCAAAATGATATCAAGTCCTTAAAAAATATTTTTAATCATCAAATGAATATTAGTCTCGAATAGATACGATGGGGAATGATTCTCATCGCGTCTGTGGAGAAGGTAGTCCGTACGTACAGACGAGCGACAATATCATTATTTTGATATTAAAATAATATATGATTGGATGGTAAATCAAATAAACAGAATAATTATCATGTAATATTTATTATTTTCAAGAATTACACATAATTATTATACCCATTGAAATAATAATATATTGAATAACAATTACACCATGACTTGGAGACGGTAGGCCGTATGTACGCACGTATGGTTACATGTCATTCAAAGGATGGATAGAATAATGAATATGGTTGTACAATATTTTTAATAACATCACAGTATATAGAAGATACCGGAGTTATAATTTTATAATGGAAACAACAAATAAATAAGATGTTTAAAAAGAAAGGAACTTGAAAATGGTGGTGAAAACAATACATCCTCTTCGGGTTCTTCATTTTTATTTGATCAAAAGGGATACTTAGGTTGGCATTATAACAAAAGTAAGGCCTCTAGAATTAAGTTAGGATAGGTTAGAGGGTATTTTGGTAGAGTTTGACCGATCAAAAAATATTGACAGGTGTTAGAAATTGGTTAGAAATGGTGTCCTTTTATAAGGGGGAGGAGGGGCTCTTTAGGAAAAACTGAAACTATTAATTTATAATAAAATTATATTCGGTTTCTAATGGCTCCAAAGTGGATTATTCAAAGTATAATAAGGGGATTTATTGAAATATATTCAACCAATATATTTTAGAAAGGTTTGGGTGACTATATTAACCTTATCTTATAGTTTTAACTCTTAGTTAATTAGTTTGACATTTACCATGTCACTTTGTATTTTTATATTACAGTGTACATAGACTTACTATATACATCCATGTGACCCCCAAGTGTTCCATTAATAATACACATACCATTATACATGTCCTTTGGAAAATCATTATAATTTTTGGAATGGAATATGATTTATAAATATTATATTTGTTTTAAAAACTCTTTTATGTCAATTTTGGAAATATTTAATAATTGATTTTTTTAAAGTCATAAAAACATTATTAATTCAAAAAAATTAATTTAAGAAATCATATAGTGTCACATTAACCAATAAAAGTCATGTATGTAATCAAAACTTTTAATTTATCTTTATTTTACCATTTATAATACCAATTATTTGATTCTTGCATTAATAAGGAAAATACTGCATCATTATTGTGTCATAAATAAATTTTGTTATTCAATGTCTAAAAATTATAAATAAAATACCATGGTGTAGGAAATATTTTTTATTTATAATTAATATTTATAGACGAAAATCCAACACATATAACCCTAGGTAATGTTTTTTTCTAAACGATATATTCTTATGTCATTTTTTCATTTACTTTAACTTAATTAATATAATGTGTCATTATCACTTACTAGTTGCTCCATGGGGTCCCCAAAATCGACCAAAATATTCCAATGGTCGTAAATGTATCAACAAATATAGTTGTTACCCATTTTAGGGTAATTTAGTATTATTATAATATTATTTTTACCCTTATTTACCAGATTTACCCATTAACCATTGTAACTAAAATATTTACTGATGTAATTATTTAAAATGTCTAAAAATAAATGATAACTATTTACACAATTTAAACCTCCTGATTCGAAATATGGAATCCATTTTTCTAAATTTAAAACACATATGTGGTAGAAATTAATTTAAAATGAATTCTCATGGTCGAAACAAAAAGTGTGTTTTTAACAAATATTAACTATCAAAAGATTGACATATTCTTATGTCTGGTTTAAATATGAAATTATGTCCAATGACCAAAATAGGATTAAATGGTAAAATTATAATCTAATTATACTTTAAAATCACACAAATTAATTATTTATCACTATTTATTATTTCAATTAAGAAAGTTGTTTTGAATTAAAATTATGTAATTTTCACTATTAATCAAAATATGAATGTTATCAAGTACAAACATTTTATAAGATTAACTATTCATAAAAAACACAAAATTTTCATTTATTAATTTAATATTAATTCCCGCTATTAAAACCAAATGGCGTATTTTTGAGAAATAATATCTATCAAAAATTTGACACTTGTTTATGCCCAATTTCAAAGTGAAATTACTTACAATGACCCTCATTGGATATAATGGTAAAAATATAATATATTTATACTTTCATACCATTAAAATGTATAACTTAACAATATAAATTATTTTGATTGAAACAGTTGTTTTGAGTTAAAATATATTATTTTTCACTATTCATCGAAATATGAAAGTTATCAGAAAAACACCAAAACATTATTAAAACTAAATTATTATGTCACAATTCTAAAGAAGAAGTTTATTTTGTCAAATAGAATATACAAAAGTTTCAAATATTGGATTTAAAAATGCTTCTCCATTAAAAGGCGGTACAATTTCATTTTTTGAAAAATACTTCTTTTATCTGAAAAAAATGTATTTGTTCTTAAATTATGTCTAAGAAACAAATAATATGGATTAAAAAATTATAAGTATTATATAAAGTTCAAAATTCAATTAATGTTATTCATAATCTCTTTTTAACGGCTTATTTGGTAAGTCATGGTGCACTAGAACTCGGTGTTGCATGTAGTGAAAGTTATTGAATTACATTGAAGAAATAATGTACTATGAAACCTTGGGGTGTTACATTAATCCCTCCATCAATAAATTGTGTACTCAAAATTTGAAATTATTTTTCGAAAATAAAAGGTTGAAAATAGAAAATGCCTTTTGGAAAACCCACATTGAAAATTAGGTTAATAAAATTTAGTCTTAATATGAGTTAAAGGAAATGAAAGGGTCACCACCAAATTGTGATCTAGATTTGGATAAAATTGGTGGAAATTAAAGACATATAATTGGTGAAAAAATGTAAATATTTATAGGTAGTGATTGAGGTCATCAATCATAAACAAGTGTAAAATTGAGGGCCTTAAATTCATCAATATATAATGATTTCAAATATCATCAGTTCAAAAAAACATATAGTATTAGGACAACAAATTTTTTTAATATCCCTTCACTAAAGTATAAGAATTAATTTCTTCATTGAATAAGAGAAGATGAAAAATATATACTTGAAAAGTAGAGTACCATCCTTTAACTATGTTCTACCACAAACTCATCTTTCACTCTAAATGATAATATAACTGAAAAATAATATTCTATTTATCCAATTTGTATAGGGTTCAAAAATAATTAATTTATAATGCATCTAGAAGAACCATTAAAAAACTACATTATTGAATCCAGAACATCACGTGGGTCAGTGGTAGGTGATACACCCTTTTCACCATTCTGTTGTGGGTTCAAGTCTCGCGGCCTTACTAGATGCGACGGGTTACCTCCCAACATCCGGGTTGACCTTTTTACGGAAATCCAAAAATAATATTAAACTAGAATTATCCAAAATACTTCTATCTAAACTCAAAGTCCAAAATTTATAAGGTAGGTAAACACAATGAAGATCCTTTTTTCCACGTAATAGCATGTGAACACCTTCATCGTGTATTCTTTTAAAACACCGCAACATCCTGAAATACCATAAAACCTTATTGATTACATTCATGATCCCTTATTACTTATAGAATAATGGATATACTCCTTCTATCCAAAAAGGTTGTAAACTGAAACAATGATGGAATATACAAATCATTAATGAGTTTCAAGGTAGTCAAGAATATCCAATATAATTTATCCAAATCAATCATGTATTGTTCCAAAATCCCTACCTCAGTATTAGAAACATATTATGATTTATCTTTCTCACAACCATATATTTTCCAAAAATTAAACCTTCCATTGAGTCACTTTTCTTTGTTCCACACAATTTCAACTCCTTAATGAAATAGTACTGTAGTACAATCCTTATATACTCTATAATTATTATAACCAGTACATAGTTGATAAAACACTCAAATGACATAATTCTCTAATAAAAACATATGAACTGTAATCGTTACTCCTCATCTGTGGTAGTATCATAACATGATTATTATCCAATATCATCATTTGGGGCATACTCTGTTGATTTGGACATTGGTTCGCATAGTATCAAAAATCCTTGCAGATGAAGCGTTGTACATTTGAAACCTTTTTCTTAACCTTTCTGTTACGTACATGCTGTCCTTTTTCTCCACACTTATAACAAACTCTCATTCCTTTCAAACAAGTTCCAGGGTGTTTCTTCCCCCAGTTATCACATATGGGAAAATTCTTCTCTTCCCTCTTCCCTTTATCCATGTTTCTCTCTTCCATACTTTTTTCTCTTGATTCACTTCAAAGCTATAGTACTCAGAGAATTATTTACATATCTTATTAACACATGATAATATTCCTTCATATGTTTAGAATAAATGGGAGACTATTTCCCTTCTAAGTGTTTGCTTAATACCATGATAGATATGATCCTTCTTACTCTTTGTATCATACGTATTGTTGGTGTTCACATTCCTTCTACTAGGTGCCATTTCTATACAATAGCATAAACTAGGTCAGTTTAAGAATTGCAATGAATAATTGCAAACTTGTAAAATTCCAAACGTAAATTGAATAGTTTATGGATATAATCCATAATCATATAAATGTTTTCTTTGAGGAATTATATACTCATAAAACCTTCATAATGGTTTCTATTGAAAATGATAATTATCCTAATCATATCCCCTAGGATTGTCGTAACCAAGAGTGCAGTAAGGCCCGTTGTTGTTTACCAGTTCCCGTTCGAGTCTATCTTAAAGCAGTGTTTTCAGGTTTTACCCCTAGTTATATCTATGTGAGAGCCACATGTACCTGCTTGTATCCATATAGGGATGTATTATTCAGAAAACTCGTAAAATTTTCACAATACAAAAATTCTTGGATGTTCTTCTATACTAATCCTCACAGTCCATCTTAGGTCTATATGCTCTAATCAGAGTTTATCTAAATCTATTTTCCATGTTTTGTATTAAAATTCCTCTAATACCAACTTTAACGCCCGACCCTATATAACTAGAGTCAGTGTATTATTACATATCATTGGCATGATCTCATGGAAATCATGTCTCGAAAAGACTGATCCATATAGTATTATTGGAAACAATATTCATACATAAGTTCAACTTTTCAGCATGAAGAGAAATACAACACAAATATATTTGATTAGAAACATCCAAGCCTCCTAGATTATGCATATAGGTCAGTCATAAATAACTTCTTCATATCTTTTGAAAATGAAACATAAGAAAGTGGTGGGCTCAAACGATCAGTAAGGGTAAGCATAAATATTAAGCATAGTGAATACTTGAAACTACATGCCTTTACCAATAACAAACATGAATACTTTAATGGCAGGAATAAAAGATGAGTAAATAATGTTATATTAAAACATAATCATGGGTATTCTACTAGTCTAATGACCACATGAACCATCAATATTATTTTCATAATTAATTAATGTAAAATGCCAGAAATTCTGAAACATTTTGTGAAGGCATTGGGAAAGACGTCTAAAATTGATTAAGGCCTCGACCAAAACCATATCTCAAATTGGGAAAGGGCCTCATCCAATTCCATGTCTAGTTGTCTCATGAGACCTACCGATGCATCTGGGAGCTATAGCGGGCTCCACCCGTCACTTACATAGTACAAGACATTCCTTATAACAAATGGTTTAAACATATCATTAACATTCATATTAAAACTAGAATACCTAATGTCATTACGTTAACCATAATCCTTGAATGGTATTAAAATAGAACATCCACTATCAAACATATCAAAATACCTTCAATATAATATTTAAGTTTTGTATCATAATAAATCAACTTCATATAAACATAAAATTAATCAAATTATATTGACATAGATGAAATCAAAATACATTTTAGAGAAATGTCTCTTATTATTTGGAAATAATTTAAGAGTAAAATAACTATAAAAAAAATTTATTTTGAAACTAATCTTATAATCTTGTAATGGAAGCTTTGATTATGTTATAATGGTAGAAAATAGACTCACCCATTTTATAAGATAAAAAATATATTCTGAGCATAATTTGGATGAAATGGTAAAAAATGACCTTGTTTGGAAAACGACGGAAGTATTCCTTTATAAAAATCTTATAAAAAGTCAAAAAAGGGTATAAATGATGTTAAACCGTAGTATGTAAAGTAGTTAAAATTATTTGAAATACATTTTTAAGAATAATGGATGTGTATGATAAAGAGGTCCTAGTAGATAATTAAATATAAACAACCTTGTATAATGAAGAGATTGTGAAATAAACCCTTACCTAGTACGTTTCCTTGGTTGAGGGTTGATTAACCTCTTTTATAATGGTGAAATAACTGTTTTTAAATTTCAATAGAATCATATACATTAATATGATATCATATATGATCTTTTAACATTGCTTTGTTAATAATATCTTAGTTTTATTGTCGTTTTGGGTGTTAACTTACTCGTTTTCTTTTATATTTTTTGTTACGTAAGATGTGTTTGTTATGGATAGGTTGTATCTTATTCATATTCAGAATGATATCGAGTCCTTATAAATTATTTCTAATCATAAAATAAAAATTAGTCTAGAATAGATATGATGGGGAATGAATCTCCTCACGTCTCTGGAGACAGTACTACGTACGTACACACGAGCGACAATATCATTATTTTGATATTAAAATAATATATAATTGGATGGTATATCATATATACAGAATCATTATCATGTTAAATTTATTATTTACATGAATTACACATCATTATTATAACCATCCAAATAATAATGTATCGAATAACAATTACCGCACGACGTGGAGATGGTAGGCCGTACGTACGCACGTATGTTGACATGTCATTCAAAGGATGGATAGAATACTGAATATGGTTATAAAATATTTATAATAACATCACTTTTTATAGAATATACTAGAGTTATTATTTAAAAATGGAAACAACAAAAGAAAGAATATGTTGAAGAAGAAATGAACTTGTAAAAGGGTGGTGAAAACATTACCTCTTCTTCGGGTTCTTCCTTTTGATTTGATCAAAAGAAATCTGTTGAATGGATTTAGGACTAAAATATGGCCACTATGAATAAGGGAGGATAGTTTAGAGGGTATTTGGGCAGTGTTTGGCAGAACCAAAAGGCTTGAGCGGTGTGATTAATTGGTTAGAAGTTGTGTCTATTTTTAAGGGGGAGGAGGTACTCTTTAGGAAAAACATAATGTATTAATTTATAATAAATTTATATTCGGTTTATAATGCCTCAAAAGTTGATTATTCAAAGTATAAAGTGGATATGGGTCTAAATCTATTCAACCAATATATTTTAGACAGGTTTGGGAACTATATTAATCTTATCTTATAGTTTTAACTCTTAGTTAATTAGTTTTACATTCACCATGTCACTTTGTATTTTTATATTATATTGTAAATAAAATTACTATATACATAAAAAGGACCCCCAAGTGGTCCATTAAAAATACAAATTCTATTATATATGTACTTTTTTTAGGCCTTATAATTTTAGGAATGGAATATCAATTATTAATATAATATTTGTTTTAACAACTCTTTTATGTCAATTTTGACACAATTTAATAATTGATTTTTTATAGTCTTAACAAATTTATTATTTCTAATAAAATTCATTTAAGAAATCCTATATTGTCATATTAACCAATAAAATTCATGTATGTCATCAAAACATTCAAATTATATTTATTTTAACATTTATAACACAATTATTTGATTCTTGCATTAGTAAGAAAAATACTACATCATTATTGTGTCATAAATAAATTTAATTATTCAATGCCTGAAAATTATAAATAAAATATAATTACATAGGATATTTGTTTATATTTATAATTAATATATATATTTAAAAAATCCAACATATATAACCCTATGTAAAAATTGTTTTTCTAAAAGATATATGCTTATGTCATTTTTGCATTTACTTTAACTTAATTAATATAAAGTGTCATTATCACTTACACGTGGCTCAATGGGGTCCCAAAATCGACCCAAAGATTCCCATGGTCGGTACTGTATCATCTATAGAGTTAGGACACGTTTTAAGGTAATTTAGTATTATTATAATATTATTTTTTAATCCTTATTTACTTGATTTACCTTTTAACCATGGTAAATAAAATATTTACTGAAGTAATTATTCAAAATGTCTAAAAATAAAAATTATCTACTTACACAATTTAGACCTCCTGATTATGAATATAGAATCCATTTTTATAAATTTGAAACACATAAGTAATAAAAATTAATTTAAAATGAATTCCCGTTGTCGAAACAAAAAGCATGTTTTTAACAAATAATGACTATCAAAAGATTGACACTTTCTTTTGTCCAGTTCAAATATTAAATTATGTCCAATGACCAAAATTGGATTAAAGGGTAAAATTATAATCTAATTATACTTTAAAATCACTAAAATTCATAATTTATCACTATTGATTATTTCGATTAAAAAAGTTGGTTTTAATTAAAATTTAGTAATTTTAACTATTCATCAAAATATGAATGTTATGAGAAAAGTACCAAAATTTCACCCTAAGCTAATTTCGATATTCTAAATCAAAAAATGAAGTCTATTTTACAAAATTAAAAACATAAAAGTTTCATTTATTACATTGAAATTAGTTCCCAATATTAAAACCAAAAGGCGTATTTTTTAGAAATAATAACTATCAAAAGATTTTAATTTGTTTATGTCCAATTTCAAAGTGAAATTACATAAAATGACCATTATTGGATTAAATGGTAAAAATATAATATATTTATAATTATATACCATTAAAATGTATAATTTTACAATATAATTTATTTTGAATAAAAAGGTTGTTTTCAGTTAAAATATAGTATTTTTCACTCTTCACCCAAATATAAAAGTTATCAGAAAAACACCAAAACAATATTGAAAATAAATTATTATGTCCTGATTATAAAGAGGAAGTTTATTTTGTCAAATTTAATATATAAAATTTTCAAATATTGGAATTTAAAAGGCATTACCACTAAATGAGGTAAAATTGCATTTTTTGAAAAATACTTATTTTATCTGAAAAAAATGCATTTGTTCTTAAATTATGTATAAGAAACTCATAATATAGATTCTAAAATAATAAGTATTATATAATGTTCAAAATTCAGTTAATACTATTCATAACCTCTTTTGAACGGCATGTTTGGTTAGTCATGGTGCACTAGAACTCAGTGTTGCGTGTAGTGAAACTTATTGAATTACTTTGAAAAATAATGTACTTTGAAATCATTGGGTGTTACATACATGGGTTGGTGAGAGTTTATACATTCAATGTGACCCCGAATAAGGGGTGTGTACAATTGGGGTACAAGGAAAATGATTCTATATAAGGTTCATGTTACATTGTGGAAGATGATGAGTAGCCACTTCATGATGACTTGGAGGCTGGATGTGAAACCTCATATGAGTTTGGAAATGTCCCCAAAGCATGCATGTGTGTTGGTGTGTGTTAATAATGTAATTTTTATTCCAAAAATTAATGTGGAATGGTTTAATGAATTTGTTTTGTTTCAAGGGAAACTATTTTGGTATGAAAATAATTTTTTGTTTAATATTCGTTTTCTTGAATATATTATAATGAAATTATTGTAAATTTTTTTAAATGAATTATTTCATAAAAATCATCTAACATGTTCTATCCTAGTGGCATGGGTAGGGAAGTCATTTTGGGATAACCTACATAGTTTCATTACTCACCCCATGCTTCAGCGCATTGGTTCTTCTATATATATCAATCATAGAGAAAAAATTAAAGAAACATTATCAGATTTCATTAGTTATGCATCATGTTACATTGAATGGTTATTATGGAGTTCCAGATAGGATCAGATTGGGAGCTATTGATTTGGTGACTTTAGAGTATTTGTGTTTTATGGGTTTTGTCTTCTATTATTTAGTCTACTTCCAGATTGGTTTCTTCTTGGTACTCTAAGACGGTTCATTGTTATTGTTCATGTCAAATACAATGTTTTATACATTTCATTTATTACATTTCAATCATGCATCATTGGGTGGTTATTTGGTTGTGGCTTGCTTCTTTGGGTTGTCATATAAAAATTGAAAACTATCTCCCTATTGTATTAATGACCTTGGAATTTATTTCTATCTGGTTATATCCTAGGGATGTATACTAAGTAATATTATAAATTCCTCAATTAAATACAATTAGGAAGGGTTATATGGTACAATTTTGAGGAGATTATAACCATTATATAATTTTATTTTGGGAATATATAACAAGTCACACTATTGTTTTTAATAAGTATACAATTTTTAATATAGATTTATCTACATGGTATGTTCAATAATAAATAATATTTTTAAATATATAATACATACCTTCATCATAATTATTTATATTTAGTTTTTAAATAATATTTAATCAGTCAAAATGATGGGATAATGTTGCCACAATAATTACTCAATTAATGGAAATATTAATTATATGATATTAAAAATTTATAAATTATGAAAATTTTATATAATTAATGTAACAATTTTTTTATTATAACATGACATTTTAGGGATGGAATAAAGTAATTTTTTTAAATATAATTTTTATAATTAAATTATTAGTCTTAATGTAATGAATTGTTTTAAAATTTATATTATTGATAATTAGAAATAAATATTCTTTGTTAAATGATATTAAATTAGAAAACAAAATTTAAATTCATTAAAGTGATTAATATATAATTAATAATATAATACATATTTCATTTAGGGTACATTTTTTCATTTATTGTATCTATATTGACAATGAAAGTGTAAAAAATCAAATTTCCATAGTAATTTTAAAATGGGTTAATGAGGGGTTAAAACCAAATTATAATGGTAAATATGTATTCTAAAATTTTAAAAAAGTCATTTTATGAAATTATTTCATCCTATAATCATCCAATATTTTATATAAATTTGTTTTGATGAATTTTTTATTTAATATTAATTAATATTAGTTTAATATTTTAATAATTCCAAAGTGTTATCCTCCACTTTCTTATAAAAGGGGACTTATTATACTTATTACATCACACATAAAAAGATATTTTTTTTAATCCATATCCATGAAAAATCCCTTCCTAGAATCCATCTTATAATTCTAGAGTTCTTTTTTGGCAGAAAATCATCCTTAGGGTCTTAATTTTATAATAAAATAGTGTTTCTTCAAAGAAAACATTTCATTTTTAATCGAGACATCTAGTTTTATTATTATCTCACCTCATTAAAATATTATACATTTTTGATACCATAAGAATAATTATAATCAATATACTGAGTTTTTAATATGTTAATTTAATAACTTATATATATCTTAAAAATTAATTAAATGGGGAAGTAATACATCGTACTTATATACGGAGGACTTCCTCCTTGTGAAATGATGTAATTTTCTTTCCATAACAATATATTTTAAATTTTTATAATGATGTAGTATTTTTTATATATGATAATAAAGGAAAATTTATCACTATTAAAAAATAATATATCCATTACTTTATTACAATTCTACCCACTGAATAATGATAATGTTGTTGTTGCATAGATGTGGAATACCTTTTTCACGAAGAGATATTATTCATTTTTCATCACCATGTCACATATATGAAATATATGTACATGTATATTTTAAAAATTTATATGATATATGAAATATAATTATAAATATGTAAATAAAAAAAATACATATATTATTTCTATAATGATCATTGAAATATGGAAACATTACTCATGCATAAGCATGCCTGACCGTCTCCATGATTGTATCATTGTTAATTTTTTGTTAACATATTTAACGGTTGAATTTAGGATTATAATTTATTTATATAAATGATAATTATTTAAATATAATTACTATAAATTAGATTTTATAATGACCCCTTTGACCATATTAATGTTTATGAATTCATTTTTGACATATTGACCAAATAACACTAAATCATATGCCATTATCATAAATTATTATGTAATTTTTATAACATGACACTAAGAGGGATAAAATGACTAATAAATATTAAAAAATTTATTAAAAAAATTAATTAACTTATGATTTTTATTTTGGATGATAGAGAATATATTTGACAAGTCATACTAATGGTAAGGGTTTTTAATCTGAATATTACTTTTAAATAATACAAGGATTATACAAAATATGTTTATTTTCTATGGATAGTATACTAGAAATAATAAATTTAAATATTATAATCTTTGAAATTATTTTATATAAATATCCATATTAAATATTTTATGGGGATTATGATACCAAAGTTACCAATCTGGCATGTGTTTATTTAACAATCTCATTATTATTTTAGAAAATTTTTGTTTAATTCTCTACTGGTGAATATTTTACATCCATATCAATGAAAAAATAAAAAATCCTTGATAATTTATTTTATTATTTTTCTTCAATTTTTAAAAAACATTTTTTCCCATAATTTACATTAAAAAGGGTTGAATGAATTCTTTTATTCTATGAACAAGTTTTTTGTGACTTTTTAGGATAAAAATATGAAATGATTGTTTATTAACATAAACAACAAGTTAAATTTATCTCACTATAATAAAAAATAAATAATTTGAATATGACCTTACACATTTAAAATATTATTTTCAAATAAAATTATTTCATCTATTATTGCACATCTTTTTAAAAATACAAGTGATTTTAAATTAGAAAAATCACTCTCCTCAAGAATTATTTCAAGGTATATTTTAACATAATTTTCTATGACATATTACATATTTTTATTTCATGAACAATTTAATGGGTATATTATCCATGGATAACATCATTATTTTTTATCTGTTATGTTTTTGTTCATAATGAAAATATGAAACGTAAATAAAACCCTTTTATTTACAAGGTTTCAGATATAATGAATGTTTTATGCTCCAATATCACTCATATGTATGATTTTAATTATGTTACGAGTAGGGAAAATTATGTCAATCAAATGTATTTAGTAAATTATTATATCTCATTAGATATATTTGGGAAAAAATTAATGATTCACGGTCCTTTATGGGAAATAAGTCGACGTGATTGATCTGTTATGTAAGATAAGATTATGTCCTTTATCTGCTCGGGGAAATATGTGATTATGCTTGATATGATGGTCATGGTAGCCAAACATGAAATATTAAATGGTTTCTATACATATAATTGTTCCATAAAAAATCACATAATAAATAAAATTATTATTAGTAGTTGAGTTATGATTATTTTCCCCTCTTAAGATTCATGTCTTTTTATATGATAATATTTTATTTCATATCATATGATTATGATATATATCAAATTGGGATTCAAATTTGTATGTTGTTTTCATGATTTTAAACCATTATTATTTTCTTATTCTTTCATAAGACTTTTTTTTAATGTCTCCCATGATTACCCAAACTAATTAAACGAGATGACCCTTTCTAAGATTTCATATTCTAAGCATATAAACAATAATGAAACATGATTTTTATTTAGAAAAGTTTCATATGTGGTGAAGTTTCTTGGTGATGGTGAAGGATTAACCTGGATTATGGAAAATGGATATTGTGAGAGTCGATTTTGATCTTTATGAACTATATGTTTGTGATTCATGTTGCTAATATATCTTCCAAAATATATAAAACTATAAATAGAAAACATCATTGGTTATGTATGTAATATAATATTTTCTTTTTTATGATTCTATTTTTAAAGGAACGAATGTGTAATATTTATTGGTAAAAAGATATAAATTTAAATTTAAGGTTTCTCGCACTAGATTGTACAATATATATCTCATGATGTTACAGTTTTCATCAGCGAGGGGTTTAGTAAATATGGGAGATTAATAAGTATTCACGGGAATTTATTTTACGTGTTATGGATAACATCATGGGTATATATGTTTGAGGTTTTCCATAAATTCACTATTTTAAACACCACTATTTTTGGATTTATGTGGTCGAAATGAAATGTGGATAATGATATGTTTGGACAAATTCACCTTTAGGATTAACATGAATTATTATTTGATAAAAGTTTATTTACATTTTGTGTAGTTATGTTCTAATGATATTTATATACATTTTTGCTTATATGGTCATTGATTTTGAAGTAATTAGGTGTTATTAAATTATTGGGATTCAAAATTAAAGGACTAGAAATATCCTTTGAGGTCAATATTTTTATTTATTATTTAATATATTGAGTATATTTTTTAGTATGATTATCACATTTCACAAAATTTCGTATCGATAATATTTATAGAGTTTTAGAAATAAGAGAAACCATAAGTTGGGTGACAATATATTGAATCTGAGTAGGTCATGAGGCATGAACATACAACTAAACGTAGTCCAGGGTCCATCATCTAAAACCAGCCTACAAGTTTTCCATTTATTATAAAATTGATTTTATTTTCTAACTATTTTATTGAAAGAAGTTATATTTTTAAAAAAAATCTCTATAGTATAGATAACCTTACAATTCAAAATTGATTTCTTCTTAAGTGATTAATGTCCATTTATAATATGTTCAATGTTTCAAGAAAGCCATATTATTATGTTAAAATTATATTATGGAAATATAATTTATGAATAATGGTTAAATTTTCATTTATATTCATATATGATTCTATTCTGTATGTGTGGTCATTAAGGATATTTGTAAAAACAATTATGTGTCATGGGTATTATATGATTGCGGTGTGTACACTATGGAGTGAAATACTAAATTTATCCTCAGAAACTATGTGATACAACCCTTATGATTTTTGGGTTTCAATATTATTATGGAATATTTTGTGGAATTTTCTATATAGTTTTCTATTGAATGATCTAATTTGAACATTGGGTAATAAAATAGTATTTGGTAGATTCTAGTATTTTTTTAATGCAATGGTTTATTCATTTTGGGAGTCATCTTATCATGTGATGAACATCATGATTTTTCCAAATTCCTAATGATATGGGGAATATTTTTTTAATCCTACTATTGATTATTTGATCTATTTTTATTTTATTTTAATCCGTTCGGAATGAAAAATTTATCATAAATACTCATATTTTTGGTGTAAAAATGAGATTGAGGAAGAATTTTATTATAGGGTGAAACTAAAATTTTCAATTAATTATATTACTTTTCATTCCTATATAACAATGTCAAATAATTCCTCAACATTGTAAAATTATTCTTAAACAAAAATATTATTCATTTTTGTCTCTTACCAGTATATCAATATCTTTTTAACATGACAAAAAGTAACTATTTTATAATGGTAATATTTATACATAACATATTATCTATCACTTTCTATCATTCATTTGGTGTTACTTTATTCGTACATATTAATGTTTTCAATTTACACAAATTTTTTCCAATATTAAATCCAATTATGTGTTACTCTAGATTACAATCATATATCCATTTATAACTTTTTTATGTTGATGTTTTATGAAGCATTTTTACTATGTCGGATTTAAATATAGGTATTATGATATTTCAATCCCTTATTACTAAGACAAAGTTAAAATTGAGAGGAATAATTTTATATTAGGGGGGGTTAATATCTCAATATTATTGAAAGAAAATATATATCATAAAAGATAAACAACATTAACCATAAACATGAAATGTAATATTATTATTTAATTATGGTCATAATAACCTAGACATTTAATTGGATGGTATTAATAGGATATAATAATTTATAAAATTGATATAAAATTATAACACTATAAAAATGTATTGAAATATTATTATAAAATAATCACATCATTTTAGTAATGCACATTTATTATAATAAAATACATTTTCTAAAAAAATGAATTTTATAGAGATAATTACTATTCTTATGTGATTGTTATGTCTGTTTATAGATAAAGAAAATAATAGTGTTATAAAACTATGATACAAAGTTTTAGTTTGATTGGAAAATTAGGACCGTAAATAATATTCACAAACTAAAAGAAAAACATTTATTTAATTCCTTGTCTTATATCATCATAGTGGTCCTTGTGTTTGGCATAGTACACAAAATCAGATTAGAATATATATAAAATAAACCAAAGAGATAAAATAAAATTAGTGATGAAATATGAAATTGAGACAATATAATAAGGGGTCAACATAATAATGACCCTAACATCATTATCATAATCAGGATTTGAGGCATTAGATAAACTCTTGGAGTTTGGAAATGCATTAAAATGAAATAATATTTCATAGTGGTCACCTACTTATCATAATTCACTTTATATCATGAGATAGATCATATTTCATAATTAATTATAGTTCTATATAATTTAGGGTACACCCATCACATTACAGTAGTTACATTCCCTATATAATTTCATGTGCACCCATCAAATCCTAACATTTACATAAACTGGAATGCCACATGGAACATATATCAATAATGGTTAAAAAATAACCCATTGAAAGATATGGGTTACATTTAATAAATCATGAATTATTTAATTGACAGTGGGGTTCCAAAAATAATTATTTAATAACATACTTTCTATAAGAATAATCAATCCTGAGTGAATAATAAACAATCTCACAAGATGTGAAAGATGAATTTTTAGAATGAATGGTTATTTTGGATAAACATCGAATTTTCATTCAAAAATTTTAGAAACATATAGTTCCTATAAAATAATATTTAATCATAGATAAATTATATTTATCGAATATTAATGTAACATGCATTCTGAAATTAGAGTGATAGAGGGAAAACCCATAGATAGGGATTTGGGTTCAAGATTCCCCATACCTATTATATGAATTGATTATTAATATTAATATACTGTATAATGAAAATAAATTTCATAATTAACAAATCCAGAACATATTATACATTTTTTTTAAACATTTATTAAGCTCAATTATTGAATTATTTATGAGTTTTACAGTTTAATTTCATCATTTATGTGTGTTCGTTTCCATGGCGTCCTTGATCAGCTTTCTTGTTTATATATATAAATGTATATGTACATTAAAAATGATTCCCTATAATTGAAATTATATGTTATGAGTGAACATAAATAAGATTAATTATTATTTTATATCATTTTTATATTTTATGATGTAGATTAAATGGATAGATCATTAATGAAAATTATTAAATTTATTGTGTTGGTTTTTACAACCATTATAAAACTATATCATTTTATTTAACATAATATTTATATATAAGACTAATATAATTATATAAATAACAATATTTATTTTTAAATTTTATTTATCCATAACAATCATTATATGATCATCCATGAATATTGTACAAAAAATTGAAAACGCGTAATCCATATTGGTGGTAAATTGACACCCTGTGGAAGATATTTTAATTTTTAGAATAAAATGAAAAGGGATGTGACTGGATGATGAATTATACCATTATAATAATAAAATTATATTGAAAAGAATTAAATAGATTAATCATTTCACATGGTTAAATGGGTGTAAGGATAGGATATGAAAATAATGAAATTGAAAAGAAATTAAATGAAAAAGAAAGAGGGTACTACCTCTTAAATTTATCATCATTGAGAACCTACATAGAGAAATGGTTTTTGAATTTTTATGGGTCTAATGGATCCAAGACATTGGTGGGGGGTATCATAAGAGGGTTAGGAAGATAAAATTATACGAATCACGACTTGGATGGTGTGTGGAGGATAGGTGGTGAGTGGTGGTTTTTCACTACTGGAAACATTGCATTTACTAATGATTTTAAACTATTTGTAATGTCCGGACAACTGTTGGTATATAAACAATACCGAAAGTTTTCTAAACAATTGGTTATGGATTCATGGGGATAGACATATCCCAATGTTTCTATAGGAACGATTGGTATATGGAGGAAAAATAGATTATGAAACAATAGTTTCTAGAAACCATAGGTATAAATATTTACCAATAGTTTAAAACCACTGTTAATTCCTAAAATCATGTCTATACGAAAGGTTTCTAAAGTGTTGGTATACAATTTTCCAAATGTTTTCTCACAACCCGTTTGGAAATGTTATGTAAAAGGATATATAACAATATTTTTTAAACCATTGGTATATATTTCTATTAACGGTTACATAAAAACTATTCATATATGTACTATATTCAAACAAATGGAAATCATTTACAACCGTTGGCATAGGCTTTATGAAGCAGTAGCTACTCTGACTCCCCCAGTGAACCAGCAACACTTCCACCAGACCTGCCTCCCCCTGTGCATAATTGACATAAAATTCCAAAAGAACTGTAGAATACATATAGAATTCTATTTAAATTCATATATAATTTAAATAACACATTATTAATATAGAATTCTAAATACCTCCAATACATTATTTAGTTACCTGATACAGAGAAACCAAATTATCACATAATTTATTAGGTAATTAAAAAATGTATACACATTCAACAAGTATACCCACACAAAATTAACACATAATTCATAAGTCAATTAAATACATAAATAATTCAATTTAGAAATTAGAAAGAAATTACCCAATGAAATATAAAATTACGAATTTGATACATACTATATTGATTTCTCTATAATGTATACATAATTGAATTCAGAATTTAGAATGTAATATAACATATATATGAAAATCTAGTATTAGGTTTTGAATATTGTATTTTTTTCATAGGCATGGGTGAATTCTGATGGGATGTAAATTTTAGGATAATGTGGTATTTTATGTTGTAGTAAAGGGTATTGTGACATGGGGTGGGGGTTTTTAGGTGGATGGGGTTGGGTGTCCAAGGGGGTACAGAGTGTTCAGGGGGTGGGGTGTCTAGGGGGGTGTCCTTAGGGGTGGGGTGTCCAGTGTGGGAGGGGGTGTCCATGGTGAGGGGGTACAGGGGCTTGGGGGCTATCCATGGGAATAGGGGGTGTCTGGGTGTGGGGGTGTCTAGTGGTGGGGGAGTGACCAGGATGTGGGGTGTCTAGGGGGTGGGGTGGTGGCGAAGGGTGTGGGAGGTTTTCTAGGGGGTGGGGGATTTATAAGGTGGATGGGGGTGTCTAGGGGGTGGGGAATGCCCCATGGGGTGAGGGGGATGTCCTTGGAGGGTGGGGGTGTCCAATAGGTGGGGGTTTCTAGGTGGGGGTTGTCCAGGGGGTAAAACCATGTCTAGGGGGGTGCTAGGGGGCAGGGGATGTCCATGGAGGTTGGAATGTCTAGGCGGTGGGGGTTGTACATGGGGTGGTGAGGTTTCCAGGGGGTTGGGGATTTCCATGGGGGTGGGGTTGTCCAAGGTGGTGGGGGATGTTCTTGGGGTGGGGGTGTCCAGGGGTGGGACTATCCATGTAGGGGTGGGGCTTTCCATGGTGGGGGTGTCCAGGGGGTTGGGGAGGTATCTAAGGTGGGGTGGGTGCCCAAGAGGGTGGGGTGGGGTGGTGTCCTGGGGGTGTTGGTGTCTAGGGGTGTGGGGTCTGTCCAAGGTGGTTGGGGTGCGGGTAACCAGGGGGGATAAGATGCATTCCATGGGTATAGGGTGTATCCAAGTGGTTAGGGGCTGTCAGGGGGATTGGGGGGGGGTCTTTCCAATGGTGTTGGGGGTGTCCAGGGGGGGTTGGGGGCATCCAGGGGGTGGGGGCGGTCAAAGTTGGGGGTGTCTAGGGGTGAGGGTTGTCGAGGGGGTGGGGGTCGTCAAGGGGGTGGGGTTTCTAGGGTTGGGGTGGTGTCTTGGGGGTGTGGGTTGGGGGGGTATCCAGGGGGTTGGGGTTTTTCCAAGGGGTTTTGGGGGTGGGGATTTTCCAGGGGTTCAGGTGGCTGTCCAAGGGGGTTGGGGGCTGTCCAGGGGGTTGGGGAGTCCCGGGGTTGTCGGAGGATGTACAGGGTGTGGGGTGCCTGAAGGAGGGATGAATCAATCACATCAAATATTCAATTCTTGATTTATTATTTATAGATAAATAAATAATGTAAAATACACCTACAGAATCGCACATATATTCAGGGACAACAAATCATCAAACATCAAATGTCAGTAAAATCAGTAAAAAACATAATGGATCAAACTGTCTCTTGTCACTATACCTATCAATATTTTCATCATCAGTCTCACCCATGTCCTCATCATCATCCCCATCATTATCTCCTCCCTCCTCAACTCCCTCCTTCTCTCCCTCGTACTATTCCTTAGCCTCCACCACTCCATCCTCCTTCGCCTCAACCTTTTCCTCTCCATCCTACATCCCCTCGCCCTCCTCCTCACCCTCCTCCACCTACATCATGTTCTCATCCACTCTATATTCAAAACTACCACGATAAATTCCAATCAGTGAACAATATATATAATGCATCAGTGATATATATTCCCCACATGTTGTGTTGGGATCTGGTGGATGTTTTAGACAAAAAACTTCCATCAGTTTCATAAATGCAGTGTTTGCCGTTGAAGATTGTTCTTCCATCTCTGTGGTCCATTTTCAGCTTGCTATTCTTATGACACAACCTTCTAAAACTATGTGGCACTAAATCTTGTATCTGAGGAGGGAAAATAACTTTTTTGAACTATATTATTTTGAGGTGGGTAGCATACTCTCCCAGGGGGATCTTCTCCCAACACCTGATGTAAGTGAACGTTTGTCTCAAAATTGTCAGCTTCCAAGGCATCAGGGGCATCTAAAAAATCATGTTACATATATAATTAGACAATTATATTAAAAAATAGTTATTATAATTTTAAATAAACAATCTAAAACTTACTATCAGCTGTTGAGTCCATTCATTAACCGAACATCCATCTTTCTTCCATTTACTTGAGAAAAACAGTTTTTTTAGGCACATTTCTTTCAATGTTTAATTTTATCCTTCACAATGACATTGAAAATAAGAAATCATAATTAAAAATAGGTTACCAAAAATTATTTTCATAACTAAAATTATATAACCACTATTGAGAAAAAATAAATAATTTAGTAAACTATAGAATGTGAAAGTCATAAAAGAAAAATATAAACAACTGTAATACCTGCTTCCTCTCATGATATGGCATCATAGTACGTCCAAATGTGTGGAGGAATTTTTTATCATCAATATATTCTTATTTTTTCTAGATGATTCTTAAATAAAATTCAATAATACAAAAGGTAATTTTAATGCCAAACATGGAATTTTTCATTTAAATACCTCAAATGTGATTAATACCTTAAACTGGGTATTCATTCAATGAGTAATCCTCTTCCTATAATGTTTTATCAAATAGTAATAAACAATCGGTACTTCCTTTAACTATATTCCAAATATAGAATGCCATCCAATATATAACTCTTTCTTATAGGCTCTCCAAAGATCACCTAAATCCTTTAGACTTGTTGGTCGTGCACCCTCCCCATCAAGGAAATTAAACCAAATCTGACACCAAAATATAAAATCATATAAGAATAATAATATTTTAAATTAAATACAGCATATTTTTTACCAATATATTTTCCTCAGAATTAACCTTTACTTCATTTGGAAACTATATCCATGATAGCGGGCAATCATGAATGATGTCATAGAATGTGGAAAGCATCACCAACAAATCTCCGACATTGCAGCACTTTTTTAAATCATTTTACTGTCATCATTGTAGTCCACCATCAACTTTGGGCAGAGGTTCCACACCTCACACATGCGTTTACACCCCGCCCCCACCTCCAAGAAGTAGGGATATCTCTTATGAATTAAAAACTAATATTATATCAAATTTATTTTATAATGAAAATAAATATTGCTATAAATATTTGTTAGGGTTCTATAAATATAACTATGAGAATATGATAAATATGTTCCACTATATCTATAGAAACTAAAGGAACACACTTTTAAGATGGAGTGAGTCCTCATTAATGATTTGAAGGGATATAATATAGTGGATCAGGAGTCAAAGATTATGGAACATAAAATCTCAGAGAGAAGGGTGTAGAAGTAAAAGAATAGGACACAAATAACTGAAAAAATGCAAGATAGGGATTTGGAATCATCATCAGATATGTAAATGATGGGTGAGAATACTCAGATTTAAAGGGTGGTAAATACATGTCAGGCCTAAATATCCCATGTGACAATAAAGACACACCAGGATCAGAAGATGGGATAGAGGGTATGTCAGTTGGAGGGGCAAGGTCTAATTGGTTATGGTTACTAGATCGGCATGTTCTTGTTCCACCCCCTTGTACGAAAAACCTGAGTAATGGGACTAATACTAGGATACTCATCAAATGAATGTTACCTAAGAGGTGGATCCTTCAAAAATGTTTAAAACAAAAATATTCACATTGCCTTATATATTATTAAAATAAATATATTTGAAATAAAGTACTCAATATAGGAAGAAGTAGTGGAATTACCATCTAAATCATGCGACAATTGTTCTCTATCATAATTATGCATTTCTTCTTTTCAATTGGTTTCATTTCATGAATTTGAAAACAAATATGGATATAATTAGAAATGAATAACTAATGTGTAACCAAAAAAAATAAATGATTCGGAATAGGGTGACTCATTTATAATTTAACTATCCATTGGTTTATGTGAGCTTGAATATATATATATATAATGAATTAAATAAATCGTAAAAGTTGTAATAAAGAAATATAATTTTAGAAGGATTGTTATTTAATAATAACAAAAATCATCTTGTTTATAAGGGTTAATGAAGTTTTCAAAATTAAGGGAAATTTTAATTTCATTAGCCTAGGTAGATGTTGAAATTTTCTATATGTGTTATGAAGAAGAAGAAAACCATCATATTCATTATCTGGTGGAATGTTAAAGGGATGTCATAGAGTTATACTAATTTTATACATGGTCAACAATACATTGAAATGTTCACCATGATAGAAATGATTTTTTATGATGGAATATAGATAAATCCAAAATAGAAAATGCATTTCAAATAAAATTTCAGGCAACAAACATTGAAAGTTTACATAATGGTGAAGTCAGATACAACATATTTGTAATTAATATTAAATCAATATGAATAGTACCATCCTTAATAACCTATGTGGATCTAAACCAAAATAATTGTGAATATGGATGGTTGATTTAATATAATTCCCAACTCAGCTTGAGGTTCACTATAAACTCTAACAATTGAGATATTGGGGCTTCAAATGTAATAAATGGATCAATTCCAATGGAAGTAGGAATAGTGTCAATTTCAACATCAACAACATCAAAAATATATTTTGGAATTTCTTCTATAATAACACAAAATTCAGGTCAATGATGGTCTTTGACATAACAAGACATGTTTCACCATTGATGCCAATACATATGGATCACTAGTAGTAAGAGTCCGATTCATATCAATTACTCGAAATCCAAAATCATTATTACATGTTCCCTACCTCATCATCGAATCAAACCCCTTACATTTCATCATAGTGACTCGTCCAAGAGAATAATAATACAATATTATTATTTTTATAATGAATCCATAATAACCTACATTTTCATATCGCAATCTACTATCTGATACAATGGAATAAAAATCTATTATTATAGTAACCATAAAACCATCAGGTTTTGTTATCATTTTATTTTCCCATTCAGTAACAATAAATTTGGACCCATTGATAATAATTGATTTACAGTCATGAAGCACGGTATTAGGACAAAAATCCAGAGCTCTTATTTCCTCAGAGACAAAGTCAGCAAGAAAACTCAAAATAAGAAATATAAATGAATATTAAACTTAATTAATTATTTATTTAAATATTTTGAATTGTAATATTATTCCTTTAATTTTAAACAAGAAGAAAACTTTTTCCATGGAAATTATCCCACATTCTCAGTGATAAATAATGATGTTTTCTATTTTTCATTGCTTTATTTTCCCAATAGATAAAAATTTGAATAGTATAATAGATATATATGTATGATATACATATATTCAATTTACATACCCGGCGTAGCCATCGAAGAAATAAATGAGGTACAAAACTGTAGGATGTGCTATCTCCCGCTCTTCTCGTCTTAATGTTTTCAATGTATATGTTCTAGGAAGTCCTCTAGTTTGTGAATGTGAAGAAAAACTAGGTTTAGTTTTCTCATATTGTTCTTATACATTCCCGATTGGTTTGTTCATTCTTGTAGTCAGATAAAAAAATACATAGAGTATAAATCCATACATTCTTGAGCCATGTAATAGTTCACAATAGAACCTTCAGGATGATTCCTATTTCAGATATAAGACATTATTTTTTACATATTTCTTTTAGTTGGATACATCCAACAAAAATAAATAGGTCCACCAAGAAGTATTTTAGTTGGAATATGGACAATTAGATGCATCAAGCATGTGAAAAATGATGGAGGAAATCTTTTCTGTAACTCACCCAAAATTAATGGAGAATCTGTCCACATTTTTTGCAAGAAGTACTTAGAAAACTTATAAGCACAAAGATCCTAAAAAAATGGCACGAACCAAATAACAACAACTCTTACATTATTTAAATAATGATGATGGATTGTTATTGGAATAAACTCATATAGAATGATGTGATAATACTAATTCTTCAATAATTTTAGATTTAACACTCTTCTGTTGACCGATTTACATATGTTTCCTAAATAACCATTAGGAAATTCAATAGTCTCTAGTAAATCTATAAATTTATTTTTTTCTATTTGTTCATCACATAAAAATCACATGGAACTAGACATTTATTTTCACTGACCCGCATATGATGAAATTCTGGTCTGATTCCCTAATCTTCCAAGTCACATCGAGACTATAAATCCTCTTTTTTATAACCCTTTATCATTTAGAATAATTTGATGCAACATTTCACATATATTTTATTCAAAGTGAATTACATCTAATAAATGACATAACAAATGGGTAGGCCAATAAAGAAAATCAACGAAGATAATTCTCTTCATCCAATTATATTAGATTTCAGTGGAATCATTCTTTCTCATTCCAGGTTTCATTTGACCCTTCCTGTATGAAAAATTGAAATCATTCAATTCCTTAAGCAAATCTGTTCCAGAAATATACTGAGATGTATCATCGATCTCCATAGTATTGTCAAAAATTTGATGATTATTTCTATATGGATTGTTCATTATAAAAAATCATCGATGTCCCATAAAACTAAAACTATAGCGATGTTTTAGTATTGTGGATCATATACTCTTCATACAAATTGGACATGATTGTTTTCCCTTTGTTCTCTATATATACATCATTGAATAAGTAGGAAAATCCTTGATCACCCACATAACCATATCATTCATATGAAGTATTTATTTCTAACATGCATCATATGTGCGCACACCAACATACAAAATAGTTTTTCACTCTTTTATTAAAGGTTGCATGTATACATATATAACATCTCTAGGATCAGAAGGGACATATATGAGTATACTCGTTAAAGTGAATGTTTTTTTCAAGCAGAACCATGGGGGAGGTTATGATGTGTCTAAAACTAGAAATGTATTGTGAGAATTCACAATCTAACCAAAAATAATAAAACCATCACAAGAAATACAAAGCCTTACATTTGGCACATCAGGAGAAAATTTTGGAGATCAAGAATCAGATCTCTTCAATGAAAATCCATCATTATGGGTGAAATAACTCATCATTAATCTTCTTTCCCTCAGTATCATTTCATCACATTTATTTTCAATTTCATCATACAGAAAACATTCTAAATATTGGGGATCAATGGAATGTTCCCCATTACATTATGTGGCACATGGGATGGTGTTCCATCAGCTTTTGGCTTCCAGTGGCATGTTTCACATTTTATACAAACATTTCATTAAGATGTTCCCTCCTATAATAAACTGTAATATTTTGGTCTAGCATGAATTTTGTTTCTTGAAAATCCATGTACCTCAAATATCTTCCATTCCATATAGGTGGATGAAGGGAATATCTACATCATCTGGAAGTATTCCCTTTAATAATGTAAGAATGTAATCAATGACAGTATTAGAAATCCCATAAATTGTTTTCCTATAAAACAATCAGATTAAAAATTTCAATCATTTTTATTTTACCACATTGCCAATATACTAGAGTCATGGAAGCATCATTTAATTTTTTTACCCTAACTACATCATCATCATCATTAGACTAATAATCTTTGATCATATCAAAGTCTTCTTTGGTCAAAATCTATTCTTTTTCATGATGATAAATAAACAAAAACTGGTCATCTAACATATTCACCAATCCAGTCCTCTCATATGGTTGATCATAAATTTGAGATTTTATTTTCTCCATATTGTGATACCATAAATATTTGTTTTATTGAAAACCATATTTTGTAATGTGGTATCTGATTTCGTCACAGATCAACCATGTTCTTCCAACACAATTGTAACGTGGGAAGTATATGTGACAC